>JANCRC010000004.1:19737500-20380000 GCA_024362995.1 Heteromeles arbutifolia | reverse complement strand
CGAATCAAAATGTTTAAATTATTATTTGATGCAATTAGAACTGTTCCCAACGATAAAATGATTAAAAAAAATCTATTGGAATAAAAGAAATTAATAAAAAAGTTCCTTGATGGTCATACAAATTAATCAATGATTTTGAACAACAGGAGGGGGAAACCGAAGAAACTGTGGTAGAGGATCATCAGATTCGTTCAAGAAAATCCAAACATGTAGTGATTTTTACTGATAACCAACAAAATACTGATGCTTATACTAATACCAAAGAAACTAATAATACTGATCAAACAGGCGAAGTTGCTTTGATACGTTATTCCAAACAATTGGATTTTCGTTGAGACATAATCAAAGGCTCCATGCGCGCTCAAAGACGTAAAACAGTTACTTGGAAACTCTTTGAAGCAAATGCGCATTCCCCTCTTTTTTTGGACCGAATAGACAAATCTTTTTTTTTTTAGAAATTGGATGTGGAAAAACATAGAATTCACAATTTCGAATTATACAGAGAAAAAGACAAAAAAAAGCGCGAAAAAAAAGAAGAGGACCAAAAAGAAGAAGACAAAAGAAAGGAGAAAGTGCGTATACAAATAGCGGAAGCCTGGGATAGTATTTTACTTGCTCAAGTAATGAGAGGTTTTTTATTAGTAACCCAATCAATTCTTAGAAAATATATTATATTACCTTCATTGATAATAGCTAAAAATATCGTCTGTATACTATTATTTCAATTTCCGGAATGGTATGAGGACTTAAAGGATTGGAATAGAGAAATGCATGTTAAATGTACCTATAACGGCATTCAATTATCAGAAAAAGAATTTCCCAAAAAACTGGTTAACAGACGACATTCAGATCAAGATCCTATTTCCTTTTCGTCTTAAACCTTGGCACGGATCTAAGTTACAAGCCCCTTATAACGATCCAATGAAAAAGCAAGGTCAAAAAAATGATTTTTGTTTTTTAACAATTTTTGGAATGGAAGCTGAACTACCTTTTGGTTCTCCCAGAAAAAAACTTTCATTTTTTGAACCGATTTTAAAAGAAATAAAAAAAAATTACAAAAGAAATGTTTTATAATTCTAGGAATTTTTAAAGAACAAACAAAATTGTTTCTAAATGTCTCAAAAAAACCAAAAAAATGGATCATTAAAAACATTATGTTTATAAAAGAAATAATAAAAGAACTCTAAAAAATAAACCCAATTATATTATTTGGATTGAGAGAAATAGAAGTATATGAATTGAGTGAAATTAAAAAAGATTCAATAATCAGTAATCGGATGATTCAGGAATCGTCCATTCAAATTAGATCTCAGGATTGGACAAATTTTTCATTAACAGAAAAAAAAAAAATGCAAGATCTGACTGATAGAATAAATACAATCATAAATCAAATAGAAAAAAATTACAAAAGACAAGAAAAAGGGATTTATAACTTCAGATAGAAATTTGAGTTCTAACAAAATAAGTTATGATGATAAAAGATTGGAATCACAAAAAAATATTTGGCAGATATTAGAAAGAAGAACTGCTCGATTAATCCATAAATCCCATTATTTTATAATATTTTTCATTGAAAAGATATACATAGATTGTGACATCCCACATCGCCCAGGGGAGTGATCCTTAAATGTATATTCTCATCCCTACCTAGCACGAGGCCTTTTGGGAGCTCAGGCTTCGGGTTCCGTAGGAACTCCGAAGTTAAGCGAGAAGGGGGCTAGAGCACTCCCATGATGGGTGACCCACTGGGAAGTTGCTCGTGACTTCCCAGAAACAAAATTGTGAGGGAACAGTAAGCCCAAAGCGGACAATATCGTGCTACGGTGGTGGAGCGGGCCTGGGAAGTGATCCGTCCCGGGCCGGGATGTGACAATTGGCTAGAGCACTCCTATGATGGGTGACCCACTGGGAAGTTGCTCGTGAGTTCCCAGAAACAAAATCGTGAGGGAATGGTAAGCCCAAAGCGGACAATATCGTGCTATGGTGGTGGAGTGGGCCTGGGAAGTGATCCATCCCTGGCCGGGATGTGACATAGATATCTTTCTATCTATGATTAATATTCCTAGTATCAATACACAACTATTTCTTGAATCAACAAAAAAAAATATTAATAAAAACATTAACAGTAATGAAGCAAATCAAGAAAGAATTAATAAAACAAATCAAAGTTTAATTAAATTTATTTCGATTATAAAAGAGTCACTTTCTAATACTAATATTAGTCTTAGTAAAAAAAATTCAAAGATTTTTTTTTACTTATCTTACTTTTCACAAGCATATGTATTTTACAAATTATCACAAATCCAACTTATTAAGTTAGAGAAATTGAAATCCGTATTTCAATATAATGGAACCCCCCTTTTTCTTAAGAATGAAATAAAGGATTTTTTTGTTGTAAGCCAAGAACTATTTCATTCCGAATTAAGACCTAAGAATCTTCGCAATTCTGGAATGAATCAATGGACAAATTGGTTAAGGAGTCATTATCAATATCAATGTGATGTATCTCAAATTAAATGGTCTAGAGTAGTACCACATAAATGGCAAAATATATTGAACTGTATAGCTCAAAATAAAGATTTATATAAAGATTTGTGTGATTTATATGAAAAAGATGAATTAATTCACTATGAAAAAAAAACAAAAATGGAAACGGATTTATTATTGAATCAAAAGGATAATTTTAAAAAACAATATATGTGACAGCCCGTCCCGGAAAATATTGATTTTATAATTTATTAAGTGATTTTACGAAAATGCCCTTGAGGCACGCGCATTGTTCGAGGTTAATCGTTGTGTCGTGCCATCTAAGATTTGTTTTCTTGACATATCCTCGTAGTACTCGTCACTACGGACGCGTGGGCGCAAGCGGTTCGTGATTTGGAGTTATAACGAAAAAGATATTAAAGTTTGAAGTTTGGGCATTTTGGGAATTATAAGAATAAAATATGGAAATTCTTTTATGAAAATGGACGGCCCAGATTTAATGAGGAATTAATGGATGGCTGGGATTAATAGGAAAAATGATATGAGTTTATGTATGAGTTTATGTGTGTGTGTGTTTGTGGCTGGCGGAAGAAGAAGGAAGAAGAGAGATTGGGCAATCTGCCCAACCAGAGGAAGAAGAAGACAGTTCCGGGAGAGAAAGGAGAGAGCCGGACGAATGGGGAGAGGAGAGAGGAAGAAGCCCAGCCAATCGGAACAGGGGAAAGGAGGAAAGGAGGGAGAGTGCGGCGCGGGGGATCGGCCGGATCCCCTTGACCCGTTTTCGGACCCGGTCGGCACCCGTGTCCATGTTCGATGATTTTCATCCGTTTTTCCGGCGAATTGATCCAACAAACCTCATGGGAAACACTCTAGGACCCTTCCTCTACCCATTCCACCTCAAATTTGGAGAGATTTGGTTGTAAAAATGGAAGAAACCGTGCAAAAGGGGGCGCACGGGTTGGGTTCATTTCCGCCACGATGTGAAGCAATTTCTTCCAATCACCACCACCCATGGCATCCTCTTGAGGCCTAGAACAAAGCCCAAGCAGTGGTTGAGGCGTTGGAACAAGTTTGGAGGTCGAATTGGAGCACACTAAACCTAGGGATCCGACGGGTTTTGTTGGAATTGGAGGCTTTGCCGACCGAATTGGCCTTGGCCACAGGTATGAAAGTGGTTCTACTCATTGAGATCTTCATTTCTGTAAATTTTGGTAATTTTTGGAGATAGTTGGATTTTCCGGCGAGCCGGGGCGGCCGACCGCCACCCACGGCGGCGCGTGCGGCGGCGCGTGGTCAGTGGGCCGCCAATGTCATTTTTAAACTATATTGGATGTCCTGAGTTCAGTTTTGATAGTGGCTTAACGTTGGTTGATCATTTGGACTTAAATTCGTTAAGATGCATGGTTAGGCCAAAATATGAATTGACGATCCGACCGTTGGATTGTCACCAAACTTTGATACGTAGTAGTACGTAATATTTGAAGAATGTAGGAACTTACAGATCGAGAATCCGATTTACGGATCTCCCGGAATTGGAGTTGTAAGTTCGTAAAATATAATGTTAACCGTCACTTAGTTCGACAATTGACGGAGATCCGACCGTTGGATGGTCATGAAATTTTAGGATGTTGTTCTAGAGATTTATTGTGGACCTCTGGAAGTTACGGATTGGAAATCTAAGTTGCAGATCTTCCGGATCGAACTACTTAGTGACGTGTTTTATATAAGTGATATATTCTATCGATATGATTCTGAGGCATGATTTGATGATTGTTCTAGGCGCCGATCGTCATGACGCCTTGATGTGTTGTGCTAGGGAGTTGCAGGGCAAACTCCAGGTGAGTGGGCAGTTTTGTTTTACGTATATACCTATATAAAGGAGTTTTTCCCAGAAAATCTATTTAAGTGAAATATGATTTGAAAGTGTGATTTGAAATGCCATGCATAGATTCTATGAATCATGTGATTTGAAATGCCATGCATAGAATTGATATGAGATATGTGAATTGATAACTATATGATGCATATATGTGAATTGGTGCTGCGGACGCGCAGGTGAGTATCAGGTGAGTTATATTTGGTTCATTGAATTGTTTGATGTGATTTATGTTGATAGCTCATAACCTGCACCCCTGGTGTTAGTGCTTATGTTATTCACCCGCATCACACGCTCACCTTGGATCCAAGTAGATGCTAGTCGTACAGACCACTGGAGGTGGTTCCGACATGCTAGTCGTACAAACCATTAGAGACGGTTCCGACTAGTAGGTGACCCTAGATTATGTGCACAGATGATTGATGAGAGAAGCACTAGAGCGTATTATTACACCATCTGAGTCGTACAGACTACTACAGGTAGTTCCGACTCATGTGCAGCGTAGTGCCGTACAGGTCGCAGTTGGCGACTCCGGCAGTGCCGTACAGGTCACAGTTGGTGACTCCGGCTGGATTGGATATTGAGCTTTAGAATCAGCCGTACAGGACCACTGCAGGGTCTCCGGTTGATTTATTATTTCACCTGATTTATGTTGATGCATCCATATTATGTTTTTGGCACATGGCATGGCATATTTTCTGAAAAGTGATAAAGAATGGTGTTTTGAGAATTTTGAAGCTATATATATTTATAAATGCTATTTTCTGGGAAAGTATACAGGTTTTACAGTGAGGGGTTAGAACTTTGATAAAGAAAAGTTTTGAAAAGACTTGTTTTACTGACCCACTCAATTTTGTTTTGCGCCCCTCCAGGTTCGAGTTAGAACAGAGCTTTGGTGGCCACGAGGAATCCAACGGTGTTCTGACAGAATTCACAATTGTATTTTTTTTTAAGCTTCCGAACTGTGTAAATGGTTACGTCACTCTCACGTGACGGCCAGCACGCCCTCCTTCGGGACGGGGTGTGTCAATATATATATGATCTTTTAGCATATAAATCTATAAATTCTGAAACTAAGAAGTACTCTTCAATTTATGGATCACCATTACAAGTAAAAACTAACCAAGATATTTTTTATAATTACAACACACATAAACAAAAATCATTTAATATGGTAGAAGATGATATTCGAGATATGGATAAAAATACGGATAGAAAATTTTTTGATTGGAGAATTCTCGATTTTTGTCTTAAAACGAAGGTCGATATTAAGGCCTGGATCAATATTGATACTAACACTAACAATAATAAATATACTAAGACTAGGGTTAATAAGTATCAAATAATTGATAAAATCAATAATAAGGGTCTTTTTTATCTCACACTTCAGCAAGATCAAAAAATCAACCTATCCAATCAAAAACCCCTTTTGGATTGGATGGGAATGAATGAAGAAATACTAAGTTGTACCATATCAAATCTGGAACTTTGGTTCTTGCCAGAATTTGTGAGACTTTATAATACGTATAAAATGATACCGTGGGTTATACCAATTAAATTACTACTTTTTAATTCTAATATAAAAAAAATGCTAGTGAAAACAAAAGCATAACTGGAAATAAAAAAAGAGATCCTTTTATATCAATACCGTCGAATGAAAAAAAAATCTCTTGAATTAGAAAATCGAAATCAAGGAGAAAAAGAATCCACGGGCCAAGTAGATCTTAAATCAGCTCTTTCAAACCAAGAAAAAGATGTTGAAGAAGATTATACGGGATCGGACATGAAAAAACATAGAAATAAAAAGCAATACAAGATCAATACAAAAGCGGAGTTTGATTTCTTCCTAAAAAGGTTTTTGTACTTTCAATTGAGATAGGATGATTCTTTAAATAAAAAAACAATCAATAACATCAACGTATGTTGTCTCCTGCTTAGACTGATAAATCCAAGAGAAATTACTATATCCTCTATTCAAAGGGGCGAAATGAGTCTGGATATTTTGACGATTCAAAAAGATGTAACTCTTACAGAATTTATTAAAAGGGGATTTTTTATTATTGAACCAATTCGCCTAGCTATAAAAAATGATGGAAAATTTATTATGTATCAAACCCTCGGTATTTCATTAGTTCATAAAAGTAAACATCAAATAAATCGAAGATATCGAGAAAAAAAACATGTTGATAAGAATTCTGATGAAGTCATTACAAAACATCAAAAGATGACTGGAAATAGATATAAAAAAAATTATGATTTGTTTGTTCCTGAAAATATTTTATCGCCTAGACGTCGTAGAGAATTGCGAATTATAATTTGTTTAAATTCTAAGAATAGACATAGAAAGACATCTTTTTGTAATGGGAATGAGGTAAACAGTCAAGTTGTGGATAAAAGCAAAAAATATAAAAAAAACACTTATAAAATTAAAGCTATTTCTTTGGCCCAATTATAGATTAGAAGATTTAGCTTGTATGAATCGTTATTGGTTTAATACCAATAATGGCAGTTGTTTTAGTATGGTAAGGATACATATGTATCCGCGATTGAAAATTCATTAATAGTACATTTTTCCTATATTTCCCATACCATATCTGGTCTATGACGACAAAGAGATGCACGCATACATTGTCTTACATTCCATTCTAATACATGATACTAATTCAATGACATATCAATTAGATCTAGAATGAACAAAATTTTCTTATTTTAGGTCTAAACTTTTATCTTTTGTGAGTGAAGAAACCAACCATACTTTTGTATCCCCTTTCAAATCCAATTTAAAATGAAAATAGGATTGAGTAAGTTTTATTAAATTAAAAAAATTAGAAATTAATAACGAAATACAAATTTTTGTATATACCAAATAAAAATTAGGGGCATTATTATTACTGATCAGTAAAGATATCTATCAATAAAAAAATATCCTAAAATAAAAAGAGGGGGGAGAGAAGATTTCAGTTTATGGTAAAAAATTCATTCATCTCAGTTATTTCACAAGAAGAAAAAGACGAAAACAGAGGATCCATTGAATTTCAAATAGTTAGTTTCACCAATAGGATACGAAGACTTACTTCACATTTACAATTACAGAAAAAAGACTATTTATCTCAGAGAGGTTTACGTAAAATTCTGGGAAAACGCCAACGATTACTGCCTTATTTGTCA
This sequence comes from Heteromeles arbutifolia, assembly GCA_024362995.1. NCBI lineage: Eukaryota > Viridiplantae > Streptophyta > Magnoliopsida > Rosales > Rosaceae > Heteromeles > Heteromeles arbutifolia. Next base: position 20,372,469 of record JANCRC010000004.1, on the reverse strand, counting down.
AAGAAAAATACAATATGTTATAAAGAATTAATTAATCGGTTGGATATTCGGGAGAACTCGTTAATTTTATTTTTATAAAGGCATTTTGAATTATTTGATTTATTAGATCTTGAATTTTAATGAACTTTTTTTCGTTTTCAGCAATTCATGAAAGAATGAATCGAGGAAAAACCTATGAATATACCGGCTACAAGAAAAGACCTCATGATAGTCAATATGGGCCCCCACCACCCATCAATGCATGGTGTTCTTCGACTCATCATTACTCTAGATGGTGAAGATGTTATTGACTGTGAACCAATATTGGGTTATTTACACCGAGGAATGGAAAAAATTGCGGAAAATCGAACAATTATACAATATTTACCTTATGTAACACGGTAGGATTATTTATTTACTATGTTCACAGAAGCAATAACTGTAAACGGACCGGAACAGTTGGGAAATATTCAAGTACCTAAAAGAGCCAGCTATATCAGAATAATTATGTTGGAGTTGAGTCGTATAGCTTCTCATCTGTTATGGGTCGGTCCTTTTATGGCGGATATTGGTGCACAAACTCCCTTTTTCTATATTTTCAGAGAAAGAGAATTAGTATATGATCTATTCGAAGCTGCCACCGGTATAAGAATGATGCATAATTATTTTTGTATCGGAGGAGTAGCGGCCGATCTACCTCATGGCTGGATAGATAAATGTTTGGATTTCTGCGATTATTTTTTAACAAGAGTTGTTGAATATCAAAAACTTATTACACGAAATCCTATTTTTTTAGGACGAGTCGAGGGAGTAGGCATTATTGGTAGAGAAGAAATAATAAATTGGGGTTTATTGGGACCAATGCTGCGAGCTTCCGGAATACAATGGGATCTTTGTAAAGTTGATCATTATGAATGTTACGACGAATTTGATTGGGAAGTACAGTGGCAAAAAGAAGGAGATTCATTGGCTCGTTATCTAGTCCGAATTAGTGAAATGATAGAATCCGTAAAAATTATTCAACAGGCACTGGAAGGAATTCCAGGGGGACCCTATGAGAATTTAGAAATACGATACTTTGATAGAGAAAGGAATCCGGAATGGAATGATTTTGAATATCGATTTATTAGTAAAAAGCCGTCTCCTACATTTGAATTGCCGAAACAAGAACTTTATGTGAGAGTAGAAGCCCTAAAGGGAGAATTGGGAATTTTTCTCATAGGAGATCAGAGTGGTTTTCCTTGGAGATGGAAAATCGGCCTGCCGGGTTTTATCAATTTGCAAATTCTTCCGCGGTTAGTTAAAAGAATCAAATTGGCTGATATTATGACGATACTAGGTAGTATAGATATCATTATGGGAGAAGTTGATCGTTGAAATGATAATTGATACACCGGAAGTACAAGATATCGATTCTTTTTCTAGATTAGAATTTTTTAAAGAGGTTTATGGAATTCTATGGGTTCTTGTTCCTATTTTGACTCTTGTAGTGGGAATCACAATAGGCGTACTGGTAATTGTATGGTTAGAAAGAGAAATATCGGCAGGGATACAACAACGTATTGGACCTGAATACGACGGCCCTTTGGGAGTTCTTCAAGCTCTAGCAGATAGGACAAAACTACTTTTCAAAGAAAATCTTTTTCCATCTAGGGGGATAATCGTTTATTCAGCATCAGGCCATCCATAGCAGTCATATCAATTTTAGTAAGCTATTCAGTAGTTCCTTTTGGATATCACCTTGTTTTAGCGGATCTCAATATCGGTGTTTTTTTATGGATTGCCATTTCCAGTATTGCTCCAATTGGACTTCTTATGTTAGGATACGGGTCAAATAATAAATATTCCTTTTTAGGCGGTCTATGAGCTGCTGCTCAATCGATTAGTTATGAAATACCATTAACTTTATGTGTGTTATCAATATCTCTACGTGCGATTCGTTGATACATAGACATAAACTTTTCTCTATTCCTTCCTTTCAAGGAAAGGGTTGGAATTGATTGAGTAGATATCTTAATTTTTTTTTTATTCATTAGTCGGGTTGATGAACTAAATCACATAGTTATATGAGTGAAAGAAAACAGCTTATATATAAATTCGCAGTAAAAAGATTGATTCTCATTTTCTATGTATAAGAGTTAGAGAGTTAAGCAGAAATAAACATAAATAGAAGAGACCGTTTCCCCCAAGATTGGTTGATTAGTCATCCTAACTTGAAGCAGGTTCAAAAGATCAACCGTATTGAGTTTTCACTATCATTTGTATGTATTAGCATAACAGGGGATTGAGCAAAAACGAGTGGATGGTTAGAAACACGAACATATGTAAAGGATTAGTAATGGAGATTATGTAAATTCTCCAAAAGGACATTTTTACATAATATACAAACAAAGAATACTAATTGGGGCTTTAAGTTGGTAGAAATGATCAGGCAGTACTCCCCATGACACGATTCCAATCCAGAGTATACTCCTATCCACCGATTTAATAAATAACTATTCGAAACAAAATAATCCTTTACTTTATTTTGAAAGCCCTCTTTTTCTCAGAAATAGAAAGAAGAATAGGAATGAAAAAAAAGAAAAAAAAGAAAGATATACTTTATTTATTCTTTGTTACTTTTATTCTTTCCCATAGACATATTAATAGATATATAATTTGTGTCATAATTCATTAATTAATAAGAATTTTTTTTTTCGTACGTGAAACCAACGGGTTATTGATATTTTTACAAGAAGTATTTTATTGAACAGTTAAGTTATTACTGAACAAAGAAAAATTGAAATTATTAAATTAAAGAAAGGATGAGATCAATTCAGAAGTACTTTTTTTATTTCATTTTGAATTAAAATAATTACAACAAACAGAATTCAATTGGTCTAATTTGGGACTGACCGATAGTTATCCATCCTACAAACATATCAAGATTCAAAAAAGAATACTGACGCGGTCCCTATATTTATTTCTGGCCTTCAAGGAGCCGTATGAGGTGAAAATCTCATGTACGGTTCTGTAATAGCGATGATAACAGTGATGGTATCACCGACTATAATTATCTAACAGTTCAAGTACAATTGATATTGTTGAGGCGCAATCAAAATATGGTTTTTGGGGATGGAATTTGTGGCGTCAGCCTATAGGGTTTATCATTTTTATTATTTCTTCCCAAGCAGAATGTGAAAGCTTACCTTTTGATTTACTAGAAGCAAAAGAAGAGTTAGTAGCAGGTTATCAAACCGAATACTCGGGTATAAAATTTGGGTTATTTTATGTTGCTTCCTATCTAAACCTATTGGTTTCTTCATTATTTGTAACAGTTCTTTACTTGGGAGGTTGGAATATATCTATTCCGGACATATATGTTTCTGAGCTTTTTGAAATAAATAAAACATGTGGAGTTTTTGGAGCGATAATTGGTATCTTTATTACATTAGCTAAAACTTGTTTGTTCTTGTTCATTCCTAACACAACAAGATGGACTTTACCGAGGCTAAGAATGGACCAACTATTGAATCTTGGATGGAAATTTCTTTTACCTGTTTCTCTCGGTAATCTATTATTAACAACTTCTTTCCAACTCTTTTCACTGTAAAGTAACATTCTATATTCACAACGTGTCTCAAACAAGAGAAATAAACAAACATAAAACTATTCATATATATATTAACGATATGTTCTCTATGGTAACTGGGTTCATGAATTATGGTCAACAAACAGTACGAGCTGCAAGGTACATTGGTCAAAGTTTCATGATTGCTTTATCCCACGCAAATCGTTTACCCGTAACTATTCAATATCCTTATGAAAAATCAATCACCGCGGAGCGTTTCCGCGGTCGAATCCATTTTGAATTTGATAAATGTATTGCTTGTGAAGTATGCGTTTGTGTATGTCCTATAGATCTACCCATTGTTGATTGGAAATTAGAAACTGATATTCGCAAGAAACGGCTGCTTAATTACAATATTGATTTCGGAGTCTGTATATTTTGTGGTAATTGCGTTGAGTATTGTCCAACGAATTGTTTATCAATGACTGAAGAATATGAACTTTCTACTTATGATCGTCACGAATTGAATTATAATCAAATTGCTTTGGGTCGTTTACCAATGTCAGTAATTGACGATTATACAATTCGAACAATTTTGAATTCGCCTCAAATAAATAAGTAAATCTCTTATTAACGAATAATTTATAATTACTTTACTAATAACTAATATAGAAGGAATTTAGGTTTCTTTCGTGTTGTTTGGTCAATAACTACAAATACCAACTCTTGATTGGTTGGTAAGAAACGTGTCTTAATTTGGATTGAAAATCCATTAATTAATATATCCATAATTGTTTTAAAATATATCGTTTAGAATTAGAACGACTCTTTCAGATAAAGAATGAAATTAGTCCAATAATAGTACTCACATTTATTCATATCCCTTAGTATTTATTTACTTAGGATTAAATTAGGAATTGCTCAAAAATCATAAAAAAAAAATTTCTGGTCGGGTCTCAATAAGGTCATGAAAAACATTTCTATTTATTTATCTCTTATTTTACATATAATGGATTTGCCCGGACCAATACATGATTTTCTTTTAGTCTTTCTGGGATCGGTTCTTATACTAGGAGGTATGGGGGTGGTATTATTTACCAACCCCATTTATTCTGCCTTTTCATTGGGACTAGTTCTTGTTTGTATATCCTTATTCTATATTCTATTAAACTCTTATTTTGTAGCTGCTACACAACTCCTTATTTACGTGGGAGCTATAAATGTTTTAATCGTATTTGCTGTGATGTTCATGAATGGTTCAAAATATTACAAAGATTTGAATCTTTGGACCATTGGGGATGTGGTTACTTTGCCAATTTATACAAGTATTTTTCTTTTACTCATGATTATTATTACGGATACGTCATGGTACGGAATTATTTGGACTACAAGATCAAACCAGATTATAGAGCAAGATTTGATAAGTAATAGTCAACAAATTGGAATTCATTTATCAACAGATTTTTTTCTTCCATTTGAATTCGTTTCGATAATTCTTTTAGCCGCTTTGATAGGTGTAATTGCCGTGGCGCGACAGTAAATTTTTTATAGAATTAGCAATGCACATTAAACTCTGTTCGGTATTATTACATTACATTTATTTCCCTGTAATTAAAGATTGTTTATGTCTAAAATAGAAATTATTCAATCTATTCTATTAACAATAGAAAATCTACCTTTGTTCCGTACTTTTTTTTATTCTAGTCAATTGAATCTGTTGAATTGTTGTTCAGTTCATATTGAAATGAATCGAAATTGATAAGGAGTTGGTCAATGATGCTCGAACATGTACTTGTTTTGAGTGCCTACTTATTTTCTATCGGTATCTATGGATTGATCACGAGCCGGAATATGGTTAGAGCCCTTATGTGTCTTGAACTTATACTGAATGCGGTTAATATGAATTTCGTAACATTTTCTGATTTTTTTGATAGTCACCAATTAAAAGGAAATATTTTCTCAATTTTTGTTATAGCTATTGCAGCCGCTGAAGCAGCTATTGGCCCGACTATTGTTTCATCAATTTATTGTAACAGAAAATCAACTCGTATCAATCAATCGAATTTGTTGAATAATTAGTATTAATCATATAAATTCTAATATTCATAAATTAGAATTACCATGACCATACATTACGTAATAATACATGTTTTCAAAAATGTAAGAAATTAAAGTATCTTGGCTCTGTCGCATGAGTCAATCTAGAAGTAGATTGATTAGAAAAATTATGATAAATTATTGATTCATCTGGTGTCTAAATATATGATTCATTTACAAGTTTACTAGATCGAAACTTTCTGACATTCAAAAATTTATAGATCCAAATGTCACATTCAGTAAAGATTTATGATACGTGTATAGGGTGTACTCAATGCATGCGCGCCTGCCCAACGGATGTATTAGAAATGATACCTTGGGACGGGTGTAAAGCTAAGCAAATTGCTTCTGCTCCAAGAACAGAGGACTGTGTCGGTTGTAAGAGATGTGAATCCGCCTGTCCGACAGATTTCTTGAGTGTTCGAGTTTATTTATGGCATGAAACAACTCGAAGTATGGGTCTGGCTTATTAATACGTTCCAGAAAACCCTACTTGAATAAATTTGATTTTTTTACCTTTATCGACAAAAACCCGCGCTCAAAAACTATTTATTTTGAGCACGGGTTTTTCTGGTCCAAGTTTATATTGTTTTTACCATGAATAATTTTCCTTGGTTAACGCTAGTTGTAGTTTTGCCAATATTCGCGGGTTCCTTAATTTTCTTTCTCCCTCATAGAGGAAATAAGATAATTCGGTGGTATACTATAGGTATATGCATAATAGAACTCCTTCTAACAACCTATGCATTCGGTTATCGTTTCCAATTGGATGATCCATTAATGCAATTGACAAAGGATTATAAATGGATCGATTTTTTTTATTTTTACTGGAGATTGGGAATAGATGAAATTTCTATAGGACCCATTTTACTGACAGCATTTATCACAACTTTAGCTATTTTAGCGGCTCGGCCGATTACTCGAGATTCCCGACTATTCCATTTTCTGATGTTAGCAATGTATAGCGGTCAAATAGGACCATTTTCTTCTCGAGACCTTTTACTTTTTTTTCATCATGTAGGAGTTAGAATTAATTCCAGTTTATCTACTTTTATCCATGTGGGGGGAAAGAAACGTTCGTATTCAGCTACAAAATTTATTTTGTACACTGCAGGAAGTTCCCTTTTTTTATTAATGGGAGTTTTGGGTATTGGTTTATTCTTTCTTTCACCCTCCTCCGCTTGCTTAGTTCCACAGACTTCCAATCTTTAACGTCAAACGGAAATCTCAAATCCCTAAACTCGCTCACTCCCCCTTCTCCCTTGAACACGCTTCCCGCAACCACTTGTGGGTGAACACGATTCCCGCAACTGCCTCTGGTGCGTCTTCTACGACTCCGACATCGACGACCTAGATATCTCCTTTGCCTGGTAAGATTTTTGTCCTTAATTTGAAATTGGTTGTTTAATTCCTGTTTGTTTACCAAGAGATCTTGAATATACCCATAACTTGACTGTTTTGTTCATGTTTGAATTGTCTCCGGCTAGACCGTACGATCAATGGCAGTGTGGTCTCCTTCTCCGATTGCTCTCTTCTCTTCCTTCCGATATTTCTCTCTCTCTCTCTCTTGCTCTTTTTTTTTTTTTTTTTTTTCGTGTTTTGTGTTTTGTTTATCTGTGTGGAGCTTCTCTTTGTTCGATGTGAGGACACCCACCAGCCTCTGATCAATCACAGCGCTGGGTTTTGGTTTCGTTTGGTTTCGTTTATGAAGTTGGATTCTTATTTGGGCTTTATTATAGTTTAGGTTATGAGCAATTTTTTTTTATGCAAAGAAATTATATTGTATGAGATTTGCACCCTGAGATGTCTCATGATGTAAAAATATTAAATATAATGTTGTAAAAGAAAATGATGATTGCATATTTAGTGTAGACTCTCCCTTTAAGTTGTTCAATCATTTAGCTGAAATGGAGGATTTTCTTCCAATGGTTTCTTCTATTGGAATACCTATGTTCAGGGATCTTTTCAATTTCAAGTGTGTTACAAATTGAATTTAATTAAAAAAGAGCTGAAGAAGTTGATTGCCCCTGGAAGTGATGTTTTAACTACAAAGACGGCCTTGGATGATTGTCAATAGAATTGCGACGCTAACCCCTTTGATAGGCAATTGAGACAAATTGACTGTAATAGCCTGAAAAATTTAAGTATATGAATTTGATATTCATAATTATGAATATGTAGAGAAAATCGAAAATAAATTGATTTATGGTTATGAAAATTTAATTGAGAAATTTTATAATTTTGTTACCGGAAATTATTATAATTTACGTCATAAAATTTATCGATAAGTGAAAAAAATGAAAATGCCCATAGTTGGTTTAACGTAATTATACCAGGACGTATTTTATCCTCATATATTTGATCATATTTCTTGGCATATTTGGATAGAGCTCGATCTCACGAACGCGTGGTCGCAAACGGTTTGCAATTTGGAGTTTTAACGAATAAGATATGAACGAACGAAGTTAGGGGCAAGATGGTAATTTAATTATTAATTTGGAAGGCTCCAGATTTGTTGGAGAGTTCATATGAGCCACGTGTGTGGCTTAGATTGAAGAAGGAAGGGAGATGGACGGAGGAGAGGAGGGGGAAAGGAGAGAAAATGAGGGAAGGGCTGCCCAATGGAGAGGGAAAGTAATGAGGGAAATGAGGGAAGGAAAAAGAAAAGGAAAAAAAAAGGGGGGGAGAACGGGTGTTTTTCCCGACCCGACCCGACCCGGTGGCAAGCAACTTGACGCTATTCGAGGCGTTTCACGACGAATTGTCGCCATCCATCACTTGGAAACACCTACCCAACCTCCTCTCTACCATTTCCACCCAAAATCAGAAGACATTTCGTTGAAGTTTAGTGGAAAACCCACCGTGGGTGCCGCGGGAAACCTTGGCCGAGATCCTTCCATTTCTGAAACAAATTCCTTCAATCACCACCACCTATAGCTAGTGGTGGATCCAGGATTTTAAACTCAAGAGGTCCCAATAATAAAGATCAAAAAATTTATAGACAAAAATAACATTGAAAATTTTGAATATAATACATTTCATTCAAAAATCATATGCAAAACAATATTACAAATTATAAAATCATAATTCAAGCGTCCATTACGAGGTTTCGTAAGTTACTAGGGAGTACCTAAGTTATTGATTATCTAATATGGACCACTAAATTTAAAACACCGGTCAAATAAAACTCCCCCCAAACTCCCACTATCTTTCTAACCAAACACACCAATTTTCTTTTTTACTAGTTTCCAAACATCCACCTTCTCTCTCACTAAGAACATAGTTGCCGTACCTACACCAACCGCCTCCCTCCCCATTCTTCCGAAGCCATGGCAGCTCCACCCCCAAATTTCACCAACCCATGACAGATCATATCCATCTTACTAACCTTATGTAGGAAATTTCACCCATAAGAAAAATTACTAAGGTGGTTGAAATAATTTGGGGAAATTTGGGCTTATGTACGGCCTCGCCAGACGACAGAGAAAGGTTGGAGGAGAAGTGGATGGCACCGATGGATGAGACCATGGCAGAAGCAGGGAGGAGAGAAGCTGGAAGGGTCCCTATTTTCTTTCTTCTCCGTGCGCGGTCATCTTCTCCGAGAAGAAGACAGCCACTGCAACCTGTAACCTACAACCTGCACAGACCTCATGCTCGAGTACGAAGGGTCCCCGGAAAATTTATAGCAGCGATTTAAGATCGCCGACGGGTCCTGGGACCTCCCAAGTCCCTATGTGGATTCGTCCTTACCTATAGCATCCCCTTGAGCGCAGGAACAAAGCCCAAACAAGTTTGGGGGCGGCGGAGCTATTTTGGAGTCAAATGAAGAACACCCAAATTAAGGGTTTCCGGCAGATCGAGGGCGATTTCAAGTGTTTCCTAGCCGAATTGGACTTTGACCCAGGTATGAAAGTTGTTCCACTCATTGAACTCTATTTGCTTGTAAAATTTGGTAATTTTTAGAGTTAGTCGGAAAATTGGGTTTCCGTTCGCCGGAAACCGCCACCCACAACAGCGCGTGGCCAGTGGGCCGACGCTGCCTTTTCATGCACATTTTGACATTTTAAATCTATAATTGGTACCCATTTGATGTGGTTCGATTATGAAAGCTAATGTTGAATATTTCCGTTACTAGAATATTTCAAAAATGAATAAAAGAATGAATGTGAACTACGAAAGGCTTGATCCCATTCGAGGGTACATAGGCAGTTTAACAGGAGTTAGATGCAGCTTTAAAAATAACCGAGATTAATCTTTTGTTGAAAATTTGTCTAAGAAAAGGAATTGGATGATTAATTTAAAACTTAACCTTATGTTTTTGGTTACAAAATTGGTTATAGATTTTGTGAGTAACTAAGAATTAAATAAAAGAATTGTGATAAATGGTAGAAAATAAACATGAGTTTAATTTGGACCTATCATAGTAATTATCTTCCGAAATAAATTTTTCGGGTCAGGGCGTTACATTGACTGTCTTAATGAAGATTTTTTTTGTGCTTTACTAATGTCTAATTGGTAATGCACAGAGTACTGAAATTATTTATGGGTTTGTTTTATGTAGCTTAAAAATTAGACCTTTCATTGTTTGGTATGTCTAATTCTTCATTTAGCTTTATATTAGATTGTTGAAATTAGTTTAGTTACTTTGCAGGGCAATTAATTCGGATTTTAAATACAAGAATCCAGTGCTTAGTTTGCTTCAATTACAGGTATTTAACTACATTTACAAGCCATGAGATAGTTTTTGCCTATTTTCCCACTTGGTTTTTAAACTGCACAAATTTATACTTTTATAAAATTGACAGTCAACCCGTGCATTAAATGGACTGTTTATTATCTTTGAGTTAATTAGATTGAAGCAATTGAGGCTGACAATTTCTGGTTGGATCATCAATTGTTGATCTGCTACTTATCTAATTGGGGACGCTATCTATATGCATGACTTGATGGCTGTTAAATTATTTTTTGTGATGCTGCTAAATGGTTTGTTAGATTGCTATTTTGACTTTTGTTGTTTTTTATTTTTCTGTTAATCTTATGTTTGATTTAAAGGTCTCTTGAATTTTAATTGGAAATTGCAGTCCTGACATGGAGGATAGGTAAAACCACTACTTATTTTGCTCATTACTTATCCTGTAAATGTGTTTTGATTCTGAGACTGACTCGCTAGATTGTAAATTTCTGGCACTTACTTTAGTTCATACAAGAAAGCCAATTCTTTTCTTTTAGGTATGAAGAACCAAATCCATTATCTATATCTTCAATGAAATGCTTTGTTGTTTTTACTTTAATTGTTTAGTTTAATGATTGTTTGGATGCTTAAAAATATTATTCGTTCAAAGCTCTTTTTGAACGGATAATTAAATCGATATAGATTCTATTACCATTTGTTTTATCAATTAATCTTACTTATTTGAATCAAATACAAATTCCAATACTCCATGGTTAATCCCTAAAATTAGAACATAGTTTTTTTCACATGAAAATTGAAGGTTTCCATGATTGAGAACTCTCTTTTTGTTCAAATTGTGTTACATGTTTTGTGTTTTTTTTTTCCTTCCAGCAGGTGGACCTAAAAAAAAGATCATGTTAAACTTCTATTGTGGTCTTTTTTTTTTCATTAAATATTGGTGAAAACATTGTTTAGTATAAACCTTATCACAATACTAACAAGGAGATATATTAGAAATAGGGAGGTGTTAATTTGATGCTATGTTTACTTTAAAGATTTTGGATAATGATCATGAATTTTGGTGATATTGCATACTTGCTTTTTAAACCACATTTATGCATAATGTTCATTTCAAGCATATCAACGGGATAGCTAAATGATTCAGTTTGCAGAACATGCTTAAAAATTATAGCTTTAACTAATCACTCATCTTTGTCCCTCTCTCTCACTCTTACAGTAATACACGTATTCCGTTTTTTTTTGCTGCTGCCGGTATGCAAGTAAATCTTCATTTTCCATATAAAGTTTGCATTTTTCTATTCCTAGCATAATCATTTGACACTATGTTTTCTTTTGAGTTGGTCTGTGAGGCATTTTCCACTGATCTTTCTCTTGAATTCTCAAGTGAGTTCCATTTAATTTTGTATATATCAAAAGCCATACAAAATTCAAACATGACTATTAGGAACAAAAGCTGTGTATTTCAGAAAGGCAAGACGTTTCTTGAAAAACTATCTGGAGCAAAAAAAAAGAGTAACTACATTTTACATCCATTAGGTTGAGGTTGATTTTCAAATTGGGCCATGATGTTTTATGTCTTTCACATTATCACAATATTGTTTGAATTTTCTCCTTTATCCTATGTTGTTTTCAGCTAATTTCAACTTTTAATGAAAATTCATTATTGTAGCTCTCATGTTCTGTTAAAACCTTTGCAATTAGATCATAAGATCTCGATCATAGATTCGTTCGATAAAAGCAACACTTAAAATATACATACATCCTATTGATACGGATGTTGCAGATGGAGATTGAACGTAATGATTTGAAGGCCCAATTGTTTCTCTTCGAGCGTTTTCTAAATATGTTGTAATCTACTTATTTTACAACTTTACTATACTCTTTTGGTAATTAGTTTTTGAATAATCTGTTGAGACATCTTAGTTAATGGATTACGTGTTTGAAAATTTAACTCTTTGTTTGCAATTTGAATTGCATGACTCAAAATGTATTATATTTTCTTCCATTTCCAGCTTTGAGTTCGGAGAGAAGTAGATGCCATAGTTCAAATCCAATTTCCAATCTTACATCTACGCCTTTTGTTTTACCGTTGTTCAGGTAAGGCTCAAATCTATCAAATTTGTCTTCATTTTGGATTGCATGTCTACCTAAGACTGTTAATTAAGGTTTTCTGAATCATTAGTGGTATTGGTTTTTACATGATAGTTTTGAAATGTGACTTTTATGTGTTTGTTTTGATTGATTGTAGATTAGCTATTGTTAAATATTTAATAATTAACTTTTTTTTAGGGTTCTTAGATAATTATCTGTTGGTTGGAGTTTGAACTTTTTTCCAACCATGTTAACAAGGTATAGAAATAGCAAACTCAATAAAATGATACAAGAATGCCACATTGTTGGTTCTTCCAGTGGCGTACAAGCTTTTCTAGCTCTTTATATGATTCCATCTCCAAATAATGATTCCATATTTCCTATTTTTACAAGAAGCAAATCTTGAATACACTTGGAAAATTAAAAGAGTTTTAGTTTTTGGATTCGTATTTGATAAATAGTTTGAAATGGAGAACTTGGTTGATTGAGACAAAGAGAATTTGATAGCTCAAAACTTTGATTTGCTGATCTCGAAATGGAGAAGTTACTTCTCGCTTCACTTTCACAACGTAAACCAGCTTCTCAGTTCAGTTCTTAGATATGAGGTTTCATACTAGGTATTTTAATTTGATTGCACTTTGGATTTAAGATTTCAATTTAATAAATTTATATTTTCTAAACTCAAGGTAAAAATTGTTACATAGTTTCAAATACATAGGATTAGTTTCATAACTTTTTGGGTTGCTGTGTTATTGTTTTTTGTTGCAAATTTAATCCCTTGAACTCGAATTGGATCACTCTTTGGTCAAATGCTTATTAATATTAGGTCTTTCTTCCATATATGGACCGTCATCGAAGAGTTCCTACCGTCAAATTACTTTAGTCTAAAGAAGGTTTTTCAATTGCACTGTACAAATGAATAGTCTTTGGAGCCAAATTTCACTTTATTTACGAGGCTGCCACTGACTCTCTCTACTGCTCATCTTTGTGCCGCGTGTTGATGATCGTGGAAAGGCAGGGGTGCGATGGTCATTTTAGTCTGTAGGGTTTCGAACGGGGTGGGTGGGTTAGAGACTTTCATTTCCTTTCTTTCTGAGCTGTAGTGGGACTCGGTAAGACCATACGGTCAGGAGAGAGACCGAACGAGTAGAGAGAGAAGAGAGACACGGAAGGAGAGAGATAGGGATTTGGTGAGAGGAAGGCATACGACTTGCAGGCAGACAGAGTCACAGGAGGTGTACGATTCGAGGGAGAGGGATATGACGATTCGAGGGAGAGGGAGAGGGAGACAGCGCGAAAGAGAAAGTGGGAGAGGGAGAAGTAAGGATCACTCGCTGAGGGTTTCGCAGTTGGGAGGCCATGCTGATGGAGATAGAGATAGAGATAGGAGAGGGAGAGGGAAAAAGGGAGACAGAGACAGAGTGACAGACAGAGAAGGAAATGGAAGGCTGGGGATCTCAGCGCCATTGCTGCAGATCCTTGATCTTCTTCGATCTTATCTCCGTGTTCTTCTCAGCCTTTCACAGTCGCAGCATCACTAGCCTACTCACTCACTCACTCACTCACTACAGGTACACCTCTTAAACCCCTTTTTGTATTTTTATCTTTCCCGATTGATGATTTAATTTGGGTTTTATTAATAGTTTAATTTGGAGTTTAATTGAAGGTTTAATTCAGGTTTGTAGTTAGGGTTTAATTGAGGGTTTTATTTAGGTTTTAAATTAGGTGGGTTTTTGGTATTTCAGCTCCCCAAGTTTTTCACTTTCATTGTGGATTGTTGTTTTTGGATTTAATTAGCTTTGGGTTTTTCATTTTTCTCAAATTCCCAGCTGATTTGGCTTCCAAATAAAAACCAACAATTCACCTAAAAAAAGAGCTCCCATTTGTAATTTGAGGAGATTTGTTGGGTTTTGTTTGGTTACCCTAGACAACGGATAATAAGGGTTCTGTTTGAATGTCTGCTCGCTCTGCCCCTGTTTCTTAAATGATTTGTGGGCTACTACTTCCATTATGTTTCCATTTAGTTCTTTACAATCTTAGACTCTTTGATTGCATTGGTATGTGATATGTTGTTTTCCCCCCTCTATGCATTGTTCAGCTGAACGATGACTACTCTGATGTGAAAAGAGATGACCTTTCGAAGGCACTATGGTATGATTTGTTTATTTTTATTCTTCCTTATGGCAAAACACTAATAGTATGCTTTCACTGTTACTGGTTCAGCCCCTCTGTTGCCTAAATTGTTCAATGCTATAATTCCCTGGGATTATGAACTTTGTTATGTTCATTTTACAAGGGGGTACAACTTCTATGATGATTTCTTCTGATTTTTGTTCCTGACATTGTTGCTGACACAAAAATTTCTGATTAAATTGATATTGGCCAATGACTATGTTCATATTAATATACAATGTTCTTTATGGCTTGACTTGGACTAGGACTCTGAGTGCACGTGAGAATGCTTTTTCTCTAATACTTTTACAATAATTATAGGAAGGTGTAACTGGAACATGACAGAATTGTAAGGCAGTTCTGATTACCTCTTTTTTTATTATATATATATATATATATGTGTGTGTGTGTGTGTGTGTATAGATGTGTGTGTAAAGCAGTTCTGATTACCTCTTTTTTTATTATATATATATATATATATGTGTGTGTGTGTGTGTGTGTGTGTGTGTGTGTGTGTGTAGATGTGTGTGTGAATATATGTGTGTGTATATAGATTTATACATAAAGGGAAGATGGATGGATATGTGCATGCTTAGTCCGTAAGAGAAGAAGAAAAAACGAAAACCACCCCAAACAACTCGCATTTAAAGCTCTTTTTCTTTTTCTCTTTTGACATAAATCTCTCTTTGTTAGATTGCTAGGGGGCTGCACTGTGTGAGGGCCATGTATGTTTTATTACGGTCGTATCTATAACTGGAGAAAAGAAATAGAACAAACCATTTGCATGTCAGAGGCCGTATACACACACACACACACATACATATATACCATTTGTGGTCTGCTTTATAGGGTTTCGTTATCTTTCATTACAGTGGATGGATACCTGAAGCAGCTTTGATGGCACGATCTTACCTGCCAAGCAAGGTTTCAGAGATAGTTTCAATTTGGAGAAATGACCTGAACAAGGTTAGACTTTTGAAGTGTTTTTCTTGATTCATGGACATGATGCTTTTCTTTCAAGTGAAATGTATATATGAGATGTAGAAGTCATACCAAAGGAAAATTATTATGTCTTCTACTTTATTGACCAATTGAACTGAAGCAAGGAAAGATTTTTGCATATATTTGGCTATTCCAAGTACTTTTAATTTTGTTCTTTTAATTTGCAATATGGCAGGTCAATAAAAAAGCTGCAGAATCATTGGCCGATCCGCAAAAGTGTACTAATTTGTTTCAGGACGGGCAAGTTTCTCTTGCCCTAGAGTGTAACGATGCAGAAAATAGGTATCTACCCTTCATTTCACTGTTCAGCATCAGGGCCATGAAAAAAATCTACTTTTTAGCGCTGCAGTAGACCATAATTATTGATTAGCAATAAATTGTGCTTATTTGTTGGATGATTGTGGATTGCTTTGTTGTCTTTTGCAGGGGCATTCATCCTCCTGTTGACGTAAGATATGAACGAACATTCGTCTTTGTATTTTTTTGGGCTTTTTCTAACCCATCAATTTCTTTTGAGTCAACCAAATAGTCCCAGCTTTCAACTTATGTTGTGAGGTATTATTGTTTGAAAAATTCAGTATATTTTACGTTTGTGCGCGTGCACACCTCCGCATGATGTTAACCTATGTGGGTCATCTATATATAAATATATATATGTAGACATACTTTGGGAAGAAGGCTAATTTGGTGGTTGGAAATGTGTTGCCTCTCAGATCGATCCCGGAGGACGCCGTCGTTTGTAACGTCGAGCACCATGTTGGGGACTGTGGAACCCTTGCTAGGGCGTCTGGTGATTACACTGTTGTTATCAACCACAACCCTGACAACGATACCTCCAGGTCTTTATACATCTCTCTCTGTTCATATTATTTCCTTTTCATTCTTGCTAAATTATTGGGTTATTATATTTGTGTGCATATATTAGTGTATTTGTTAATTGGATTTCGATAATTGGAGTTCAAATATTACATTATTATACAGATACCAATTTCTCATATGATTGCAATTTGCATGTAGATATGTGATGTCTGATTCAATCACAAAATTTGTATCCCTTTAGCTAATAGTATGTTCATTTGCTGAACTGGGTTAGCTTTAGTATCTTCTGTTTCTTGCGCTGATTCACTTCTTTTTCGCCATTTTCCGCCAAACGCACTCTTTAACATCTCTGTCTTCTCTCTCTAATTAAACTCTTCTCCAAAGCTTACTCCTTTTTCGGCTCTCTGATTAATCATTTTTATTGAAACTTTAATTCAACTACATAATGTTTCTCTCTGTTATGGGAGCTAAGGTTCATTCTCTCTTTATCTCTATGTATATATCTATCTATCACTTTCTTTCTGCCAATTTCTCTGCATAATTTGATCCTCAAATTACGATATGAAATTATAAGAAATGGGTGTTTTTTTTTCCTGTCAGTTAAATTGAAGTTACTTAATTTTTTGGGACTAATGCTTTTTCTTTTGGGATTATTTTCTTTTGGTTGTAGTTGTTTCTGAAAAGAAGAAGAGAAAGCTATTGGTTTCAGTAAAACGGTACTGACTTTCTTACCTTTTTAATAATTTTTATCTTCTGGGATTTGATTTAGATCTCTCTTATTCCCCCAACTTTTGTTTTTGGGGTTTTGTTACAAATTGCCCATCTGGGGTATTCTGTACATTTCAAAATCTGTGGGGATTTTCCCTATTTTCTTGATTCCACCCAGTTGGATCTGATCAGTGTGTTGCCTAACAAATTGGTGGGTTGAGAACTGGGAATCTTTAAAGGAAATGCCTTATGAGACTTTTGATTTTAATATTCATTATTTAGCTGTTGAAAGTTTGCAACTTTTTGTTGGGGTCTCAAAAAAGTTAGTACTTGTTCCCCTTTGTCATTTTTTGTACGGTGAGAAGTGAAAACCTTTAGTTAATGGGTTTTTTTTTTTTTTTATTTAGATTAATTTGGTTCATTTGCTGCTAGGATAGTTGCAATTTCAAGTAATTTTCTTTTTTGTGTATATATTATGTTAGTCAATTATGAATAAAATGCTAAACGACTTACAGATTTGATTCGAATTTTGCATGTTTGTGACTTTTAGGATTGCACTCTTACTGTGCAACATCTTCAAAGATACCAGGTGGCTGGACTAATTGTTTGCAAGTTTGTCAAATGTATGAGGAAGAAGGACTTTTACATGAAGTGTTGCACATAGGTATTATTCAAAATTATACAACAATATAATTTGGGAGTTCTAATTTTTCCTTTTTACTACCTGCATTAGAAAAGTTATTGATAGAAGTTTCTGATTGTTTACTATAAACGGATCAAAGGACGGGACAACAAATATAAGATCGTATGACTTCTACAACTGTAAACTAAAGAGGTATTATAATCTATTTTTCTCACCAACTTTGATCCACAACTGAAATTGTATAAATACAGTAACAAAACAGGTTTAGTGTGTCATAGTTTGACGAAAAGAATTTAACTTTGTTAAAGTTTTTCATATTATAAATCTGGCAAATGTTTAATATGTGACCTATATATATATATATATATATGTATGTATGTATGTATGTATGTGTGTGTGTGTGTGTGTGTGTGTCATCTATTCCTTTGTTTCTTACCGTTATAAATTATCCCATATGTAACAAATTTACAAATTAACTACGTACACTAATAATATAATGAATCTTTAATAGACGCATCACAATTTCGTTGATAAGATTTGTACTTTTATTAAACAGAAAAGCAGTGCTACTAATACCACTCACCAAAGTGCAAAATGATCAGCAAACAATTTTGTGCTTCTTTTAAAGCCCCTCGGTAAGATTTCAAACTTTACTTCCAATTGTATCTTCTCTCTGTTTCTATGCTTTCAAAAAGTTTCAATTTTTGGTACTCCTCCAGCCCAGCAAACACAATTTTCATTTGGAAAAAGAATTTACCTTTTGAGTAGGAGTTGTAGTCTTGGTTACTATTGTTTTAGTTCATGCTACTAATCATGCATTCGGCAGATTTATATATACGACAGTGTTTAAATGCTAATCGATTATTAACATAATGTGGTCTTTATAGGAAAGGCAGTGGATTCTCAAGAGGGGCTTCAATGTACAAAAGAATTACAAGGTCTTATTAGCTATTCATAATTTTATATAATAATTTAGATAAAATATTGATGAGAAATAATATATATACCAAATAAAAATCTCTAAAATCTCTGTTTTGTTTCTTCTCTATGTAACAGACGTCATCAACATGAAAGATGGCTAGCCAGGATTGGAAAGGTTACTGGAAATAAGGATCTCTATTTTGGGCATTCAGTAAGTGATTTTTTCAAACTTTATTTGTGTTTTTTCGTATCTAAAAAATTTCCTAATATTTTTAATATAATCAGTGAAACCACGATTTCATGTACTAGCTAGCTACCAGGATGCTTGGTTTTTGTATGATTCAGATTATTTGAGGTATCTGGGTAAAGTTTTGTTCAAAGTAGGAAAATGAATTTAAACTCAAGCTTCTTTACAAGCTTGAGGAGAGATTTTATTCTTATAATGATTAATAATTAAGATACAATTAGGGTAATACATGTACTACACATATTGCTAACTATGCTAGACCAAAAGTATCATCATCACTGCTTAAACATACCAATCAGTTTACATTCTGTGAACACATATGACTACTAAGGGGTTTAACCTTCAATTGCAATCTCATTTGTAAAGCTTTTGCTATCCTAACTGATACACACGTGTAATTTTGTGTTTACACCAAACTAAACAATATTTTTTTCATATGTTTAATCAAACTCTTATCTAATGTACATTTCACAGAGACAAACGCGCAAAAATTTGATGACATCCTATAAAATTGCTAGAAAAAAGGTCCTTTCGAACTAATGCAAAACCAAACTTCTTTCCCCGCAGAAAAACACTAGGTAAACACAATCTATCCTTATTTTGTTCATAATATAATTCTATTATGATACAATTTTATTTCATGTATGCATGTTATTTCTTTTCCCCATAATTTTCATGTAATTTATGAAGAATGTATAGGAACGACAATGATCGAGTGGGTTATGCGAGTCTCACCATCTAAACTGTAAATTCCACATGATTGTTCCCCTTCCCCCTCTTAAAACATAGTTTGGGTGGATTAACTAAGATGTGTAGTTAATCTTTTTGTTTGTCTACAAGTCATGGTTTTGAACTTTTGATGCTTGGTGACTAACAATGTAACATATAATTAATGGGGCAGGCAATGACACATATTTGGGCAGGGCTTGGAGAGGCAGACCCCAGATGGTGTATGCTTACACCAGCATGACCAAGGTGGTTAACCTTGCCGGCTGGAGCGACAATAACCACCTTGAATGTAACAAGTAAGCAGATTATGTCAATTAAAACATGATTAAGCATTTTCATATAATTAGTTTTGAGAGTTAATAATATAATTTGAAATTGCAGCAATGTGGCCTGCGAAGAGTACACAAACAAGTCAAGTCTTTCATTAGCCTTGGATACATTCAGGGTATGGTTGCTTCCTCCTCCAAATCCAAAAGTGTAGTTATGTGCGTGCGTGTGTGTGTGTTACATATATACACTACTAATTTTGTTAGTACTAGGGAAATAAATGATTTTTCTACGTGCAGATATATATATATATATATATATATATGGGTTCGATTACAAAATTATGTCGATTGAAAATGTTATCATTTACTTGGTACATGAAGATGTTTCATTTTGAAAATGAAAGATAGACTATACTTGGAACAAAATTCTTGAGACTGTTGAGGTGTGCCTTTATAAAGCATATTCTCAACTTTAATGCATTTTCAATTTGGTCTTTAATTTGTTTCAATTAGGCTTATGAAGTTTGATTACTCTTCATTTTCAATTGTACCAATTATGGTCATAAAGTGGTTCAAAGAGCTCCAAGGGCTTGATTCACCCATTTTATACTTTTCATTTAAAACTTCTTTCAAAAAGCCAAAACATCTTTCATTATAAATAAATTTAACCATAGGTAACAATCTTTTATCCCTTCTTTTGGTTTTTTGTTGCATTGTTTAGGTGGTGAATTGCGTGGAAAATGGGGGAGAGGGATACAATTTATTTAATTTGAGCAAAATAGTAGCATTTAAGCTTAGTTGGTTAGTGAGGATTAGAGTCAATAAGGCGTCATCTGTCTAGCTATATCTGAAATCTGAATTCATTGAATAATGAATGAGGTTTTAGTGAGAGAAATTGAGAAAGTCAAGAAAAGACGATCCATACAGTATGTTGTATGTTTCAAGATATCTCAACATCTTAATTTATGCTCTCAGGTTGCTAAAAGTTTGTAATTTTACTTGCTACTTGACTATAAAAATGTAAAACAAAATTTGTACATGATTTACAAATTTGTATTTGATTTTAGACGTTTTTCCAGTGTAAGGCATATGTTGCACATGCATGTAAATGGTACAAATTGTTTTGGTTTTGGACAATAAGCTTTTGAGTTTTACAACCCTTGCAAGGGGATTGTGAGTCCAACAAATTTAGTGTTGGGGGATACAATTTGGTTCTCCTTAATACATAATATAACAAAGGCCTAGAAACTTTCCTTCAAGGAATATGCAAATGTTTTTTGCGCATCTTGGCCTGCAGTTTGTATGAAGGGGCATTAGTGCGTGTTATCTGCATTGGTGCATTTGAGGGTGTGATTTCGTTCTTACCGCCTTTTTAGGTTTGAACATTTGTGCTTGACAACTTAGCTGCTCGAACAAGAACGGAACACATTTTCTGTTTTTTGGTAACTGCTAAAACAGGTGCCTAGCCTGTAGGACATATATTTTGCCGTCTTAACTGCAAGGGCAAAATATATTTGAATTGCATGTTGCTTCTGTTTCTTATGTTTCATACGGAAACAGGGCTTCTGCATATTTTTGCCTTTGAACATTTGTGCTTGGAAAATTAGCTACTTAAACAAGTACTGAACACTTTCTCTGTTTTTTTATTAAGTGCTGAAATAAGTGTCTACCCTACAAGACACATATTTTGCCATTTAAACTACACAAAATGTGTGTGAACTGCATGTTGTTTTTGTTTTTTTTTCTGTTTCTTATGGAAACAGAACTTTTTGGGCAACCATGTCTTTGTGATCAAGAATGTTCAGTTTCTTCCTACTAATTGTGCAATGTCTTTACATGTTAGTTCAGTTGAATGCATATAAAAGCCAAGCTGCTTAACTTATCAACCTCATTCACTCATGTGTCCCTCGGTTCATTCATGATTGTGTTGAATTTATTCAGGTTAAATATGTCTTATTCATGCAGTTATGTCTGAAACAGTGGTTCCCGCCGCAACACGCGGGCTTATTTTCTGGTTATAACTAAACTGCAACAGTTGTTGCTCCACCATCGTTTCTGAAAAATTAGGTAAAAATCTCTCCTCTGCAATTTTTTTTAACAATGAACCAATGGATGCACAAAAAAGTTGTGTGATCTGATTTTTATGTCTCTCTCATTATCTCATTGAACAAATCAATTCCTAGAAGCCATTTTAAGTATGCTAAACACTTTAGATGTCGAATATCAAGATAAAGAAACTTTTCTTAAGAACACCATTTGTCCATTTATGCATTCGTTTTTCGAAGTAAACAATTCTACAAAATAAGGGTTTATATTTCACTTTTTAAACACTTTAGGTCTAATTTGTTTTAGCATAATTCAATTGATTGGTTTGAATGCGAATAATTTGTAAAACTTGGATTCTTACAGTATTTAAGGTTTAAGGTCTTAGCTCAAACCACACATATGTTTTGTCTTTTCATTGTTATCATCCATAGTTCAAACGACACGTAATATAAAATTTGACTTAAACTTTACATATTTGGTTAATAATGCTTAATGTTTTTGTCATTGCAGGACCTGTTGTGCCAACAGTTTTCAACTGTGCGTATATAAGTACTATGACTTATCATGTATATTTAAAAGTTTCCACATGTTTTATACAATTTCAAAACCCGCAGCATCGCGTGGGCACTCTTACTAGTTAAGGTCTAATGGTATACTACACAAGAAATACTTGTATTTTTGTTGAATTGTAAGTTGTGAGCTGATTAATATTAGTAAACAAGTTTTGGGTTTTAATGGTGTATTCACTTATGTCAAAGAATGACAAGTGTAAGGCTCTTAATGTAAGGTTATGAATGTCATGTGTGAGAATCTTAGACTATAGGAAGATGTATGGTTGAGATCACATGATGAATGTGTGAGCTCCAGCTACATAACAAAACCGTTCTAAAGCACGATTGTGTGTAGAAGAGAGAGAAATGAATTACCCTTCTACGACTTGCAGAGGCTGAAGCATTCCAAAATTTCTTCTGTTTTTATTCAACTGTTCTTCTTAATCTCATTCTTCAAATCAATTTAGATTATCATCTATTTTAACAATTTCAACATGGTAGCTAAAGCTATCTGTGCTATATATGTTTTTTATACAGCTCCAGCTACATAACAAAACCGTTCTAATGCACGATTGTGTGTAGAAGAGAGAGAAATGAATCACCCTTCTGCGACTTGCAGAGGCTGAAGCATTCCAAAATTTCTTCTGTTTTTATTCAACTGTTCTTCTTAATCTCATTCTGTAAATCAATTTAGATTGTCATCTATTTTAACAATTTCAACATGGTAGCTAAAGCTATCTGTGCTATATATGTTTTTTTATACAGTATACGAATTAGAATTGGCACTATGGATCAAAATATAATCAATGATCATCTAAAGATGTTTTAGTTGTTTATGTATTGATTTCATAGTGGCATGACAGTTTATATACCAATATACGAACTGAGTCACTTCTTGCAGCCACAAAGGTTTGTAATTATGGCTACAAAAAATCGTATGTTGGCTGTGAAAGTGTCATGATCAAGAGAATTTTCATACAAATCTTAATCCGAAGATTCTTGAGTCTGTGATATAAAGTTTGGGGGATTAAAGTTTAATATCTTTCAGGTTACATGGTTGTACAGCCATAAACCCAAACTCCATGAATTTGAATACTATTGAACCACTCACTAGGGTCAACTATAAGAAATGGAAACAAGACTTGGAGATAGTTTTGGGTGTTATGGATATGGACCTGGCACTAAGAATTGAGGAACCCCCACTGCCTGCCGATGGAAGCACTTCTAGCCAAAGATTGAAATATGAAGTGGGAGAAATCCAACAAAATATCACTGATGATAATCAAAAGAACCATAACAGATGTTGTTCGTGGAGGTGTCCCGATGGCAACCAACACCAAGAAGTTTATGGAATCCATCGAAGAAAACTACAAAGAATCCGAGAAGATAGAAACAGGCAATCTAATGAATTCACTCACTAAAATTAGGTATGATGGTGAAGGGAGTGTGTGTGTGTGTGTGTGTGTGTGTGTGTGAATATATCCTTAGAGTGATAGACATTGTTGGAAAGCTTAAGAACCTAGAGGTACCAATTTCTGAAACCTTCATTGTCCATGTTATCATGAACTCGCTACCAGATTCTTACACTCAATTGAAGGTATCTTACAATGCTTTGCAAGCTAAATGGGATGTGAATGAATTAATCCCTATTTATGTGGGTAAAGAAGTGAGGATTAAAAAGGATAGAATGGAAAGAGGGGAGTCAGTTAACTATGTTCAAAGTCACAACAAGGGCTACAGAAATTCCATGTCTGATACTACCAAAAGGGATAGTGCTAAGGTTCCCATCTCTAAAAAGAATTTCAAACTTAACAATTCTTCAATTTTCAAATGCTATTTTTGCAAAAAGACAGGCCATATGAAGAGAAACTGCCCTAAATACAAGGCATGGCTTGCAAAACAGGAGGCAAAGAAAGGTAAAAATAATTTTTCAAGTGTTTTTGCTTGTTTTGAGTCAAACGTGATTGATGTACCTTGCAATGCTTGTTGGCTTGACTTTGTCACTTCTATTCATGTTACGAATTCATTGCAGGACTTCATAACAAAGAGAACACCAAATAAGGATGAAGTCAAAGTCTCAGTTGGCAATGGAAGAAGAGTTGAAGTCAAGGTAATAGGGACTACTAGGATAAAGTTAGATTTTGGTTTTATTTTAGAGCTAGAAAATGTGGTCTACATACCAACTATGAGAAGAAAACTTGTTTCAGTTTCCAAGCTAGTTTTATTAGGGTTTTATTTTACTTTAAACAACATTGGCTTCAACTTTTTTAATAAATCTTCTCATATTGGAAGTAGTTCTTTGTGTGATGGAATGTTTAAATTTAAACTTAATAATTTTGAGAATGTTTTTATTGTTGAAAAAGAAGTGTCGAATTCAAAGCATTCATCAAACCTTTGGCATAAAAGGCTTGGCCACATATCAAAACCAAGAATGGAACTTTTAGTCAAAAACCAAATTTTTCCTCCATTGAATTTCAACAATTTTGATTTTTGCATTGATTGTGTTAAGGGAAAGATGACAAATAAAACGAAGGAGGGTTCGACTAGAAGCAAACAGCGCTTGGAAATAATCAATACAGATATTTGTGGTCCTTTCCCTGCACAAACAATTGAAGGATACAAGTATCTTATAACCTTTATTGATGATTTTTCAAGATATTGTTACCTATACTTAATTTATGAAGATCTAAAGCTTTAGAAATCTTCAAAATTTACAAAAAGGAAGTGGAAAATCAACTGGAAAGAAAAATTAAGATTATTAGGTCTGATAGAGGTGGGGAATATTATGGAAAATATGCACAAACTGGTAGACATCCTGGACCCTTTGCTTTATATTTGCAAGAACATGGAATCATAGCTCAATCTACCACCCTAGGCACACCCGAGCAAAATGGGGTTGCAGAGAGGAGAAATAGAACCCTAATGGACATGGTGAGAAGTATGATTTGTAGGGTGAATTTGCCTAAGACTCTGTGGGGAGAGGCAGTGAAAACTGCCAATTATTTGTTTAATAGAGTCCCTTCAAAAACCGTTGAGTCTACACCATTTGAATTGTATACTAGAAAACCTAGCCTACACCATTTACATATTTAGGTGTGTGCGGCTGAAGCCAAGGTGTATAATCCCAATGGAAGAAAACTTGATCCTAAAACTATCAGTTATTTTTTCGTTAGTTACGTAGACAGATAAAAAAGGTTCAGATTTTATTGCCCTAACAGTCATGATACTAGAATTTTAGAAACAGGGAAAGCTGTGTTCATGGAGAACAACTTGGAACAAGATAGTGGGAATAACGACGATGATTTTATCTTGGAATAAGAGAATGAAGTGGAACATGCAATTACAACGTCAACTCCAATGCCATATATTGAGATACCTAGGCATGATAATGAAGATGTCGAAAAAGCTACAGAAGACTTGCAACAAAGGCAAATTGATGAAGTGGAAGGCCCACAAATGCAGATGAAGTTATTAATCAAGATTTGACAATAGCAAAACCTGAACAACATGGAGAAAAAGAAACTACAATCCAAGCTCATCCCACAAAATTGAGAAAATCAACTAGGGTAAGAAGAACTACTGCCCTAACTGATTTTGTTTATATGACTGAAAGCACTGAGAATGATATAAACTTGTCTGAGTTTGATGATCCCAAATCCTTTAAAGAAGCTTTCTCACTGTTAACTATGAAAAGTGGATAGAAGCCATGCAATCTAACCTAACTTCGATGAAGCACAATGAGGTATGAGAATTAGTAGAGCAAAAAGAAAGAATGAAACCAATAGGGTGTAAGTGGGTATTCTACAACGAAAGAAGCAAATGGAAATGCGGAGAGACACAAAGAACGGCTTGTAGCCAAGGGATTCACTCAAAGAGAGGGTGTCGATTATAAGGAAACATTCAGCCTTGTGTATACCAAGGATGCATTTAGGGTGATTATGGCGATTGTCGCTCATTTCGATTTAATTTTATACCAAATGGACGTTAAAACTACGTTCTTAAATGGAATGGTGATTTAGATGAGATATATATATATATCAGGTTGCTTAATGGGAGGGATCCCCATTTTTGCAAAAAAATGGGGACACGCTCCCCACCGTTAGATTGACTTTAATGAAATTGTGTGGTTGAGATTAAAACACAAGCCACACAATCTCAACCACACAATTTCATTAAAGTTAAATCCAACGGTGGGGAGCGTGTCCCCATTTTTTTGAAAAAATGGGGATCCCTCCCCTTAAGCAATTCCATATATATATATATATAAGACAACCAGAAGGGTTTATAGAAGAAGGAAAAGAGAAACTAATCAGCAAATTGAAGAAATCTACCTACGGTCTCAAGCAGGCATCAAGATAGTGGTATCTTAAGTTTCGGAGGATGGTGAAAGAGTATGGTTACATTGAAAATCCCTCTGATGTTTGCATCTATATGAAGATCAGTGGGAGCAATTTTATTATACTTGTTCTTTATGTGGACGACATTCTCCTTGCCACAAATCCTGCATGTTTGTTAGGTGAAACTAAGTCATTACTGCATAAGAATTTCGAAATGAAAGACCTTGGGGAAGCAACATATGTCCTTGGAATTGAAATAAAAATAGAGAAGGAGATGACTACTAGGGCTATCACAAAAAGGGTATATCAAAAAGGTTCTAAAATGGTTCAACATATCTTCTTGTGGAACCACAGAAATGTCAATCTCAAAGGGTGATAAACTAAGCAAGTCTCAGTGCCATAAAACTAATTTAGAGAAGAAAAACATGGAGGAAAGACCATATGATTCTCTTGCTGGAAGCTTGATTTATGCACAAGTGTGCACATGGCCTGATCTTGCATTCACGATAAATGTACTTGGCAGATTTCAATCTTGCTCAGGTGAAGTTCACTGGAATGCAGCAAAAAGGGTTTTAAGATATCTTTAGAAGACCTATTGGAAGTTATCCAGATTATCCAGTGGTTATTAGGGTTCCTGGATAATAAGGAAATTGTTCATGTAGTTTTCTTTTGGGTATTAATGGTTCCCTAGGTGGTTAATGATCCGGGTCTTATGTGATTAGCATCTCTATGTATAGGAGTCTTAGTTGTCAACTCCTTAATTAATGTTGACAACCTCCTTGCTTCTGTTTCAAGGCTTCCCAGCCGCCTGTTGTGGCGTAAACCAAGGAGAGGCAAATCTCCTTATATAGTGATGCACTCCTTGTAATAATTTTATGAATGAATAGAAGAAACTACTCTTGAAAATCAACATGGTATCAGAGCAGGGATAATAACCTGCTTCTGCATTTCTACCATCTGATCGTATTCCATCTTAGATATGGCGGAAGAAAATTCTTCTTCATCTGGAGCTGAAAATCCACAGATACTTTCCTCCTCAAACTTGTCTGAGGTGGATGTCAACCCAAATCAAAGATTAAGTTCGGTCTTGTTAAATGAGTTTAATTACTTGCCTTGGTCGAGAGCAGTGAGTCTTGCCCTAGGTGGAAGGTCCAAGTTACGGTTCATAAATGGAAGCATCGAAGTTCCTGATGCTTCCTCACCAACTTATGAAACCTGGCTTTGCAAGGATCAGCTAGTTATGTCATGGCTCCTAAATTCCATGGAACGTAAACTAGCTGAAATATTCAGTTATTCTTAATCGTCTTTCAAGCTATGGGAGACAGTCAAGGAGATGTATGGCAGTCAGAACAATGCTGCTCGTGTGTTTCAATTAAAGAAGGAAATTTCCAACCTGCAACAAGAAGGAAAGCCATTTGTTCAACTTCTAGGCAGCGTGAAGAGCATGTGGAATTAGTTGGAAATGTATCGGCCTCATACAACTGATGCGTCCGTGCTACTAAAAAGGGCAGAAGAGGACAATATATTCCATCTCTTGTCATGCCTTGATTCAGAATACGAAGACCTACGAAGCCACATACTCATGAACCCCGATCTACCTTCCTTCACCAGTGTATGTGCAACCATCCAACGTGAAGAAGTATGAAGGAAAGTCATGAACATTGGCACAAAGACCAATGTAACTGAAGCAAGGGCCTACCTAACCAACGAAAGAAAATTCAAAGTGAAGAATCCACACTTGAAGTGCCAACACTGCAACTATACTGGTCATGTTAAGGACAAATGCTGGATTTTA
Organism: Heteromeles arbutifolia; assembly: GCA_024362995.1. Taxonomy (NCBI): domain Eukaryota; kingdom Viridiplantae; phylum Streptophyta; class Magnoliopsida; order Rosales; family Rosaceae; genus Heteromeles; species Heteromeles arbutifolia. The sequence continues at coordinate 20,343,820 of JANCRC010000004.1, read as the reverse complement.
CATCCAGAATTAAAGCCGGAGTTCATGAAGGATAACAAGGGCTCACAAAGACTGAACCGTGCCACACACAGAGCCAACAATGCATCTGCCTCAACCACAAATGGGTCTGTCACTCTCGAGAGCTTCACAGCAAATCCGGCTGCACTTATAAATGACTTTGCAGCGTATCTTTAAAGCAAGAAAGAAGGGCTTAAAAGCGATCAAACGATGGGCTTTGAAGATGGAAACTCAACAGCTTTGCTAGGCAAGTTCGCTGGTTTCCTGACAGACACACAACACATGCCCTAAGAGGACATGCAAGGTATCATAACTACTTTCAAAACTGCTCTTAATATAAATATGATGCATGATTTTTGGATTGTAGATTCGGGCGCCACATATCATATGACCAATCATGTCTCTAAGTTTCACAAGTTTGAAAATTTTTCAAAACCCTCTCATGTTTCAACTGCCAATAGTGAGAGTTCCAAGGCTTTAGGCAAGGGAAATATCAACTTATTGTCGGACAAAATTGAGTCAGTAGCCTTATATGTTCCTTCTTTTCCATTTCAACTTCTATCTGTGGGAAAAATCACCAACACCTTGAATTGTTTAACCATCTTCACTCTTCACAATGTCATTTTTTCAGGATTGTCTTACCAAGAAGACGATTGGTGAAGGATTTTACCTAGATGGTCTCTATTACATATCAAAGAGCAGTCCTAGAGGATTTCAAGCCAAGTCCAATCTATCCCAAGATAGTCAATTGTGGCATCAACGTCTAGCTCATCCCTCTCAACCTGTTCTGTCATCTTTGTTTCCAAACTTAGGAAATGATTCAATTTCGTGTGAAACCTATCATTTTTCTAAGGCTACTAGACTACCTGTTAACTCATCCTTATCTAGGACTAGTAAAGTTTTCAAACTAGTTCACTCGGATGTATGAGGACTAACGTTTGAATCTTTTGATGGTTATAAGTATTATGTAATCTTTGTTGATGATTTCTCTAGAGCCACATGGTTGTACCTGTTAAAGTCTAAGAGTGAAGTGATGGATGTTTTTAAGGATTTTCACAACCTTGTTAAGAACCATTTCTCCTCTCAAATTCAAACTTTAAGATCTGACAATGGCACCGAATACATGTCCCATATCATGTCACAATATTTGAGCAATCATGGTATCATGCATCAAACAAGTTGTGTTGGCACACCTCAACAAAATGGTGTAGCCAAAAGGAAAAATCGTGACATACTGGAAAAAAAAAGAGCATTAATGTTACAAATGAATGTACCAAAGTGATTTTGGTCCCAATGAGTCATGGTGGCTGTGTACATCATCAATAGACTTCCTAGCTGAGTCCTGGTATTTAAATCTCCCCTTGAAGTCATGAAAGGAAGAAAAATTGACCTTTCGCACCTTAGAGTCTTTGGTTGTGTCTGTTTTGTTCATGTTCAGCCACACCATCGAGATAAATTGGACCCTAGAACTCTAAAATGTACGTTTCTTGGTTATTCATCAACACAAAAAGGATATAAGTGCTATGATCCCCAACTGAGAAAAATAATTGTATCCAAAGATGTTCGATTCCATGAAGCTAACCCTTTTTTGAGCAAGTCACTTGAAACCAAAAGTCAGGGGGAGTGTGTTTTTTATTTGCTTCCTCTACCAAGAATCGGGACTTCAGATGCTTTAAACGAAGGAGGCTCTAACCATGCCAACAATGAGGAATCTCCTACACCACTCACTGAAGTCAACAATGAGGGAACTCATCCTGATGGTTCCGTGCAGGATAATGACAGCGGCAACCACGAAAATTTTCAAAGTGTGGCTGATAATTTAAATGAGGATGAGACAACTCTTCTAACACCTCAACGCAATCCTCGGCGTGACAGACAACCTCCCACAAGGTTTCAAGATTTTGTCACATATAAACCAAAGCACCCAATCTCCAATTGCGTGTCCTATCAAAAGGTGACTCCATCTCATGCGGCCTTCCTTAACATCATTTCAAGTCATAGTGAGCCTCAAAACTTTCATGAGGCTAATAACCAAGTTGTGTGGCAAGATGCAATGCGAGATGAACTCAAAGCACTAGACCAACACAACACCTGGAGCATCACCAAACTTCCAAAACGAAAAAGGGCAGTGGGTTGCAAATGGATCTATAATATCAAGTTTAATTCAAATGGTTCAATTGAGAAGCATTAAGCCAGGCTAGTGGCTCGGGGATTCACTCAAACATTTGAGGTGGATTACAAAGAAACATTTGCTCCTGTTGCAAAAATGAACTCAGTTAGGGTTCTATTGTCCGTTGCAGTCAATAAGGGTTGGTCTATGTACCAAATGGACGTGAACAACGCATTTCTACATGGTGATCTTGAAGAAGAGGTCTATATGAGATTACCACCAGGACACCCTCAAAGTCAGGACCCTGATTTGGTGTGTAAGTTGCATAAGTCGATCTATGGATTGAAGCAATCGCCTCGTGCTTGGTACGCAAAACTAAGTTCAGTACTTTAGTGTGTTGGTTTCAAAATGAGTAATGCAGATTCATCATTATTTGTTCGCATGGGAGCTGTGAGCAAATTAGTTGTGTTAATATATGTGGATGACTTAATAATTACAGGTGATAATGCTGCAGAGATCTCCACACTCAAACAATCACTCCAACAAAGATTTTCAATTAAAGATCTTGGGGTGTTGAAGTATTTTCTTGGAATCGAAATGGCATCTTCTCACAATGGACTGCTTCTTAATCAACGAAAATACATCATGGACCTACTCAAGGACGCTAATATGAGTGATGCTAAGCATGCACTTACCCCTCTCGATAGCAAACTCAAACTTGACTTGGGAGGCACACCACTCTCGAATATCAGCTCCTATCAGAGGCTTGTTGGTAAGCTGATCTACCTAATGATCACTAGACCAGACATATCATATTCAGTGAGTATCACCAGTCAATTCATGCACTCCCCCACAATTGAGCATTTGAACCTTGTAAAAAAGATCTTACGATACTTAAAAGGGTTCGTTGGTCGTGGCATCCTTATGACGAGGAATGACAACACTCAAATCATAGGGTACTGTGATGCAAATTGGGCAGGAAACGAAATCGATCGCAAGTCCACCACTGGTTACTGTACTTTTTGTTGGTGGAAATTTGGTCACGTGGAAAAGCAAGAAACAGACTGTCATCGCAAGATCAAGTGCCGAAGCTAAATATTGTGCAATGGCCTCAACCGCGTATGAGCTGATATGGCTAAAGGGACTTCTATGTGACTTAGGTGTGTTCACATCTCAACCAATGACCTTATTCTGTGACAACCAGGCTGCCATGCACATAGCTTCAAACCCAGTCTTTCACGAGAGGACAAAGCACATTGAAGTCGACTGTCACTATGTCCGTGCACAAGTACAGTCGCAGGTGATTCAGACGCATTATGTCAAAAGCTCCGATCAGCTGGCCAATATTCTCACCAAACCTCTGGCCTTTCATCAGTTTCAAAGGCGTCTCTCCAAGCTTGGATCCATCAACCTTCTGGATCCAGCTTGAGGGGGAGTATTGGAAGTTATCCAGATTATCCAGTGGTTATTAGGGTTCTTGGTTATTAGGGTTCCTGGATAATAAGGAAATTGTTCATGTAGTTTTCTTTTGGGTATTAATGGTTCCCTAGGTGGTTAATGATCCGGGTCTTATGTGATTAGCATCTCTATGTATAGGAGTCTTAGTTGTCAACTCCTTAATTAATGTTGACAACCTCCTTGCTTCTGTTTCAAGGCTTCCCAGCCGCCTATTGTGGCGTAAACCAAGGAGAGGCAAATCTCCTTATATAGTGCTGCACTCCTTGTAATAATTTTATGAATGAATAGAATAAACTACTCTTGAAAATCAACAAGAACAATGAACACATGTTGGTTTATAGAAGCACTGATAATTTTACATTGGAGGGTTATAGTGACTCAGACTTCACTGGGTGTCCAGATGATTTGAAGTCCACATCAGGGTTTGTTTTCACAATGGCATGCGGTGCTATTTCATGGAGAACTATAAAGCAAGCGACGGTGGCAGCTTCAACCATGGTGGCTGACTATCTTTCTTATTGAGAAGCCATTGATCAAGCTATTTGGTTGAAATTTTTTATCTCAGGTCTAAAAGTGGTTGATTCAATTTCAAGACCAATTCAGCTTTTTTGTGATAATAATGCAGCCATATTCTTCACCAAGAATAACAAAGGGTCTTCAGTAACAAGGAACTTAGATATTAAGTATCTTATTGCTCGAGAAAAGGTGATGGCTGCATTGATAAAGATTGACTACTTAGAGACTGTGGCTATGATTGGTGATCCCTTGAACAAAGCTATACCTGTTTCAGTTTTCAAGAATCATGTCACTAAGATGGGAGTTTTGGCAAATTTTGATGCAGCTGACTAGTGGGAGCTAAGTATTGTTTAAAGAATTTTCTTGTTCTCTAGTTGCCAAGTTTGTTTATTTATTTTATTCAAAGATTGCTAAGGATTCTTGACTAATACAGTTGAAATTGTGAGGTTGTCAAAGTTTTCCCTTAAATATGCAGTTTAGTTAAGAATGTTTGTATATATTTTATATGCATAAAGGTATGACAATCTATGCAATTGTTATTAGGGTTAACAACCATAAAGATGAATTGTTTTTCAATTTGAAAGAGGACCATATATTGAGATGAAGATAAATACATTTGCAGACGTTTCAATACAATAATTTGCATATCTTGTTGGGGTTTAATGTGTTGGTCAGCTTTGTAAATGTGATTATGAGGATATTATTCAAGTTAAAAAGTATGTTACCCTTTAGCCCGTCACAGATGCTGTTTAATGTCCTAAACCTGGAATCATGACCTGTGTCAATTTTGATCTCATGGCCATTTAAGAATAATCTCGCATTAAGGTTAGCAATGGTTAACCAAGTGTAGCTCTAGTGGAAGAATGTGAGCTCTGATAAGAGTTATACACTTGGTTAGCACTTGTTATTCACGTGGGAATATTAGAGATCAACATTGACAATGTTTGTGAGCTGATAAGGAACATGTATACTAGGATTCATTATCTTGGACACTCATGATATTCCTAGAAGTCTTTCTAGCTGATATGAATAAGGGAATTCATGATGATAAGGTTAGGATCAATCAGGATTACTCAATGGGAAGAGTCCTAGTTAATTACCACTATGTATGGTATATATATATTAAGGTCCCTGCACTCTCTTTAACCACTCAAGCTTACAAAAACTCAAATCCCATTCTTGAGGCATTGCATACTAAAAAGGAGAGCTGCAGAAGAACTCTAATCCCAACAAGTGTGTCATCATCTTCAGGTAAATGGTTAACTTGGTATTGTGTTATAAAATTCAAAATTCATATTCATATACAATATATGTTTTACAAATGTAAGTTCTGAAGAGAGCTATACACTTGGTTAGCACTTGTTATACACATGGGAATATTAGAGATTAACATTGACAATGTTTGTGAGCTGATAAGGGACATGTATATTAGGATTCGTTAGCTTGAACACTCATGATATTACTAGAAGTCTTTCTAGCTGATATGAATTAGGGTATTTACGGTGATAAGGTTAAGATCAATCATGATTACTCAATGGGAAAGAGTCTTAGTTGATTACCACTGCGTGTGGTATATATATTAGGGTCCCTACACTCTCTCTAAACATGCAAGCTTACAAAAACTCAAACCCCTTTCTTGAGGCTTCGCATACAAAAAATGAGAGCTACAGAAGAACTCTAATCTTAGCAACATGTCATCATTTTCAGGTTAGTGGCTACATTTGGTATCGTGAATTACATGTTTCCACATATATTGATCTTACATTTGGTATCAGAGTTTTCACATACCAATTAACCCTAAGAAGAATGAATTGTTTAAAGTTGCAGGTTACTGACTAATGATATACTATATAGGAAGAACGTCTATATGCACATGAAAGCTAAAGCTATATGTGCTCTATGTGTTTTTCATTCAGTATACAAATTGGTAATGGCACTAGGGCTAAAAGCATCGCCACTAATCATCTAAAAAAGTACAATTGCCCATGTTTTAATCTCGAGTGGCATGCCACTTCATATTTCAAGTATGAATCCAACCACTTCTTGCAGTCCACAAAGGATTGTAATTATGGCTACATAAATTCTTATTTTGAGTGTGAGGGTGTCGTGACTAATGAAAACTTTCATATAACTCGTTAATCCAAAGATTTTTGAGTCTGTGATATAAAGATTGGGGATTAAAGTTTAATGTTTATCATGTTACATGATTATACAACCATGAACCCTAATTCCATGAACCTTAACACGGTTGAACCACTCACTGGTGTCAACTATAAGAAATGGAAGCAGGATTTAGAGATTATTTTGGGTGTCATGGATATGGACTAAGGACTAAGGACTGAAGAACCACCATGGCCAACTGATGATTGCACATCGATCCAGAGGTCTAAGTATGAAAAGTGGCACAAACCAAACAGAATTTATTTGTTGATTATCAAAAGAAGCATGACTGATGTGGTTCAATGAGCCTTCATTGATGTTACCAATGCAAAGGATTTTCTCAAGTCCATCGAGGAGAACTACAAAGAGTCACAAAAAACTGAGACAGATGCTACCAATGCAAAGGATTTTCTCAAGTTCATCAAGCAGAAATACAAGGAGTCTCCAAAAACTTGAGAAAATCATTACCAGTGAGTGAATTCATTAGATTGCATGTTTCTGTCTTCTCAGATTCTTTGTACTTTTCTTCAATGGATTCCATAAACTTCTTAGCGTTGGTTGCCTCTGGGAAACCTCCACAAACAACATCTGTCATGGTTATCTTAATTATCATCAGTGAGATTCTGTTAGATTTCTCCCACTTCTCATATTTTGATCTTTGGCTAGAAGTGCTTCCATCGACAGGCAGTGGGGGTTCCTAAGTTTTTAGTGCCAGGTCCATATCCATAACACCCAAAACTATCTCTAAATCTTGTTTCCATTTCTTATAGTTGACCCCAGTGAATGGTTCAACAGTATTCAAGTTCCTGGAGTTGGAGTTCATGGCTATACAATCATGTAACATGAAAGATATTAAACTTTAATCCCCAAAATTTATATCACAGACTCAAGAATCTTCTGATTAAGAGTTGTATGCAAATTTTCTTGATCATGACATTTTCACAGCTAACATACGATTTTCTGTAGCCATAATTACAAACCTTTGTGGCTGCAAGAAGTGACTGGGTTTGTATATTGGTATATGAATTGTCATGCCACTATGAAATCAATACATAAACAACTAAAACGTCTTTAGATGATCAATGATTATATTTTGATCCGTAGTGCCAGTTCTAATTCGTATACTGTATAAAAACATACATAGCACATATAGCTTTAGCTACCATGTTGAAATATATGTATTTCTTGTATGGTATACCATTGGACATTAATCTGAAAATTCACACAATTCCTTATGCTTTCTTCTTTAGGGTTAGTTGATATGTGAAAGCTCTGATACCAAATGTAAAACATATATTGTATATGAAAATGAATTTTGAATAATACAACACAGTACCAAGTTAACCACTTACCTGAAGACGATGACATGCTTGTTGGGATTAGAGTTCTTCTGTAGCTCTCCTCTTCAGTATGCAAGGCCTCAAGAATGGGGTTTGAGTTTCTGTAAGCTTGTGTGATTAGAGAGAGTGTAGAGACCCTAATATATATACCATACACAATGGTAATCAACTAGGACTCTTCCCATTGAGTAATCCTGATTGATCCTAACCTTATCCCTGTGAATTCCCTTATTCAGATCAGCTAGAAAGACTTCTAGTAATATCATGAGTGTTCGAGCTAATGAATCCTAATATACATGTTCCTTATCAGCTCACAAACATTGTCAATGTTGATCTCTAATATTCCCACGTGAATAACAAGTGCTAACCAAGTGTATAGTTCTTATCAGAACTTACATGAAGTACCTAGGCTTAGGGCTGTAAATGAGCTAAGCCGAACCAAATATCATTGTGTTCGAGTGTGACTTGTTAATAGTTTTCGAGCTTGAGCTAGGCTTTACTTGCTTCTTATACAAGCTAAGCTTGAGCAAGCTCAAAAAATTCGAGCCCAATATCGAGCTCAAGCTGTTTCGAGCTATTATTATAGTATTTTTTTTTTTTATCTCTGTAATATTTTTGAAGTAGACACTAACACTAAGAATAATGACCAATTTAAGAATAGGACTTTGGCTTTTGAAATCTTCATCTTGTCCAAAAAAATTTAAGGGCTTCGTCTTGAGCACAAACACAGTGCGCATAATTCTACTCCTTCAAGGTTTTTGTCAATTTAGGGGGTGAATTTGTTTTTAAACTCAGAAGTAGCTACTTTGCTGGCTTTTCTTGAATACGAAATCATGAAAGAGCAGTCTGCTAGTTGGTTGTGCTATACCATAGTACGAATGTCCTTCCAGCTTCTCGGTTCTGCACCCCCACCCATCAAAAGAAATAAACAGCAAACATGCTTGAATAAATTATAAAACACTACTAATAAATAAATAAAATTATATATAAAAAGAACACTACTACACTATCTCAAACAAGATTTTAATATTTCAGAGTACCTAGCAGAATATTTAACATTTGATAAAAAAAAACATAACGTCTCTAGACATTGTGAGTGCATGTGTATATAAAATCATATATTACACACACACACACACATATATATATATATATATATATTGGTGGTTAGATTTTTTTTTAAAAATAATTTGGGGTGTGATAAGAATGAACTGGGGCTAAAAGCCAAATTTTTTAGCCTAGAAAATTTAGCTAGCCCAGAAACAGCTTTTCTGCTCCAACCCTTCTGGCCTAAAATTTTAGTCCAGAATTATTATAGAATGAACTTAGGCTAATTTTTTTCTTAAATTTACTTTTAAAAAAAATTATGTAGACTACGTAAATTAATTTTATGAACATTTTAATCTAAAAATATTTAAATTCCGATAAATATTGAAAAATCACTTAATCGATACATAAAACTCATGAAACACTATGAAAGAATATGAAAATCATGATAGAGATGTATAAACACAAAATACATAAAACACACAGAACACATGTGAAGCACATACAAAACACATGATAGAGATGAACCACACACAGAACATATGTGACACATGACACACATGAAACACATACAAAATACATAAAAAAACACATGATAGAGATGAAGCACACACATAACACAAGTGAAACACATGACACGCACGAAACACATACAAAATACATACAAAACACATGAAACGCATGAAACATAAACCTACACACATGAATCACATAACCTTCACTCATCTTCTATATAGACACAGGTTGAATATCAGTTGATCACACAATATTTCAACCTTCAATTATCCTTTATATTCACCAATCTTTCAACTTTCAAAGTGTTTTTGTTTCCTAAAAATCCTCAATATCTCATCAATGGGTGATAGAAGAAGGCGTAGCAAGGCAATGCAAATGGCACAATACCAAGCAAGCCTTGACATTAAGGATTCAGAAATGATCAATGCAGAAGCTGAATTTGCAAACTTGCTTTTGCAATATGAGCACCATGTCGAATCTAGCTATCGTGGTTCTGTCACGGGACGTTCATTTGTGCAGTGTGATAGAGAAGAGTGTCATAACCGAATGATGAAAGATTATTTCATCGAGCGTCTGAGATTTCCTGCTCATGATTTTCAAAGGCGGTTTCTGATGTGGAGAGAGCTTTTTGAAAGCATCTTGAACGCAGTTGTCAATCATGACCACTACTTTGCAAGGAAGATAGATGTTGTAGGCCGACAAAGTCTATCACCTCATCAGAAGCTCACATCTTCATTTCGGATGCTAACTAATGGGTGCTCTGCAGACTCAACTGACGAGTATTGCCGACTTGCGGAGACTACTGCTATTGAGAACCTGAAGCACTTATGTAAGGCAATTGAAGCCATATATGGAGCCACATACCTCCGCAAACCAAATCGTGAAGACTTGAAGAGGCTTCTACGCAAGGCAGACAAAAGATGCTTCCCTGGCATGAAAGGAAGTCTCAATTGTATGCATTGGGAGTGGAAGAATTGTCATACTGCTTAGGCTGGCCAATTCAATGGCCATCATAACAAGCTAACCATTGTGCTCGAGGCTGTGGCGTCTTACAACATTTGGATTTGGCATGCATTCTTCGGCGTTCCTGGATCAAACAACAATATCAATGTTATTTGGTCTTCTCCTCTATTCGATGATGTTGTCAATGGATGGGCACCAGAATTTCGGTACAAGGTAAATGGTAATTGGTATGAGCTAGGTTACTACCTAGCTGATGGTATTTATCCTAGTTGGTCTACCTTTGTTAAAAGTTTTTCTCATCTCAATAGTGCAAAGAAGAAATTATTTTCGCAGAGGCAAGAGTCTTACAGGAAGGATGAGGAGAGAGTGTTCGGGATCCTACAAGCTCGATGGGCAATTGTTAAAGGGCTTGCACGACTTTGGCATACCGAAGACCTCCATTCAATCAAGATGACGTGCATAATTTTGCACAATATGATTGTGGAAGATGAGTACATCGAAATTGAAGAAAATTCAGACGAAGATGTGGATGATGACCAACCAACACATGCGAGAGCTATGGCAAGAGATGTTGAATATCTCGCTACAACCACATATAAGACCTGACAGGATAGGGTTACATTGAGTGAGTATATGAGATGTTTAAATAGAATTCGAGCTCCTCAAGGTCATGACACACTCCGCAAGGATTTGGTTAAGCATGTACGGCGCCGAGAAGGTGAACGTTGATGATGTTGGTGTATTAATGTGTTCTTGTGTTATGTAATAATTTTAAGTGTACTATGTTGGTTTTTATGTAATAATTTTAAGTGTACTATGTTGGTATTTTCTAGTAACAAATTGAAGTGTCTTCTTGTGCAAAATTATTGAAAATTATTGAAGTGTCTTCTCGTGCAAAATTATTGAAGTGTCTTCTTTTGTCTAGTACATTGTTAAAATTATTGAATGTCGTTTGAATTATTGAAGGCATCTATTGTACACCAAAGTGTGCAATAATAAGTACAATAATTATTGAAGGCATCTAGATTAATAGAAACAGTAATTAATAAGCCATAAATTTAATACACACGACAATTAATAAAGCACATAAACTTAATACAATCGATAATTCATAAACTTAATAATGATATCCACCATCTTGACTTGGTGGTGGACTTGGGATATAGGGTTGAGATGATTCATCATCTTGAAATATACTCCTTGTGGCATACTTTCACAAAATTTCCTTTTGTTTACCACGTAAGAACTTCTTCCTCTCTGGAGTGTATTTGTTGAGGTCCTCCATCATGAAATTAATTTCGAACCTATCTTGCTCCCTATCCCCTTATTCCTTCATTTGCAAATGCATTTGGGCTGCTTCTTCTTGGCGAGCGCTATGGGTTTCGCTCAATCTTGCAAATCTGGTAGCAATGTGTCCACTCATCAGATCTTGGGACTTCCCTTTTCTCTTTGCTTCCTTTTGCTTATCTCTTCCCAGAAGCCTTGCAAAAGAAGGAGTTGGGGTCATTTCATCGACACCTTCATTGACACCTTCATCTCTATCATTTGTTGGTGCGGCTTCACGTTGAAATAATCTTCCCTATTGCTGGTCCACATCGGTTGCCCACCTCGGACAATCCTTGAGGACGTCCCAAGCATGCTGCAACTTAAAAGGTTGAGTTTTTTGGTGTTACTCTTGTCTTGTAAATTTCCATTGCTTTGTCACCCTATGGAAAAAATACATAAAAACAATTAGTTGCAAAATAATATTATGTACATGACAAATAAAATTTCAACAAAAAAACTCACAATATCTACGGCGCTTCTTCCGTTAGCCATGTCAACCACGGCTTTCTCCAAGCTTCCCTTCAATAAAGTGCATGCTTTCTTAATAATCTTCCAACGATCGTAAACACCAAGACCTTCCCTCCCGCCGCCGTTGCAGTTTTCATGTAACTTTTCAATGATTTTATCCCACAAAATCTTGGTATTTTGATTCGTGTCAACTGCACCATCTTCGCTAACAGAAACCCATGCCAAGCATAAAGGAACATCTTCCTCACAAGTCCAATTCTCTTGCCATCTTGAAAAATTTGGAAATGGGAAGAAATGGTAGAAAGAAAAATTGGAAGAATTGTAGGAGAAAAGTGAGTTTTGTGTGGATGTTTGAACAAATACATAGGTATTTATAGAGTTTTTGGGTGAATTTTGAGTTAAATAATTTTTTTAATTATTTTAGCCGTTGGATTTAAATTTGGGCCGTTAGATCTTTTTTTTTACCATTAGATTTGATTATATTCGATCTCAGCCGTTGGATTCAATGTATTTTAAAATAACATTTTTTTTAAAAAACAAAATTTGAATTTGGACTGTTGGATCAACCAACAGTCCAAAAATGTCAGCCGTCCGATGAACAAAAGAGCCGTTGGGCTCATAATTGTGGCCGACAGCGGCCCTGACAATGGGTCCCACCCTGTAGGGTGCTGAAGGTTGACACCCGTGTGGGGCTAGTTGCGCACGTCACCGGGCCGAGGGTGGGCTGAGCTTGGGCGCGTCCACGCGTTTCTAGGCTAATTCTTGGGGGGTATTTGGCTTGGGTTTAGCTTTTAGTTTTTAGCCCAAAGATTTGACTTGGGTTTGGTTGTGTTGGAGGGTGAAATAAATGGGGAAAATTGGCCTTTAGCCCAAGGTTGGGTTTGGTCTTAAGAGAATTTAGAGTTTAAATAATCATTTTATACAAGTCTGTTTAACCACACTACATTAAGTGGGTACAATTTATGAAGTGCTAATTAACAAGCCTAGATAAAAACATAATTCTCAAATCTTTCGAAACTATTTATTTTCGTATCCTTCCTTCACTGCTAATTACGAGCTCATTTGAATGTACTTTTATAATGATTGAAAGAGTTTTTGGTGAAAATATTTTTAGAAACATTCATTAGGGGGTGTATTCAATTGGGATTTTAATTCTTTTAATGAATCTAGGGGTATTCAATTAGGATTTTAAATGATTCTCTTAAGTTTAAGATGTATTCAATTAGAATTTTAAGATAGTTTATTAAAATCCTTAGAAATCCGGGTGTATTCAATTAGAATTTCAAAGAAGTTTATAACATTCCAGGTGTATTCAATTAGAAATTGATTTTAAAGAATTTGAGAAAGTTGAGGAATTAGAGGGAATTGGAGAGGTTTCGTAATATATTTTAAGCATTCACAAATCTCACCTCTTCCCATGAGATTTCAAGAGAATTCAATCAAAATTTTCTATGGAATCTCTACAAATCAATTAAACTTCATAAAAATCTATAGATTTATAAATCTATTAAAATCTCCCAAATTCTTAATTGAATACACCCCTTAGTAAAAATGCTAATAAATCTTGGAAAAACACTTAAAGTGCTTTCTGGAAGAAGCACATAACTGGTGCTTCTTGTAGAAAAGACTTAAAATGCTTTTGGAACCCAAAAATATTTTCTCTAAAAACGCTTTCAGTCATTTTAAAAACACATACAAATGAACTCTGCAAGAAGTTAATAAAATAATAATAAAATACTCTCCTTTTCCAACACGGAGAAGGAAAATATGGGGTTAGGGCTTGCCTCAACCTGTAGAAGGAAAAACCTTCTCAGTTCCCATCCTTTCGTTTCACAATTCACAAATCAATTTTGAAACCCTAAAATCCCTTTCTCTCTTTCGAATACCCTAGACCGGGATGGCCGCTGAGAAGAAGATGATCACCCTGAAGAGCTCGGACGGCGAGGCGTTCGAGGTCGATGAGGCGGTTGCTATGGAGTTACAGACAATCAAGCACTTGGTGGAGGACTGCGCCGACAATGCGATCCCTCTCCCCAACGTGACCAGCCACATCCTCGCCAAGATCATCGAGTACTGCCGGAATCTTGTCGAGGGTCGCAAAGACGGCGACAGCACCGACCTCGGCAAGAGCGGCGATGAGACTCTCAAGAAGTTTGACGAGGACTTCGTCAACGAGATAAAAGCTGATCAGAATGTCCTCCTTGATCTAATCTTTGTAAGTATCGTGATCCCAACTCTGTTAGTATTTGTTCGATTTCTTTGTAAAATCTGGATGCTCTTGTTCCTGTGAGGTTTGATTTCGATTTCTTGACTGTTTTGCTGAAATTTTAGGTTTAGGGTACGCAGATTGGATTATTTTATGAGAAATTAGAGGAAAGATGGATTCTTTTTAGAACAAGTAATTGGGGTTTTTTATCGTCTCCTCTGGAATACCTTGTTGAAATTCAAGTGTAGAATTTGCTTCTTGGGTTTATTTATGCGAAATTAGGAGAAAGAGGGATATATTTTTATTTGCTGTATGTGATATTTAAGTCTTTTGGTGCAATCTGTTACTTCCTTTTTGTTCAATTTCAATTGCTTACTAGTTTGAAAGTCTCTTATGTGTTCTATGATCATGATGTGGATTTTGGTATGTGTGGTGCTTCTTTGGATGCGAAGCTTCACTCAAATCGGTTAGTTCCTAGAATGTACTATTCTGGGTTCGATTGATTTTGCGAACAAAAGTGAAACAATTACCTAATATTTTAGGCAGTCAGTCACTTGAATTTTAAAGTTTCATTGCTTTGCCTATTTCTACTGTTGAATATTTTATATATATATATATATATATATATATATATATATATATATATTATCTTTATGTATTTGCATACCTTTTATTTCAGGGTTTGTTACTACTACAACTTTTAAACGGTTTTATAATTGTTTATTGGCAAAATCATTCAATTTTTGTTACACATTGGCACATTGCATACACAATTGAGCTACTAAGAGCATAGGGTTATGGACTAGTGCAGCAGGAGATTTGGTTGTCTTTTGTTGATCTTGAATCATTGTATCTGCTTCGCCATTTCTGTTTTGTCATGGATATTTTGGCTAATTTATCTGTATTGCCAATTTTTCAGGCTGCGAACTATCTAAACATCAAGAGCCTGCTGGATCTGACCTGCCAGACTGTGGCTGACATGATCAAGGGAAAGACACCTGAAGAGATCCGCAAGACTTTCAACATCAAGAATGATTTCACCCCTGAGGAGGAAGAAGAGGTTTGCAGGGAGAACCAGTGGGCATTCGAGTAAGCAGATGGTCCTTCTCCACAATGTTGATAGTATGATAGGGATGTCGATATATTTAGAGCGTTCATATTTTGCTTTTAGGGGGGTTTTTGGAAGGAGAGCTAAGTTTTATGGCTACTCATAATTGAAGCCATTGTTTGTTTAGTGATGCTTAAGTCTTATCAAGATTTCTGCAGACCCCTTTTATTATCTTAATACATAACGATTTTATTAATTTCCTATCTTTTGCTTTATGTTGGTGCTTGCTGTGCTTTTATTTTTTGTTATTTGGTGCCTGCTATGCTTCATGTGCTGCAGCAAGTGTGCAGGGGCAAGCAGTTTTTGAATCACCAGTTTATTTGGCTTACATGCGATTTATGATTCTGTGACACTTTTGAGATCACTGTTTGTTTACAAAGTTGTTTAATCCCTTGTTTTTTAAAACAAATCTGGGTATTTTTTGAACCTCCCTTTGAATCTTTGCCATTTTTTCAAAACTCTCTAGTTTCCCTCCCAACTCTACTCTTTTTCCAAAGATCAAAATGTTTATGTTTCAGAACCAAAACTGATTCACTGTGCATCATCCTCTGCTTCTGTCGCTACCCTGTCTCTGTCGGATGAGCCCTGTGCTGTCAATTTTGAACCCCTTGATCTCTGTAAGCATTTCTTTGGTTGAAAAGCATGACTTACTTTAGTCCTATCATCTCGTTCTGATTACTTCACTCTTCAATGAAGGTAAGACAAGCTCCATTGTTACAAGTTTTTAGCTAAGATGGTTCATTATAGCAACTTATTGATAAGGATACTGCCTGCTCTCTCTCTTGCAGATAGATGTTTACGGTTTCAGGTGCATGACATTTGTGTTCGAGTGGATGGGAATACATTCGTAAGTACTTTTGTTGTGGTAACTTCCAACCTAGCTATTCTTGCGATTCAAGGATTCTACTTGGCCGATTCTCAAAATAACATAAGTGTCCATAGGTAGCTACTTTCGCTGAAATGCACATTATACACAACCTACACCATGAATTTATGCTTACACTTTTCTTGTCTAAACAGGTTCATTGGATCATAACACGGTTTGTGCACACATTGATTGGGATATCTACTTTGTAATTCCTCCCTACATTAATCTTGCTCAGGATCTGAAATCGGACTCCAATTTTTACTGTTTTGAGAATGGAGCAGACGACAGTTTGAAAGAGAGTTACTATATTCACAACCACATTCATTGCAGGCATTGTAGCTGTATACTTCACAGCCGAGATTGATGCTTGACATTTTCCCTGCAGTGGCTTAACCGCGAAAGAACTATTGCTCCGTATCGTGTACTGTTTAACGTGTGCAGGAAATTTTGGAACAACTAATTCAAGTTTAGTAGTTTCTTCTATATGTAATCCAATCTTACACAAGAAATTTCGGAGCTGATTGGGTTAAACCTTGTTGGGCAGCCAAACTGTTTTCATGATTCCAAGCTACCGTATCTGTATGTTATCCAATGTTGTAGATTACATAGTAATTTACTTATGGATCATATGCTGGCGAAGCTACGTAGGGGCGAGGGGTGGCCGTCGCCCAGCCACTCGCCGGAAAACAAGCCCAGGAGCGCCCCTTTGGTTTGGCCAGAAATTGGAAAGTATGGTGGCTTTCTGGCGTTTGCTGCTGTGCAGAGCCCCTGCGCGCTGCAGGATATGTTTTTATATAAAAAAAAAATATTTATTAACTAAAACGACACAGTTTTACAGCTTCATTAAAATAAAAAAAAAAAATATTGTGTGAACCACTGGTCCCCATTAGCCATCACCCCTTTCAATTTCCCATCTCTCACGCTTGTAACCAAACACAACAAATCCCCCAATTCCTAACTTCCATTTCAATCACCACCCGTCACGCCATCCTTCCCAATTTTAGGTAAATTTTTTATTTTCTAAATTTATATATTATTTTAAACCCTAATTAATTATTCAATACAATTTTTTCTTTAATTAGTATAGAATCATATGATAATACATTAACATGGTTATTGATTATTGATATGAATTCTATGATTATTGATGGCAATGAAATTATTGTTTAGGGTAAAAAAATGAATTCTTGTTATTGATTGATTAATTGAATTATTGAATAATGTATACGATTATTCATACTGATTAGTTGAATTGAATTTTTGTTTACTAAATAATTTGTATGATTATTAGTATTGATTAATTGAATTGTTGGATTGATTAGTTATTAGTCATATCACTATAGTCTATGTAACATCCCACATCGCCCAGGGGAGTGATCTTTAAATGTATATTCTCATCCCTACCTAGCACGAGGCATTTTGGGAGCTCACTGGCTTCGGGTTCCATCGGAACTACGAAGTTAAGCGAAAAGGGGGCTAGAGCACTCCTATGATGGGTGACCCATTGGGAAGTTGCTCATGAGTTCCCAAAAACAAAACCGTGAGGGCGTGATCGGGGCCTAAAACGAACAATATCGTGCTACGGTGGTGGAGCGGGCTCGGGAAGTGATCCGCCCTGGGCCGGGATATGACAGTCTAAGAGTCTAAGAGTTTTTTTTTTCCATGATACAGTTAAGTAAAGCAACGATATAAAAAAATAGTGCTTAAAATCCTCCTTCAAATATTGTGGGTAGTTCACAACAAAGTGAGGCTATTGAGTTGGATGAATTATTGGCTAATCTTCCTGCAGACCTTGAACATAGATGTCGAATGACACACCCCGTCCCAAGGAGGGCGTGCTGGCCATCACGTCAGAGTGACGTAATCATGTGCACAGTGCGGAAGCTAAAAAGATAAATGTAAATACACATTCAAAGCAATAAGAACGTCTAGTTGCAGTCAAGGACAATTACTAAGATATAACACCCGAAGGTGAATCCTACTTTTGTGAATTCTGTCAGAACACCGTTGGATCCCTCGTGGCCACCAAAGCACTTCTACCTAGAACCTGGAAGGGCGAAAAACAAAACGCGTGAGTGGGCAAAAACAAATCTTTTCAAAACCTTTTCTCTTTTCAAAGGTTCTAACCCCTCGCCGTAAAACTTGTATAATTTCCCAGAAAAATAGCATATATACATATATACTCATCTCAACTCATAACTCAAATTCATACCAAAAGTAGTGATATGCAAGGTATATGCCATGCCAAATATATCTCATCAAATCACATAACTATATCAGGTGAAATAAACTCATCATAGATAATAACATGTCCACCGAGTGATCAGCTCGGCTGAACTATAGCTCATAATCAATCTCATCATATTTCATCATCACATATATATATATATATATATCCTGCACACGAGTCGGAACCACCTCACGTGGTCTCACCGATATGACTGGGTGTAAATAATTACGCTATAGTGCTACGATCACGTGAAGACTAAGCGCTAATCGCGGGTCACCTACGAGTCGAACCCACCTATTGTGGTCTATTCGACAGGACTAAGCACCTAACTTGGATCCAAGGTGAGCGTATGGTGCGAGAGGTGAACATCACGTGAAGGACTGAGCCCTGGCCCTGGGCGAGAGCACTAATACCGGGGTGCAGGTTTATGAGCTTTCAACACATCTCAACATAAACATCATTTCATATTAATCATTCTATAACTCACCTGATACTTACTTGTGCGTCCACAGCACCAATTACCATTATGCAACTACTAATACATGAATAAAATAGATATATACTTTGCATGGCATATCATATCACATTTCACTTAAATTGATTTTATGGGAAAAATCTCATTTATATAGGTATATACAGAAAACAAAAGCCCACTCACAGATATATCGAAGGGTCATAACCCCCAAGCCTCGATTGATGGCGCTCATCCTCTGGATAGGTATCATCTATATGCGTAATAACCGAAAAACGTTATTTAACGCACATAACCAACAATAGGTAATAACTTCTCATACATTGCTCAATTTGGGTATATGAATATACCACAGTGATCTACACAATCTCAAGATCATCCCCATATTTTTATAAAAAAATTTTGAAGCCCCACGCGCCCCCACGCGCGGCCACGTGACAATCACACTGACGGCGTTAGTTAACGCCGTCAGGAATATTCCGTCCAAAAAGAGAATATTCCGTTAAAACTAACCTGACGCCGTTAGTCGCCGTTAGGAATATTTCGTCAACTTTGACGGAATATTCCGTCAACTTTGACGGAATATTCCGTCATCTCCTACCTTTGAACTCCGGCTTCTTCGTTTTTAACCCAAAATTTATGAAATTGGTCTTAAATTGAAGCTTACAACAAGAGGAACAAAACCTTACCAATTTCAAGGCTTGAAATTCACGGAATCTCGCCGGAGAACTCGCGATATTCCGGCCACATCTTGCAACTCTTCTAACCAGGCTTCCCGACGTCGAAATTGTTCCGTTGTTCTTCTCCGAGCTTCTTGAGAATGCCCTAAAGCTTCCTATAAGTTTAGAATTCACTGAAACGTCCACAAATACGATCACATGAATAGTGTCTCAAATCGGATTCCTTGGTTCCACAATCCCGATGTCCAAAACTTCTCAAAACTGTCTTAAAGTGTTAGAAAAGATTAAAGCCTACCTCTTTTTAGCCTTAAAACACCTTAAAACCTCCACGATCACGTCGGAGTTACTGTGTTCAAAACTCGGGGTTTCGTAAAACCCGAGTTCTCGACATTCATACTTCCAACCAAAGATAGTGACGAGTTCCTAAGCTTGCTATGAGTCTAAAACCAACCTCCAGATCTTCGATCCGTACGTGAAATGGAGGGTTCGAGGTCTGTCCGTACAACTGTACAGAATTTGCAGAAATCTGAGAGGGAGAGAGGAGTCCACAGGAGAGAGAGAGAGAGAGAAAAGGAATGGTTGTGTGTGGTCCAAAATTCAACAACCAAACCAAACAAAATTAAATCCCTTTTTAGTTCACTTAGGTCCAAAACTTAGGGATTTAGTTCAATTATGTAATCACTTAGTTCCCATCACATACTCACCACATTCTAACGTCCGAGGGTAAAATAGTAATTTCACGTTCTCGAGAATAAAATAACATACATTTCCGGAACGGGCTGTGACATCGAATGCTTGCTTATCCACCTAATTATCGCGAAACAATTCGTAGACACTCTGCAAAATGATCATTGTCAACCTAAAGACCATATCATGCGAAGAAAAGTTAGCAACAATCGATGTTTTATTACAGTCGGGATCAATGGTTAAATGATAACATGATTGTTTACATTGAGATACATGTATTTGCTGTTATTGACAATAATCTATTATGCACGTTTTCATGACATGAAACATCGCCAGCAACAATTGTAATGTTGTTGTTGCCCTTTTTTTTTTCTTTTTGTTTTTTAACTTTGCACTCTTTTAAGTTCGCCCCTCCCCTCGGCAATTCCTGGCTTTACCACTAGTCAAGGGCCATTGGTGTGTTCAAAATTTAAGTGGGTCTTTAAGAACCAAAATCTTGTTTACGCCATATCAACAAGCTTGGGGTGAGGATAATGATTTACATGAAACATTTTATTATTATGGTAGCATTTCATTTTAATAAGACAATGATATTTTTAAATTTTCTAATATATGACATTATATTATTGAACTAGAACATCATGTGACCACGAACCTGTTTTATCTAAATTATTCTCTGGCCGAGTTTGTTTCTACATGAAGCATTATGATGTAAGAAAACATTGGAGTTGCTGCATATCGTATAAGCATCCGCACGTACGAAGATGATGCATTTTTACATGCACAAACTTCCCTAAAATTATTTCCCTCCAAAAAAAAAAAAAAAAAAAAAAAAAAAAACTTCCCTAAAATTACAGTCAACTGAAGGCTTTTCTACTGCCACACAAATGCCATCTGAGTTGCTGTTTATCTCTCATTTTTGTTAACCTTTTTTACTTTAATGGTAACCCTTTTCATAATCAGAATAACTGAAAAAGCAGGGCTCTTCTATGTATCCGAATCACAGTGCAAATCCTGAGTAGCATGAATATGTTAGCACTTTTCCTTTTTGGCTAAAGGTAATACAAACGCAGTTTCCTTTTTGCCCTGTAGGATAAACCATAACAACTATAAATGTAACTTGGCCTCGAAAATAAACAGAGACAAAAATTCATAGCACATCACCACATGATGATAAAAGAGGTTAGCAGAATAAAATAAGAGAAAGCAAACAGGAAAAAACTGAAGAGAGGGACATGGCATCGAGCTCCACCGAAGAAATGGTGGGGGTCGACGGCTATGGAGAGAAGGAAGGAAAATATGACTATTTTACGTTTCGTTCCTTCATTCTGGAAGCATCTAGCCGTTTTAGCTACAAGCAACGTGGCATTTTTATCCTCCGAACCTCCAGTGTTGTTTTTTAATTCTTATATGACGAATATGAGTGAAATACTTTACAAATGTGCATTACCATTGAACATGGGAGCCTGAAGAGCAAGGATATAATTTCTATTTTAACAGAAGCAATAGCAAAAAACGAACCAAGTTACAATGTGCAATGACGTCGTTGAGAAGAAAAAATATGAGCGCTAAATCATACAATGTGTCAACTATAGTTAAATATTAAATTGTCGTTATTCAAACATACTCTAGTTTCAAAATATTTGAAAGGCAAATATTTGTTACTTATCATGTGATATTTCTCGACGGATGTAATCAAAATACATAAGACATGAACAAGTGAATAATGACATCTCGTGAGCTATATGCCAAACTTGGCCAAACCAACCAAAAATAATGCACTCCACAAAGTAAATAAATGTTGTACAACAAACCACCTTTCATTTACTTTGTGGAGTGCATTATTTTTGGTTTGGGAAGTACTTGATCAATTTTATAACGAAAGTACCCTCGTGCTCGATCATTTTAAAATATAAAAAAAATCTTTGAAGGGGTAGTGGGCTTAATAGCCTCACAATAGACAAACAATAATGTGATTCAAATTCTTTTCGAATCTAAGACTTCTCATTTATAAATAAATAGGGATGTTACTAAAAACAATTCATATTTACATTGAGAGAAATCTAAATTCAAATTTTAGTATAATAAAGACATTTTAGTGAATTGTTTTAAAATGTTTTATTTTATTTGACTGGCTTAGCACATTTCATTTCTTTGTTTCATGGAAATGTTTTATTTTACACAAAAATTCAAACTTAGGATAAGAGAAATTTGATATACAAAAATTTGGATTTCCCTCATTGTAAATATGAATTGTTTTAAAATACTGTTAAAATTGATCGAGCACGAGGGTACTTTCGGTATAAAACTGATTAAGTACCTTCCAATCAAAATATAAGAGGGTGGAAGCGACATGATCCACGATGCTTGTGACTGCACTGGGATCGCTATCTGCAACTAAAATAGTACCGTTGGAAGAATGAGGACAAACCAATCAATAAAGGGCAGGCTAAAAGACATCTCGGTCCTTGGACAAAGAATTCTTATCAAATCAAACAATTCAAATCTTCGGTTGATAAAACACAATACATGCGACTGTCACGTAATTATTGTTTTTTTCTTTTCCTGGACGTGGGAGACACATGTTTTCTATACAACATTATTGAAGGGGGTCATCTTATTCCCACTTCTGAATCTTCTTTGCGATAATCCATTAAACATAGGTTTAAATTATTCTTCTACGTGACTTAAAGAGAACTTAATTAATTATGTTTAACCACATCAAGTGGCGCGCTGACTGCAACTCTTTAATAAATAAATAAATGTAGAAGGTTTTGGATTTGATACTCTAAGTTGGTAATTTTGCTTGATTGTGGTCATGTACAGAGTAAAATTTCCCATGACCTCTTCGGACCGTAAAGAGTGAATAACCGTAGTTTACCACTATTAATTTACTTTCTTATCATTATTATTGCATGCATTCTTATCTTAGGTGACGAAAATAAAGTATGTACTGGACCCATGCATAAACATGGTTCAATATTTAGTTACCGAATTCAAGTTTCAACCTTTCAATTTGAACCATTTGAACCAATAAAGTAAAACATAAAACCACATGTTTTGAGCTGAATCATTGGTTCAAGGAAGAAAGCTGGCTACTCCCAACTCTCAAAGCAAACCCTAAACCCACCAAACATACAAATATACCCAGATGGTCCCCAACCCAAATGCTCCCTTCCTGCATCAGAGAAATGAATACGAAAGGAACCCCACAATTTTAGAGAGGGAGAGAGAGCATTCTAGAGAGCAAGGGAGAATGGACAAATATAACCGTTGCAGGGCGTGGCCTTAGTTGGATGCCAGGCTGACTTCTTTGGCCCTACCCAAGACCCATCAGCATAACCTCCCTAAAACCCTTCCCTCTCTCTCTCTCTCTCTCACAGAGTCACTGAGATGATTAGCCTCTATTTGTTAGTGTGTCAAAACACAGTTTGATGCATTAAGTGTTATAATACAAGTAATTATTATTCATAATATACCAACTATGTTTTCGAAATATTAAAAAAAAATTTCTCGCTATACAATAAATTTTTCATTGTGACGGAAACACAGGTGGTACACATGTAAGTGGTGAAATTTTTTATTTTTTAAGTTATTAACTTTTTAACACATAAATCCCATCATTTTTATAGTGACACGTGGTATACCACCTTGTATGCCCGTCACATTGAAAAATCTCTCCTCGCGAGAGATTTTCAGTGTGACCGGTATACTGGATTGTATGCCACGTGTCATTATACAAATGGTAGGATATGTGTGCTAAAACGTTAATAACTTGTCACATTGAAAAATCTCTCCTCGCTATACTCCTTGGATCCCACATTCGCTTCCCACTTTCTCTCTCTAAAAACCCTAATGGCACGTTTACGTAAGGTAATCGGAATAAAGAAAGAGAATTGAATTCCGATTACGGAGTATTTCGGTGTTTACTAAATATTAAGGAATCAAAAAAGTGGTGGAGCCCACACAAAACAAGGAATCCAATTCCTGAATTTGGAGGAATGAGATTCCCTGGTTTTGTGAGGTATTTGAATTCCCGGAGGGTAAGGAATTGGGAATGCATCTTTTATTTCTATTATGCCCTCACTTGTTTCTAATTATCCCAATTGCCCTTCATTTGACACTCATTATGCCATCTTTTAATAAATAAATAAAACCTATTTATATATTTTTATATAGATAATTTAATTATATAAATTTAATTAAGAATTTAATTTAATTAATTAGTATGAAAATAATTTATTTATGTAAGGGCAATTTAGTAATCAAACTAGTTTTCATTCCGATTGAAATAAATTAGTAAACAACTTATATGGACTCAACATCATTCCTATCATCTTTTAATAAATAAATAAAACCTATTTATATATGTTTATATAGATGAATTTTATTATATAAATTTAATTAAGAATTTAATTTAATTAATTAGTATGAAAATAATTTATTTATGTAAGGGCAATATAGTAATCAACCTAGTTTTCATTACGATTGAAGTGAATTAGTAAACAACTTATATGGACTCAACATCATTCCTACTCCGATTCCAGACAGTTTTAGTAAACAATTTCAACAGGAATCTGATTCTGATTCTACCTCATTTCAATTCCTCCTCAATCTAATTCCTCATCAATTCAATTCTTCTCAATTTGATTACGGAGTAGTAAACGTGCCATAAGAGTACAAAAGCCAATTACCCCTCTTTCTCTCTCTCTCTAACATTTTCACAATCCCAAAAATACTCCTACCTTATCCATTAATGTACCATTTTCCTCCCCTCTCCTCCAGAAATTTTTAATTATGACCGGAACACAATATACAACATCTATTTTAATAGAACCATGTGTTTTAATAAAATTGGTAGAAAATTTTATTTTTTAAGTTATTAACATTTTAACACACAATCCTGTGTACCGGTTACACTGAAAAATCTCTACCCTCTCCCTCTCTCACTCTTTAAAACACGCACACCTAGAACCTCACTCTCCCAAAACCTCCAGAGCTTTCTTCCTTCCGCCGAAAAACCCAAGCCTTTTCTGAGAGTTCTCCACCTGTTTGTGAAAATGTCTAAGGAAGTAATCGAGGAGGGACAGGCCCGCCACCATGGGAAGGACTACGTCGACCCACCGCCAGCTCCTCTCCTTGACACGGACGAGCTCAAGCGCTGGTCCTTCTATAGGGCCCTCATCGCCGAGTTCATCGCCACTATCCTCTTCCTCTACGTCACCGTAGCCACCGTCATCGGCCACAAGTCCTCACCCGGCGACTGCGGCGGCGTTGGCCTTCTGGGCATCGCCTGGGCCTTCGGCGGCATGATTTTCGTCCTCGTCTACTGCACCGCCGGAATCTCTGGTAAAATACCAAAAACCCACTTCGTTTTCAGCTTAATCTTCAAAACCCATGTCGATATTTCACCCTTTTGGTGCTTGATTTCTGATGGGGTTTGCCGTTTTGGTGTATTTCAGGTGGCCACATTAACCCAGCCGTGACATTTGGCCTTTTCATGGCCCGCAAGGTCTCGCTGATCAGAGCCGTGGCTTACATCGTTGCCCAGTGCTTGGGAGCCATCGCAGGCGTTGGGCTGGTCAAGGCCTTCCAGAAGCACAACTACAACTCCCTCGGCGGCGGCGCCAACTCCGTGGCTCCTGGCTACAACAAGGGCACTGCTCTGGGTGCTGAGATCATCGGCACCTTCGTCCTCGTTTACACCGTCTTCTCAGCCACCGACCCCAAGAGGAGCGCACGTGACTCCCACGTGCCTGTAAGTTTCAACGCTTCAGTCCTTTAGCTCTCTTGATGTAAATATGTCTGTATTTTGCTGGGTTTTGAGATTTTGTTGATATGAACGTGTGCTGGGTTTGCAGGTTTTGGCTCCACTGCCCATTGGGTTTGCTGTGTTTGTTGTGCACCTGGCAACAATCCCCATCACCGGAACTGGAATCAACCCAGCAAGGAGCTTCGGCGCTGCTGTGATCTACAACAACGAGAAAGTCTGGGATGACCACGTAAGAATCAAAACTACATGCCCTTTCTGAGGTATTTCTGATGATTTTTTGAGTTTTTAACTGATGGGGTTTTTGATTTATTGTGTGTAGTGGATCTTCTGGGTCGGACCATTTGTGGGAGCACTGGCTGCGGCGGCGTACCACCAGTACATTCTGAGGGCGGCGGCGATCAAGGCGTTGGGATCATTCCGCAGCAACCCCACCAACTAAAACGAAGATTGAAGAAAGAAAGGAAGAAAAGAAAGGGCTACAATGTTCTGATGATATTTTGTTATCTATTTGTTAGTGTGTATTGAGAGGATGGATGATGATCTCATCTTTCTGGTTTCTCTATTTATAATTTAATTTCTTAATTTTAATTAGCTAGATTTGGATGATGTTTATTAATTATTGTTCATGAGTAGTGTTGTTTTATTGCTAAGACTACAATATGTCCTCTCTCCTTCCTCTCTAATTAGACTTCTTCCAAAATAAGTCATTCAAAACTCCGTTTCATAGTAAAAAACACGTATAAAACACCACCTGAAACGCTGTTTCGAAGAGGATAAAAAAACCGTACCAGCTTTCTTTCTCTAGTTTGATCAAGTGTTGTCACGTATTATCGTTTAGGTAATGCTAAATAGATTAAACATAAATAACACAAAAATTAACGATTAAATTATTATTTAAGTCAAGAAAACACTTTTTGCTAAATGACAAAAACAAAAGTTTAGTCCAAGTTGCTCTCATTAGGCAAAGCTTAAAAATTGAAAACGTAGCTTAGTGGCTCTCTAATCTCTCTCTCTCTCTCTCTCCCCATGCATTGCTTGCACAGGCCAAAGTTTTAAAAGTTACGACTGCTTTACGAAGTTGCATAAATTGAATCGCGGCCTTTCCTATGCGCGTGGGATTCTTGTCTCGATGGCCTTGGATTCCCGTGGGTTCGTGACCTAAAAGCCTGCGGTTTTTGGTGAGCGAGGACGCTGCTGTACCCGGTGGTTTCTTTCTTGCTTCGTGCCTCCCTGGAAAAGCCTGACACGACGAGTGTTGGTCCAACTTTTGGAGCAGCATGGGGTTAATTTCGAGGATGACTCCCGACTGGACTAGACTGGACGGGACAATGTGGTATATTATATGTCCTTATATAAAAAGGTTAATAACTTAAAAATTAAAATTTTTCACCATTTGCATAAAAACACATGATGTACAATTCGTGTTCCCGTTACAACTAAAAATTTCTCGGATGAGACCGGACTTTTGTCCATGAGTGATGCCATTAGGAATGTGAGAATCCAGAGAATTCTTTAATTATGTCTGTTCGTCGTAAGTCGTATAATCAGTTTTCATCGATTATTATTTGTTTTATTTAAAATATTTTTTAACCACACAATGTACGATGAAATTTGATAATACGTCAATTTGTCCATTATTAGTAGATAAAATCATTTCTTTCACTTCCGAATGAACACGACTAAAAGATTCTTGGAATCCTCACAAAGAGAATTCGGAGAGCATCCTCATTCGCCATATAGGACTTGCATGACAGTAAACATCAAAACTGTCGAAATTGGCCGTGTTTCAAATCAATAATACGAAATCAAGCCAAAAATTTGACATACGTGGATTCATCTTAAATATCTGATATGCTTCGGTGGTGTATATGCCCTATTTTGACAACAGAAAAAAGACTGCATTGCTAACGCTTTAAAATAAATACAATGATACAATACAACCCATCTATATTAAAATGGGAAGAGTTTGAAACACAATTTTGTGTTCTTAAGGCTTCGTTTGACTTTGTTCTTCATTTTTTAAAAGATATTGCATTTTAAAGTTCAGCAATGAAAAATTATTTGGGAAAAACAAAATTTTCTACTTATTTTAAAAGTAATGGTCTTTATACAACATCTTTTTAAAGTAGCATGTAGGTTATTTTAAAAAATTGTTTTTATAAAAAACGGAGTTGATAATTTAATGAATATTTTCAATTTCTTTAATACTCTCATTCGTTTTTATAAAATGACATTATTTATTGGAGAACAAAATGAACACCACTACCATCAACATAACTGCCATCATTGTGAGATCTCACATCGCCCAGGGGAGTGGATCATGTGAGCCTTATATGTATATTCTCATCTCTACCTAGCACAAGGTCTTTTGGGAGCTCACTGGCTTCGGATTCCGTAGGAACGCGCGAAAGCACTCTCATGTTAGGTGACCCACTGGAAAGTTCTCGTGTGAGTTCCCAGAATCAAAACCATGAGGGCATGGTTGGGGCCCACAGCGGACAATATCGTGCTATGGTGGAGGCGTGCCCGGGTTGTGGTTGGGGCCTGGGCCGGGATGTGACAATTTGGTATTAGAGCCTAACCCTAGCCGCGTGTGTGCCGACGGGTTGTGGTGGGGGCCCGGGTTGAGATGTGACAATTTGATATCAAAGCCTAACCCTGGCCGCGTGTGTGCCGACGAGGACGTCGGGCCCTTAAGGGGGGGTGGATTGTGAGATCCCACATCACCCAGGGGAGTGGATCCTGTGAGCCTTATATGTATATTCTCATCTCTACCTAGCGCGAGGCCTTTTGAGAGCCTTATATGTATATTCTCATCTCTACCTAGCGCGAGGCCTTTTGAGAGCTCACTGGCTTCGGATTTCATAGGAACTTCGAAGGTAAGGGAGTAGCGCGCGAGAGCACTCCCATGATGGGTGACCCACTGGGAAGTTCTCGTGTGAGTTCCCAAAAACAAAACCGTGAGGGTGTGGTCGGGGCCCAAAGCAGACAATATCATGCTACGGTGGAGTCGTGCCAAGGATGTGGTGAGGGTCCGGGCTGGGATGTGACAACCACTGCCACAATCGTCATGGCCACCACCATCGTTACTGTTACCGCTACCATCATTGTTGCTGCCACCGTCATTATTGCCACCACAACACAATCGCAACCACTACCTCTCCTACCACCATTGTTACCTCTATACCCCAATCACCACATCTTACTATTGGCACCACCACCATACCCCTACTATTTTTGCTGCCAACACCGCCACCATTGCCCTCACCACATCTCCAATTTTTTCATTCTATACATATATCACTTCTACATTTAACTTTTTCACTACTTTACATACTCACAACACTTTTAAAAATTCGATCATCAAATATTCAAGGGAACTTTAACGAAAAGCTCCCGGTACTGTTCACTTTAACGAAAAACCACATTTTTACACTAAAAAGTGAATCCTGGTACTATTCACTTTACCCTTTATTTTGTCGTTATCATTAAAACTCAAAATTTTCAAGTATTTTTCATTAGTTTTCCTAATATTAAACTACTTTATTTTCCAGCTGATTATTTTTTAAGTACAACAAAAATAATTTTTAAGAATGCACAGTAATGCTAAACTAGCCCTAAGTAATATTATTGTCAGGGATGAATGGCATGCCATGCAGCCTGCATTTGCCACACAATGGAGTGCATGTCATGGGAAGCACGTGGGTGGGGTGAAGCTCATAGATTACCCTCACAGAAAATTAATTACAAATTTCAAAAAAAGAAAGAAGAGGAAAGTAGAAAATTACCTTTTTGTATTATTTTACTTTTATTTATTTATTGGTCTCGTGTTCAGAGTGTTCTTCACGAGGAGAGAGGGACGGAGAGAGGGAGAAAGTGGTCATCACAGTGTCAAAACTGGTATGTTTGGGGGGTCTCTGTTTGTGGTCCTCACCTGCCTACTACCACTACAGGGTTCTTCCCTAAAAATCTTCATCACGAGGATGCCAGTGAGGCTGAGGTTTGAGTTGCGGTTCAAATTATTTCATCTAGCTGCTCCTTATTTATTATTCTTTTCCAGTATTTCTTTTCACAAGCATAATCAAAACGCTCTCTAGAGGAAGAGACAGACTTACCCTTCTTGGGATGCCATAGCGGTATTTCAAACTAATCGTGATTTGTATATTATGACTGAGGTAAACTTTATCATGTTTTATTTTTGATACAAGAGATATTTGAAAAAAGGGATAGAAAATCAAACTCTAAACCTCATATGCACGGTGAATGATGATGTAATTGAGCTACAAGCCTCCTCATATGAGTTGTTCTGCCATGGTCCATTATGAAATGTACTTATAATCTCATAATCTAACTCGACCATCAAATTATAAATTATAACATCAATTTATTCTTATCATGTGACAAAATGTTTATTCAACGTTGAAATTGAAATGGTAAAAGAAAAATAATTATCCAACTCAAAAATTAGAAAAACAAAAAGTGCATGAGAAGAAAACAAGAGTGCGAATACCCTACTACCTCACATACAATTCCAGAGAGTGGCTACCCTAAACAAGTTGAATATGCAAATTCAATACCATATTTTTTTTTCACCCTCTTTGGAGGGGAGGCTACCCTATACGACCGTTAACTTCAACAACCCCATATTGTTTCTGTTCATCATTTTTCCTTCAAAAAAAGCAAAAGAGAAAAAAGAAAAAAAGAAAAGAAAAGTGAAGCCTTATCCTTGTAATCAATCACTGTGAAAAACATGCTCCAGAGAAAAGAATATAGTGAAGATAATTTTCTTTTGAATTTAGCTACTCTTTTCACTTTCACGGTGAAAGAAAGAAAGAACGAAAGAAAAGAAAGAAAAGGGAAATAATCTGGATGGATGGGGATGGGGATGGGGATGGGGATGGGGCCCATCAAACATTGAAAAGCAGTGCAGAAGAGCTACAACATTTGAGAGTTTTGTAGGTCCATTATATTCCCCTTCTGGAAAATCCAATTATTCATGAAATTTTAAAGCTTGTTTAAACAGGACTCGTATATAGAAAGTTTTGGTTAAGCATCACATCAGGACTCCAATCTGATAAGCACTTAAGATAAAGATGATATTAGCAATTCCACATAATTCTAGGCTTTTCCATGTCATTCTCTAAATTCCCTAGATAATCGGGCGGATACAAATAGACAGTCAACTACAATGCAGATGAGTAGAGAAGAAAATTTCTGTTTCCATTCTACTCTTACCCCGCGGAGACGTCGGCAGCCCACCTCCGCAAATGGAGGGAGAGTATAATGGGTACGCAAGTGATGCAAGTGGAAACGAATTTCAACAAAGTTTTAAATATTAACGTCGTAGGTAAAAGTAATGAAACAAACAATCTCAAAATAAGTACCCAAGACACTTAACGTGATTGAGAGTACAACCTACATCCGCGGACGAAAATTTCACTAAACAAACAGAGATTACAAAATGCTGTGTAATTTTCACAACCCAAATCCTAAAAATTACAAACCCTAAACCAAATGAATAGAGAACCAAAAACAAACGAAAAAAGTTCGCCCAAATTGTTCACTAACTCACAAACTCACAAATTGACTTACCAAATTGCCACACGAATGAGTCACACAAAATAAAACAAACCCTAAGGTCTTATTTATAGAGCATAGGACTTAGGTTTACACAGGAATCCTAACAGGAAGTAAAATCCAAAACCTAATTGGCAAGAAAATCAAATCCCTATCTTATAAGGATAAAGAATCCAACAAGGAAACGAAAAACCCAACCCAAATAGAACACAACTAGCCTAAATAGGATTCCAAAACGAAATGGGTAATACAAACCAAATTTCTGCATCATCCTAATTTTGAGTTAGAAATCACAACAATCTCCACACGAAAACTTGTTATGCCACTTCAACTATAACAAAATCTGAATATCACAAACCATTTTACCTTTAGATTCCAACATGTATTACAATTGAGCGGCACCAAAGCTGCCAGCAGCACTAAGCCGAGGGAATCTCTAGTGTTCCCCATCAACCAGTTGACTTTGCAATTAGACAAACATCAAAGGGCGATGCATTTTGATACGTTTACCTTAGTCAGGCAATGCAGTTCCCCGCTCTCAAATCTTCTGGTTGAAATGCTCATTGTGGTCATTGATCGAGTCAATATCTTTCTCATCGTGGAACCTCCTCCTTCTGCTGAAGGAAGCCGTCTTCTCTTCCCGATCCTTGAGCTCCTTCACCATCTTGTCAAGTTTATCCTCTGATATCTCTGGAGCCTGCACCATAAAAAGAAAAAAAATTCAGGGGTTAGAGTCAAGGTTCTAAAAGTCGCTAGGCGCTAGTCGAGCGACGGGCTGGGGCCTAGCGCCTAGGCGGCGGGCTGGGGCCTAGCGCCTAGGCGGGGCCTAGGCGGGCGCCTAGGCGGACTAGGCGGATTTAAGTAAATCAATCATATTTCGTGTAAATAAGTGTCTGCTTATACTTGAAATATGTATAATGTCGTCATAAACTACAAAATAGAATGCATATATATTATGAAGTATTGGAACATAATGAAAACATGTGAAATAAGGATATAATGTGTGTTCATTTAAGTATACAACAAGTCTCTTACAATTTATTAGAAAAAAAACAAAAAACAAAATGAAAGTTATCTATTTTCTGTCTAAGTGAGTTGCGATCTAGGCGAGTGCTCAAGCGGGTCTAGGCGGGTGCCTGGGCGGTCTAGGCGGTGCCTCAGTAGGTCTAGGCGCCCTTAGCATTAATCGGGACGTTGGCCAGCCGCCTAGCGCCTAGGCGGGGCCTAGGCGGCACTAGGCGGGGCCTAGGCGGCGCTAGGCGGGGATTTTTAGAATAGTGGTTAGAGTACATTTTTAACCAGACTACCAGGAATAATCAGATTCCTTGAAAGAAAAATACCTTCCCATATTGGAGGCGGGAAGCTTCACGATAAAACTCCGGATCAGCTTCTTTCATCCTATTGTATTCTTCCAAGTCAATTTCAATGTTTTTTGTCCGCTTTTTGTATGCATTGTACAGAGTTTTCTGATTGAAACTGTTCAAACATGTCAGCTAACATTTGTATTTTATATATCTATCTAAAAGGTTTAGTCTTAATGCACCACAATTGGGCAATAGAGATCTGTGATGTGCGTGCATAAAAACGAAAGCATGTGTATGGCATAGTATCGAACAAAGTGTAATAAATTTAGGCTTCTCTTGCTCCTGCTCTTGCTTAACCCCGAGTTAAATATGTATTTCCTTTCCCCATATCTTATCTGATCCTCATCAATGTTAACCTAAGCCATTCCAGGTTAAGTCAACAAACTTTCTCTAATATCCTATGACATCAAAATCAGAGTGAACTCAATAAAATACAGCTAGAAGTAAGTTTTGATTCTTGAAACAGAGGAACATGAAGAGCACACGTGTTAACAAGGAACTGAGGAGAAAAGCTATAATTTTAACCAAAACATGAAAGAACAACGAATTAATGAGCAGAAATCATAGAGCAAACCATCCCATCCAACTGCCATCTCTTGGGTATCCAGCATGTATGCGCTTTTCATATCCAAACCATTTGCATCTACAAGTTTGCCAATTCTTTTCTTCCTTTCTTCAACCCATTTTTGTTTCGAAATTCCCCTGGACTCTGGTCGAGATTCCAGTCTTTTCTTTTCAGCCGTAATATCCGTTTGATTTTGTTTTTTTAGCCTCAGCCTATATAAAAGTTACAGTTAAATAAATAGATGAGAGAGTGGAACAGCTTTCTGTTTGAGTGTCTGATCAACTTCGCGACAATGGCTTCTACTTTATAAATTTTCAGAAAACCTTACCAGCTTCTTCCTCAATTCCGCCATTTTTTTCTTCCTCCCTGTTACGTTTTGGAAGTCTCCTTCCTCATTCTCCTCGAGAGGATGGGCATCGCCATCATCAGCATGTTCTTCAGAATCTGATTGAATTTGAGGCATTCGAGCCTTGGCTTCGGCAATAACTGTAAAGCAATACTCGCTGCATTCATGGTACGGAGTGGATGCATTTCTGGAATCCGGGTGAGCTCTTTGCTCGTCAGACATGATTTCTGCCTTTCGAAACTTCTATATCTTTGCAGCTACCTGAAATCAATACTCCATCGGTTAAACCCAGCTACTGAAGTTCCTTCAAAGTATCCAACAAAATCCCAAAAAGCCTGGGCTTTGTGCAAGACCGACCAAGACCAACACAAATCAGAAAATCGTAACCACCGCTACGTTTGGCAGCCGAGAAAACTGAAAGGGATAAAAAGAACGAATGAATACTACAAGTTCTAGAAAAACAAAACAAAATCAACAAAAAAATTAAAAGAACTAGCTGGAATTACAAAATTAAGTTTACTAATTTACTTCATTCTTAAAGGAAAAAAAAACAAAGTAAAAACAGAACAATTGTAATGTAGGGTTTGATTTTGCTCAATCAGTCATCGAATTATCGGCAAGCAAACCGAATCCGACTCATCCAATAACCTAAAGAACAATGGAAAATCAAACCTGAGAGAAATTGCGAAGATAAAGGCACGAACCTGCGCGACGAACTGCTTCTATTGGCTGAGCTGACTGTGTCTAGGTTTCGGTTTTTGATTGGGGAAAGAAGGATGAAGAACAACGGGTTTAGGAGGACTGGCGCGAAATTAGACGAATACGATTCGAACAAAAACAAATTTATTTTTTGCTTTTTTAGTGGCGATATTTTTGTTTTTATGGGTGGCCCAACAAGAAGAAAATAGAAAGGTTGTGATAACTAGCCCAATCAGCCCATACTCTAGCAGCTTGAGAAACTTTTGGATGAGACTGCTTGTGCCACGTCACACGTCTCCTAAAATCATCTCCAATATTTGAGTTAAAACTTAAAATTATTAATCCAGAAAATTTAGGTTTTAACTCAGAAACAGTTTTTTCCTCCAACCTTTATGGATTAAATTTTTAGCCTGAGATTATTAAAGAATTAATTTAGGATAAATTTTTTTTTCTCAAAATAACTTAAAAAAAAAAAAAAAATTATGTAGACTATGAACATTTTAACCTTAAAATATTTAGATTCAGATAAATATTGAAATATCACTAAACCGACACCATGAAACTCGTGAAACACTATGAAAGAATATGAAACACATAAAAGATTTTTTTTAATTATTTTATCCGTTGGATTTAAATTTGGACCGTTGGAATTTTTTTTTACTGTTGGATTTGATCATATTACATTTTAGCCATTGAATTTAATGAATTTATAAATATAAAACTAAAAAAAAATACGCATATATGGTAGGTCAACCCCACTAACTAGGAAGGAATCATGGGCTAAATTTGCCTCATAAATGAGTTTTGGGTTAAAACTCATATTTGCGTTGGAGCAAGTTGTAATAAGTTAAGAACCTAAAATTTTAGTTTTACAACAAAGGTTGGAGATGGTCTAAGGCACAGGGGATCATCATGGGTATATACCAAAATGGATCTCTTTGGAATCCGAATGTAGATATTTTCCTTTTGCATGTCAACTACTAATATAAAATGAGTAGTTGGCATCCAAAAATCTTTCCACCGCGCACAAATTTTATATTTATACTAACATTTTATCAAAATCTCAATTCAACGACCAAAAAAGCACATGGTAGTATGACACTTCTATGCTTCATAGTATTGAAGAATTTTTACATGAAGAGTGCTAGCAACCTTTGCATTTGACTTTCGAAATAATATTTTCTATTTTTCATCATTAATTCTTGGCCAAAAGCATAAAGGTCTTATTTTTGTGTAATAAAAAGAGATATTCGCCGATTTTCCTCTTGAACTTGTAAGGAGCTGTAAATTTCACCCTTAAATTTTAATTTAACCAATTACTGTCAATTTCTCCCATAAACTTTAGTTTTAGCTGATTACCCCCAATAACGTTTAGAATTGGCCAGTTTGTAGTGATAGATTCGTTGAGATGAGTAATTACTTTTCTTATTTGAATTTGGGTCTTGAATTGAAATAGTTGAACCGAGACGGTAAGTCACAAAGAATGCTAATGAAATGACATCATAACCCCAACATGTTGTTGAAAAAGTAGGACCATGGAGAAGATTCGTAGTTGTTTACATTAGGGATAAAAATCAAACAAAAAGTGTACGGAGTGAACTAGCGAAAGAGAATAAGAAAAGAAAAAAAAAAAGGTTGTCCACATTAGGTATAAAATTCTCTTTTTGCCCTCAGACAGTTGTCATGTGTAGTGCACGTGACCAAGATGGATGAAAAATTGGATGAAAATTCCAAAATCTTACACCGGGGGAAAATTGGCCAATTATAAAAGCTCAGTGGGTAATCGACTAAAATTAAAGTTCTGAGAGAAATTGGCCAATTATAAAAGCTCAAGGGGTAATCGGCTAAAATTAAAGTACATGGGGAAATGGCAAATTATAAAGTTCAGGGAAGAAACTGGCAGCTCCTCTCAAGTTCGGGTTGGGGGTGGGAATCGACAAATACCTCTAAACAAATGACACATGTCATTTAAAAAAAATGAAAAGATCCAAATGCAAAAGTTAGGGCAAAGGTTGCTAGCATTCCTTTTTTTCGCATATGCATACATCTCCCAAAGTTTCAGCAAATCCCTATCCAATAGCCAAAATCCACATGGGTGGAAGCTGATACGAGTATGGTCTTGAGTTGACTAATATGGGCACAGACAAGAACCTTGGCGGTTTACAAGGTATTATAGGGGTAGGCTCTGAAAACCAAAACGGAAAAAAAATAATCGAACTGAATAGCTAACCGTATAAAAAAAAATAAAAAAAAACCAAACTGATTAAAAATCGAACCGAACAAAATTCAATTTTGGTTTTGGTGGTTCAAAAACCGAACTGACTGAAATATAAATTAATATATTTTACTTATTTATGTAAGGTATTGATTCTCCAAGCTTAATTCTGAGTCAATTATTAGCCTGATATCTGTGGATGTAAATTTTCTTCGTCTTCTCCTTTGATGAAAATGCACATGCAAAATGATAACACCTAAAATTATGGCCAAAAGCCTAACACACCTACGATGAATGGGAGGGCTTTAGCCAAAGAATCTCCGATGTCAAAGTTAGAATTTTGAAAAGAAAGTGTTTAGGAGTTTGTGAGTAGCAAATGACTTAACATTTTAGTGGGATAAGTGGGGTATTTATAGGAGGGTAGCCAGCCCTATTGGTGGAGTGTGGCCGGCCATATATGGTGTAATTGGGTGAATTATTTCAAGATATTATGTGAAATAATATCTTACAATTAAGACGGCAATTATTCCTAAATTAAATAGAAAATTTTGGGAGTTACCTTTTGAATAAGGATTTGATGAGGCCATTTTGATCACCTTTGACTATTCCTTGATTGAGCCGTCATTGTCCGTTGCATGCGTGTGGGAATCCCAGTGTGCCTCGAGGGTAATTTTGTCCTTTTCACCCAAAAGTCCACGTGTCGCCTCTATAATTTTTTGGATTATTTTTGACTTCACAAATGCCCCCGCACCTGCTGGGCTGCTCGCAAGAAAGGGCAGTAGGTGTAGAGATCTTCCCTTGCTTTTAAGAAACATAAGATTGTTTCCTATTTTGATGTACAGTCCCACTTTAATTGGAAATTAGATCCTTCTAGCAAAGGGAAATAAATCACTTCCAAAGTCTATTTAAGTCTACCTTAAGTAGATGATTAAATCAACTTTAGATAGCAATTTATTCTACCTTACAAGAGAGAGAAAGCTAGAGAATATTTGTTCCCCCCTCCCCTAGCACTCTTCTTCACTTGTCTGTGCAAAGGATCGTCTTTCATTACTTTTTTTCGTCTTCACACCACACCTTGGTAAGAAAAAATTAATTTTCCTTGTCTTCTTAATTTTTGGAGCCCTAGGGCTTGAAGTTGGGCTCGACGGGGATCAATGATGTTGTAGAATTTCTTCGACCATGCCTTCTTCAAGCCACAAGAGTGATGATGGTGTGCCGCCGTTGTATCATCAAGGCGGGTCTTTGAGTAAAGTGGGCTACTTCAAGGCTGCTCACTTCAAAATTAGTTCCGATGATTCGTTCAGAGATTTCCTTGAAGCATGTAGGCACGCTATTCCGTCTGGGGTGCGTGTCAAGGAGGGGACCAGTCGTGAGCCGTGTAGTGGAGCTTGGAGAGCCATCAAGTTTCACCCCTACTACTTCAGGTTGGGATTTACTTTTCCCATGCCACGTTTCTTCCAAGAAGTGTTTTGCTCCATGAAATGTGCCCCCCGCTCAGTGTTCTCCAAATGCGGTTTAGATGATGGTGGGATTCCTCAATCTGAGCCAATTTTTTGACTTGGATCTAAATGTCAACGAATTCTGAGGAGAAAAGCTATAATTTTAACTAAAAAAAGAAAGAACAACAAATTATGAGCAGAAATCAGAGAGCATACCAGCCCATCCAACTGGGGCAGGATCCTTTTCCCATTTCTTATATTTTGGCTCTGCCATCTCTTGGGTATCTAGCATGTTTGCACTTTTCATATCCAAACCATTTGCATCTAGAAGTTTGCCAATTCTTTTCTTCCTTTTTTCAACCCATTTTTGTTTCGAAATTCCTCTGGACTCTGGTCGAGACTGCAGTCTTTTCTTTTCAGCCGTAATATCCGTTTGATTTTTTTATTTTTTATTTTTTCCTCGGCCTATGTAAAAGTTACAGTTAAATAAATAGATGAGAGAATGGAACAGCTCTCTAATTGAATATCTGATCAACTTCGCGACAATGGCTTCTACTTTATAAATTTTCAGAAAGCCTTACCAGCTTCTTCCTCAATTCCGCCATTTTTTTCTTCCTCCCTGTTAAGTTTTGGAAGTCTCCTTCCACATTCTCCTCGAGAGGATGGGCATCACCCTCATCAGCATGTTCTTCAGAATCTAATCAAAGGGTTTCGGTTTTTGATTGGGGAGAGAGGGATGAAGAACAAAGGGTTTAGGAGGACTGGCGCGAAATTAGACGAACACGATTCGAAGAAAAAGAAATTTAATTTTTCCTTTTTTAGTGGCGATAATTTTGTTTTTATGGGTGGGCCCAACAAGAAAAACAATAGAAGGTTGTGATAATAACTAGCCCAATCAGCCCATACTCCGGCAGCTTGAGAAATTTTGGATACGACTGCCCGTGCCACGTCACACGTCCTTTAGGTACCGTTTGGTACGTGGGACGGGACAGAACGGAGTGGGACGGAGCGTTCTGTCCCACATTTGGTGCGCCTAAAATGAGTGGAACACGCTGTTCCACGGGACAAGTTCTGGGTGATTTTTCGTTCCACCTCCCCCCTGGAACGACTTGTTCCACGTCCGTGGAACACAAATTTATAACATTTTAAGACAAAAATACCCTTTGTCTTTTTAATATTTACACCATTCAAATCCTAAAAACAAACCCTAAATCCATTCTTTGTCGTTGCTCTCTCTTCCCGTAGCCTTCCTCCTCATCCTTCCTCCTCATCCTTCTTCTTCATCCTCTCCCGTAGCCGTCGACGGCACCCAACCAGCACGCAGCAGCACAGAGCCACTACCGTCGCACTGCAGATTGACCTAGGTATGCGATGGATATCTTTTGTTGCTGATTTAGGTTGTGTTAATTACTGGGTTTTGTTAAGATTTGTGCAACTGGGAGTGCGAGTGCATTCTTCGTTGGGTTTAGGCAATGAAAACAGTGGATGGGGTTTGGGCGGAAACAAGGTTGTTTTTCTGCTAGGGATTTTGGGGCGATTGATGGTGATGATATCCATGGATTTTCAGAAGAAATTGATGAATAAATAATAATATTAATTAGGTTCTTGAAAAAAAAAATGGAAAAAAGAAAAAACAAGAAAGAAATGGATTGAAAGTCCCTATGATTGTATTGGGTTTTGATTGAAATAATTGAGATGTTGATCTTAATTAGGTGGAGGTTCAAGTGAGGAAGTTGTATTGTGTGAGTAAGGCTGCTGTTTTACCTATTAACATTGAGGATGCTGCTTGGAGTGATGTCGAAATCGAAAAGGCTTTGCAGGTACATTTAGATGATTTATTTTGAAATGGATTATTGAAGCTTTTTTAAGCTTTTTGGGACTTTCTCTCTTAGTACGTGTATATTCATTGGGTGGTATGATGGGTTTATAGGCCGGAGAAACACTTGTTCGAGTTAATCAGGATACCCGCTTGAATAACCGAGTTCTTGATTTGCGAACACCTGCAAATCAGGGGATATTCCGCATTCAGAGTCAAGTTGGCAATGTAAGTAGTCTTTCCACCATTTGCAGCTATTTATCTTTTTAAAGCTAGAGAAAATCGTTAAGAGTTTTGTTCTGTATGTCGGTTGCATTGTTGTGTAGATCTTTAGGCAGTTCTTAATATCCGAAGGCTTTTTTGAAATCCACTCGCCAAAGCTGATTGCTAGTTCAAGTGAAGGTGGAGCTACTGTTTTTAGACTCAACTACAAGGGTCAAGATGCCTACCTTGCCCGGTCACCTCAGGCTTCACAAGCAGATGGCTATATGTGGTGACTTCGGACGCATAGGCATTTGTGTGAGTTCACTGGCCTTGATGTTGAGATGGAGATCAAGAGGCACTACTTTGAGGTAGAATTAGTAATTTTTTAGGCATTTGTTTACCTTTATCGCCCTATATGACGATGTATGTTAACTTATGGTGCAATTATATGCTTGTTTGTTCAGGTTATGCATGATCATTAAACTTATATATTTTTCAACATTGCATGGCAACCATGACCATAGAGGCAGAACCAGCCATCTCATTCATGCTAACCATCTCATCACTTCCAGTATTCATTGGCTCGAGGAAGTCTGACTTCATCAACCTAAATCATAGAAGAATTACAAATTTTAAAGGGGTTTGCATGTGGAACACAGCATATACCTAATAAAATTTGGACCAAGAAAAACAAATAATGGATAAGCATATAGTGTTCAAATTTGAACAAGTTCAAAAAAAAAAAAAAAAAAAAAAGTCTCATCCCGTTCCACGCATAAATATTGTACCAAACAATAGATGGAACATGGGTATTTTAGTCATTTTAATCTTTTGGTTCCGTTCCGTCCATGCGCTACCAAACGCAGAACGGAACAATTGTCCCGTTCCGTTCTGCGTGTACCAAACATAACACGGAACATCTGTTATGTCCCGTTCCGTCCCGTCCCGTCCCGTTCCGTCCCGTCCCATCCCGTCCCATCTGCGTACCAAACAGTACCTTAAGGCACGAGGGGTCAAGCATGGGTATACCAAAATGGATCTCTCTGGAATCGAATCCGGAGATTTTCCTCGTGCATACGACTAATATAAAATGAGTGGTTGGTATCCAAAATTCTTTCCACCGCGCACACATTTAATCAAAATCTCAATTCAACGATAAAAAAAGCACATGGCAGTATGATACCTCTGTGCTACATAGTATTGAATAATTTTTACATGAAGAGTGCTAGCAACTCTTGTATTTGACTTTCGAAATAATATTTGAGAAATTTTATTTGGACCCAATCTTTTTATCTCTATACCCAACTAACATATTTTCTCTACTAAACTTTCAAATTTGCCCCTTAAATAAATCAGAATGAGAAAATAAATATTAAAATTTTCATCTCTACACCCACTAACTAACCCTAAACTCACATTACCACCGCACCTTCATTTTTGAACCTAATCCAAGCATTACAACCATTGATGCTCTTGTTTTCTCTCCTTTGGATCTAACTACTCGGAAAAGTCTCAAAAAAAAAAAAAAAACTCCTTGGAAAAGATAAAAAACCGGTGTGGAGAGGATCTTTTTTCTTGGCATTCCCACTTTTCATGAGAATAATATCATTAATTTCCTTTCCGTAAATCAATACGTGAAGAAATGGGGCTTATGCATATGATGTGGAGGGGTTCTCTAAACCCTAATAGGTTCCTTACTTATGTTCATAAACCAACGTCCTTACGTCGATTGAAATAAAAAAATTTAAAAAAATACAAGAACAATGCATATAAGTATTTCACTTGAGCCAAATACAATAAGAAACAAATTACAAGTAATTTGATATGTTTCAATGACTTTGTACCTTCTATAGGCATTAGAAACATACTCTTCTCTTGTTATTGCATCCATCAACACTCTCGACTCATTAGCCGTTCCTTCCCAACCAGTGTAGACATATGTGAACATCATGTTAAACGAACATGCCAACATAACATTTTGTGTCACACTAACTTTTCTACCTCGGTATGAAATTTGTATTGATGAAGGAGCCCATGCACTGATATGTGTTCCATCAATAGTGCCAATGCAATTCTACCATTTTATAGTCCAAATCATAACATGTTAGTACACAAAATATAGTTTACTTCAACCTAAGTTATTATTCTAGAGCTTTAATCATGTATCTTTCTAGGTTTTGTAAAAAAATAATAGTCATGATCTAACTAAATAATAAAATATACTTTATAAATATATTACCTGAAACCATGGGTCGTACTTCGGATTTCCCAAAATCTCAGAAGGTGTCGCATCCATATTTGGAGGTTAAATTATACGAGTACCAAGTTGACATATTGCTTTGAGAACTAGGTTAAATTGTCTTGACACAGTCTCTTTACAATGTTGAAAAGTTTCAGCAATTACACTATTGCGGATTGTATGACTGATAGTAAACAAAAACATGCATACGGCCTCCTCCACACAAACTGATCTATCATCTTGTTGAAAGTTCAATTCTCTTAATGTCGAGCACAAATTCCTGAACGTGTTCCTTGTAATATCAAATAGCCTATGTGGATGTCCATTCAATAATTCTATCACATATTGGCAGCCTGAAAAATGTGAAGTCATGCATGGCTCTTTATTTAAACGTGAGTAATGGTCATATAATCTTGTAACTAAAAGCAACTCTCCAAGTGAATCATCCAAATTAAATGATGAATCACTTTCTGAACTTGAACCATTGTTGTCCACTTCATCTGAATTCATCCTATATAGACAAACAAATAATTATATTCTACAACCATCAAGTAATTAATAGCTAACAAAGTGACAAGACAATACTATAGGATAAAAACATAACATTAATCATATTACCAACACTAGTCATTTCCATACTCATTTAATTATAGTTCATCATAAAGCAAAAGATCTCAATAACAAACACAAAAGCATATCCATAGTCATCTTACTAACCCTTATCATAAATTCTAAGCAAATTCATCATATTACCAACACACTAACTAACAACCAACTTGGACTATTGAGCTTTCTTACTAGGGCTTTAACTTTTCATTTTACATTATTGAGCCATAATTTTTTCCTCGACTCAGACATCTTCATAAAGATCCTCCTCCAATTCGAGCTAGTGAACTTCTCCAAAGCTTTCAAATAAGTGGTATCATCAACATCTTCCATGCCCTCGAATACTTCCATACAATCTTCAATGGTACTTAACTCTCTCAATGGGGAGAATACTTCCTTCTCTCTTTTACGCTTAACCTTTTCCAATGTGGCCCCAGTCTTGGCATCAAGTGATTTTGCCCAAGCTGCAATAGCTTCGTCCATTTTGGTTGACTTGGATGACTTTGACTTTGAGGAAAGATCACTTGGAGGGAAAAGAGCACAACGCTTGGTACTGGTTCCTTCATGTCCCTCACTAAAAGCCTTTGAACCATTGTCTAATGTGTGCACCTGGGGTAAGAAACCAGTTTCTAACTATATCTCATAATCAAAATTTGGAGGAGAATTGGTGGATGCATACTGCATTTGACCAATAGCAGTGGTATTATTGAAAATATGTCCAAGCACCTCATAATGAGAACACCTTTTGCTACGGAAATGGCTAGCAAACTTGTTTTTCTGTAAAATTTTAATATAGATTGACCACACTTAGAAAATAATATTATATAATGCATATCCATAAAGAAAATACATTATATAATACAATAAATACCTTAATATAAGCTGCCCAAACTTTGTCTGATGCTTGAACGGTGTTTGCAACAGGGTCCCAACCCATCCTAGTATGATTAACAAGCTTGGCAAACTCATGGTGAATCTTCCTCAACCGATTATATTTTTGCTTCAATTTTTCACAAGTGTATCTCTTACCATATTTATCAAACAACTTCATGTCAATCGCATCCCACTGATTCTTTTCTAAAGTGTTGGTTTGCAAGCCTTTTTGGTCTCTTCATATAACATACTAATAAAGTAGTCTTCAATAGGTTTTGGCCAATTAGCTTTATCACCAAGGTCATTTTCAAAGTCCTTGTTTGACATCTCTTAGACACATACTAGAACAATGTAAACTGAAACATCGAAATTAATACAAAGCTAAAAGCTACATTCACTTATGAATGTTAATGCTAAAGTATAAGGTATGAATGTACAAAACACAAAAACAACAGAAAACTACACATAAACAAGACAAAAGGTTTAACAATAACTGACAATGTATATATTTGGTGTAAAACAGAGACTCAATTAATTTGGTGATGGTATGAGACCTCATTCAGTTGTCTTGACCATTAGGACAAGCAACATAAAACACCATCATTTGAGAAACGGCAATGCTTATATATCTAAATTTTGGACATTCTCAATGAGGTGGAGGTTGTAGCATCCATATCATGCTTCTGCACTCAGATATGAACTAACACATTCATTGAAACCCAAATTAAAAGATTCATCTCTCGAGGACGTCTC
The DNA here is from genome assembly GCA_024362995.1 of Heteromeles arbutifolia. Classification (NCBI taxonomy): domain Eukaryota; kingdom Viridiplantae; phylum Streptophyta; class Magnoliopsida; order Rosales; family Rosaceae; genus Heteromeles; species Heteromeles arbutifolia. The sequence goes on along the minus strand of JANCRC010000004.1, from coordinate 20,299,199 downwards.
TTCTTTATTTACCAATCATAAGATGCGCCAAGGAGGTGCGACGGATGCTGCCTCAACATCGATATGGACACTTAAACATATCATTTAGCATAAACATTCAATAGTTCCCCTATTATGAATTACACTATCAACCAAAAAAGGAGTTGAAATAAAAAGGTCTATGATGATTGGTAATAGCCTAAATGCCGATAACTTTAACACAACACTCCTAGATGTTTCAAACAATACCTTTTGACATAACATAGAAAGACGCAAATCCACTTTTCCGAACTAATCCTCAGTTCTGGAAATGAAAAACTTAAACAGGACACCGTTGCATGCCCGATCTTCACCAATAAGAAGATACAAAAAGCAAAGCATAATCACATTTCTTAGTCAGATTGTTCCTTCAAAGACCTATGAATCTTTATATGGTCGTTTAGAGACAACAAAGTCAATTCAGATTCCCTAACAAAGGGTTCTTGAAATCAGCCAACGCAACGACTATACATCACTTAATTCCACTTAAATTTGACCGAAATCAATTTGAAACAACACCAAATCAATCCATACAATGCCACTGGTTTAGCATCGAATCCATTCACAATAAACACAACAGAAGAAGCTCCACATGATTATAATTTACTACCAAAAGCAGATATCGAATCTTAAGTAACATCTCATTCAACCCAAAATCAGTTAGACTTGACAACAAATTCAATTCACAAAAATGACAGTATGACCAGGGCCGGTTCTGAGAATTTCGGGGCCCTAGGCGAGTTTTTGAAATGGGGCCCTAAAATTCTCTCTAAAATTCTCTGATTTCCGGTTCTTTGTACTTTGATATGTATAAAAAAGATTTCATTAAATACATAAAAATTCTATTTCCACATCCAATATCATTAAAAATTAATATAAAAAAAAGATAAATACTCAAACATTACACGGCTCATGTTTTTAAACGCAAATGTACTAAATGTTTGTAGTCAAGAGTCTAAGATTGAGAGTAAAGAACGATAAAACTTGATGATCAAGGGAGTAAAGAACTATAAAACTTGATTAATGAGTATAATAAATTCAACAACGCCAATTGTTTCTCTTGTGTTTTTTTCGTAAAATCAATATCACACTAACGAATCGAATACTAAAACAATCCATTGAATAAAAAATTATTGAAAAGCAAAATATAAATTCAAAGTTTTGATTACCTTAAAGTACAATCTTCAAGACCATGTGATAGTTGGTTTAAAAATTTGATAGAAATTGAGAGATTTGGAAGTTGAAAGAAAAAAAGATTGCAAAGGGACTTGAGTTTTATAACTTTATATGCATTTGGACAGATGGATTGGGAGTTGGACAGATGGATTGGTAGTAAATTTGAAAAACAAGAAAAATTTAATGACTAGAAAAAGCATCTCCGTGTTTTGAACTCAACACCCCAAAGAAAAAGAAAGCCAAACATTTCTACTGCGCCAACAAATGAATCATGACATCTCTTACTTTTTATGTATTTATATGTTATTTACATGATATAAAAAAAATTTGGGGGCCCCTTCGAAGTGAGGGCCCTAGGCGGGCGCCTACTTGGGCTACCCTAAGGGCCGGCTCTGAGTATGACTAAAATATTCCATATCAGAGAAAACCCACATCACAACAAATTCAATTCACAAATCAAAAACCCACATCACAACAAATTCAATTCACAAATCAATCCTCATGGGCACATCAGAAAACATAAACAGGAGAGTTTTCAAATTAACAAATTGTGATTAAGGTCCACAAAAGATATTAATTACCAAGATATGAGCTCGATCAAGCTTGGTTAGGTTAATATATATACACAGTACACAAATGAATCACACCAATTACACATATAAACTCAATTCCTCACAACCCAACAAATAAAACACATAAATCCAACTTTCCCATCATTTTCTCCATTTTCTGAGGAACCAAACAAAACAGTAAGAGAAAGACCCATTACCTTGATCGTTCCTGGCAGTGAAGAGAACGGCCTAGTCTCGTCCCCAATCAAGCACTCAGAGATTAGAGGCTTAAAGCTATTCGCCGAAACCTTCACGCTACTGGTCGAAATCTCTTTGTCGTTTGTGGTTGGTGAGGCAGAAGGTGGTCTGCGCGGTGCAGGTCACTCAGACCTCCGTCGCAATATGAATCTGTGAAAAAAATATACTAAAACTTGACTTTTGTTGTTTTCAAATTATAGTGGGTAGTTCTTAACTTTTTTTTTAGTCCAGTTTTGCAAAATGGGCTTACCAAACGGGTTTTTTGTACCTTAAAACTTCAATGTTTATTATTGAAGGGCAAATTTGGAAGTTCAGAGAAGAGAAAATATTGGTTGGGTGTAGAGATAGAAAAGTTGGGTCCAAATAAAATTTCCGTTATTTTGTATTTTGATCATTAATTCTTGGCCAAAAGCGTTAAGGGTCTTATTTTTGTGTAATAAAAAGAGATGTTCGCCAATTTTTCTCCTGAACTTGTAAGGGACTGCAAATTTCACCCTTGAATTTAAATTTTAACCAATTACTCTATGAACTTTTATAATTGGCCAACTTCCCCTCTGAACTTTAATTTTAGCTGATTACCCCGATAACGTTTATAATTGGTTAGTTTGTAGTGATGGATTCGTTGAGATGAGTAATTACTTTTCTTATTTGAATTTGGGTCTTGAATTGAAATTGGTAAACCAAGACGGTCATGTAAATCAAGTCACAAAATGCTAATGAAGTGGAATCATAAACCCCAACATGTTGCTGAAAAAGTAAGACATGGAGAATATGATGAAAAATTGGACGAAAATTCCAAAATCTTACACCAGGGGAAATTGGCCAATTATAAAAGCTCAGGGGGTAATCAGCTAAAATTAAAGTTCAGGGTGAAATTGATCAATTATAAAGTTCATGAGTAATTGGCTAAAATTAAAATTTAGAAAAGAAATTTGGCAGCTCCTTTCAAGTTCGAGTGGGGAAGGGAATCAATAGATACCTCTAAAAAATGACAAGTGTCATTTGAAAAAGTGAAAATGTCCCCATGCAAAAGTTAGTGCAAAGATTGCTAGCATTCCTCTTTTCGCATATGCATATTTTCCCCAAAATATCAACAAATCTCCATCCAACGGCCAAAATCCACGCGAGAGGAAGGTGCTACAAGTAAACCAAAACAAAAAAAAGACCAAACCGATTGAAAATCAAACCAAACAAAGAACTATTGATTCAAATTCGGTTTTGGTGGTTCAAAAGTCGAACCAATTAAGATATAAATTAAGATTTTATTTATTTATGTTGGGTATTCATTCTCCAAGCTCAATTCTAAGTCAACTATTAGCCTGATTTCAACCCAAGGGTAGGTAAACCCAACTTTAGGCCCAAATATGTTGAGAGCCTTGTTCCCTATATTTTTTTTCTTCATTCTCTCTCTAATCTCTAGGTTTAAAGAAAAAGGAAAAAAAAAATACAAAACTGAACCGAAAAAATCGAATCGAATCAAACCGAAAAAAAAAAATTGTAAAAATCGAAACGAACCAAACCAAAAAGTATTTTCAATTTGGTTATTGGTTTTGACATAATCGAACCGAATGAAACCAAACTCAGCCTTAGAATAATATACGAACAAAGGTCCTTTCTATTTGTACAGCAATCTAAAGCGGCTTAAGTGGTTGGGCGAGAGGCTATTTACCCCTCATCGGAGGTTTGGTATTCGATTTCTCCTCCCCCAATATCGCTTGCATAAAGACGGCCAAAAACGACTGCCGAAGCTTTAATACGTTCTAAACAGAAAACATCGTACACAAGGACAAGAACGACCTAACCTTAAATCATTTATTTTTCAACTACTTTTTCCAGCTCCCTTGTGTTCATAATAACTTCACATATATGGAAGCAGAAAAAAAAAAACTCTAAAATATTTAAGTGACGAGTCTCAAATCACCTAGTCGGTAGGATTCTACAATTCCAGAAACCTCAAGTAATTCTTAGTACAATTACCAAATAGCGAAACCGACACGATATAACCTACATTTACTTCACAGCTACAAGTATAACCTAGAATTCCAGATTACAGTTTCACCCTTCAGAACATTTTATACGTTACCCACGTACTACAGGTTTTACAGCTTTTGCAGTTGCTTGCTTCACAAGACTTTGTCCAACAAAGGTTTGCTTGGAAGATTTTCGACCTTCGACTTCATGTTACTGATACTCTCGGTCAAGACGGAAGATTTAAGCTCAAGCTCCCTCAGGTGGGCTCTCGTTTCAGCGACTTGCTTCTTGGCATCGGCAACCTCCTTTTCTTTCAGCGCCAGAACCTCCATTTGCGATTCAAGTTCTTTCCTTGCTGATTCTATATCACGGTCGCAGTTTGCCTTTGCTGCTTCGAATGCTCGATGCTGAGTGACGAGTTCAATGGCTTCTGCACACTCGTTGATCAGAAACCGGAGCCAACCAACATCCATTCCTGAAGATTCTACATCCTTAAGCATAGATAACATTTCTTTGACTTTAGGCTTTGTCAGCTGCTTAACCGAAGTTCGCTTCAACTCTTGGACTATATAACATATGCACTCGAGATAGTAAGAGCGCATGACAACTGATTCCAATTGACAGCTTGCGGCTATGTCACCATATTTTTCCATGATTGACTGGAGAATGGAAGAGAAACTTCCTTTCACACGGTATTTTCCCACAGAGACACTGGACTCAGAATTAACCGATCGTGTATCTTCATCTTCACTATCTTCAAAAGCATGGAGAGTACCCGAGAAACTAAAGCCTGAGCCGTAAGCTGATCCAGTAGCGCCTTCTACATTGTTGACAGTATGATTTGAATCAACTCCTGGGGAATGAATATTTTCATTGTCTTCCCCATGACCTGGTGGTTCACTAGCGACATAAGTAGCACCGTTCTCTCGAGGGTGTTTGGGATTTTCAGGCTGTCAGAGGGATAGATAGCATGAGAAAGGAGTCAAAGTGATATAAAAAAACACAGAATTAGTAAAGCAATTGTGTAAGAGAAGGGTTACAGAGAGCACACCATTGTGAGAATTCCCGATGGTGGCACTAACAGAGAGGACGGAACTTGCTCCTTGTTGAAGGTAGCATCTTTTACTTCAGCAGCCGGTGGAGAATAAGATTTATGCTCACCATTCCCTATTTTAACCTTTTCCTTAATTTCATCAGGTACATTGTCAAGCTCTTCAGGGCGCTTTGGTCTGGAACCAGGCCTTCGTCTGCCAAATATAGGATCATCAAGCGCGGAACCTACAATGAAAGCAGAGCATAAGTTACGAAAAAGATGCATGAATACATCGCCATCCATGTGTATATGTGTATGGCAGGTGCAAGAGGACTGAATAAATAAATCCACGATCCGTCAGGTAGAAGAAGATTCACGCTCACCATTCTCTACTTGCACTATTTCTTTAGATGGAGAATCAGAGGGATAAACTACACCTCGACCAGTTATATTGTCAAGCTCTTCAGAGGGCTTTGGCTGAGATCCCTGCTTTCTTCTGCCGAGTATAGGATCATCAAGGACAGAGCCTGCAGTTAAAACTCACCATAAATTAGGAAAAAGAAGTGTGATTACATCTGCACCCTTGAGTATAGCAGGGGAAAGAGGATATGTATAAGCACATTCACTATCGGTCAGGTGAAGGAGGATTTATGCTTACCGTTCTCTAATTTCACCTTTTCCTTAGACGGAGAAGACGGAGCATCTAAATGATAAATCACACTTCGGTCAAGCTCCTGAGGGGTGTTTGGTCGAGATCTCTCCTTTTTTCTGCCCAATATAGGAATATCAAGTAGTGAACCTGCCATTCAAACAGACCATTAAAAAAAGTGAACAGGTATTAGAGTCCATGAGCATCACGTGCATGGCCAGTGCATGAGGAATGAATAAATTCACATTCTGGTTTTTCCCTGAACAACCACAAAAGAGCTTCGCTTGCCCAGGAGCTCATACAAACTCAAATGAAACAACTGGATTCCCGTGCAGAAACTCAGGCATTCGTAAGGCAGGGGTGAAAGTAAATTATGTTTATAGCATTGCAGGCTGGCTATGAATTGATGGCAGTCCTAGGACAGGGGAATGAAGTTCTGTCGGTTTTCCACACCATTAAGGATGGCAATGCCATGAAAGGTAAAATAAAGTGATGGTGAAAAAAGAAATATGTTTATTGGGAAGAGCATCTATTTGTTGTCAGACGAAAAACATTGTTTGACAGATGGAATCATTTGCAGCTTGCTACTCTATGTAGCTTTTCTTTGTTGCAGTTCAGGAAAGGAAAGATGTACATTTAACTTAACACAGCCTATTGAGAAGTCACCACACGGAAATGGGGAAAAACCTGATTCTTTTTTGTCCCCACGAGGTTCGGCAGCAGCGGCTCTTTGGCGGTAGAATTCAGGGTCATGGTAAGGATTAGATGCTCTTTTGTCTTCAGCCCCCTTTTTTTTGTACTCACCATCTTTAAAACTGCTGCCAAAATCTTTTGGAAAAGAAAGAAGAAGAAAAAAAGAAAAATCTAAAATTCCAACCTATACTCAGAAAACAATTACAAGAAAAGGCCCCTTGAAGAAACATTCTCAGAACCAATAAATCAAGGGAAGAAAACAATCTCTGAACCAATAATTCACTACAACTTGTAAGGCCATGCTATTTTCATATCAAGGAAGACAAGTAAGACACATCTGCACCGATGGATTTTGAATGAATGCCAGTAGGAAATCGAATTTGACAGAACTATATGACTGAAAGCAAGCAACCAGTTATGTAGGCGCCAACTCCCAGTTCTTTCTCTTCTTTCATTTTTAGTTTAGTGACAATTGGCAATCACTTACGCAAAACACAGACCAGATAATCCAACAAGTAATGATATGAGCAATAAGCAATGACATGAAATGCGTGCGAAAACACGGGCATTCACATCTCGTGAAAAACCAGTCAGAATTCATATTGGAAACGAATGCTTTGATCTTCACGTACGGAAGCATTTTTTTATTTGCAGTTAAATAAAAGTATGGCTAAAGTGCTTTAATAGTTCCTGAACCAGATTAAAAATCAGTTTGGTGGTGTTATGTAGGCAGGGACTAAGAGCAAACATGTTGTTTAAGAAGAGAACAATAACACTAACCTGATTTCTTTTTCGTCAACTTCCGGCCTTTCCCTTCGGCAATCTTTCTCAAGCAATTTTCAGTGCATTCATGGTAGGGATTGGCTACGTTTACACATTCGGGGTGTACTCTTCCAATCAGAGACATCTCTCTACTGAGATCACCAACAACCCTGCAAACCATAATTCCATTAAACAATTTTGCATTTTTATCAATCCAGAGAATAGAAGGTTCTCAAATTAACAAATTTTCCTCAAGAACTTGGGGATAATCAGCTGAGCATAAAACTGAAATCCAATCATTCAAACCAATTGAAAAAAGATTTTTTCTAATAAAACCAAGAAAATTTACTCTCAGAAATTCTTACAACTTCAATAAATCTTCATTCGGTTGATGACAAAATATAGAAAAAGATTACCTAAAAGAACCTTTCACAATCAGGCAAATAAACAATCAAGCAAACAAGAATCAACATGCAGATAGCTAACATGCTAATTGCTATGTTAATTATTCATATGATAAGAACACCCAAAAACTGAACCACAGCAGAAATTCAATCCCATTGGATTTTTCCACCTTTTCTCAGCAACCAACCAGAGCATGACTAATGAAAAGGAATCTTCAAAAACAAATACATGCACTATCATTTCCCAAACTTTTTTATCGCCGCCCATAAGATCATTCATAAGCATAAAAAATTCAACCTTTTTAACATACTCCCATGAACAAAATCAACAAAATCCCACCAAAACCACCAAAAACGAGAACCCAAAGAAAATTTTGAAGGGCCAGAGAGAGAGAAAGGACCTTGAATTCAATTGGGTTTTCTGTTTTTGATGCCGCAGGCGATTCAACAGGATAAAGAGAGGCGACTTATGTGTGAAGAGCAGCAAGAAGGACAAGTTGGTGGAGCAGCACTCTTGTTTTGACCATGGCGATAGCTAATGAATTCTTTCCGCCGAGCAAATAAATAAATAAATAAATAAAAAAGAGTGGTAGAAGTTTCACAGCCTTTCCAATGTGAAAAGGATCCCATCTCAAAATTTAATGTTTTTATTTTTTTCCACGCTGATGAGACAAATGCATATGTGAGGCGACCCACTGGCCCACTGCCACCTTTTTCCTTCTTGAAGCTACTTTTGCTGACGATCTGGCTGACGCTCTTGTGGATCCCACCCTACTGACATTGGCCTACAATTTTGGTGGTGGAAAAATGCTCTCTTTAGATTTTTAAGTTTATGTAAAATCAACGGCAGAATTGACCGTTGAGATCCCAAAAATGACAACTAATTTTTTCTAGTTTTGGGAGGCAATGTTTTTTTTCAAGAAATTGATTAAATTGATGAAAATTTTTTATTGCCAAACTGGTAGACACTTTTATAGACTCATCGTTTTTTGTATGCATTAATTTATCTTGGTTATTAAGCACTTAGACCTGCTTCAAACTTTAAAGTAAAATTCAAATTTTAAGTTTTAAACTTATTTCAACTTATTCTAACTTTTGGGGAAATATGATTTTTAACTCAGAATTCAATTCTAGGGTAAATTTAGGTCATGATTATCTCTGAGTTAATAGGGCTGACCCACCATATATGTGTACTTTTTAAGTTTTATATTTTTGTAAATTCATTGAATCTGACTAAGATCTAATATGATCAAGTCGAACAGTAAAAAAAGAAAGATCTAATGGTCCATATTCAAATCAAATGACTAAAGTAATTCAAAAAACTTATTTATGTGTTTTATATTCTTTCATAGTGTTCCACGAGTTTCATGGTGTCGCTTTACTGATTTTTCAATATTTATCGGAATCTAAATGTTTTTAGGTTAAAATGTTCATAAAATTAAATTAGGATAATCTACATAAATTTTTCTACAGTTACTTTAAGAAAAAAAAATTAACCTAAATTCATTCTTTAATAATCTCAAACTAAAAATTTAACTAAGGGTTGGACCAGAAAAACTATTTATGAGTTAAAACCTAAAATTTTTAACTTAAGCATTGAGATGGTATTAGATGTGTAGAATCCGTTGAACAACTAATTTTCCATATTTCTTTTAAAATACTTGTCAACAATTTTACATATTATACAACCACATCATATGTCGAGCTTGCGTATTATAATATTTTGCATTTTGTTCTCGAACTTTCCTACCGGCCAAGTTTTTAAAATGTATATATTCGTCTTTAATTTGGAAAAGGAATCATCTCTGGATTCCTTTCACCAAATCTACCAATCTGGGCTCTTAAAAGTTGATCAAACAGCTAAAAACATGGGCCATCTTTAAAAGTTACAATAACTTTAACCGTTGAATCAAATTTTAAGGACTCGAATTGGTAGATTTAATGAAAGAGATCAGGAAATGATCCCTTTCCTTTGATTTGATATACATGTTCTTTTAGTGTTGAATGGGGAATTGATTAAACTATTTACATTATTTAGTACAATCATTATTTGACGGTTTATGTTAATATATGTATTTAATCAAAATTGCTATTTAACTATTGGGATGATGATAGCCAAATATTCTAAGGTCAAATTTACGAAACTTATCTCAAGTTGGCCGTAGGTCTTAGAGCAGTTCCAACGTGGGAGCCCCCCAGGCTATTTACTATTTAATCCATCCAGTGAATAGTAATTACCCTTAATGAACAGTAACTGCATTTTGCATTTTCACTGTTGCACTTGAATAGCCCAGGCAATATGCAATAAAATATTAGTTTTTTTTTTAAATAATACAAAATAATTTTATTTGTAATTTCGGATAAGATTTTTAATCGTTCTCGTTGCGCCACGTGTCATTATCCAAGAAAACAATTATTGGTAATGGATTTCAATAAGATTTTTATCCAATGTCGTCGTGTCACGTGTCCTTACCTTTTCAGAATCTTTGAGGATAGATTTCGATCAGATTTTTAATCGTTCTCGTTGCATCACGTGTCATTATCCGAAAAGATAATTATTGGTGATGGATTTCGATAAGAGTTTTATCCAATGTCGTCGTGCCACGTGTCCTTACCTTTTTCAGAATCTTTGAGGATAAATTTCGATCAGATTTTTAATCGTTCTCATTGCGTCACGTGTCATTATCCGACAAGACAATTATTGGTGATGGATTTCGATAAGATTTTTATCCAATGTCGTCGTGCCACATGTCCTTACCTTTTCAGAATCTTTGAGGATAGATTTCAATCAAATTTTTAACGAATGACGGCATGCCACGTGGCACTATCTACTACCTAATCATTTCTGAATCCTCCATATAATCCATCATCCATCCTCTGAAATCTCACACCAATTTTCTCAAGATCTCTATAATCATTCATAGTTTCTGCTTCCTTCTTCACCAAAATCAAAATTTGTATCATTATTCATAGTTTCTGCTTCCTTCTTACAATGTCTTCTTCTTCAAGTATGATGTGGGAAAACAATTAGCAAGAGGAAGAATTGTTTAACCAATCAAAAGGAATTTTCAATCTCCAGGTGGCCCAAAATGAAATGGAAGAGAAGAATGAGCGTAGAAGGAGAGATGACGAAACAAGAATGGCCAGAGCCTCACATTCCCGTCGAGTCATCCAAGCTGTGGCTCAGATTTCCAGGCCCAGCCGTTCTGGAAACCTTGATAGAAGCATGCAACGATGAGGTGCAGAATTCTTGGACGATTATTTTGTCCGTAACAGTGCATTCCCTGATACGTACTTCAGACGTTGTTTTAGAATGGAACGACATTTGTTCAACAAAATCATGATTACTGTTTGCAACCATGATTCCTACTTTGTGCAAAAGAATGATGTTTTTGCTGCTATGGGTCTCCTTCCTGAGCAAAAAATTACTGCTGCAATGCGAATGCTTGCGTATGGAGCATCTGCAGACCAAGTGGATGAGATAGCGAGGATGGGGAAATCAACCATTCTTGAGTCCCTGATGAGGTTTTGCGGAGCAATCGAATCTCACCATTTCAGCCTCAAATTTCGCCATTTCTCATGCCAAAGTCAATTCACCTTGGCGAGCAAGTTCTTCCATAGACTTTGCATAATCATTCTTGGAAGCACTCCTTTTTCTCTTTGAAGCCTTCTTACCTTGAGGCCTAATTGGATAACGGGTTGATCCCGACGCTTGTTCAGGGGGTCGTTTCGGGCACTTCTTTTGCTTCATCTTCATGAACATGCAAGGCATGATCGGGTGTAGAGTATAGAGAGGTGCTGTTCATGAAAACTTCTAGACCGACAGGCTCAACTTTGAATTTAGGACAATCTTTGACAATATTCCAACATTCCCACCGATTGAATGATTTATTTTTGCTTTTGGTTTTGGCACCATACCAAGCTTATGCTTGAAGTTGCTACATGATGCAGGATAAGAAATAATTATAATGAAAGTAGGTAACAAATAAATAATACAAACAAATAATTATAATGAAAGTAGGTAACAAATAAATAATACAAACAAATAATTATAATATAAATTTGGGTATAGTACAAACAAATAAATAATATATTGTTACCTGATCCGCGTAATTTTCCCCACTTTGAAGATTAGTACTAGCTTGTGCGAAGGCGTCTCTCCACGTACAAAATGATTGGCTAAGTCATTTCCAACGACTGAACATCAATTCTTTGGTTCCTTTCCCACCTATTTTCTCAAGATAATTGGTATGAATAAGACTCCACATTTCTCGCAACTGCATCTCATTACCCGTAAGCGAACTATGAGTAACTTCAACACAGCTAGTACACAACGCAACATCTTCAAGAAGCGTCCAATTCGTACCTACATCAGTAGTCATTTTGTTGAAAAAATTGGATTGAAACTTTGATAGAAAGATAGGAATGTGGTTGAAAGTAGTTGAGAAAATATGAAATTGTGGTGTAAGGTAAATGATAATGAGAAGGTATTTATAGAAAAGTAAAAACAATTTTTTTTTTTAATTTTCAAATTTTTTTTTCGGATTTTTATTCATTTTTTACAATTTTTTAAAATTTTTTATTCAACTAATTAATCTCATCCGTTGGATTTAAAAAAAAATTGAATTTCAACACTCTAGATTTTGCCACGTGGCACAACGGTAACATTTCTGAATTTTAAAACTATTTTTTCTTTTTTTTATTTATAAAGGAGAATAATATCAACCGTTGATCTCAGATCCAAAGGTTGATATTAAATAAAATTTTTTTATTTTTTTTACCGTTGCAAATCTAACAGTCCACATTTTCTTGCCATTGAGATCCAACGGACCATGGGAAGCCACGTGGCTTCCCAACAGTAACAATTTGAAACTGCGCCGCAGGCCCCATTCGCTGAAAACATGTCAGGTGACCCGCCCCCACGCACGGATGCAGTGCACGCGCCTGACAGAAAAAAATAAAAAAAGGGACTGACGCCTGGCTGACATCAGCCTTGCGTCAGATAGCCTTCGGGCTCGCAGGCTGGCAATTCGTGACAGGCCTAGTGCTTGGGCCTGCCCTGTCCCTCAGGCTCCCACACGCTGGAGTCAATAGGCCGGGCTCTCGGGCCCTGTTTGTTGGCCTGTCCCCCGAACTCCAACCCACGCTTGAAGTGCTCTTAGAACGGCGACAAAAGCAGTCGTGTGTGCAATATATAATGAATTTGTAGAAGGTAATGAAGGTGGCACATCCAAACTAAAAGTAAAATTGGGTTCATAAATTGACAATTTTTAATTTGAGTAAGGTGTTTGTTTGCATCCCTAATAATTCAGGTCATGTATTGTGCGAAAATCCTATTAGATTTTGGTGATGTAAAATCAAAGATAAAAAATGACACCCCAAAAGGAAAATTCAATGACAGCTAAATTTTTTAAGTTGTGGTGATCTTTTTTCTTGTATTATATATTTTGGCTACTCATCATGTTTCACAATATTGTCCATGATACAGCCACGTCACGTATTCAACTTTGTATGATGTAATTTTTTGCATTTTGGTTCTTCAAATTTTGCTATTGACCAACCGTTCAAAATGTATGTGTACGTTTTGGCTCATTAAATTCTTCCTTAACAATAGTTCAATAATTTTTTGCCTTTTAATGTTGAAAATGATTTCAAGTTAAAATCTTAAGTTTCTCATTTATAACAATCTGATTTGATTGGATCATCAAGATCAACTCAAATTCTTCTGTTAAATGCTGACGTGACTTAAAACGGGGCCAACTTTTTATTAAAAAATATATATATATATATATTATTAAAAACTAAAAAAAATCATTTAATATTTTTAAAATATTAAAATAATAAAGAAAAGTAAAAACAAAAAAAAAAACAAAAAACAAAAAAAAATACAAACAAAACCCTCACTTCGTCTCTTCCCTCATCTCTTTCTTCTCCCCCATCTTCATTTTCCTCCCCCTAGCTACTTGCAACCCAGAAAAAAGAAAAAATAAAAAAAAGGACCAATTTGTCTTACCCCTGCACCCACCCTCAGTTTCTCTTCCCCCCTCTCCACCCCCTCTTCTCCCCCAACTGAGCCCAACCTGCAACCCCAAAAAAAAAAAAAAAACCATCTTCATCTTCCGCGACCCCCCCTTCCCTGCAACCACCCGTTTCCTCCCCCCTCCCGTCTTCCCTAAACCCTCTGCACCCACCATCGCACCCACTACCTGCAACCTAGAAAGAAAAAAAAAAACCCAGAAAAAAGACCCAGATCCCATCTACGAAGCCATCGCTGGGTTTGTGAGGTGGAATCTGGAAACCCCCTTTGCCAGGCCGATTCCGCGGGTGGAGAACCTGGGTGTGGAGAAAATGGGGGCAATGGGTGTGGATTTAAGGAGTAGGGTGTGTAAAGGAGGGAAAAGGGTGGGTGCGGGGGGGGGGGGGGGGAATACGAACTGGGATTTTTTTTTTTTTTTTTTTTTCTGGGTTGCAGGTAGGGGGTTGGGGGAAAAAGATGAAGATAGGGGAGAAGAGATGAGAGGATGAGGGGAAGGGGAATGGGTTAGGAAAGATTGGGGTTTTATTTTTTTTTAAGGGTAAATTATTATTTTTTTAATATTTTATTAATTTTTTAATAGAAAGTGGGCCCCAAATCAAGCCACGTCAGCATTTAATTGAGAAATTTATGGCCAAGCTAACGGAAGGTATAACATTGGACCAAATTCTAAAGATGAGGTATGACATTGTCAATTTTAAAAGATGAGGTATGATAATGTCGTGACACCAATAGTTAAGGTAGTTTTTTGTCATTTACTGTCATAGCCCGTCCCAGAATTATTCTATCGAGGACGTGAAAAGACGGGATTGCCCTAAAGGTTGCTAAGGTGTGTGTGATATTTATATTTGGTTAATTGTTATATTCCTAAGTTTTTGGAAGATTATTTTGGAACTTAGACTTTGAGTTATTTTTGTGTGGTTAGGGGCTTAGGAGGACCACACACATAACTTACTCTCTCTCTCTCTCTCTCCCTCTCTCTCTCTATCCCGTGGACTCTCTCTCTCCCCTCTCGGTTTTCTTCTTCTTGTGCACTGTGCACGTACGGACGAAGTTGGAACTCGTCCATTTCTTCACATATTGACGTCCTAAAGGTGAGTTTCTTGATCCTTACAACCTCCTGAGTAATTTGGTACCATTTTTGGAACTTGTAACCCTCGGATTTGTTGAGAAACCCTAACCTCGAAAATGTGCATTGTTCATGCACACGTAAAACCTTGCATTTCAGGGAATTTCAAGCTCACAGTGAGCTTAAGGAGGTCCTCACGAGCCTCGGGGTACTTCGTTGGTAGAGTTTAGACGTTGGAGGACCGAGATCGAAGGTTTTTAAAGTTTGCCGAGCTATCGAGCTTTCTCAAGTAAAATCTAGTGATTTTCAAGCCTTGAAACTTGTTTAGATGTGTTCTACGTGCTTAGAGCTTCATTTTGGTACCAATTTCATGAAAAATGGTTGAAAAATGAGTGAGAAACCATAGTTGGAAAAATTACCCAAAAACCAGCGAAGTCACCGGCGGCCGGCGAGTCGCTGGAGAAGAAGACGGAATATTCCGTTAGTTTGGACGGAATATTCTGACGCCGTTAGTTAAGTTTAACGGTTTCCGTTAGGAGTTGACGGAATATTCCTGACACCGTTTGAAATTCCGTCCGTGTGCCTGGCACGTGACCGCGCGTGGGGGCGCGTAGGTCCGTGCCATTTCTGGCGCGTGGGGGCCCGTGGCAAGTCCAAAAATAATTCTACAAATATGGGGATGTTTATGAGGTTGTGTAGATCACGTTGGTATATTCAAACACCCCAATTGAGCATCGTATGAGAAGTTATTTTGGATTGTTGGTTATGTGCTCTAAATAACGTTATTATAGTTGTTTCGCATATAGGTGAGACCTATCCCGAGGACGAGCGCAATCAAAGCCATGCATAGAATTGATATGAAATGTATGAATTGGTATATGATGCATATGTATGAAATGGTGCGGTGGACGCACAGGTAAGTATCAGGTGAGTTATATTGTGTTGGTGATGTGAATTGTGTTGAGAGCTCATGACCTGCACCCCGGTGTTAGTGCTTATGTTGATATTCACCTCCTACACCGCACGCTCCCTTGGATCCAAGTAGGTGTAAGTCCTGTCGTACGGACCACTTCTATGGTTCCGACTCGTAGGTGACCTGCGATACGTCGCACAGCTGTTTGATGAGAATTGCACTAGAGCGTATTACTACACCAAGTCCTGTCGTACAGACCATTTTAATGGTTCCGACTCGTGTGCAGGCATATGTATTGAGCTATATGATTAGCCGTACATGACCACTGCAGGGTCTCCGGCTGATTTATTATTCTGCCTGATACATTGCATATATTCATTGTGTTGTTGATGCATAGCATGGCAGACTTTCATGATAATGATTTTGAACCATAAATTGAGAATTTGACTTGGTATACATATGGATATTGCTATTCTGAGCATGGTTTTGATATACATATGTTTATATGCTATTTTCTGGAAAAGTATACAAGTTTTATAGTGAGGGGTTATATATGTTGATATATGAAACGTTTTCGAAAAGTTTTGTTTTACTGACCCACTCAACTTGTTTTACGCCCCTCCAGGTTATAGTTAAAAGTGCTTGGTGGCTCACGAGGATTCCCACGGTTGTTCTGACAGACTTCACACATGTAGGACTCACCTTCGGGTGTTGTAATTTAGTAACTGTCCTACTTGACTGCACTTAGAATCTTATGCTTTGATTGTGTGTAATTCACACTTAAATTCTCTCTAGCATGTCATTTGGATAGTACTGCTAGTATTCAATTTTTAATCATTTATAATTCTCTTATCTTATCGCTTCGGCATTGCATTATGGTTACGTCACGTTAGTGATGGCCAGCACGCCCTGATTCTCGGGTCGGGGTGTGTCATTTACCCTATTTTATTTCTTGTGATAAATTAGTCATGAGGCATCAAACATAAGTGATAAGCCCCTTTAATTTATTAACTTCGAAGTAAATGTGTTGATTTAATTTTAAGGAAAACTAATGAAAATGGCTTGAAAACTTTGAGTTTTAACGATAAAAACAAAATAAAAGGTAAAGTGAATAGTACTAGGATTGACTTTTTAGTGTAAAAATGTGGTTTTTTGTTAAAGTGAACAGTACCAGAAGCTTTTCGTTAAAGTTCCATTTATTTTATGAATTGTAATTCTTGAAAAGAACTAAAAAATAAATTTTTGTAGGAATTTATTAGTTATACCCTTAACTAAGGTATTTTTGGCTTTTCGTCTCTTAGGGTTTGCTCTAGTTTTTTTTTTTCTGGAAAATTTTTAGAAATGTCGAACGAACTTATACATATTTTTTTAATTTGTTATATGAACTAAAAACTTTAAGCAATTTACCATATGAATTTTATGAAATAATTATTTTGTCAATCTCACTTGAACTCTATTAAATTTTTCATAAAAAAGTTATTTTAGACTTTTACCCTCATTTTATTCAAGTTTATTAATTTAATTATTTATTTATTTAAAGAGCTACTAGCCCATCCTATTGTCCTAGTTATCTACCCACAATATAATCCCACCCATTATAAAAAATTAAAAAACTGAAATGTCATACACTATTATTTCCAAAATAACCTCTAACATATATATATATATATATATATATATATATATATATATCTTAATGATTAAGAAGGACATGGTCGTGATAGAATTTCAGCTGCTTCATCTAATATAAGAAAAAAAAAAATAGATTGTTTTATATTAAGATAAAAATTAACTTGGATTCATCGACATGAAACATAAGAGTTCAGTGTCTTTCCTTCCAGAAATATCCATTTTAATGGTTTCATCCCGTGAATGTTTTCAGTAATTCCCATAGGTTCGGTGAAGGAAAGGAAATGGTACCGTAATTCTATGAGTGACTTAACGTCTCAATAATATATATTTTTATGTTAGGAGCAATGGAAGGATCTGATAGAAAACCAGTATGCAAACAAAAACCAAGGAGAAAGAAAGAGAACCAAGAAATTGAAAATGAAGGAGAGGAAAATAATTATTTTAAATGGAATGTAGATATGAAACGTGCTTTGGCTGACATTCTTCGCGAAGAACGAAGATTGGGGAACAAAGGAGATGGTGGTTGGAAGACAGCGACTTATAATTCTGTTGTAGCCATATTATCTGCTCAATTTGATATTCATATAACTGCTGATAACATTCGAAATCGTGTGAAGTCTTGGAAAAAGTTTTATGCAATAGTGAGTGATATACTAAGTCAAAGTGAATTTAATTGAGATGCAACCAAAAAGATGATAAGTGTAGATGAAGACCCTGCCTGGCAAGATTACGTGAAGGTAACAAATTCATTATTTTTCTTTTGTGTGTGTGAAATTCTTTTAATTGTTCTTATACTTATGTTTTGCTTTTTGATCTTTTATGTTTTGATTGGTAGTCACATGCTGGTGCTAAAAGCTTTCGTTGGAAGGTCATTCCAAACTGGGATGATATAGGAGATTTATGTGGCAAAGATAGAGCCACGGGTGAGGGTGCTGAAACAGGTGTAGAAGCCGTTGAGATTATGACTCCTCCACATAATGAACTTGATCATATAGATTTGGTTGGTGATGCACAAGGTTTAGAAGATATTGAAATTATTAATGAGATTTCACCTAGTTCAGCCAATGGTCAAAAGACTCAAAGCAAGAGAAAGGCAGCAAGTTTTGTTGATGTGCTTCATACAAAAAGAAAATCAACCACCCCTAAAGATGTGATTGCAGATTCACTTGCCAAGATGGCTTCATCCTTTCAGACTATATTTCTGCAGACATAAAGAAACTTGATCCAACAAAGGTATATGATGAAGTAAATGCAATACCAGATCTCAGTGAAGAATAACAAATCAAAGCATGTGCTTGGTTGATCGAAAATGACAAGCAATTTCTCATGTTGAAGACACTCCCAATTGAGAAGAAAAAGAATATGGTATTATTGCTTACTTCACGAGGCGCATAAGATTGTTTTCATTATGTTTCTCATTATAGTGTTTTTTAGTAAGACATTAGTTAGAATAAAAGTCCTACATGTCACGAATGTTGGTTGACATTTACAAGTGTGCTTTACAGGGGTTTTCCTACTTCAATCAACTCTTATCATATTATTGCAGACATTTTTTCCAATGAAATATTATTGCAAACCTTTGATAAGTTCTTAATTGCTAGAAAATTTGGACAGTTTTCCCTTTTGTGCGGGTTTGGCAGCCCCAATCTTGAGGGTTTGATGACCTTTATCATTGATGACTTTGTTACCAGTTTAACATTTTTCTTTTTTCAAATTTGTATTCTTCTATGGAATACAAATTCTAGGAAATATCCAAACAATGAAATTTATAATTCCCTTCATTTTACAATTTCCATGTATCCAACTTCCAAACAATGAAATTTCAATTAACAGGATTTCAATTACTGGGAGTTGTAATTCCCGTCATTTAGAATTCTATGAAAATTTAGAAATTATCCATCCAAACATAGGGTTAAGGTTCTTATCAGTCATTTTACAAATTGGTAAACTTGTAATTAATAATTTCATTAAAAATTGGTGAGAAGATAAGACACTGGAGTAGGAATAACAACACTCTTTATTGGTTAATTTTATACAAATATATACATACAATGGATTGGTTATATATTGGTTTTCAACTTTTGAATTCCTTTTTACAAGTTCTCTACTTATCTTTTGGTACGAAAAAACATGTCAATTTCGTTTTCTAAACTTGAGGTGAACTACTAAAAAGGTACATTAGCTCATTAACATAGAGTTTAACTTATTACAAGTTTTAAGAATTCAACATGGTCAATCATGTTCATTAAAAAAAAAGAGTTAAAGTCTCTGAAATAAGCTTGAAATGTCCAAAACAATTTTGGAGGAGATCATAGTTAGGAGTGTTTGCATTTCATTTATTTTATATAAGTTAGGCATAATATAGTCATACGGGTTATGTAGCCATTTCGGCAAATTTGTAGTGCTCCATTTCGTTTCAAAGAATAAAGTATTATTCGTGATTATATTCTGTTCATTTGTCACATACTTTGTTTTTCAACTACTTTTGCACTGAAGGTAAAAGGACAATAAGATTGATATTAAGTCAAATTGCGTGGATCATACTGTGGTCATTAGAACTCAATTTAGTTTAACTGCGATATAAATTATTATACGTCACCTAGTCTAGAAGCTCAATCTAATTAGTTTTATCTTCTACACTATCTAGCTCTCCTTTAGAAGCTCAAGTTTTTCATATTTTTTTTTTTCACATATATGTCTCTCCTTCAATTAATTTGCAGTAAAATCATCATTTCGCCACCTTTTTGAAATGGTGGGGTTATGTGGTTATAAAACTTATAATTTTTGTACTCGCATTTTAATATCTAATCTTTATGACAAGTAGAGTATGGACCGCTATTCTTGGTGAGAAATAAATAATAAGGTTCCAATTGACTTCTCCAACACTGTTACATCTCATCACTTGTCTACCGGAAAGAAAAAAATTGTAAGTGCTTTTAAATGAATAAAAGCATTTTTGGACTAAATTTTAGCAAAAATGAAAGTTAATTTTAAAAAAGTACTTAAAATTCTTTCAGTAAAAACCACTTGTTATGTAATTTTTGTTTGAAGCATTTTAAATTTTTTTAAAATTCAAAAACATTTTCTCTATAAACAATTTCAATCATTTAAAAGAACTTGATATACGAATCAGAAATCAGTGCATGCATGTTACACATCATTCTCATTGGTTTCTGTTATTTTATTTATTTTGATTTACTTGAATAATTTAGAAACCTTTCAGTTCTCACCTGCCACTTTGAGTCACATCCCAATGAAGCATTTTCTTGTCGCAAACGTGTAGACCTTAATTGAAAAATAAAAAAACTCCCACGACGAAAGTCCACATTGTACCTCGTCAAAAAAATTTCTATGAGTATCTAGACCTGAATTTCCTATACTTGTTGCATTTGAAAAATGTTAGGCTACCGACACCGCTATACACAATTATACATTTTGCTTAAATTATTAACTTTTCAGTTCATATTAGACTTTCTCGCACTAATATAGGTGAGTTTCATTCTTATTTAATTGTGAATTGTCATGGTAAACAAAGTTTATTCTAATCCATTGTGTCTCGGAACCACCACGACAAGTGGTCGAGTGGAAAATACGGAAGAATTTCAAATCAAGTATGCTCTTTGGCCTTGAGTTCGAGGCATGAAGCTAATCAAAACGTATGTGATTCTCTGGCTAAAAACTTTAAGAGGACATGTGTCATTTTATTTGTATTTATACATTTCGACTGAAAATTCAATTCTTAAATGAGATAAAATAATTCCCTTATTAAGTTTGAACAAATGAGGGGATCATATTTCCGCTTGTGAAACTTTCATGGAGGGAGTTTGGTAGCCTAAAGTAAGGATAATCTCCTTATATAATGGAAAACATGACTTAGGATTCAATGGCGGCATGTTTAGTTTACAATTTTATTTTTTATTTATATAAAACAAAAAGTGTATATGCATGTTTTATATTCTCTTGATGTACAGTCCAAAATGTACCATATTAAGTTTATTACATGAATTCACGTGGCTCATTTGCCTTTGAATGCACGTGTGTTAAAAAAGTCTCTTAACACGCACAAACTGTGTTATTAAAATCAACATGTTGCTTAGCGATGAGTATCAACTTGTTAGCGTTTTAATTGCGTTCAATTAAACAATCTTAACGAATTGTTTGCCTGAAGAGAGTTTAGAGAAACAGTATTTATGGTGTGACATTGACATTGTGTGACATTGTTGGATATGCTGCCAACAAACAAGGTATGTGCAAGTGTGAGTGTATGTTGCACCTCTTTTAACTTCTAAACCAAGCGACGTGATATGAGTGAGTCCTTGTCTCAACCAAGGTATAAAATATCGATAATATCGGAAATATCGGTAGTTCAAAAATACGGAAATTTCGATGGAAATATCGGGATATTATCGATATCGATAAAAATTGAATAAAAACCATGTAAATTGTAAGAAAAACTTGGAAATTTTTATTGAAACTTTGCAGGATGTTTATTTAGTCAATTATCTATTAGTTTATCACAAAAAATTGGAAGGAAATGCATTGCATGATGGATTTAACTAATTTAAGTTGATTATATAGCAAACTGGCAAACATTGTGAGTGTAGAAAATATGTAATAATTAATGAAAGAAGTTTAAACACACCATAATCATTTATATATAATGAATTAGTACAATATTTTACACTTTATACATTGAATGGTAAGATACATGAGTGACTTAGTACCACATAGAGTTCCTATGAGGTTCAAAATTTTCACTATCTTCATCATCTCTATGTGTAGATTTGTTTCTTGCAAAAAGAATTCAAAACAAAACCATATATATAAATATTTTAGCATATTTTCACAAAAACATAAGTGATATGGTGGTCAAGGTGTTCAAGGAGTAAAATGGGAGGGGTTCGAATCCCTTGGTGTTTTTTTAAATATAGAAATTTATCCTAGATAATAAATATTAGGGTAAATTACACAAAACTATATCAACTATTAGGATTATTTTTTTTCTTTCTGGGTTGCAGGTAATGGGTGCGGCGTGTAACACCTCAACCTCCAATTATATGTATAATTTCGTAAGTCCCCTAAAGTTTTATTGAGATTTCATTTTGGCCCCCCATTTTGATTAAATCTGGACCCTTTATCTAGATTCCTAAACATTACCAAACTGCCACGTGGCAGCACCATATCACTCCTCACTCTTCTCTCTTTCCGTCCTCTACCCCGTGACCCTCTTTCCTTTCTCTTTCTTTTTCTTCTTTCTCTGCACTCTATCTCTCTCTCTCTCTCTCGAAACTCTCTATCTCTTCCCTCTCTGTCACCGAGACACACACACGGCAGCACCATCGTGCAAACATCATTACTATCATCATCATCGTCATCAAACCTCGTCTTTCTCCCTCTCCTTCTCGTCTCTGCAACTTGGCGAACGCAGGAACTTTCCGGCAAGCTTCTTAATCTTCTCCGGTTAGGTAAGCTTCGGGTTTACCTCTTTCTGTTCTAGATTGAAGCTTAGATGTGAATTTTTAAGTTCTATCTCGTGTTTTTTCAAGGTTTTTGGGACGAAATCGGCTCGGGATTAGGCACACCCATCTTCGGCGAGGCCGTGGGTATCTAGAGGTGTTCCGACCACCACAGGTCGTTTCACAGCAAACGAAAAGGGTTCGAGTGGGTCCCGCTGTCGAACGAATGGGATCCGACTGCCACATCGTCGGGAGTCGTTCACTGCCACAGAGAACGACGCAGCGGTGGCCGAGGGTCTTCAAGTCACCGATCTTGTTGAAGACGAGGAGGAGGAGAGAGTCCATGAGGCGATCGAAGAGGTTGTCGTCAATGGGGGAGTAGGGTTCCAGACGGCAACGACGAATTCCTCCGATAATATCGATAATATCGCGATATTATCGATAATATCGCGATATATTGACGAATACTCATGAAAATATCTCCCTCTCACAAAAATGATATTATTGGCGAAATATCGATATTTTGATCCATGGTCTCAACTAAGTTCTTTTCTGTGCATTAAGTACTAAGGATTTTACGTTTTTGTAATTGTTTGCGGTAGGATAGTGCCTTATCAAGCTAGTGATGCAAGGATCAGAGTAGACCTTTGAAAACGAGAGAGCATTGATTTGATTGAACAATCACATCGTCAACAGTTGAATGAGTTAAAGGTCCTTTATTCTGAGCCATATGGTGCGACTGTGTGCAATTTAGACTTTTTGTCCTGCCAAACTCAGTGTTGATCGCTGCAAATTCGATCGTCAATGACATACGAACGATCGTAAGAAAGCACGTCGCATAGAGCCTTGTTGCTGATGTGATCATCGAGACACTCAAGAGGCACTGATATTTCTAGAAGCAGTTATGCTGCTTTGAGTTGGATACTGAGGTCATCTCCAACCGATAGTTGGCCAGATAACTCGTTTGAGCCCTCTGACCCTCCAAGATTTTTCAAGATATTAATATTTTAATGAATAGTACATGGCCATATTTGCCTCCGTCTCCAACCGAGGGCCAGATGGCTCGTTTTAGCCCTGTCACAAAAAACCGTCTCCAACCGAGGGCCAAAGGGTCATAGGGACAAACATAATTTATTATTTAAAAACTACAACTTAAATGTTTAAGTTTTATGTTGGTTAATGTTGTTTCATATTGTTTAATGTTATTTTATGTTACTTAATTTAATTTAATGTTGTATAATGGCTTAGGAAGTTATAGGAAAAAAAATAGAATTTAAAAAAAATATGAAACAAATTTTGTGAAATAGAAGTTATAGGAAAAAAATGGAATTTGAAAAAAATATGAAACAAATTTTGTAAAATAGAAGTTATATGAAAACAATATGAACCAAATTTTGTAAAATATAAGATATAGGAAAAAAATAGAATTTAAAAAAATTTGAAACAAATTTTTTAAAATAGAAGTTATAGAAAAAAAAAAAAAAAAGGTTTAAATTCATAAAAAAAAAAATTAAAAAAAAATTGAATACAACGGCTAGTGACTGGCTAGCCGTTGGAATTCAAATTACAATTAGTGTCGGTTATAACCGACACTATTCAAATTGCTATTATATTACATTGCCATTGGTGTTGGTTATAACTGACACTAATAATATATATACATTATTTCTGTCGGTTATAACCGACAGGAATAACAAAACATTAAAAAAAAAAAATAGCCAGCCCATGGTTGGCTGGCTGGCCGGAAGTGGCCAGCCCTTCAGCCCTCTAGCTCTCCGATTCCGTGGGGCCTCCCAGATTCCAGAGCCCTCTCCCCTAGTCCTCGGTTGGAGATGGTTTTCGGACTATTTTCAGCCCTCTGACCCTCTGGACCATTCGGTTGGAGATGGTCTGAGTAGTTGGGGTTTTAGTTCATCCGACAAACGAATCCCATTTTGTTTAATATATGCGTAAGTGACATTAACACAACTAAATGAACAAAAGGTACGGAATTGAAATTCTATTCACTTTGGGAAAGAAAATCCATTTAAAATTAAGTAGATGAAGTATCAAGAGCTTGCTACTTGCTAGTACTAACAAAACTAGTGACATCCTAGTGGGATTTCCACATACATTTTCCCCAATGAAATTAAGGGCATGTAACTGATGGAGTAAAATCCGGTTCTCACAAGATTTTGTGGTCTTACAATCATTGTACGTTACTTGAGGATCAAGTTATAGGATTAGGGAATTAACTTGGACTTTACCTGTTGCAAAAAGAAATGTAATATTAAGTTGTTATTCTTGCTAAAGGGGTTCCTAATCCTGATTGGTTAAGAATTTATAGACATATTCAGTTACCTATTAGGTCTCAATGATGGGCTAAGCCTATAAGCTTAACATGCCTATATAAATGAAGGTCCCTGCGTTTGTTGATACATGCAATATTCACAAACTTCCCATACGGTTTGATTGCTAAGGATCAGTACAACGTAGAAGACTCTTTGCGCACCAAGCTTTCGTCCATGGCGTCTTCAGGTTAGTTACTTGTGTTTTAATCTATATGGGCTAATAAAGTTTTACAGTAACATGCATAATTATATAGTTATCAAGTTAATGTAGTGTACCTTTTTTATTTTTAATAATCTATATGGTGGGCTGTTAGCCAGGCATTTCATCTAAACGGGTGACAAGTCATGAGCCCTAACCCGTACATCAGATGGCACTACCCTATTTTGTTATTTGCCCGTTTCTGTTTTCAGTTGCAACTTCCAAGTAGTAGAAGTAGTTGAAACATGAAACAATAAGCTAAACCAAACGAATATAAAACTAGGTTAGGTAGTTAAGGTTCTAAACGCCAAATCAGATCATGCAATTTACCTGTCCCATCATTTCCAACTCACATATAACATTTTTAAACATTTTTTTCTTTTCCTCTCTAAAAAAATATTGAAAAGAGTAAAAACTCATTACGTCATTCTATTTTAAAAGGGCTCATTTAACACTTCCTTTAAAAAAATTATACGATCACACCAACTTCCAACTCTCTTTTTTTTAGTGTAAATAATATCATTTGTTAAAAAAAAAAAAAATTAAAATGCTTATAAAAAAGGATAAAAAAAGTTCACAATAAAAGTTTTAAAGTGTTATGAATTATAATTAAACATTGTTTAATTATCAAATTTCAAGGATCTGAATTACTTGATCTGATAGCCTTAGTAGAAGAGATCTAAAAAGAATCTCTTTCCATTTTCCAAAGGGTAAATTACATTTTGCACTCTCAATTTTGGGATCAATTACAACCTCATACAACATCTTTAAAACATTTCAATCTCATACATTTACTTCTATTTTTTTTTTCAATTTCAGACATCAGTAAGAAAATTTGTTAAATTAACCGTTAAGTGATGACGTAACAAATATGAGATCTACATTTGTGCTGACGTGGTTGTTAACCTTGTACTAAGTAAATAAAAAAAGAATAAAAAAAGATTAGTTAATAAAAAAACTCAAATTTTTTAATAATTAAAAACTTTAAAAATGAAAAAGAGGATCTGGGGTGAAGGATTTTGGCTTTCTTTGTCCCCAATAACCCAGTACTGCTCAATTCACACTCCTAGACCTCCTATACGTCTGCTAACTACGCTTCCAATTACCACCACCACAACCCGAGATCTCACAACTCGCGTCGCAGCTTGGTCGATTACGTCACTTCGAGTTCGATCTCTAAATGACTCAGCAGATCGAGAGGTTGATTTGGCGATGGGGCACCACCCATTTCAGCCCCAACGCCTCGATTTCGTCCGACGAGGTGGATATGGACAACCCTGTGCCTCAATGTTCCCGCGCTGAAGCTCTGCGGTAGCGACAGACTCGCCAAAGACAGTGATTGACGGCGGAAAGCTATAGCGACGCAAGAGGCTGCCGAAGCTGCCGCGGCGGCATCGTCTGCGACGGAAGAAGCCGATGAGGCGGGAGAAGAGATGGGAAATGATGCGTAGTCGGCAGAGACAGGTGCGGCATCGAGGACGGTGGAGCCGGTGAGGTTTCCGTTGATGGACTTGTTGGAGACGGACTACCAGATGGGGATGGAGGCGGCGACAGAAGATTCTTGTTGCATACAAGCACAAGAGCAGATGGGGATGGAGTATAGAAGGAGATGGGGTTATTGTGGATGGCGGCGAAGTGGAATTTGGGTGAATGCGGCTAGGGCTGGGAAAGGCATGGGTTTTAGGGTTTTTTTTTTTTTTTTTTAAATGCATAGAATTTTTAGTTTTTTGGCAGTGGCACAAATTTGGTAGCCACGTCAGCACAAATGTGGATTTCATATTTGCCACGTCATCAATTAACGGTTTACTTAACAGATTTTCTAACGAATGTATGAAATTGAAATAAAATGACAAGTAAATGTATGAAATTGAAATATTTTAAAGATGTTGTACGAGGTTATAATCGACCTAAACCTAAGGATGTAAAATGTAATTTATTCTTTTCAAAAATGCTTGAATTTCTTAACAGATTTTCTAACGAATGTATGAAATTGAAATAAAATGACAAGTAAATGTATGAAATTGAAATATTTTAAAGATGTTGTACGAGGTTATAATCGACCTAAACCTAAAGATGTAAAATGTAATTTATTCTTTTCAAAAATGCTTGAATTTTCAATAAATTCATTGCATATTCTCAAGCGACTATGATATTAGGCACATTAGAATTTTTAAAGATACTGATGATTTACCATATTATGAGGCAATTAATGCGTATATAGTACCGATGGTTACTAAAATAAGCCCACTAGTATCATTACTAAAATAAGCCCACTAGTATCATAGTACAGTTTAGTTTATGCGATTAAGAAATGTGGTGGATGCAATGTTGAATTAAAATGTCATTTTCTTGATTGGGAACAAGGAAATAAAAACAAATTTGTCTCCTTCATGCATGGGCTGCGGTTCACCAAACCAAAGTAGCTAGCTGGCCAAGCCCTAAACATATATATAAAAAGGAACATTTGAGAGATGGGGAGGGTTCAACTGTTTTTGCACAAAAATAGAATATTGACAACTTTGTTTCTTCTCAGCTTGCTGGGTTTGGTTTCTTTCTGGGATACTGAGGTGGGTGCAGTAGGAAAGAGATTATCACCGAATTCCTTCCTCTTAATTCATCAAGTCTGAGAATCCAGACTATTGTAATTTGATCTAACAGTTAAAGTTATTATAATTTTTAAAGTAAACTCATGTTTGTAACCATTGGATCAAATTTCAATGACCCGAATCTCTGAACTTGATGAATTAAAAAAAAGGGATATGGCGAGAATCCCTTTACTGGTGCTGTACCGTCTGACCTCAATTCTCCGGATCCCTTTACTGGTGCTGTACCGTCTGACCTCAATTTTTGAATAATGAGTGGGAAGTTGTTAACCTATTGCTATCAGGTAGTGAACTTTCTTTCTTCTTTATTATTCTTCTGGTAATTTTCTTATTTTTCCCATTGAAAACAGAGCCGCAAGAGTCTTGGATTGGAAGTTGGAAGCAAGAAATACACAGAGATAGATTCTCTCCTTCTTTTTTCTCGTACACTTCTATCCTTACTTTGTTTGTGTGATTACAGTTAAGTTACGTCTTTTTATCCTATTATCTTTATAAAAAAATCAATACAAAATAAAATATTAACATGACTTAACTGTGATAACACAAATATGAGAGATGATGAAAGTGTATGGAAAAAAAAGGAGGAGAGAATCAATCATCGGATAGGTAAGTAGGGTTTGCATTGTCATTCTGTTTGTTGGGTCCTTGTTAGTGGACTAAGGGCTGGTTTGGTATTGCTGTGCTTTGAAAAAAAGCTGCTTCTGCTGTGCTGTGAGAATAAGCAACTGTGAAATAAAGCAGTAGAGTGTTTGGTAAACTTTTTTGTAAAAGTGCTTTTGAAAAAAAAAAAGCAGTATTATAGTGTTTGGTAAACTTTTATGTAAAACAGATGTGAAAAAAAGCTGGTTTTTCAAAGCTGGGTTTTGCAGCTTCTTGTTTTTGGCTTTTTTTCACCCAAAACTGTGAAAAAAAGCTGAAGCTGAACGTTTACCAAACACCAAAAACTGTCTCAGCTTTTTTTCACAGCAGCTTTTTTTAAAATCACCTCAACCCCAAACTGGGACTAAACTTGTTGTAAGAGAAAAAAAAAAAAAAAAAAAAACAAACTTGGGGCATTATGAAGAATTCCCAATTTATGACAAATTTTAGTTGATTCTGCAAAATTAATTCTCTATTGAAACAATTTGGAATTAATTCCATGTTTCGATTATTTTCTTTTCACAAAATCATATTATTTTGCAGGTGGCATGAAAATCATTATGCAAAATCTGATTGATATACACCTTGTGGGTTTGAAAGGCTGGGATTATTGTGTTCTATGGAAACTGAGTGAAGACCAAAGGTTAATTAAGAGAGGAATTACTTATTATCTAGAAAACTTCATTTTAATCTTTGGAAAAGCTGACTTTTTTGTATGTAAAATTAAAATCTAATTTCATCCCTTGGTACATTTAATCAGTGGCATAGCCATAATTTTCAAATAATGAGGTCATAGTATCAACAAAAAAAGTTTCATTGGGCCATTTCGTCGAGCACCAAGTAGACACCTGGTAATTCCAGTCAACATATGTCGAAAGTTTAAGCCAACATATGCCGACAACTACTATTATTTGTAGAGGCTTGTCAAGAGTGAATGTAGGATATTGTGAAGTAATGTTGAAAACTGCCAAGGCTTTTCAACTAAAATATTTCATCGAGCACATGATGCACACAATAGAGTCACACACAAGAAGAGAGAAAAATAAAGACAAATATGATAGGAGAAAATTGAAGAAGTAGAAGGATGAGGTTGTAATGTAGTTTGCTGTAGTTGTTTATAGGGATTAAATACAATACACAAACAAATATACATGAAAATTTTCCAACAGGATCCTCTTTGTGAGGATCCGTGAATCGTGTCCGTTCATCGTACATCGTACGGTCAGTTTTCGTCAGGTATTGTTTGTGTTCAATTTTAAATAAAGAAATTTAAAATAATTTCGGACCGCATGATGTACGATGAACGGATACGATTCACGAATCCCCATAATCCTCACAAAGAAGATCTGGATTCGAAGTTTTTTAAGTTGTTGGAGTCAATGACAACCAATGACCTTATGTTGGCTTTGCCATTGCATTTAATCACCTAATTTATTAATTATATTTGATGTTTTATTTCTCTTTTTCTTCTTAATTTTAATGTATTAATTACATTTACAGTTTACTCTTAATTTTCATTTCATTCATTAAAATAAATTTTGTTGTAGACATTTATGTAAACTAATTTCTTTTATAAAATATATTTTGATACAATTTGTGTTCTTCATTTATAGTTACATTAATTCGTTCAATATATTTTGGTATATTATCTATCGATACTGACATTGAGGTACATTAATTATATTAAAAAATTAGAAAATATTTTGAAGTACAGTACAATTTCTATATGAATTTTTTTTATATGATTGATACGACCATCCTTGTAATAGCCCGTCCCGGAGATTTTGTACGACGGATGTTAAATGACGAAAATGCCCCTAGGCATTAATTAAGGTATGTGTGTGTATCTCTAAGTTTGGGAGTTTGGTTTGGTGGTATTTGGACCACACACACACACACACTCACACTCTTTCTCTCTCTCTCACTCCCGCACTCTCTCTATCTCTTAGACCTTCTCTCTCTCTCTCTCTCTCTCTCTCTCTCTTTCCCTCTCGGCTTTTGTACGGACAAGCACCAAAACCCGTCGAAAGCTTGCAGATTAAGGGTGTGAAGGACACCATTGTATTCCTAAGGTGGATACGAGTCGATTGGTACAAGTTTCAGGTAATAAAGCTCTCGAAAACCTGTAGAACCACAACCTTCGATTTTATCACTATTCATGCTCACGTAAAACCTTGTTTTTTGGAGATTTCAAGTTCGTAGGAAGCTTAAGGAGGTCCTTACGAAGTTCGGAGTGCTTCGTTGGAAGAATTTGGACGTCAGAATCGCGAGATCGGGGAGTTTCATTTTGGCCGGAATTATCAAGGCTTTTTCCAGCGAATCCCCGGCGAGTTGGGGGTCGAGTCAGGTATGGTTGTGTTCATCTTTGTGAGATCTTCATTTTGGTATAAAGTACGTAGAAAATGGTGCAAAAATGAAGGAGAAACCATAGTTGGAAATTTTTCCAGAAACCAGCGACCGGCGACTCGCCGGAGAAGACAGGGAATATTCTGTCAGTCTTGACAAATTATGCTGATGCCGTCAGTGTGCAGATCACGTGGCCGCGCGTCTGGCCGTGCCTTGGCTGGCGTGCGCGTTTAGCCATGCCTTGCCTGGCGCGTGGGTGGTCGGAAATTTTTTCTAAAAATATGGGGATGTTCCTGAGATTGTGTAGATCATAGTGGTATATTCATATACCCAATTTGAGCAATATATGAGACGTTATTACTAAGGTTTCGATTATGTGCGTTAATTAACGTTATTTTAGTTACTTCTCATATAGGCGAGACCTATCTGGAGGACGAGCGTAGTCAGGCTAGGCACGGGGGTTACGACCCGGCCACTTATCAGTGAGTGGGCATTTGTTTTCCATATATACCTATATAAATGAGATTTTTCCCAGAAAATCAGTTTAAGTGAAATGTGATATGAAATGTGATATGAAATGCCATGCAAAGTATCTATTTATTTTATTATGCGTTATTGATTGCTTATATTAATGTTGGTGCTGAGGACACACAGGTAAGTGGCAGATAAGTTTATATACTAGTTTTGATGTGATGTGATATGGTTAGAGCTCATAAACCTGCACACTGATATTAGTGCTTTCGTCCAGAGAGGGGCTCAATCTTTCATGTGATGTTCACCTCCTGCACTGCATGCTCGCCTTGGATCCAAGTTAGGTGCTCAGTCCTGTCGAATAGGCCACTATATGTGGGTTCGACTCGTAGGTGACCCGCGATTTATCGCTCAGTCTTCACGTGATTGTAGCACTAGAGCATATTAGTTTATATTCAGTGATGTTGTGCAGACCACTAGAGGTGGTATTGATGTGTGCGCAGGATATATATATGATATGATTGAGATGAGTATGAACTATATGATATGATGAGATTGTTATGAGCTATATACAGCCGATGGCTGAGTTGATTATCTAGTATTCAATCATATTCACATAGTTATGTTTTGGCATTCAGTTATGATACTTTGGCATGGCATATATGCTTTCATACATACATATTTTTCAGCAGGATTTTGAGAATTATATATATGAGTATATACTTATTTCTGGGAAATTATACAGGTTTTACTGCGAGGGGTTATAACTATTGAGAAAAGAAAGCTTTTGAAAAGATTTGTTTTTGACCAACTCAACTTTGTTTTTCTCCCCTCCAGGTATTAAGTAGTGTTCGTTGGTGGCATACGAGGAGCTCATCGGACATTCTGACAGAATTCATTTATGTAGGACCACATTCGGGTGTTATTTCTATTCAGTACTTCTGCTTGACTGCACGTTGACTTTTATGCTCTGTATTAGTGGAATTCACACTTCTTTTACACTAGTATTGCTAGTGTTTCGGTTTTAATTGATTCGTAAATTCTATTCTTTATTGCTTCAGCACTGTGCACATGGTTACGTCACTCTCATGTGACGGCCAGCACGCCCCACTTTTGGGTCAGGGTGTGTCAATCCTAAATACCTAACTTAATGGGTTTGCTAAATCTTAACGCTTTCATTTTAAAAAAAAAAGATGGGTTTTGGCCTGTTTTGTTTATCTATAAAATAAAAAATTACTAAGGGGGGTGTATTCAATTGGGATTTTGAGGAATTTTAATTCTTTTAATGAATCTATGGGTATTCAATCAGGATTTTAAGTGATTCTCTGAAATTCAAGGTGTATTCAATTACAATTTTAAGATAGTTTAATAAAATCCTCAGAAATTTGGGTGTATTCAAATAAGATTTTAAAGAAGTTTATAACATTACAGGTGTATTCAATTAGAAATTGATTTTAAAGAATTTAAGACAGTTGAGGAATTAGAGGGAATTGGAGAGATTTCATAGGGTATTTTAAGCATCCACAAATCTCACCTCTCCCCATGAGATTTCGAGGGAATTGAATCAAAATTTTATATGGAATCTCTACAAATCAATTGAACTCCATAAAAATCCATGGATTTATAAATCCATTAAAATCTCTCAAATTCTCAATTGAATACACCCTCCTAAATTTATCTAACTAACTTTTCATTGATGTATTGTTTCATCAAGATACAATCTCAATCGCGATGTAATTTTCTTGTTCATGAATGGGCTTCTTTTAAACAAAAGTTTTTCCCTCGCATCTCGATCACTTTTACTTTTTTGTTATTTTGTAATCCGAATACATTTTGGTACATGCATTTTGGTATTGACATTTAAGTACATTAATTTAATGTAATACATTTCGGTACTAACATTTGGTATATACATTTCCGTACAGACATTTAGGTTCATTATAATATATTAAGGTACAAACATTTTGGTATAAAGAAGTCAATTTAATATATTTCAATACAGTTATTTTTGTACACTTATGTATTTACATATTTCTATGTCATTAATTTCTTTTAATGTTTTCTGATTTAGATTTCTTTATAATTAAAAGAACTAAAATGTGCATATTAATAAAATCAAAATTTTAATGTGTAGATATTAAATAAATAAAAATAGAATATAAATTTTAATTAAAGTACAATTCAAAGAATTAAAATCAATATGTATTCTAACACCAATTTTTTTTTTTTAATTTCAATCTTTTTTTGAGGACTTATATTAAAAACCCCTTTAATTATCTGTTGCTAATTGTAATTAAGTTAATATTAATCTCTCTATCTCTTCTTTACGTGACAAATTTACAGATTTTTTTATATTTTAATTTAGGTTTATTGAGTGGATGGATTGTCGTTGTTCTGGGACTAATGGAAACACTCAGACAAATGGAGGACAAGAGTTTCTTTTTCCAGTTTATGTTGTTCCATGCAGGGATATAATGCAGCACTCAAGAACCAATTCTTGTGATCTTCTTGCCCAGCTTCCTTCTTCCCTGCCCTTAGAGCATCTCTAGTGGAGTTCTTATATAGGGACAACTACCGTATAAAATGAGTATAAAATAAATATAGGGATAAAATGAATTTCCAATGGATCGGAAAGTGAGTTCCTAAGGACTCGCCAAATACTTGGTGTTTGTACCCACATTATAGGGACACTATAAGGATTGAAATGGTGGACCCAATACGGCAATTTAAGTGGAAAAGCAGGTGTAGGTCTCAGTCACATGACCTTGTCTTTTTTTTTTCTTTTCAACCGTTTAAAATGGAGGGTCCATATTGATTCTTGCTTTTCAATTTTTTTTTTTACCATTGAAAGATCAATGGTTCTAATTAAATAACCGTTTCAATTTAGATTACTCTCTCATGTTGGTTTTCAAATTCTTTGTTTTCTCTTTTCATAATGCATCCATTGAATATTAATATTTTAACCACGAGCTGATGGCTCAGTAGTAAATGACGGATTGCAAGACTTCCTTCAAATTAAAAACTGGAGGTCTTAGGTCCGAAACCTGTTGCTGGTGTGGAAGCCAGACTTGTGGCCAGGGGGAGCCTGAAATGCCTCTGTGAGTCTTCCTAGCCCCCGGAAGGGGTGAATAACCGTGGCTTGCCACCAATTATCCCCCTTTTTAAAAAGGAAAAAAAAAAATTAATATTTTCAATTTGGATTACCCTTTCATTTTGTTCTCTCATCATTCCTATAAATACCAAATTATCTAACCAAAACTTACCACAACTTGATCTCCTATATGCAGTTCACTGTTACTCAATTCACTCATTCTAGTTACGTTTTTGTGAAGAAAAAAATTAGTGTCAGAATTTGAATTTTTTTTTTGGTTAAAATGTTCACAAAAATATTTTATGAGAACGTAATGTTAACATAAACAAAAAATGTGCACTTAATAAAATTAAGGAAAACTAATGAAAAGGGCTTGAAAATTTTGAGTTTTAACGATAAGGACAAAATAAAGGGTAAAGTGAATAGTACCAGGATTGACTTTTTAGTGTAAAAATATGGTTTTTCGTTAAAATGAACAGTACCGGGAGCTTTTCGTTAAAGTTCCCATCAAATTATCACATAAAATTGTAAAAACCTCAAATTTAGGGATTTTACTATAAGGACTCTTCCATTGGAGACACAAAGATTCCCTTTAAGTCTTTAAATGAGTACTTAAAAGTGATGGAGGAGTCCCTAAATAAGGACTTCTATTAGAGATGCTCTTAGACTCTGGTAACTATAAATATTATTTAGCCTTAATTTTTGTATTTTTTGAATCATTCAATCAACTATAATTAGTACTAAGTTGTGTTTGCAAGGATTTGTGCACAGGCATTAATTTCAAACAGCTCATTTGGTTGAACTCTACTAATATAGATTTTTTTTTCTTTTTAAAAAAGGGTAACAACGGGTGGTAAGCTACAGTTATCCACCATTTTGGGGCCCGAAGAGGCTATGATATAGTCGTCGTCCAATTCTTTTAGATATTTATTAGAAAAAAAATCCTCTCTTTATTGAGCATATATGTAGGGAATTGTTATTGACACTCCAAAAATCTAATAGTGTACTCCAAAATTTCTATATTTAGTAAGAAAAATAGTCTAATAAGGAGTGCACAATTAAATTTTTAGAGTGCCAATAATAGTTCCCTATGTAACTCTATACTCCTCATCACTTATATTTTGCAGGAAAGAGATGAGACTGGGGTTTTGGTTCCAAGTAGTGGAGGATTGATTGAGCTGTTTGCCTCTAAAGATGTATGATATGTATGATGCTTCACTTCTAAACCTTCCTTTTAATTTGTTATTTTAGACTTTTATGTGGAGAAATTCTTGCATATGCATGTCCGTATGTGTCACCTCTCACACAAAATGTGAGTCTGAGTTAGATCCACATACAAAGGTGCTGTATGCAAACGTTTGTATGCTAGAATTTCTCGTGTACATGATATGAACCAACCACTTGAAACATTGTGTCCTACATAAGTTTTGTGAGAGATGGGGTATGTAAGTGTCACAATAGTTTTTGCCAGCAACTAACAAATTCACACATTACAATTTATAAGTATTCATTAATACGCTCTTTTTTTTTTTTTTTTTTGCTCTCACTTTCACAGGTCTCTGAAGACCAACAAGTGATTGATTTTATCACTGTCCAATGCAACATTTCACATGAGCAAGACATCCTGCTTAATGCAAGCTGCAATGCAAGCACAAAAACAAGCTCTGTTGATATAAACAGCATGAGCAGTGACATATGACCAAAGGCATTTCTGGTAGATGAAAATGAAGGAAATGATCATCTGAACAACATTCATAGTTTCCAGCAACAACCTGTTTTTTCCTGCAATGCCATTGGATCACATTTCGAATTGGCCATGCGATATCTCAGTTGACCGAATCTGCCTATGCAGCACTTTCGCAATGAATTTCCTCCAAAATAGTAACAATGGTATTGTCTAGAATTTTGATCAAGGTTCACATGAATCTTTGGGAGAGGTGGGGCTTCGAGCTGATAGTGATGCACACAAATTGTATAATAATATTCGAGTTAATGAGGGAATAGAAAACATGGAGCAGCAGGTCGTTGATGATCAAGACTCAATTAAACACAAGGGTGGAAGAACTGCAAATCATTCAGCTTCAGATTGTACTGATCAATTTGATGACGACGGTGGCACAAATTACAGGAGGAGAACAGGAAAAAAGCCTCAATCCAAAAACCTTGTGGCGGAGAGGAAGAGAAGGAAGAAACTTAACGAAAGACTCTATTGCCTTCGCTCTTTGGTTCCCAACATTTCTAAGGTGATGATCATGGCCTTTTTTATTTATTTATTTTTTCCAAATGTGCTAGATGACTGTACATTTGCTTATGTGATGGTTGATATGTTAACTAACACTTGATCGTAGTAACTCGTGTGACAAGTATGTTATCACATCATGTGGTTGGTTAATGTGAAGTAAAAAATGGGACAACTTTAGGAGAATGTAATGCCTACTCATTTTGATTCATAGATGGACAAGGCTTCCATCCTTGGAGGACGCGATTGACTTCATGAAGGAGTTACAGAGGTAAGAAAAAAGAACTCCAAGATGAGCTTGAACTAAATGATGGAGGATCGAAGAAATTAAAGGAATGCCAATAATATCTGTGGAAACCACACCAATTTGCAGCCAGAAACTCTGAGTCAAAACGGAAATACCATTGTAAGTAAACAAGGAAATGATGAACTTCCAAATCGGTTTCATGTGGGAACAGAAGGAGACATTGGCGACATCTCTAAACAAAACCAAGACTCGGATATTACTAATGACAGGGGACAAGAGATGGAGGTATAAACTTTTATTATATCTTTTAAAACTTGAAATGTTAGATAAACATAATGAAATAATATAATTGCAGCCACAGGTGGGGTGATTCAGTTGGATGGAAATGAATTCTTTGTGACTGTATTCTGTGAGCACAAGCCAGGAAGGTTTGTTAGATTGATGGAGGCATTGGATTCTTTAGGCTTGGAAGTGACCAATGCATTTACTAGCTTCAGAAGCCTTGTCTCTAACGTCTTCAAAGTAGAGGTAGGTAACCAATTATCTCCTAATTGTTACTTAATTATGTAGCTCCTCACAACTGTTAATGTTAATGTTAGTGATGAGTAACATTCAAGAATCATACTATAAAAGACAAAATCCCTTATTTACCAACAGTAAGTGTCGGATACAACGATATATGGTTAGGTCTAATAATAGTTGGATCAATGATTTTTTTTTTCTTTTCTTCTTTTTTTTCTTTTTTTATTCAAACCGGTGCTTTAAGTGTTTTTTAAAACAAGAGTTTTGGGGGCTTATTCGTGAAAAGCACTTAAATTAGTTGGGACTTGGGAATGTTAATTATTTTATTTTTACTGTCACTAATATTAAATTTTAATTATATGTTTGGTTAATTACGCAGAAAAAAGACACTGCAGTAGTTCAAGCTGATCATGTGAGGGACTCCCTGCTGGAGATAACAAGGAATCCATCAACCAAAGGGTGGACAGAGATGATGGCTAAAGCATTAGGGAACGTCAGTCCATTGGATCATTTTCAACACGAGCATTACCAACAACACCATCTCCACGATTACTATGCTTCTTCATACCACCTACAACATCTTTATACTTAATTGAGCATAATCTACTAATTAATTATGTTTTTGAGCATTCTGATGTAGAATAACTAGCGGGATTATAGACATCCCCGACAGGCGTTAGCCAAAGAAATAGTTTTTGACAATTATGAAGTTGTACTGTGCTGTGTCGAACATGATTCGGTGATGTTATGCGGTTATTTATGGGTCTTTTGGGCCAAATACTGATGTTTACTAGATCAAAAGTACGTTTGAAGAGTTGAGACAATTTTTGTAATTTCCTATTTCCCTCTTTGTTTGGAAGCTACGATTTGGTAAGAGTATTTAAACACCAAATAAGTTCTATTCAGATCATCATGTATCAAATATAATTCGAGAGTGTTCTTATGTCAAAAATACTTAAACATCGTTTCTAATATAGTTAAAACACCACTTTAAAGGAAAAACATCGTTCCTAGAAAAAAATTTCTAAGTGTTTTAAGTATGTTAAGCAACTGCAATGTTTTAAGTGTCTAAAGTATTTCCAAAACGGTGGTTTCAAAGAGTTTTTTTTCTAGAAACTGTTGAGCAAAAATTGTACACAATATGTAAACAAATAATTCACTCAACATAATTTCACCCTCGTTCATTTTTTGAAGAGGGTTTTATTAATTTGAGTTCGACCTATTCTAGGCTACAAGCCTATTAATTACATCCCTTCTTTTGGGAAAGGAATACCCTTTGATTCTAATATGAATAAATCGTAACTTGGGGATTTGGGTGTTTATTTGATTTTGCGACTGTACCTAGGTCGAACCGTAGATTGCCTACGTACCCTCATTGAGAGATCAAGTCACTCGTAGTTCATGATGTATTTGTTGGGGGTGCGGGTGAGGAGCATTTGGGTTACTGGGAACTTTTGATGCCTTGTGCAGTTTTAGCTCGTGCGGGCGAGGACTTTGAGCCATTGGAGCTTTTAATGTCTTGTGCAGTTTTAGCTCATGCGGGCGAGGACTTTAAACCGTTGGAGCAATATCCGGCTTCGTGCCATTTAAGTCTTGTTGCGTCTTCATGCCATTTGATTTGTCGTGGCTTTGTGCCATTTGAATTTGGAGCGGCTTTATGCCATCTGAGACTTTTCTTCGACTTCGTGCCTTTTGGGATTTGATACGGCTT
The DNA here is from genome assembly GCA_024362995.1 of Heteromeles arbutifolia. Lineage (NCBI taxonomy): Eukaryota > Viridiplantae > Streptophyta > Magnoliopsida > Rosales > Rosaceae > Heteromeles > Heteromeles arbutifolia. The sequence continues at coordinate 20,260,182 of JANCRC010000004.1, read as the reverse complement.
CACACCCTGTGAATCTCGACGTGGCTTTGTGCCATTTAAGACTTGACGTGGCTTCCTGCCTTTGGGATTTGATGTGGCTTCGTGCCATTTGAAATATGATACGGCTTCATGCCATTGAATCGGCTTGGTGCCATTTGAGGCGGTTTTGTGCCATCTAAATTTGTAGTGGATTTGTGCCATTTGACCACTTCAAGAATTTAACGGGAGCTTGATCCATTTGTTTGGATGTAGCACAAATTCACTACTATGAGGTAGTAAGTCCATTGAGCTTTGTGCTTTGAGATGGCTTGTGTCCACGGTATTTGAAATGATTTGTATTGTCATTGTCTCCGTGCTTATGTCGTAAATTTTGTTGACTCGATCTGACTTAATGGGTGCTTAAGTCTACAAAGTCCACTTTGGTGAGAATGGTGGGCCCACGGGCTCAGTTTGTATCTAGCCTATCAAAAAGCTTCCTCATATTTTTTTTTGGTAAAAAAAAAGCTTCCTCATATTTTAATCCCTGGTAAATTAGGACTCTTATCTTTGTATGACTATTCCACACGGTTTCAAGTTTTTTTTTTTTCTTTTCTTTTTGGTCGATTCGTAACAGCAGCAACATTTCCTTCCTTGCCACACGTGAGTGTCCTTCCCATTTAATTTGGGGAGTTGTCAGCAAGCTTTTTCCTTCTTTTATCTTTCCAAGTCCAAATAGATTTATTCACGGAGTCAGGACGATAGCTATCTTCTGCTATCTATTTGAGGATGTGGCAATGCTTTTAGTGAAGTCAATGAGAGTTGTTGCATGTCTTTGTCTTCTTGTGAGATTACCATAATTTCCTCTTCAGAGCAGCACAGCAAAGAGTCTTGGAGATGGCTTTTCCCTTCTGATTTTCACGTGAGTGCCTTTACCAATGAAGTTGTCAGCGACTTTTATTCTCTCTTTCTTTTCTTTTTTGTGAACTAAGCTTTTCAAGTTCAAAATTTTGCTTCTCCTTCTTTTTCGTCAGCAACCTCTTTTCTTCTTAACTTCAAGACGACTGCCGCGACGGGTTTTTTTTTTTTGGCTGGAGGCATCCTTCTTTTTGGTGCGACTTCTTTCTCCGACTTTGTGCCAAGTTCTTCGAGTGCTCCTAAAACGGAGCAGCAGCAACACGCCAGGGCATCACAGGTTGTAGAGTGTTGATGACGGCGAAGACGCAACGATGGTTGTGCTTTTCTTTGTCGATGCCGCTGTTGGTACTAGGTTCTTTGTCGATGCCGCTGTTGATACTAGGATCTTGGCGAAGGATTGTAGAGAAATCGAAGGTGTCGGTAACGTGGCAGCGGTGGGTGTTGATCCCTTCCTCCATTGACGCGACTTCCTTCGGGTTCTTCTGGTTTTATGCGACACGGCATCACCGAACCCATCTCCTTCAAGCCGCATCCTCCATTGACGCGACTTCCTTCGGGTTCTTCTGGTTTTATGCGACACGGCATCACCGAACCCATCTCCTTCAAGCCGTATCCTCCATTGACGCGACTTTCTTCGGGTTCTTCTGGTTTTATGCGACACGGCATCACCGAACCCATCTCCTTCAAGCCGTATCCTCCATTGACGCGACTTCCTTCGGGTTCTTCTGGTTTTATGCGACACGGCATCACCGAACCCATCTCCTTCAAGCCGTATCCTCCATTGACGCGACTTCCTTCGGGTTCTTCTGGTTTTATGCGACACGGCATCACCAAACCCATCTTCTTCAAGCCGCGTAGTGCACGGACTCCATCTGGAAAACCAACGGAGACGACGGTTGAAGACGTGGTACGACTGCTACTTCTGTTTGTTTTTTTGTCTAACGTCGGTGTTTGTTGCAGCGCTATGCGAGGAAGGAAGGGCTGCAGTGTATAGGTTCTTTGCTGACCAAAGTTTACCCAAGAAAACAATCGCCTGCAAAACAAAATTACTGGAAAGAAATTGAAGAGAAAAGAAACGTAGGTTTTATACCTTCTTGATTGTTGTTTGTGGTTTGTTCCTCTTCCCTGCAAGACTCAATTCGGAATCGCCGGCAATGCGATTAGTACTTCGTTGCATCTTTTCTCTCTCAATTTCTGCAGGGTCTCACTTTTTCTTTTTTTTTTTGTGTCCCCCTCCATGCTTTGGATCACATCCTTTTTATAGAGAGAAGACATGGAGCAGTTGCCTGCCATTTTCACGAAGTGGAGCGGTTTGGAGGAGCCACTACGTTGATCTAGTTGAAGACGTGGGACTATGGGATTGTTCTGGAAGCAAACCACTTCTTGAAGTTTCAGAACGTGATTTTATCCCACCATCTTTTATTCTTATTTATTTAATTTGATTGCAATCAAGTATAGACCTTTAAAGGAGCCAGCCCAATCTTACTTTTCGGAATGAACTTGGGCTGTTTTTCTTTTGTTTTTATTTTGGCCCTCTTTAAAGCTCTTTACTCTTTTTTTCTAAGGGCAGTTATTTATTTTCTTGGTGAAAATATATGGCTCAACAGAAACATCGTCCGTAGTTCTTGTTTCTAGGACTTAACCCTAGATAGATTAACCCTATGCTCTTTTCTTTTTGGTATTTTTATAATATCCTCCTTTTTCACCCAATAACTAAGAGCCTATAGACTAATTATTATGATGAGCTTCATTAGGCCCTCAACAATCAACTTATTCTCAAAACCAAACCCTTGAACACACTGTTGAGATTCCACATTGAAAAAAAAGACTTTGCGTGTACTTGTAAAGATATGACTACGTGTTAGGCTTGAAAACTAACTGTATATGAAGGGATGTTAAAAGTTTGAATTCTATGTTTAGGAAAAAAATGACCTAGAATATTTTACAATAAACAGAATACAATTAATCACTAACTAACTATCTGAAGTAGTCAATAACAATTTTACAGGAAGATGATGTGTGATTAACAAACTTCCATAACAATTTGACAAGTACATGGCACGTGATTAACAAACTTTGACTGAGGAGTGACTTGATGCGATTATTCTGTTTTGGCAATGAGTTGGCATCTGATGTGGAAGGTAACATATCTCTATGACATCTGATTTCTCTGAGCGACATTGGTTTGAACACAACCAAATCCAAAAGTCGGCAATTTGTGTTCACGGGTTGTCTTTGTGTGGACATGAACATGTTTAGATCTAATCCGAGCATAACGCAACTGTAACAAAAATACGATTATCGCCCACCCAAATTCGTTTCTTCGTGGTGGCTTTCGAGTCGGATTGTATTGCCACAACTAACGGAAAGTATCAACATATTTAGGAATTGGGGGGCAAAAGGAAACAAAGTAAAAAAGTAGACAAAATAAAAGAATAATCAATTATTAGTTAGTGACGTTCTCTCATAAATAACCAATGTCCCTTCTAGTTTAGGTTTTAGTCTTTTGGAGTAGTTGAAACATGAGCAAATGCATATACCAAACCAAAATGAATGAAAAGCATTTTTAGCACTTCGCACGCTATATTAGCTCATTCATGCAGTATGCTCCTCCCATATTTACCATGCCATCCTCTTTAATTACCCAAAAAGACGAAAAAAAGAAACACAAAAAGTAATTAATTAGTTTGTTTAGGTTTTTTATTCAGTTCTCTCTCACGCTACACTCATGCATGGCCTGCAGTTCACCTACCAAATTCATTCCATATAAAAGAAACCTTTGTGAAATGCAAGAGCCTCCGGTTGTTTTACTTGATTTGATTAATTAATTGACTGAAGTTATATGGATCTCTACCTTTGCTTTATCTGCTTCCTCGCTTTGGTTCCTTCTTCCATTCTCATCTCGTTTTTCTTACTGAAATGTCCATGCAAAAGAGGTATAGCCATTTTTATTTTTCTCAGTTCTTGTTATGTCTCTAGTAACTCTGTAAGATTTAGCAATTTGAAATTAATTTTTTCCATTTTTGTGATTCGGTTTTTATCAATTGTTTGCAGGTGGCATGAACATGATGATGATCCTGCCAAGCCTCCTGGAAGGTGAAGACCAAAGGTTATGATTAGCTACTCTCTCAATTTCTTCCTTTCCCCAGTGACATTTTTTTTCTCTCGTTTTTTTTTTTAATGTTTATTGATGAACTGATTGTTGTTGATGTAGGAATGGAATAGGGCTTCAATCAAAAAACTTTGAAGCTGAAAGGGAGAGAAGGAATAAGCTTAACCACAGACTCCATTTCCTTCGCACTTTGGTTCCTAACAATACTGGGGTGATGATCAATGGCATTAATTTTTTATTTTAATTTTCAGATTAGTATTATTAGCATTTTCAATAGACAAGAATAATACAGTATAATGGGAAATTGCGCTGACAGTTTCTATGTTAATGAATAGTTGACCATCTGTAGTAAAAATGTGATTAATTAGTACACTGTTTCATCTTGTAGTCAGCTAATGTGAATACAGTCTTTAACAGAAGCTCTAATGGAATGTCTAATCATCTTGATTCTTAGAAGGACAGGGCTTCAATCATCGGGGACACGATTGTGTACGTGTCCAAGTTGCTGAGGCAAGTAAAAGAACTTCAAGAAGAGCTTGAACGTAACTCAAATAATGAAGGATCAGCAAAGGAAACTAGTAATGTATGTGGAAACGATGGCAATTTACAATCAGAGGTTCTGAGTCGAATTGAAACTATCATTGCAAACCAACCAGTAAATGAAAAGATGGAGGTACAGACTTAATTAAAATCTTACATTCTTTTAAATTTGTATGTATATTTGGATTGCTGTCTTAGGTAATTAACATTATCTAAATTAAACTAATAAAGCATTTTATTATATTTTTATTCATAAACTAATAACTACATGTTTGATTATGCAGAAAAATGACAGCACCAGTAAAATCGTTCAAGCTGATCACGTTAACTAAGGACTCTTTGCTGGAGATAACTCGGAAACTGTCAATGGAGTCCATCATAAGGGTGGCCTGAGACGATGGCTAAAGCATTATGGAATGGGACATCACTGGATCACTTCTATCAAGATCATTATAATTTATCAATAAGGCAATAACATGCAGCACCTCTACAATTACTACTTCGTGGTACCACCTACAACATCTTTATAATTAGTTGATCATTATCTACTCAATTCATGTATCAATTAATTAGGCGCGCGTATTCGGTTTCTTTCACTTCATGTAGTACGAACTTAATTATAATGGTGATTTTAAATGCTTCATTTTGTTGATTTTTCTTCTATTGCACGAAAATATAGCAACAATAAGTTAGAACTTCTCGAAAATAACACGAAAATATTTTGTGATTTAGAACTTCGCAAGACACACACATACAGAGCTCACAATTTAGTAGAAAATGGATATTTTTAATTCCTATAATACTCTCATTAAATTTAAAAAATGACATTATTTATCTTCCTACACACATGTTTTCTTTAGGGAATAAAGTGGCTGCCACCACCTACCACTACAACCACTAACCTTATCACCACCACCTTTGCCACCGTACGTTGTTGCCACCACTGCCACCACAACCACAATCACAACTACCATTAATCGTGACCATCACAAATAAACAAGTATGGAAGCTATAATTATAAACCACGATCGAATTTATAGAAGTTTTGAATCAAACTGAAACTTTCATTGCAAACAAACCAGTAAATGAAAGGATGGAGGTACACACTTAATATCTTATATTCTTTTAAATTTGGATGTATATCGGGAGTGCTCTCTTAGGTAATAAAAAAAACTGAAATTCTATGCGGTCACAACGGGAAGTAACTCGGTTAGATGGGAATAAATTTTCTGTGACTAATATGTGAGCACAAGCCAGGAAGGGTTTGTGAGATTGATGGAGGCATTGGATAATTTAGGCTTGGAAGTAACTTATGCAAATGTGACTAGCTTGAAAAACCTTGTCTCAAATGTCTTTAAAGTACAGGTAATTAACATTATCTAAATTAAATTAATAAAGCATCTTATTATATTTTTATTAATAAAAATATAATGTTTATACAGAAAAATGACAGTGAAATAGTTCAAGCTGATCATTTAGGGACTCTTTGCTGGAGATAACTCGGAATCTGTCAATAAAATACATTAAAGGGGTGACCTGAGATGAAGGCTTAAGCATTGTGGAATCACAGTTAACTTTTATCATGACCATCAGCATAATCATTACCAAGTTACCAACAACACCATCTCCACATATAACTAGTTGATCATAGTCTAAATCTACTAACTAATGTGTAACATTGGACTAGGCCCATTCGGTTTCTTTCCCTTTTGATCTACAATAATAATGACTTAGTATGAGCTTAAATATATAATGGTGATTTTTAGTACTTCATATTGTTGTTGTTTGACTTTTTATTGGTCCTTGAGTTTTCGCAAGATCTTTATGTGCGTAGTAAATTATAGTATCAGAATTCACTTCGAAGCGTCATACTATTTATTAAGTCTCATAAGCTTATTTTGCCTAATTCTTAGTGCAACAAGAATATAATAGTTTTAGTCAAACTTCGAAAACTGATTGAAAATCATGAGTTATAGCTCAAAAGTTTTTTAAGAAATGCAATTGTTGAGTTTTCACATGATATTTTAATGCGAAGTAAAATGTTATAAGCCATTGAAACAATTTCATCATTGATTGAAGCTCATATGCATGTTTGGTTAAGTTTTTTTAGTGATTTTATTTGATTTACTGAGTCTCATAAGTGTAAAACGTAAACCTAAAGAACTTCGCAAATTTACTATTCATAAAAATAAAAAATAAAAAAATCAAACTCGAAATTTAACAAGTTTTATGAACAATGCAATTGCTGAGTTTTTGTAAGATTTTTTGCTTGCGTAGAAGATATTTTTTATAAGCCATTTGGAAGTAAAAACTTAGAGCATCTCCAAAGGAGATGTCAAATTCAAAGCATCAAATTTTAATTTGATGACTGACTTGGCAATTTGATATATTGCCAATATTTTCCTTCCACCCGGTTTGCCAAATTTTATTGCTTCATTTATGTTTTTTTTAAACAAAATAATAAAAGTTGGGTTGTTGCTGGTTTAAAAATAATAAAATAATAAATAAATATGCTAGCATTTAAGGTAAGCAAATGAAATGCGTTTGGAAATAGCAAAAATCAAATTTGAAGACAGCTTCAAATTTGACATTTATTTGTCTATGTCAGCTTAGCCTTCTTTTCCATGTCATCTTTGACATCTCGATTGGAGTAAATGGTATGTCCTTTGTTACCGTTATATGTCTATGTGACATTTTTTATGCCTTTGGAGATGGTATTGTTGGAAAATATTAGTATTTAGGTTTATTTTTGGTATTTGGGTTTTCTTGTTAGTTTAGGATTTGGGCCTAGCCCATCTGAATTAGGGTTTCTTAGGTTTAGTTCTCTATAAATATTGTAATTTAGTTTGAGAGTAAGTTAGTCACAATGTAGCCTCTTAGGGTTTTGTAGCCGTTTCAACATTCTCATTTGTTTAATAATATTCCTATTATTTTGTAGTCTTATTCGTTGCGCACTCTTGTATTCAACTTGGTATCAGAGCAGGTTCGATTCTTCGGAATTTAATCTGTTCTAGATGGGTATCGATTTGTTCATCTGTTTGTCTGCTGCGTATCAGTTTGTTCGGAAGTTCGCAATTGGCATTAGCATTGACATTGGTATTGGTATTGGTATTGGCATCGGCATCGGCATCGGCATCGGTATCGGCATCAGCATCGGCATCGGCACTGGAATTTGGAGTTTTGCATCCACATCTACTTTGGCAAACCCATGTCGTGTACCGCTATGAGTTTGACGGGGGGTGTTGGAAAATATTAGTATTTAGGTTTATTTTTGGTATTTGGGTTTTGCTTGTTAGTTTAGGATTTAGGCCTAGCCCATCTGAGTTAGGGTTTCTTAGGTTTAGTTCTCTATAAATATTGAAATTTAGTTTGAGAGTAAGTTAGTCACAATGTAGCCTTTTAGAGTTTTGTAGCCGTTTCGACATTTTCATTTGTTTAATAATATTCCTATTATTTTGTAGTCTCGTTCGTTGCGCACTTTGATATTCAACTGGTATTACTATTTGTTGAGTTCCATACGTATTTTTTGTTCGATTTTCAAGTTGAAAAAAATAACTAATAATTAAAACACTGGTGCTGTCACATCCTGGCCCGGGCCCCGACCATATCCCAGGCACGCCTCCATCGTAGCACGATATTGTTCGCTTTGGGCCCCGACCACGCCCTCACAGTTTTGTTTTTGGGAACTCACACGAGAACTTCCCAATGGGTAGGGAGTGCTCTCGCGTGCTACTTGTTTAACTTCGGAGTTCCAATGGAACCCGAAGCCAGTGAACTCCAAAAAGGCCTCGTGCTAGATAGAGATGAGAATATACATATAAGGCTCATATGATCCACTCCCCTGGGCAATGTGGGATCTCACAATCCACCCCCTTAGGGGCCCGACGTCCTCGTCGGCACACACGCGGCCAGGGTTAGGCTCTGATACCAAATTGTCACATCCCGGCCCGGGCCCCCACCACATCCCGGGTCCGTTTTGGGCCCCTACCACGCCCTCACTGTTTTTTTTTTTGGGAACTCACACGAGAACTTCCCACTGGGTAGGGAGTGCTCTCGTGCGCTACTCGCTTAACTTCGGAGTTCCAATGGAACTCGAAGCCAGTGAGCTCCCAATATGCCTCGCGCTAGATAGAGATGAGAATATACATATAAGGCTTACATGATCCACTTCCCTGGGCGATGTGGGATCTCACAATCCATCCCTCTTTAAGGGCCCGACGTCCTCGTCGGCACACACGCGACCAGGGTTAGGCTTGTTAGCATATAAATCACTGCATGCATAGAATCATATATATATATATATGTGTGTGTGTGTGATTCTATGCATGCAGTGAGGAAGATATACTTACCCGAAGAAGAACTTGCCATTGCAGTGAAAGGATGAAAAGAGATCCTCTACACTCAACGGCCTGAAGTTCCAACTTAGAATAGGGTTTTTGCTCGTAATGGATTGATTACCGTGAGTGCAGGGATACTCCCAATATATAGCTAACAATCCGGATACCAGGCCTATTAACTGATGCCCGGATATTCCATATCAATTAGAGTTTCGCAGCAGTCCAACTTGCTGCTGAACTATTGTCAAATACTTGATAAGGTTTCTCACATATAGTTGCATGTCATTAGGACTCTCAACCTTAGCCAAGTAATTGCGTAATCTTCTCAACAATAATTCATAACTGAATTATAAGCTGTTGAGAACCGGAAGTCATTCTCATTGACACTCACAATCTTACATTCTCCCACTTGAGTGTCCAAGAAGAATGACATTACATTGGTTGAGACTAAGGTGATCACTTAGTCCACAAAAAGTCTGCAACAAAACCTTTAGCAACCTGTCACTCATGACTTGAATACTGGACCATAAACGCAGTATGTAATTCCTTCTACACGTGCAATTCACAGGCATTCAAACCATGAGCACTATGTTGTTTGACAAAATTTAATTATTTCAGGTTGATAAGCAAAATTCAACTCCTGAACCGAGCCACATGCATACACATGACTCGTATTATTTCAATAATGAGAACTAAACATCATGAAAACATCCAATTAGCAAGAAAACATAACAGAAACAACAAGTGGAGTACTACTCCCACTTATTAACAGAAACAACAAGTGAGATATTACTCCCACTCATCAACTGAATCAAAATCATCTCGCAATCCCATATTGTGAACATGTTTCTTGAACACTCCCACTGGTAAACCCTTAGTCATTGGATCAGCTATCATGGCGTCAGTTCCTATATGAACTATGTTGATCAGCCCTTTTCTTACTTCATCTCTCACACACAAATACTTAATGTCCATTAGTCTATAAGCAATGAACCTTTTGTTATTTCTGGAGAAGAAGATCGCAGCCTTGTTGTCACAAAAAATGGTTATAGGTCTTTCGATTGAGTCCACAACTTTTAGTCCTATGATAAAATTCCTCAACCTGATTACTTGTTTGGTGGCAGTGTAACAACCAATAAATTATGCCTCCATGGTTGAGGAAGCAATCACCTTCTGTTTGGAACTTTTCCATGAGACAGCACCATCAGTGAGAAGAAAAACATATCCACTAGTAGATTTTCTATCATCCGCACAGCCTGCTAAGTCTGAATTTGAATATGCAACCATTTCTAATTTTTCAACTTGTTGATACACCAGTGCCAGGTTCCTTGTTCTTTTTAAGTACCTGAGCATCTTTTTAGCTGCAGTCCAGTGAGTGTTCCCAGGATTAGACTAAAACCTACCTAGGACACTAATTGCAAACCCTAGATCAAGTCTTGTGCATACTTGAGCATACATGATACTGCCCACAAGCGAAGCGTAAGGCTTATCTTTCATTCCATCCTTCTCCAGACCATTTTTAGGGCATTGATCGATGTTTAGCTTATCTTATTTTGCAATGGGGAGCTCGCCACTTGCACATTTTTCCATATTAAAATGCTTCATGATTCTGTCGATATAATTCTTCTGAGACAACCTTAACATTCTCTTGGATCTGTCTCTGTCAATTTCAATACCAAGGACAAAATGTGCCTCACCAAGGTCTTTTATATCGAAACTTTTAGTCAGCATGCTTTTAGTTGTGTGTAGAAGGTGCAAATTTGAGCTAGCTAGTAATATATCATCAACATACAGTACCAAGAAAATAAATTTCGAGCCACTGACCTTGAGGTATATACAGTCATCAATCTTGTTTTCTTCAAAACCGAAAGCAGCAACAACTTGATCAAATTTAATATACTACTGCCTGGATGATTTCTTTAAACCACAGATTGATTTGTTGAGTTTGCAGACCATAGATTCCTTCATTTTCTGCACAAAACCTGGTGGCTAAACCATTACTATCTCTTCAACCAGATCACCATTCAGGAAGGCTGATTTTACATCCATTTGATGTAATTCCAGGTTAAAATAAGCTGTTAAGGCCATAATAACCCTTAGGGAGTCTTTTGATGAAACTGGTGAGAATGTTTCATTATAATCAATGCCTTCTCTTTGTGTAAAACCTTTAGCTACGAGTCTAGCTTTATGTCTTTCAATCTTTCCCACTGCATTTCTTTTGGTTTTGAACACCTACTTGCACCCGATGGGTTTGGCATTGCATGAGAGTGGCACCAACGTCCAAACCTTGTTCTTTTCCATCGCTGCAAGTTCTTTAAGCATGGCAGCAAGCCATAAGTTTACTCTCGAGCTATTAACAGCTTGATTATAAGTAACAGGATCGTCTTCATCTCCAATGTTGTATTATGTCTCTTGTAAATAGACAAAATCAGCTAGTTTCACAGGCTTTCTTTGTTTACTTGATTGTCATACTGGCAGCTGCTCTTGGTGCAAAGGCTGAGTAGCAATAGGCTCAGGCTCATCTACTTGTTGTTCATGATCATAATTGTTCACTGGTGACTGTGCAGCTTCTGGAATTAGCGTGGTGCAATCCGGTTGAGCATTTTGAAGGACAACAGGAAGGGAATAGGAACTTTCTTGAGTTGCAAGTAACGGTGCATCCATGGAGGCAGAATCTTGACCAAAATGATCTCCAATTTCTTCAAAGTCTGAGCTGCTATGTTGTACCATTCCTTCTTCTAAGTCTTCAATGAATTTTACATTGTTGGTTTCCTGGATTCTGGTGTGGGAATCAGGACAATAAAATTTGAAATCTTTAGACTTGTAAGCATATCCAATGAACCTACAACTTACAGTTCTGGGATCTAACTTCCTTTCTTAAGGGTTGTAAAACCGAGCTTCTGCCCTACATCCCCAGATATGGAAATGATTGAAACTTGGTTTTCTTCATGTCCAGGCTTCAAAAGGCACAACTTTTACAGACTTACTTGGAACCCTATTCAATGTATAGTTGGCTATCTTCAGTACTTCTCCCTATAAGAAAATTGGAAGCTCGGACCTTGAAAACATGGATCGAATCATGTCCTTCAAAGTCCTATTTCTCCTTTCTGCCACGCTATTTTGATGTGGAGTGCCTAGAGTAGTGTACTATGCGATTATTCCTGATTTTTTGAGATAAGATGCAAAGGCTCCCTTATGCTGTCCAGTCTCTGTAAACCTGCCAAAATACTCACCACCCCTATCCGATCTCACTATTTTAATGTCCTTATCAAGTTGTTTTTCAACCCCAGTTTTGTATATTTTAAAACAATCCAGGACATAAGACTTCTCAGCTATAAGAAACACATAACAATATCTTGAAAAATCGTCAATGAAGGTGACAAAATATGAATTTCCATAGATTGTTTTGTTTGGGAAAAGACCACACACATCTGTGTGTATTATCTCTAAAAGTTGGTTGCTTCTTGTGGATCCTAACTTTCTGGTATTGGTCGTTTTTCCTTTGAAACAGTCGATACAAGTTGGTAAGTTTTCAAAATCAAGCTTTGGTATAAGATTTTGTTTTGATAAAATTACTAATCTTTCCTTGGATATGTGTCCGAGTCTTTTATGCTAAAGAAAAGGAGAATTTTCATTTTGAAATAATCTTTTGGAACCAACATGGTAGGCTGTAAAACATTAATTCGAGTAATCACACTTTAACTGCCACATATCAACATGAAGAGAAGCATAACCGAGCAAAGTATCCAATTTATTTGAATGAAAAAGTCTTACACTTTCATTGTCACCAATAAAAGTATAACCTGATTTAACTAATTTAGAAGCTGAAATTAAATTCCTTCTCATAGAAGGTACATAGAGTACTAGACTTAAAAACAAAATGAAACCAGAATATAACTTTAATGAAACATTGCCAATGGACTCAACTGCAACTTTGCTCCCATTCCCAACAAAAACATTGTAAACTTCATAATTTTTCTCCTTTAGTTTTGAGAAGCCCTGCAAGGTATTCGTAATGTGAATTGAACAACCAGTATCAAATCACCAGCTAAAAGGAGGAACATAAATCAAGTTTGACTCGAAACAAACATAAACATTTATTTCATTACCTTTCTTAACTAGCCAGTTTTTAAAACCAGTGCAATCTTTCCTCAGATGACCAACCTCTTTGCAGAAATAACAAGGCATTGGTGCTTCAGCAGTGACTTTAAACGTTTGAGATCATTTAAGGGGGTTAGTATTTTTAAAAGAAGAAAGGGTTGAATTTTTCTTCTGCTTACCGGCAGTCACAGATGACTGATCAGCAGCAGCATGCTTCATATTTGCCTTGTGAACAAGGTCCACAGTTTCCACCTTATCAGTTGACAGCCTCAACTCTTCCTGCGCACACATGGAGATTAGATCATCAATATCCCATGTTGCTTTTTGAGTGTTGTGTGACACTTTCAGCTGGCCATATTGTGCAGGTAAGGAATTCAGTGCCATGTGCACTAAAAACTGATTTGTTAAAGGGTGCTCCAGGTCCTTCAGTTTTTGTGCAATGTCTGACATCTTCAGAATGTGTTCTCTCACGCTTCCAACACCATCGAACTTTATGGATGTTAGCTTTGTGAGAAAATTTCCAGTTTCAGCCTTCTCAGATTCTCTGAACTTGTTCCTTATGGCATCAAGGAATTCTTTTGCACTGTCACTCTTTGGAATGCCACCTTTCACGTTGCTTGTCATGGCCCTCCTCATAATCATAAGAGACATCATGTTTGCCTTCTCTTATTGAGCAAATTTCAATCCTTGTTCTGCTGTGCTTGCATCAGTTAGTGCTGCAGGCTTTTTTTCCCTCAAGGGCAAGTCGAAATCCATCATGCTGAGGGCAATTTCCAAGTCTTCTTTCCACTTTTTGTAATTAGAACCTGTTAGGGTTTCTATGTTCGAGAAGTTGAGAGAGGTCATAGCTGCATCAACCATAATTATTCGTTACTTATTCTCATAAGTTCATCATTAAAAGTTCAAATGAACAATTAATGGCATCAATAACATATAATTCCAGTCACATCTTTAGATCGAAAACTGATTATATTAGGGTTTGCACAACCGAAATACAAAATTTCATATTGGCAACACAATTTTAACACTTTTGAGCAGATAAAATTGCATTAATATTAATTTTGCATTCCACTTATACACCAAATTGAACTTGACTGGATATAAGAATTCTTTAGAATTGTCTCAAACTATATTCGTCATTAGTTTAATCATTACGTTCAACTTGAACAGATACTTGAAAACATGATACAAACACTTTTGAGTTGAAATTGATCATGATTCACAAAAGAGATTCGACTGTCAGATGGTTTAATTAGTGGCAGCAAACCATTCTGCTCTCCAAGGTCCAGAGAGTCTCCTTCACTTCCTGTAAATAAGATTTTGCAGAACAAATCTATGTGCGCATATGTATATGTGTGTGTATAAGTGAAAATAGATGCTAGTTCATAGCATAAGGGACATTGATAATGATCATAATTATTTCAGTTCAATATGCAGAAGTCTTTTGCCAGGATCAACGACTCGATAAATATTGTGCTGATAAGGATTCTAAACACGACAGTGTGTGCTTTGATACCACATGTTAGCATATAAATCACTGCATGCACAGAATCACACACACACACACACACACACATACACACACACATATATATATATATATATATATATAGATGAACATGCATACGTGAAGAAGATATACTTACCCGAAGAAGAACTCGCCATTGCAGTGAAAGGATGAAAGGAGATCTTCTACACTCAACGGCCTGAAGTTCCAGCTTAGAATAGGGTTTTTGCTCGTAATGGATTGATTGCCGTGAGTGCAGGGATACTCCCAATATATAGCTAATAGTCCGGATACCAGGCCTATTAACTGATGCCCCGATATTCCATATCAATTAAAGTTTCGCAGCAGTCTAACTTGCTGCTGAACTCTTGTCAAATACTTGATAAGGTTTCTCACATATAGTTGCATGTCATTAGGACTCTCAACCTCAGCCAAGTAATAGCGTAATCTTCTCAACAATAATTCATAACCGAATTACAAGCTGTTGAGAACTGGAAGTCATTCTCCTTGACACTCACAATCTTACAAGGCTCTGATACCAAATTGTCACATCCCGGCCCGGGCCTCCACCACATCCCGGGCACGCCTCCGCCGTAGCACGATATTGTCCGCTTTGGGCCCTGACCACGCCCTTACGGTTTTGTTTTTGGGAACTCACATGAGAACTTTCCAGTGGGTCACCCATCATGGGAGTGCTCTCGCGCTAGATAGAGATGATAATATACATATAAGGCTCACATGATCCACTCCCCTGAACGATGTGGGATCTCACAGGTGCGGGCTAGAATACCGATAAATTTTAACAAACTTATGACGTAGAAAAAATATCAAAAAAATTAGGTTTTAGTGTAGTTTTAAAGATCTTCGAAAATCAATCTAAAAGCGTGAATTATACCTCACATTTTTTGTGCACAAAGCGATTGTTGCCATTTAGAACGATCTTTTGCAATTTTATCATTTACTGAGTCCCACAAGACACAAAAAAGTTTTTAGCAAAATGGATTAAAAACAGCAAGCTGTAGCTCATAATTTTTGTAAACAATGACCTTTATGAGCCATTTGGAAGGGGTCTTCCATTTAGTTGAGTCCAATAATTATTTTTATTTAAACTTTAGGCTGGAAAAGAGAAAAATAAACTAAAACTACTAGCAAACTATTTGGATGAATTTTTTTTAACAAACTATTCCGGCAAAAATGGCACGAACTAAGTTTTTTGATGATTTTGTAAAAGCTTTTATGAAACTTTACAAAAATGACTATAAACCGCAAGTTTATAGCTCATAATTTTTGTGAATTATTTGGCCACTAGGAGTGCATGAAGGGCTTCATATCCTTAATTAGGCTCAATTTTGTAACTTCGTGGACAAACAAAGCTAGCTCGCATTTCTTTCGCAAAACTATTTGAATGAAATGCTCACGTATATATGATTTCCGTTTATAGTTTAAAGCATTTGGGAGTAGTTGAAACATGAGCAAATACATATACCAAACCAAAACGAATGAAAAACTTTAGCAATGTTAGTTACCACTTTGCGCGCTATATTAGCTCATGCATTATGCCCCTCCCATCATTACCCAGCCATCCTACTTAATTATCCAAAAATAAAAAATAAAAACAATTAGTAACTGATTATTTAGTGATTAATTGAGCTCTCTCTCTCATGAATGGACTGCAGTTCACCTACCAAGTTCTCTCCATATAAAATGTGTTTTGTTCTTGGTTTTATTGAAAGCTCCAAAAATATATAATAGGTTTTAGAATGCTTGTTTTGTTCTTCTGAGTTTGCTGAAGTTTTGGATATGATGATGGTGCAGTTAAATATTGCTGCCAACTGAATTGATACTCTTGTTAGACGAAGTCAACAGTTGGTTACCACCAACGTCTCTTGAGGAGTTGTGCTTAGAAGTCTTATCTCCTTGTTTGTAGGACTTCATTTCGAATTATTATTGTAACTAAAGTTGTGTGTAATCTTTGTAGATTTCAGTTTGTACTTTTTGAATTTTGAACTTCCGTGTAAGTAGGGTTATTTCAAACCCTAATTGTAATCTGAAAGTGATTATAAATACATGCATCCCACCATTGAATGGGTATGCAATTGAAGTGAAAGCTTTGTGTTCCTAAGTTTTACATGGTATTGAGCCCTACTGTCTAACGACAACGATCCTTGTTTTTTTTCCTCACTTCCAATGGCTGAAAACAACGGTGCTCCTCCTCAATCTTCCATCTCCGTCCCCCCCAAACAATCCTACCCATTCTTTTTCCTCCATGACCACCGTGGTAAACATTAAGCTAGATAGGACCAACTACCCATTGTGGTTGGTCCAAATACTTCATGTCTACAAGAGTCAAGATTTAATGGGGTATGTTGATGGCACTCTGGTGTGTCCCCCTAAGAACCTGCCTAGTGTTGCAACTGTTAATCCTGCCTATACCTCCTGGATGCAGCAGGATCAATGGCTCTCTTACTGCATCGGTCTTGTCTGTCGTGGCCAGCAAGAGAACTGCTCGAGCGACTTGGGAAGCTCTCGAGCAAAGGTATGTATCTTCTTCATAAAATAGAATTTTGTTTCTAAGGAATTAATTGCTGCAGACCAAAAATGGTGATAGAATGAGTCCCACATTGATGGAAGGAGGGACCTGGCATGGGCTTATAAGAGGTTGAGCTACTCCCCATATTGCCAATTGGTTTTATGGTGGAACCCAACTTTCTTCATGGTATCAGAGGTTGTCTCACGTGTGGAGCCAAACGGCCACATGTGCTCCACGTCACCCGTTGTGTTGTCTGCTCGTAAATTCGCCACATGTGAAGGGGCGTATTGAGAAAAAGTCCCACATTGATGGAGGAGAGACCTTGCATGGGCTTATAAGAGGTTGAGCTACTCCCCATATTGCCATGGTGGAACACCAGCTTTCTTCAACTCTAAGATTCTGAGTTGGAATTTGAAACCAGTTTACTCTGCGTTTTCCGCTCGCTTTTGTATTTTTCATCGTTACAGGCGGTGATGATGATCATGCCAAACCTCATCCAGAGGCTTAGATCCCTTGTGGGTTTGAAAGGCTGGGACTGTTGTGTTCTCTGGAAACTAAGTGAAGACCAAAGGTTAAGAAACTATAACTACATTTTCAATCTTTCAATTTCTTCTTCCCGTCTCAATATATATGTATATGTATGTGTGCGCGCGTGTATGTGACTTTCTGGGGTTTATTTTTAGGTTTATTGAGTTGAGTGATTGTTGCTGTGCCGGGACTGAAATCACCCAAAGTGATGCTGGACAAGAACTTTTCCCTCGAGTCCTTGCATGTAACATGTTACAGCATCCAAGAATCACGTCTTGTGATCTTCTTGCCAAAATGCCTTCTTCCATGCCCCTAGACTCCAGGTACGTACTTTTTTATTCGCTCATCCTTTTTCTCGTTCATCCCTTTTTTCTCTGTATATAGGAAGTTTAAACCCTAAAACGGTTATGGTGTCAGACTGTCAATTTGGACTTTTAATAAAAATGAATCTTGTTTAAATGTACTCCAAATTTGCAACAGGATTTATGCAGAGACCTTGATATCAAACCAATCCAGTTGGTTAAACTTCTGTAACAACACATTTTGAAGCACTTTAGAGTTTAGAGGCAAGTATCACTCTGCTACCTTTCTTCTATATCTAGAAGACAAAGCCCTTTTAATATCGAGGTCATACTTTTCGTGATTACACTTGCAGGAAACTATTGGGACCAGGGTTTTGATTCCAATACCGGGAGGACTAATCGAGCTTCTTGTCACCAAACAAGTAATGTTTCCGGTATCTATAATTTTCATTTGTATATCTAACTGCATTTTGTGCACATTTCATGAGCAAGAAAGTACAGCCATTTCCGTCATTATCTGAAAAAAAATGGTCTTTAGCATTGCAAATTTTTTTATTGTTCAGTTTTATGTGATTGCAGGTATTTGAAGATCAGCATGTTGTTGATTTTGTCACAGCCCAATACAGCATCTCACTAGAGGAGGCAGCCCTGACTAACATAACTGGTACGCGCACAAGAGTGAAATTGAATCAAAGCGATTTTTAGACCATCTCTCATTCAAAACTACTTTAGAGAATTTGAATCTGCAGCCATATGATGCATCCATGGAGAGAACAAGCAATTCTCCAATGAACCTTTTGCAGCAATTTACTAATTACAACTTAGGAAACCTAACCAAGAATAATATTGATATTTCTTCAGCAGAAAAAGGGTTTCAAGAGATGGAAGCAATGCAGAGGTCTATGACGAGTGAGACACAACAACATATACATATGCAGCAATATATCGTGGCATTAGTACCAAGCATGGATCAGCAGGAGGACAACGAGGAGCGGGACTCGAATACACATGAGGCGAAAGGACAAGATGAGGATTTGATGTTAGATTGCAGTGATCAGATTGACGAGGAGGAGGATGTAAAATATCAGAGGAGGAGGACAAGGAAAGGACCTCAATCCAAAAACCTTATTGCTGAGAGAAAAAGAAGGAAGAAGCTTAGTGACAGACTTTATGCTCTTAGGTCTTTGGTTCCCATTATTTCCAAGGTACCCTATTTCATTGCATCATCTTGCATCTTTTCTTTTGAAACCCCATTTGATTTGTATCATGTCTCGATTCGCTCATGTGTTGGATCGATTCAGGCTTTACAAACAATATGAAAAGAAAGAACTCTTTAGTAACCTCAAGTAATAGACTCATAGGCAGACCTGGTCATAGTCAAGTTGGCTAGGGCAATGTATCCTTCTCTCTTCCACACCCTTCCCTCAGTTTAGATTAAATTAGAATACAGCTCGACTATAAAAGTAATTGGCTCACTGAAAAGGCTATCTTTTATCTAATGCCAACTCCCTTTTAATTCACAGTTGGACAGGGCGTCCATTCTTGGGGATGCCATTGAATATGTGACACAGCTGCAGAAGCAAAGCTAAACGGCTCCAGGATAAGCTTGATGATCATGCAGAGGGTGATGGTGCTAACAACAATGTCAAATCAGAGATTCAGAGCCAAAGTGGAGTTGATCACATTAGGCCTAAAACTGATGATCATCAAGATGATCATAAAGCTTCAAATGGATTTCATTTTGAAACACCGGGAGACTGCAGTGTCTCGAAACAAAGCCAAGATTATTCATATGCTGTCCATGATCACAAGACAGAACAGATGGAGGTACATATTTTGGGTTCTTTTCTTCTTGAAGCTTTTCTTTATGGGAAGTGATTTTCGCACTCTACTATTCTCAGCCTACATTCCTCCCGTTTTTTAGCCATTGGATTGAATAAATTAATGTAGAACCAAGGGACAAAAACAATGGGAGGAAAGCAAAAGGAGAAAACGGGAGTGAGAAAATGACTACGCTTTTCTATTCGGGATTAATTTATTTCTTAGGTATTAACCAAAGATATGGAAAATGTTGTAGCCCCAAGTGGAAGTGGCTCAATTGGACGGAAACCAGTTCTTTGTGAAGGTATTATGTGAGCAAAAGCCTGGTGGATTTGCGAGATTGATGGAGGCTTTGAGTTCTCTGAGCCAGTAAGTTACTGATGCAAATGTGACTAGCTTCAGATGTCTCTTGTCCAATGTTTTCATTGTAGAGGTTAGTTGCTTTTGTAGCACGAAACTCTATTCTTTTCCAACTCTTGCACACAATTTTTTTTCGGTATACAACGAATGTACACAACCCCTTGTCTCAACTACTTACTCACATAATCAGTACGTGAGGGGTTGTTTTTGTGAGCGTAATGTTGTATGCATTCGTTGTGCAAGAATTTCCTCGAGTAAGATAAGGCATGCTCGTGTACACCTTCGTCTTACCTGTGTGAGAGAGTTAAGAAAATATATTGGGAGAAAAATTAGAGGCTTGTAACTGTTGGAACTTGGAACTTGTGAGGGACTAAGAGTCCCACATCGCCCATACACTTTTGGAAAGTCCCCTCACTCACTTATAGTTTGAAAAGAATTGGGCCTAAGCCATGGACCATAGACTTGGAGGGTTTAGGTGTATATATTAAATGTCAAGATGGGCCTTGGGGCTCGGATGGATGAATGGATGAAAAGCACAAATACGATTTTTACGTTTTTGATTTTTGGATTCAGTTTTTTCCAAAAGTATAAGATTGATTGCAAACAGTTACGTCTGTTCTAAAAAGATAAGTGTGAACGGCCATAACTGTTCACATACGTCATTATATATATGGCAGTAATATCAAAAACCAAATGATCAATTCCATCGCTTTCTCCTTAATACACAGAGAAACACTTAGTGAATTCACCAAGAATCCAAGTTTGAGTGCAAGAACTTGGATTAGATAACGTCCGTTGAACTACTGCACTAGTGTAGGGGCGAATTTCTGTCTTAGGAGATTGCTACTACAAGCCTTTTATTATGCAATTTAATTAATTGTTCATATTTTGATATATTGTATGTATTGTGGAATTTTCATTCGAAATAAACTGTGCAAATGATTATATATTGTACAATTGACATTTGATTGGGTCTAACAGTAACATGTACCATATAATTTAAGCAAGCATTAATCTGATGACGTTCATTCTTTTTGTTGCCAGAAAAAGGATAGTGATATGGTTGAAGCTGATGATGTGAGGGACTCGTTGCGAGAGCTAACAAGGAACCCATCAATACGGCCGTAGAGAGACGGCTAAAGCAGCAGAGAATTGCATTGGCTTGGACGACCATCACCACCAGCAACACCTCCACAGCCACCATTTTAGTCCCTTCCACTTGCACTATCTTCCTTTTTGTAATTCAGGGTAGATGAATCTCTCTCCAAGAATAAAAACCAAATTTTCTAAAGATGGGTGGGTTCTGAAGTATAAGTTAAGGGCCAAAAGAAAAAAAGGGATCAAGCATGAAGTTATGATTGTGGACATTACCAATTGGCCCAACTAAGGCAGAGTGAGGCCCATAACCAACCACTTGGCAGCTCCAATAACCATTAATCTGACTGAGAGACTTTAACCCATCACCAAGTAATCCCATCTTTCTTGTCCCAAACAGTAAAATTAAATTAAGAAAACCCAGTAACCCAGATTACCAGAAACCCTAGTGCCTCCTTCTCAGAAAATCTTCACCGACTTCCCCAAAAAAATCCTATCTTTATTTTGTCCATCAATGGCCTCCGTCGCCACCGGCGGTCGATTCAAAGAGCTCCTGAAGAAGTACGGCAAGGTCGCACTTGGCGTCCATTTCTCAGTCTCAGCTGCCTCGATCACTGGCCTCTATGTCGCCATCAAGAACAACGTCGACGTCGAATCGTTGCTGGACAAGCTTCACATGGGGAGCGTGTCCTCCAAAGACGAAAACCCAGAGAACCCACCTGTAATCTCCGATGGGTCGGAGTTTCGGGACGGACCCGTATCGGAAAATGGGCAATCGACGGTTGTGGTTATGGAGAAGGAGAGGAGTCGGACGGCTGAGCTCGCGGCTTCGACTGGTGGGGCTCTGGCATTAGCTTTGCTCTGCAACAAGGCTCTGTTTCCGATTCGGGTTCCCATTACTGTGGCGCTTACTCCTCCTGTGTCTAGGTTTTTGGCCAGGAGAAGGTTCATCAAGACCGGCGGTCTATGAACATCTTTGCCTGGTACTTGTATGTCCCTTTTTTTAAATTTTGGTGTTCTTGATGTTTATTGAGATGAAAGTGAACATAAAAATGGCAATTGGATGTTGAATTTTTTATTTAGCAATGGTATGTATGACTGGGAGCATTTGGGTGAGAATTGAAGATGAACAACTGATTTCTATGTGCCTTAATTGGAATGGGTAAAAGGCGGTATTTTGAAAAGGCGAGAGCTTGATAGAATAGTGGTGTGGTTCTGAAAATGTTTAACCCATGAACTATAATTTGGGTGTACAAGTTTGTTGCTGAGAAAAATTGGATATTAGATGAGCTTTTTGAAGTTTAAGACGGAGTATTGGATTTTAAGTAGCCGTGAATGATTACGATAGTGATGATACTTTGTGATTAATTGAAATTTAACTTCTTGTAGATCGAAATGAGATGAGTGACTTGTAATTGTTAACATTGAACTGCTTGGTGTTCAAGAGCGATTAAACCGTCAAACCATTAGAGGACCAATTGGTGTAGCATCTTATTGTTAAGTAATTCGAATCTGTTGCAATTGTTTCATCTTCATCTTTAAATTCCTGAACTTCTAACTCAAATTTATATAGAATCCATAATTCAGGCACTTAATTCTAGGGCACATTCCACCTTCCACATTATATGGTACTGTATAAATTGTGAAGAAGCTGCATTTGCTGCAGTGAATTTTCATTTGTTTCAGTGATTCAACGTTCCTGCAAGCTATTGCCTTCGGAGAAGCCTTCCATAGATTTAAAGTGTGAAATACTAAGCCTAACCTCAGCTAGAATAGCAATGTGGATCTTCGTGCTTGCTGGGGAACTTTTGCATGAAACTCACATATCTTTCTTGTGGCATATCAGGGGAGCAACGGAACTATAATAACCAAGGAAGTTATAGTAATTACCGACAAAATCATCACATGGAATCCTGAAGTTAGCACAAAGTAGTGAAAGTAAATTGAGTTTAGGCATTGCAGAAGAGTGGTGATCGCACCCGTAGCAAATCAGTGAGGAGATTTTTATTATTGTTATTGTTATTTTTGTCTCGTCTATTCAGATTTGGATCTTTGATCGTATACTGTTCTTTTTTGTTATTAATAATGCAAGTGTTATGGAAATCTCGTCATGTAAGTTATGCTGATTAGCTTGAACAGGATTGTTAGGTTCATTCGGATCTCAATTACTTATGTTACAGAAATTTATGATTTCGCTTGGACATAATCCTGGTGTTTTTAACAGATTGTTGAATGACGAGTTAGATGTTTATTCGAAAATGATAGGATTTAGAGGAGTTTTTATAGAAATCAAACCAACATAACATCCATTAGTCTTTCACCCTCACCCAAATAACAATCTAATTTAAATTTTTAGTACAATTACACGGCAATGAGACGAAAACTCTACAATGCATTGGTGTATGGAATATACTGGTGCTTTGGATGACCGAGTCTCATACCTGCTTAGAGCAACTCTCACACTGACCCAGAACAACATTCCCATCGAGAGACCAAATAGATAGGGTCGCTTGCTTTTGTGAAAGGTGCCCTCCGGATGATGTGGTTGCAACTCTACCCAAGTTGTTCTTGGAATAGAGATGGCTCAATCCAACTGATATCAGGCATCAGCATTCTTAAAAGTGAAAAAATTGTTCGAAAATATCGATTTCGAATCAAATCTTGATTAATTTACAACGTTGAATAAGAACATAAAGCCGAAGTCCAGAACAAATGAGGCAAGGGTTGAAATGAATGGTGAGAAGCCAATTCACGTAGTTAATCTGATATAATATCAATTCAATCCATAAAAATTCAGAACAAGGACCAAACGGAAAGTGAATGCAAATC
Organism: Heteromeles arbutifolia; assembly: GCA_024362995.1. NCBI lineage: Eukaryota > Viridiplantae > Streptophyta > Magnoliopsida > Rosales > Rosaceae > Heteromeles > Heteromeles arbutifolia. Next base: position 20,236,247 of record JANCRC010000004.1, on the reverse strand, counting down.
TTTGGTCGCTTTTGCAACTGCATAAAGCCCCTGCCAAAAGCTACCACAAGTTATGTCAACATCGTTTATGAAAATAGAGGGAGTGCCGGCAACTTCGCTCCGACAAACCCCGCCATGCCTAAAACGGGAGATAGTCTGCCTTATGACCAGGTGTATACGCCCGGGGATAGCTGAACTCTAACCTAAAATGGGGCAGGCTTTCAGTTTCTATTGAGTTTAAAAAAAATGAATTCAAATAGAACGTGAAAGCCCTTTACATTGACCAAGGATCCGAAATCTTCAGAAAATAACAACTGATCAAAACAGATTGACCTTTTTGGCTTGATGGATCCGAGATCTTGGCAAATAGAATCTCCACGCCTGTGTTACGATTGTTGCAGATACTTAAATTCTTGACAATTAGCTCCAACCTCACTCAGGGCCGAGAAAAGCTTTGGCACAATCTTAGCTAACATCAACTTGAAACCAACCGAAGTTGAATTTACATCGCTCTTATTGCTAAGAGAGGCATCTTTAGTGAGAGAACCAATCAAATAGCCTTTCATATATGCATCACAGGCCTTCAAGATATAATAACCATGCCTCCGGAAATGGTCATTGATGAGCTCTTCAAAGTCCTAGACATGCCAACAATACTATTAATAAACATTATTGAGTCAAAGATAAAAGCAACAAATATGACTTTGTAAAATTACCACACAACATAAAACATAAAGAGCATTCGCCAAGTATTTAGCAAATATAAACAAAACATCGAGTAAAATTAATATTTTTCATGATGCCTTGTAATGCACCCAACTTGAATGAAAAAGAATACATCAACAGATTGAGTAATATCCAACTAATATAGGACCCCTATCATCAAACAAAATTAAATGAAACAAAGATAAAGGGAAACATCACCTTTGGCGGCCTCCGCATAAGATACATCATTGTCTTGCAGTTCAGTAAGAAAGTATTCTCATTGTAGGACAATGAATTTTTCTCTCCTTCAGCCGTCCCGACCTGCTTATCATAGCCAGCTTCATTAAAATATGGCTTAGAATTTAGCACCAAACCCTGGAGTGAAACAAGAACTTGAAGGATGCTAGAGGACTTTGGATCCCATACTTCATTCCCTCTGCCAGTCCAAGTATTCAAAAGACTAAGACACACTTTGCCTTCTTCATATAGATTTGGATTTATCCGCCAGCCACCAGAATGATAGTATGCTGTCTGTAACACACAAATCCATTCACAGAACGAGGAATAAATGCCTTTCTTTGCATAAAAAAATGTTGTGAAAAAAGAAAGAAAGAAAAAAGAAATGATAGCAGAACCAAAGAATAATAAATAATAAAAAGTAGTTCTAACCGGAGGAACATCAGGGTACTCTGGAGGGAGGTGAAAATCAAAAAAGAAGAGGCCATCTTGGTAAGGTGTCCCATAAGCCCCAACTATAACTGCCCTCAAGAGATCCATTCGGTCTTCATACACTCGTACACAAATCCCATCTGCTTAAAATTTACTGTTAAAATCAAGTGTTTCTAATATGGGACAGATAGTGATCGTCAAAATAAGAAACTGAACCCTTACCAGGAAGGTTATTTTGAAGGATGTTCCAATCTTGCTGAACCTTCTTCAACCACTTTCTTCCACTGGTATTCTGTAAGTATCATTTAATGTGAAAACAGGTTAGAAGTATGAGGACAGTCCTTGTTTTATAACTCAACAACCACATATGGTCATTATGTAAGAAAATGACTAAACCAATTAACAAGGCCAGAATAAAATGACAGGCTTTAGTCGTGGATAACAATTTCCAGTTCATTAGTCCTCGTACGTCAAATCAAATATATAGCAGGAAAAGAAACAGGAAAATCAAATACACAAATATATCCTAACCGCCTTATTTTCTTTGCTTAGGAAAAAAAATGTATCATTGTCTATAGCCTATTATACCTAATCTATAGTAGCTCCGTGCTACAGAAAGAAGAATCCTTCAAGAATACAAAGCAATATTGGGGTTGAAAATGAAATAGAAAAAACACCTGCCCAGCTGCACAAAGGAAATGATGATCCAAAGGATCTTTGGCAATATCAAAGCGTTTGAAACTGCAAGCATCATCCTTAGTGCATTCTATAGAATCTGATTCTTCAGTCTTTAAGTTGCATAGAACTTCTGCTGCATCCAACATTTCTGCAGCCTGTGGGGTAACATTTTTCTCTTCTTCTCCCTTATTTATTTCTAGACCATAAGGATCCACTACATTAGAATTCTGAGAGCTGGAATCTTCACCATGATCTCTTCCCTGAGAAATTTCCACTACCCGAGGCTCAACTTCACCTTCGCCCTCACCTTCAGTATCCGAAGAATTTGAATCCAATTTCCTTTGTCCCCTTGAGAATATACCATGGGCCAGTCTGGTAACGAACCTGAGTGCAGCCAAGGGAACAGACAATGCCGGGTTCCTTCCAGAATTGTTCTCTCCACTTTCTTCTGCTTCAAAATTCATACCAAAGGAATTTTGTAGCCGGACTTCCTGAAAATCAACAACTTTCTCATCTTAGTCAACAATAAGAATCAAACCAAATAAAGTATATTTAAGGTCTTCTCTATACAATTATACTCTACGAAAAGAATAAATTCATCTCGGAGAAAAACCATATGATTGGTCAGACTCCCATAAAGAAAAAAAGAATCAGTTTCCCAGTATGATGAATTCAAGTAATCAGAATCAATTTCCCAATACAAGTACCCAGTCTGTCACTTTAATACTTTAAAAGACAATAAACTCAAAAACTCATGTTCTTAAAGAGGGAGGATTACAATTAGGCCTCGTGGCCCAAAGCTCCTCTTTCCCAGATGAAGAAACATCATCTTGAAATACATGGAACAGTGTAATTATTCTTTGGGCAGGTATTGGATTGTAAATATGGTGAAATAAACTGCTATTTCAAACAGAAACAAACCTCTTCTGTACTTGCAGGGGCAGATAGTGCAGGCGTCTCATCATCATTAACCGTTTCCCAACTAGCAGCATCACTAACATCACTTCCAGCATCGATAGAGTCATCATCATCAGCTCGGCCAACAACATAAATTACTTGAGGTCCAACCTAGTAACATAACAAAGATACGATTAACTGCATCAGAAACACATGGAAAACTTCCATAAATTTTGAAATATGATTAAATTCTGCAAAACAAGCAAGCACAAATTTAGTTATCCATATGCCACAGCAAGGTAAAACACCAATAAGAAAATATATTGAGATCAAATAATAATCCAAACCAAAATATCCAAAAAGGATCCCAATTTTGTTTTACACCCACCATTCTTTGAGCAGCTGCTTACCATCAGAAGCTTCCCATGAGTTTCTACTCTTCTCTCATACTCTCTTGGATCAAAAGTTTATATGACATGGTTTACATCCCTTTGACTAGATTCTTTCATCCTAATTAATATAACTAACAATTCCAATAAAAGATAAGCCACCCTTAACATTTAAACTGAACCATTTTATGCAGAGGAGAGGTTAGAACCAAGAAGTAATAGTGCTGATGTTGTCAATCTAATCAAATCTAAGTTACTGATACAAAGTTTTAGGTTGATTGACAGTCAAAACGTGGACAAGAAAACAAGAGTGATAAGTTGAAATCAGGTAAATGAACATACCGTAGAAACCATCCCGTCAGCCCATGTAACTTCAATATCCCCATTCTTAAGACCAGTTATATTTCCAACCCAAGAAAGATCTGAGAAGTCCAAACAAGCTTCATCACTAGATAGATCTTCTTTTTTTGTAGAAGCAGAACTAAGCTCGCTTGGTCCGTTTTGTTGCCTTGGTTCCTCATCGAATTCTGTACCTGAAGCATTTTGTGCAGAGACAAAAACTGGCAACAATCTGACAACAACATCCCCATAACAGTAATCATAATCTGGATGCCCCTCAAGCTCATAGACGCTCACAACTTCCTCCTTGTCAAACTCTCTAGGATCTTCCGGTCTGGAAACTGGCTTTAACCACCTTACACAAGCTGTTCTCTCCTTGGCATTGACACTTTTCACAAGCCCAACATGCCTAGCTTCATAAGCATCATCACCATCATCAGTCGCCTTCTCCACCACATACTGTTCAGCAACAAATTCGTGATCACCCGGACTATCAAGCGGAATTAAATCTTTTGAGTCCAGTTTAAGTTCTGTTGTGCCATCCTGCCATGCCACGTCAACTGTCGTCTTGGTATTGACAATCAAAAAGGATCTTTCAAAATTTTCTTCCTTACGTGCCTTCTTGTCTCTCCTAACCACAACTTTGCGGATCTTTTTGCGATGAAGAGGCCAAGTTTCATGAACAGGCTCCTTTGAAACTGACAATGAACTATTACAGGAACTAGATTCAACAGATGTATTCCTTCCAGTATTTCCATTGTTTCCATCTAATACAGATACTGGATCGATTTCCATGGATTCGGGATTTCCATTTGATTCATCTAGCGCACTCTCTTCTGAATGCGCACTCTCTTCTGAATCACACTTACTACCTATTTGACTAGGTTCTAACTCACTGCTTACAGAATCATTAAGTTCTAATTTTGATGATCCCTTGTCTAAAGGAATGGAAGATGATGACACTGATGAGGGGAGAAGACACCAATCACCCAATTGCCAAGTTGCATGAGTAAAACAAGACAGTAATTTCAAGTTCTTGGGAACCTGCTCTTTAGCAGGTGCAGTAGAAGAATCTGGCCCACAGCCAGCAGAAGCTATCCAATAAATTAATACTGAAGCAACTGTAACCTTAGTAACAGTACCTTCCACACGATTAGGTTTCCACAAGCCAGATAGCCACCTAGCATTCTTGAAAACTGATGACCTTGCCTTCACACGCTGCCCTGGGTAGTAAGGGAAATGCACATCTTCAAGCATATTCTTGGAAACTGGTTTCAGGTCCATCAGCTCTGCTTTCATAACTTTACACACAGAACCATCATCAAACAAAACTGTCACGTTATCATAAACATCATCAATCCTACCTAGCCAGGGACCAAGGACCACATAATCACCCACAGTGAACTCCCTCACACGTTTTAATTCGTTGGATGAAAGGTCTTTTATGACTGACCCATCAGGAGCTAATAGATCAACAGAGATATTGACATCCACCACAACACCTACTTGCCCAGTTGGGTCAGAAGCAGCAGCAACAAAATCCCCATGTAAGAACCCTCGATCAACAACCATTACATCTTTAATATTTTGGGTTGACTCTGTCTCATCCATCCAAAGTACTCGAACTTGGTCAGCGGGAAGGGGACCAGTCTTATCATTACTACCATTTTTGTTCTTGTCACTATTCCCATGAGTAGTATTATTGTTATTACCACCTTCTTCCTCATTCTCATCATCATCGTAGTAATCATCTTCATCATCATCCTCCTCATCAATGATGCTACTATCAGAATCTGAATCACCAGCAACCTCAGTTACAATCCCAGTCATACCACTCTTGCTCCTCACGACGTCTTGTCTATAAATATATGGGGTATTGTTAATGTTGCTGACAACCTCACTTAACTTTTTAACTTCATTACTTTCAATATTTACATTTGAATCGCAAAGAACTGTGCTTGTTGAAGAATCAACCTGGCTCAACAAAGTATTATCGTGGCCAATAGTAGTAGGCTCATCATCTTTAAAAACAGTGTCATGCTCCTTGGTTCCCATCCAAAACTGACAGCAGGCAATAAATGTGGTACCTACTGTCAAGCTGAAATCATAATACAACCCAAACGGATAGCAAAATTTTGAGATTTATCATCTTCTTAAGAGAAAGGAAACATATTGTTATCATTGATAAATTATCAACTTAATCATAAAGCTAAACCCATGTTTTCCACCTTCAAAAAGCTTCTGGGCAACTATATGGCTCTACAGATTACTACTTTAACCGAAAAAAGTGAGCTACTTTATAAAGCTCCAGTTATAAAAAGAGTCTAATTACAACAGAGTTAACACATAATCCCAATGAAATGACTATCTCCCAGATGGAAAATCAATACCAAACTACAAGTCGACACCGAAGAGTTTCAACCCCAAAAAACTAATTCAACAAACAGACACATGTCGAATACATGATTGTTCATCCAACATAAGAAACTTAATACTAACATCAGACTCCAATCACGTTAAGATAAGAAAAGTTTATAGGCCGCAAGAACAAATGCGCAAATCGATAAAAACGTAGAACCCAATAGTCCAATCGGATTCAAAAACATATAGGATGATTTGGGTAAATAAAAATACTAATTTTATCAATAAAATTGCAGCTTAGAAAGCCTAGAGCAGCTCACATTTAGCAGACCAACCCAACACTCAATTCAAAAACAATAAAAATGGAAAAAGCGTAATAGCATAAATCGATGTAAAATATCATATTTATTAGATTGTGTGTTTTATCATGGATTTCAATCCAACCCATTTGAAATCGGATGGAAATGAGAAAAAAGATGAAAATTAATCAAAGAAATGGAATTTGGAGCTATACGTAATAAGATGATTGCAGGAAGGGGTTGTGTGAGAATTTACCTGACGAAATCTGGGAGTTCGGGGCGAGAGGTACTCTGATGGAGGAAGAAGACGATGGATAGAGAACGAGAAGAGCCTGTTGATTTTTTGAACGGAGGTCTAAAGCTGTGTCACGGGGAATATATTGCAGAGGGCGGAGGTGGAAGAAACGTAAGGGGTATTTTCGTAATTCGGAACTTGTTGATTTGAGAGATGCCTCTATTTAAGAAAAAGAATAATGATATTTTAAATTCTCTTTTTTTCAAATATTTTAAAGAGAGTTTTAATGAAAAACTTACGGTATTGTTCATTTCATTTTAACGAAAAATCACATTTTTATCCTAAAAAGTCAAACCTGGTACTATTCATTTTACCATTTATTTTGTCTTTATCGTTAAAACTCAAAGTTTTTAAACCATTTTCATTAGTTTTCCTTATTTTAAATTCTCTTTCACTTCAAGATTTTTTTCTTTTTCAAATTATTTGAGGACGTGAATTCGAACTTGAACCTGTTATTTTCTATATTTTTTCTAAATTTTGTAATTAAAAAAACTTCACAACTCACTTTAACAAGATATTATGCCTAGAATAAACACAAGCATCTATTGTTTTTTATGAATTAAGACAAAAAAATAATAATAATAATGTAGTTCGCCCATTCTAACCATAGTCAACATAAAAAGGGAGTTGACAAGAAAGATAAAGCAACACCATTTTTAGATCTTTAAAACCAAATAATTGGACAAGATATGGTAGGGGAAAGGAAAAATCGAATATATGACCTGGAATGTTAGATGCTCAACATGTTAAGAAGTGATATACTTTGATTGTGTTTTAGGGTTTCTAAGTGAGTTGTACAAAGATACCTTCACCCCCTCTAATCACATATCAATTTTTTTTTTATCAAATAATCACATATCAATTGAATAGAGTCTCATTAACAAGATTGATGTGAAAATGTCATGTTGTATTCAAACTACAATTTATGAATATTGTGTATTTTTCTTTACAAACGTACAAGTATGAGAAAATGACAAGTCACCAAATCTAATATCAAAGAATGTGAGGACTAATTATTCCCACCATTCGATGTGAGGACCATACCAAGAGTTGTATTGAAAAAGGGGACCAATAATATTAAAACAACTGGCACTTTACACAATTCTTCGTAATTAATCAAACACTCGCTATTTGCCTAATCAAACACCCCAAATTTCTTCTTCATCAAATATCCAAGCACTCATCTTCTCTGTCAACAAGAAGACAAGCAGGCACCTCATCCTTACATGTCCACCGACCACCGTGGCCTCGTCGGATCAGTCATCGTCTGCAAGTTTCAAGTCCAAGGCTGCACCAAACTCGTCCTCTGCACTCAGGCCCAGTGCGACCTCAATTGCCAAGCCGCTACGATGTGGAGTCGACAGTTGGAGGAGGGATGAAGAATGGTATAGACGGAGGAGAAAACTTGGAGGAGGGTAGAAGAAACTAATCTAGATCAAGGGAGATGGAGGAAGAAGGTGCTATTGGTCTCTCTACGCCTTTTGAGAGAATACCATTAATTTAATTCCAAATAGGGTAAATTACATTAATTTTACTCCTTCAAGTTTGAATCGATTTCAATCCTTTACAATATCTTTAAAATATTTCAATTTCATACATTTATTTATCATTTTATTTCAATTTTATATTTCTGTTAGAAAATTTGTTAAATAAACCGTTAAGTGATAATGTGGCAAACATGGAATCCTATTTATGCTGACGTGGCTGTCATATTTATTTAAAGAAAAGTTTAAAATAAAAAAGTAAATAAAAAATCCTAGATCCCCTTCTTCCCCAGAATCGCCACCCGTGCCCACCCTCCCACCCCCCATCACCCGCACCACTTCAAGCCCGATAGCGACACCAACATCGCCTCCAACCCACCCACGTCGACTGGTGCTGCAAAGAAGGCAACGGCATCTCCCTCTCCCTCCTCGCCAAGCCAAATTCCAGAAATTTAAGAAAAATCTGAAACCCAGAAATGCAAAAAAATAACGAATTGAATACGATACAACCGATTTAACCCGAATCCAAAAAATGGAGTTCAAATTCAAAGATGAAAAGAAACTGGGGCAGCGATTTGTTGGGCTCGGGCACCTCCGTATCTCACACCATTTGGAGTCCTCTTCCAACTCGATGAAAATATCACCGTTGGATTTGATGACGGCGGTCATCAAGGGCAAGATAGACCCTACCAAAGCCTCCGCCGACTTCTTCGGCGCCCAAGTCTTCTTCTCCACCCGAGGGGTTTGTTAACTGAAGTTAGTGTTGCAAATGTCCCTGAAATTGGGGGTTCTAATGTTTGAACAAATTGAAGAACGAGAGGCAGACGTTGACCACAAGGCCAACGTTGGGGATGAATGCGAAAAGGCCATCGGAGCCGCCGTGACCATCGAGGTCGAGAGCGAAGGAGGCAAAGCCGTAGCTCTCCGGCTCCTCCTACTTGGGCACGTCATCAATCGCAATCACTACTACCTGATTCTTTGATTTCAGTCAGCCTCCGCCATCCAGCAGCACATCACTCGACTTCACATCGCCGTGAATTACCTACGGCTCCAACCCTGAACTCATCTCTGACGTCATTTTGGAGAAAAACGAACCTCAAACGTCGATTCGACGAGCTCCGACACGGAGCTACTTTGCCGGTGTACTGGGGGAAGAGCTCGGCGGGAAGGTTCTCGTCGGAGATGGAGGCGCAGTGGGGAAGTAAGTGGTTGCGGGTGATGGGGGGTGGGGATTCTGGTGAAGACGAAGGGGATCTGGGCTTTCTTTGTTTAAAAAAAAAAAAAAAAAAAAAAAGCTTTTCTTTAAATAATTATTTTAATATTTTAAATATTTTATTAAGTTTTTAGCCACGTGACACAAATGTGGCAGCCACGTCAGCACAAATGAGGACCTCATATTTTCCATGTTAAATCCATGTCATCATTTAACAGTTTACTTAACAGATTTTCTAACAGATGTATAAAATTAAAATAAAATGATAAGTAAATATATGAAATTGAAATGTTTGAAAGATGTTATAATGAATTGAAATTGACCTCAAACCTGAGAGGGTAAAATTACAAATATTAATGAGATATTCGCCGATTTCCCCCCCAAACTTATGTGCCAATTTTCTTCTTGAACTTTAATTTTAGACGATTATCTCATGAATATTTTATAATTATCCAATTTCCACCATGAACATTAATTTAAGCCGATTGCCCCTAAACGTTTATAATTGGCCAGTCTCTATTAATGAATTTGTTGAAATGGGTACGTAATTACTTTTCTTATTTGAATTTGAATCTTGAATTAAAACACCTCAATATTAATTATGGTTTGAAAACTATAAGCAAAGATGAAACCAAAAAAACTATAAGGAAAGAAATTGATTGTGCTTTGTTTGGACAATGAGAGATTTGTGTGAGAGTTTTATTGACTAGGCAAGGGAGGATTGCTTCAAGGTCAACAGGTAACTTAAACAATTGTCGTGGATTATTGCTAATGTAACCTCAAGGCAATGAGCAACCGGATACAGGTACAGAATCGTTCATAAAATTTGAACACAAAATATTCAATCTTATTTTTTTCTCTCTAAATTTTCTTAATGGGCCTGAGGCCCAGAACAATGCGCTCTCATAAACTAAAACGACGTCATAACTAACTCCCGGGACACGTCGAAACGCGGCATCATATCGTTCTCGCCACCGAAGCAAACAAACGGAAAGCCGAGCTGGAGAAGATGATCGTCTGCGTCGCCGTCGTCGGCCACCAGAACAACCCACTTTACATTCAAAGCTTCACCGACGCCGGTGACGCCCTCAAGCTCCACCACATCGTCCACTGCTCCCTCGACGTCGTCGACGAGCGAGGTAAACAAATTTCAAAATTCGGATCTGGGCCTCCGGTACTTTTTGAAAATTTCACTTCTTGGTTCTGCTACATAGTTTTGGTTTTTCTGTTGATCGAATTGGAAATGCACGAAACACTGAAATCATCTTTGGGTCTGCTTTATTTAGCTGAAAATTAGGCCTTTGATTGTTGGGTTTGTGTATTTTAGTTAGAATTTAAAATTTGTGCATTGTTGTGTGATTTTGTAGTGAACAATCCGAAAAAGTCCGGACCGACATTGAATGAGACATTCTTGGGTTTGCTCTATCCAACTGAGAATTACAAAGTGTGAGTACTTTTGTTGTTTGTTATTGGGTATGTTTAGCATAAATGTATTGATTTTTGGTGTTCTTATATGGTGATTTTGTTTGCAGTTATGGCTATTTGACTAATACGAAAGTGAAGTTTATCTTGGTAACTACCGATCTTGATGTCAAGGATGCAGATGTTAAAAATGTGAGTATTTGCTCCGAATATTGTAACTTCCCGAAAAAACAATTTTTGCGAAAACTTGAACATGATATAGATTTTGCTCAGCAATTTTTCATCAATCCTACAATGTTTTAAACGTATGTTAGTGGCTATGTTTATATACATCCATTTGAAACAAGATTTTTTTGTTTTTTGTTTTTTGGGAAATGACTTAAATAGTAAGCTTAGGATGCAAGTGTATAGGAAGAAATGGGACTCCCTATGATATTTAGGGTATTGGAACTTAGGAGGACTGTGTAGATTTAACGGGAGTTAGACTGATGGTTGTATGTACTGTTTACTTTGTCATGGGGGACAAATGCAAGATTTCTTTTTTGTCATCGGAGCGGCGAAGGGATATTATAGGTTTTAGTTTGAAATTTTTTTCCTGTAGGCGTATAGCCAGAGGACTGCAAATTGATATCTCCACATTGCTTCCTCCAGTGAGAGAATGTCCATACCATGTTTATGTACATTGTACACTGAAGATTGATTATAATTTGATTCGAATGACTGACTTCAACTGGTTTTGAGAGATTGAAATCCCTCTTAATCCACCTTAGTTCATGCATAGTTTAATGAGATGTGAGAATAAGTGATATAAAATTGTGGCAGTAGTTCCGTTGAGAAGAAATGCATATAGTACAAGTTTTCCCAAACTTTAACATGTTTATTTCCTGCCATCATGTACTTCTTAAAATAACAGTAGGCAGCTGTTATGTTTCTTGAGAGTATGCATTCTAGAATTGTTTGGATTGCTCTTTTGTTTAAATTGGTTACGATTCCCTGTCCTGCCATTTTCATAGTGTAGGTGGTTACTAGTTTTTGTAAATGCTAAATATGTTGTATATATGCGATCTTTACTGACTGTTGTCTATACATGCAACAAAGTTTGTGTGATCCCTCTGACTGGTCAATTTGTGGTATAGTTTTTCAGGAGATTCCATGCTGCTTATGTGGATGCAATTTCAAACCCGTTTCATGAGCCAGGCAAAAAGATAACCTCAAAAACGTTTGCAGAAAGGGTAAGCACAATTGTCAAGTCATTTGGCTTGAGTTCAACCGGGTGAATGATCTCGACAGGATCGTAACTGAACTTTCTGAGTCTCTCTTTATTGAATGGGTGGAGTTCATTCACATTTCTCACCTACAAAGTGGAATGAGATAGGCTCATATGTTTTGTATCCCAAAAGATGTTAGAATTAGAAATTGCATCACTTCAATTCTACTAGAGATGAAACCATTTGTGATTCTTCTTTTCCAACATATTGTAAAGTTTATAACATTTGGCTCAATTATCTGACCGTTGAATGAACTTTGCACCAAAGATTGACAATGTGATATTCAAACGAGTTGTGTAAATCAGATCATTCTGTGTAATTTAACACAAGATTTATTCTTAAATGCCGAGTTTGTGGATTGCAACGAATTGAGTTATGGTTTTCTTCACCTTGTACGTTCATTTAAAATTGGCATACAAATTAAGACATTTCCGTCTCTAAAGGCACGTATCAAAACGAAGAGGAGAAAAATGGTTGTAAACATGTTAAAACCGAGTAGCTGGATGAAGAAGAAAAGGGGACGGGAAACTTGACAAGCACGCCACGGCAGTCCACCCTTGTGGGGGCCGGGAAGACTCACAGGGGCATTTTAGCTTCTCCTGGCTACTATCGTGTGATTCACCAACTTCATGAATGTGTCGTGTGGAATACGGGCTTGTAATTTGTCCTCAACCACTAGCACGAAAAGTTTTTCGTTATGATCTGAACCACATCCCTTAGAAATAGATTGTGTATTACATCATGCGTCAAACCAAAATCACATAATTTTGGATTTTGTCAACCAAAATCACATAAGAATGAATGACAGCATGCAAGAAGGCACTACTAAGGCAACCTGATAAACATGTTCAATGTCTGGTGAAAAATGTCAAATATTCAATGTTCGTATCATATATAACGGAATGAAACAAGCAACCTCAAAATATGATTGAAAGAGGTCGCTCAGGCTCAACACAAAAAATCTTTAACATAAACGGAAACAGGCACCATCCCGGGTCAATCAGACAAGGAACCAAAATGTTCTTGATAGACATTTTCAAAGATAGCTTTTTGAGAGCATTGCACAGAGCGTAGATGTAACTGCTTCAAAACTCATCATCGTCTTCCTCAGCTATGTGCTTTGCAAGCTCTTGCTCCTGTTGTTGCCTCTCCCTCCTCTTCTCAGCACTTTCTTTCTCCTTGTGGGAATTTGGCTGGAATCGAAGCGCTCGCACTGCATCATTGTGCAAATTAAGGCAAAATGCAATTCTCGTGTCGAATGCAGCTTGGGGCTCATTAGTAGAGTAGATATCCCCAGTTTCCTTTGACACCATCCATCCATTTGCATGATCCAGGGTGGCATCAATTGCACCATCTCGGATTGCCTTGGCAACAATGCTTTCAGCATCAGCAACCGGGTTTGGAGAGTCCAATCGCAACTTTTTAGCAACATCAACCAGAGAAATGCGGGAATAAGAGATGCTGATGTTACGCAACCCGGTTCTTATGACATTATGTCGCAGCCTAACAATCAAATTGTGGGTTCTGTCTGCATTGAATACATTCGAGAACTTCTCCGCAATATTTTTTAATAGCTCCAAGTCACCGATTCTCACAGCCTGAAAAAACAAATTGTCTTGATCAAAACCAGCAGTAGAAAAAGCTCATGGCCTAATCAGGAGTTGATTCCAAGGAGGCCATCCCAGCGTCACATACTGCATTACTACTATTCAACAGAAATCACTATTCTCAAACTTGATAAGAGAGTAAAGTTTAGAGTTCAGAGTTGAAGGTTTTCGAGAAATCCAGACTAACATTTGTTAGTTCAAAGTATGGCCTCAAAGCCTTCTCCATGCCTTTTTGCATAAAAAGGGTTCTCTCAGGGATTTCTCCAAGCAATAAGCGTACAATGATTGCCCACTTGTTGCATTGAATCCGAAAACCAAGGGCTGCTATAGGGGCTTTCCTAGCAGCTTGCAGGAGGGACTCCTTTGCATCAGTGTACTCCAACTGAATTGTTCTGATCTTTCCTAGGTAAAAGAGATACCGACAGAACTGCAAGAGAATATTGTCAAATCAGAATATGCATCTTGCAGTTAGAAAGAGAGGAACCACAACCGAGGAAATAGATGCTTTTGCTCTGATGTATACACCCTCTACCACAAAGTTTTAAGCTAGTATAAATTGACTTTATGAGAACAGTCTGGTGGTAAATCTACATACTTCCCAATGACCCTCTTTATTTCCCTTAAAGTTGCCAAGGAAAGATTAAAACAAGAGAAGTGAAGAAATTGTATACTTTCCTCTCAGAAATAACTAAAAGCTTATTCCCAAGAGAACAGAAATCAGTAACATTTAATTTAAAACATTCTGAAATATAGACACAAAAGAAGAGTGGAGTTTATACACAAATTGCAACGTGCTAACAGAGCAGTAAAATGTTCTTGACAGTAAGCACGATTGACCGTGGAAGAAGGCAAAACCACATGCTAGACCAACACGTTACAAGAATTTGATTAAGATATGAAATAGATCGAAGCTTTGCGATCCATTGATAACAAGCATGAATGACAGTTCAAGAATGCAAAAACACAAGATAGACCAGCATGCTATCACAATACATCTTTCTTTTTCTATAATAAGAATTAAAAGAGAGATGAAGCAGTCAGAAAATACGAATGAACCCAAATAAATACTAAAGAAAGAAAAATATTCAAGAAACAGCACCCATCTCAAGGACAAAACAAACCACCAAAAACATCTCACAGTACCTATGTCGCATCACCTTTATTACACACATGCATAAGATTGGAAGTTGATTATAAAATTACAAAAAAAAAGACTGACCCATACATTTACATTCATGGTGATCCTAGATACATAGTTTAAAGCTACAGATTCAAATAATTGAGCCTGACCTGCTGGTTTGAGTGAGCCTCAAATCGGGGTGCCTTGGACCTCAGTTTCTCAGCCTGATCATACAGGTTATAGTGGAGGTAATTGCGAAGCAGAAGGTTAAGAAGTGTTTCCTGCATCACATTATTATCCACAAGTAAGAAACCAGTGGGACAGGCACAGTAGCTTACAATATCAAAAAATTACCTGGCCCAGCTCATCATGGCGCAAAGTTGCAATCCGGTGAAGATTCAGGAGATTTCTGTGAAGGAATGAGTGAAAACTTTAGTCGTAAAAGAACAAGTGAAATGCGGAAAGAATACAAAGACATTTGTACCTAAATATCACGATATCATTTAACTCACCCTCTAATTTCTGAAAGATCACCAGTGAGTTCATAGCTAAGGGAGTAATAGAAGTACAGCCTGGATGCCAGAACATCAATGGTTCTCCTATTCAAGTTCTTAATACGAGCAATGCTTGCCGAGGCACAAGCCTTAGCCTAAAGGGCAGCAAGTTCAATGTTATCACAAAAAATAAGAGCTTCAACTTTTAACAAGTAAACTATCCAGAGCCAGATGTAATAACATGTTACAAGTATATTGCTTCACCTCATTGTACTTTTTCTGATCAATCAGAAAAATGAGTACAAGCAAGTAGGAGTACATCTCTAACTCTGGCAAGGCATGCTTTGCGGGAACTTGAGTAGCAGATGTTGCGGTATCAACGTCCATATCCTGTTCATCATCCTGTACAACCAAATGTTCCACTCTCACAGTGCTCAAAACTAAACAAGAACATCAAATACACCAGCTCAAATCCAAAATTCAATACGGTATATCCAAAATCACCTTGGGAAGAAATGACAATAAGCGGCTATGAACCTCAGATCCCGGTGTAAGGGAAAAATTGAGGAATGCTGAAACCACAGAAACCTTCAGCTTCCGCCTCAGCACCATCGTTAGCCTAACGGCACGCACAATTCGCCTAACCTCCCGGGTATAAGCAGCAGTCTCAAGGAGTGAAGCAATCTCCTTCAAATCTAACAAACCCAGTAAAATTTTAAAGTCTAAAGTCAAATCCCACATACCCAGTTCGGCAAGCTACCGCTAACTTACTTAAACTATACAAAAAATGCGGGAAATTTAGGGTTTTACAGATAAATGTACATATAATATTATGGATGCAGATGGTAGACTTACTGTGTAGTGTTGACGGAGAAGCCGAAGAAACTGAATTGGAAGGCGCCGGGACCTCCTTCATCTCCACGTCTTGAGTCATCTTGCAGTGACGGTTTCCAGATTACACAGAACGTGGATTTAACGAACGACGAAACGAAGATTAAAGCGAGAAAGTTGAAATTTGCAGTATGAATAAAGCGAATTTACCTTGAATTTGGCGGTGGCACGCGCTGATCGGAATCGATTTGGCGACGGAGGAACTAGGGTTTTGCTACGGTTTCCTCCTCTGCAAGTTTATGCGAGAGAGAGAGAGAGAACGAGGAAGAGAGAAAGAGAGGAACAGAAGGCTGAGGTTCATACGGCGTCGCTTTTCTCTCTCTCTCTCTCTCTCTCTAAATAAAAATCTGAGACAATTTCACATATGGAAAAAGCCCAACTGATAGTTATTTAAAAACTATTAAGGCCCAATCAAATAGCCCAACATGAAAGGAAAAAAAAAGTAACAAACTTGTAACTCAAGTATTTTAAAAATATTTATCTCTACATTGAACTTTGTGTTCAAGTTTCAATTCACTTGCCATCCAATGCGTCCATTAGGTTTTGTAATTTTGCCAAACATGTGAGAGCAATGTATTTACTAAATTTGTCCACCTACATGTCAATATCGTATCTGCTAGAAATAAATGAAATTTCATTTATATTGCTTTTAGAATGATTACAAGACTGTCGCTCTCATAACTAACATCGAGCACACTGAATTGCTTTTATAATGATTACAAGACCGTTGTTCTTAATGTTGAATGCATTTAGAGCCAAATATCTGTTGAAGAATTTCATAATTTTTCCTCCACTCCCCTGAATAAAACGAAGCCTCTCCATTTCCTCTCATTGGCATACTTTTTCAACCCCCACTCAATCCTCTTATATTCCTCCTCTCTTTCTTCACTTTTATCTTTCCTTTCTTGCCTTGAGCTTTTCAACAAGGCATCGCTGCGACACCTTCCCAACACAACATTGTCTTCTAACGCAGCGCAGCCGCCTTGCCCAAGATAGAAAGAATGCTTTTTGTATTTCATTTCTTAATCAGGAAGTAAATACAAAAGGGTTTATATACACTTTGCTAAATAAGCTTAGTGACTAATGACACCAGATTAACCACTAACATTGTGATTAACAACAAAACACTTGTAACGAATTCACAGCTGTTACATAACAGAAAAATATCTAAGAGTGAGGTGTCCCTTTACCCTTCCTCAAGCTAAACAAATGAGACCCGAGAGAAAGCTTAGACTGTAACAACTTGAATCTGGCCTTGGAAAGTGCCTTGGTGTGAATATCTGCAATTTGATGATGAGTACTGACATGTTGAACTTGAACCAGATTAGCTAGGACAAGTTCTCTTATATAATGATAATCAATCTCCACATGTTTCGTTCGAGCATGAAACACCGGATTGGATGCCAAAGAAATGGCAGAGACATTGTCACACCAAAGATGGGGTATCTGTCGAAGTGGGAATGTGATATCTTTAAAAATTTTGCAGATCCATGTCAATTTTGCAACTGTGTGGGCAAGAGAGCGATATTCAGCTTCTGTGGACGATCGAGCAACAGTGTGTTGCTTCTTTGCACTCCAGCTAATCAAGTTAGGACCCAGATACACACAATAACCACTGGTTGATCATCTGTCAAAGATGCAGCCAGCCTAATCAGCATCTGAAAAGGCTGTGAGATGTAAGAGACCTTTCTTGAACCACATACCTTGATGACTGATCTTTTAAGAAAATGAAAAATTCTTTTGATTGCTTGAAAGTGGGGTTCTCTCGAACAATGAAGGAATTGACATACTTGGTTTATAGCAAACGAAATATCTGGTCTGGTCCAAGTTAAGTACTGTAAAACACTTACAATGGATCGGTATTCTTTGGGATTATCTAGTAAGGGACCAGTATGATCCAACTTAGTTGTTCCAAGTGGAGTAGAACATGGTTTGCAGCCATCCATGTTAGTTTTGACAAACAGATCAAGGGCATATTTACCCTGAGATAAGAATAGACCTTCGGTGGTTCCTTGAACTTCTAGGCCAAGGAAAAAATGGAGAGGTCCCAAATCTTTGACAGGAAATTGATTGCTGAGCTGATGAATAAATTCTTGACAGTAAGATGCATTTGGACCGGTCACTAGTATGTCATCAACGTACACTAGGACTATAACCAGAGAGGGCTTCTGTTGAACAAATAGAGAGCAATCAGATTTAGAGTTTTCAAATCCAAGAGAGGTTAAAGTATGAAAAAGTTTATCATAACATACTCTAGAAGCCTGTTTCAAGCCATAAAGAGACTTGTGGAGCTTGCAAACATATGATGATTTAATTGAATCAATAAAGTCAGGAGGTTACTGCATGAAGACTTCTTCCTTCAGATTGCCATGAAGAAAGGCATTACTTATGTCCAATTGATTAAGAAACCAGTTGTTTTGGACTGCAAGTGTCAACAAAATCCGGATGGTGACTGGTTTTGCAACAGGACTAAATGTCTCCTGAAAATCAACTCTTTCTTGCTGATGAAATCCCTTAGCCACAAGGCGAGCTTTGTACCTATCAATGGTACCATCAGGTTTTCGTTTGATTTTGAAAACCCATTTGCACCCTGCAATATTCTGATGAGGAGAATGAGGTACGAGAGTCCAAGTACCATTAGTTTGTAAGGCTTGAAATTCTTCAGACATTGCTTGTTTCCAATGATCATGTTTGGAAGCCTGTAAGTAAGTTGTAGGAACAAAACTGCTAGAATCAAGTGGTTGCTTGGTTGCAGCCAATATCTTGAGTTTAAAAATTCTAGCTTTTGACCTTTAACCATTGGATGGGTATTAGTAGAGACAACAGGCACCTGGGAAGCAACAGGGACTTGTGAAGTAATAGGGACTCGTGAAGCAACAGGTACTTGTGAGTGATTTGAGTTTGGAGAGGATGAATGCTATGAAAGCTGATCTAGAATAGGTAAAGATACACTGTTGCTCAAGGATGAGAGAGTTGGCAGAGAAGAACTTGGGTAAGAAACGGGAAATGGAAGTGTGAAAGTTGATGTAGAGCTTGATGAAGTGATTGTAGATGCAGATTCCAATGTTGCAGTGCCCTGTGACCGTTGAGAATTCTGAAAAGGGAAATGAGCTTCATTGAAAATGACATGTCTTGAGATGTACAAGCGTTATGTTTGAACATCTAAGCATATGTAGCACTTGTGCTGTAAACTGTAACCAAGAAAAACACAGAGAGTACTTTTACCATCGAGCTTGGAAGATACATATGGTTTGAGCTAGGGGTAACAACTGCAACCAAAAGTCTTAAGCTTTGAATAATCTGGAGCATTGTTGAATAGTAACTCCCAAGGAGAATTGTCTAAATTTGATAGAGGCAGTCGATTAATAAGATATAAAGCTGTGGAGAAAGCTTCAACCCAGTATCGGTGAGGAACACTTGAAGCTACTAAAAGAGTTCTGGCAGTTTCTGTGAGATGTCTGTGTTTACGCTCAACACACCCATTTTGCTCGGGAATGTGAGGACAGCTATATTGATGAGAAATACCATGATGGACAAGAAAATAATTGAATGCAGAGCTTGTGAATTCACCACCAAAATCTGATCTGAAAGTTTTGATTTTATTGCCAACCAGATTTTCAACATATGCTTTAAAACTGACAAATACAAAGAAAAGGTCAGATTTTGCCTTCAGAGGAAACAACCAAGTGTATTTAGTAAACTCATCTACAAAGAGCACATAGTATTTATAGCCACTAACAGAGAGCACTGGAGCTGGCCCCCAAACATCACAGTGAATCAACTCAAGACTAGCAGAGAAAATACTAGTACTAGAAGAAAAAGGTAACTTGTGATTTTTGCCAATAGCACAATCTGTGCAAAAGAAATTTACAGACTTGTCACCACTGTGATCAAGTGAAGCTTTATTTAAAATCTTCCTAAACATTGCTATAGAAGGATGCCCAAGCCTCATATGCCATGTCTGAAGTGTAGCTTTAGTACTGAAAAGGGCTAAGTGTGCAGAAATGGAGGGAATGCCTTGGAGAGGATAGAAACCTTCTCTAATTGGTCCTTGAAAAAACATCATCCCTGTATAACGATCATTGATTGTAGAACCATCAGAATCAAGGGCTAAAGCACACTTATTATCTTTTAAAAACTAATAGACAGAGAGAAGATTGAACTTCATCATGGGAACATGCAGAACATTATTCAATCGAAATGTAGCTGATGGTGTTTTAAGCACAGAATTACCAGAGTGATGAATAGACATACCTTGCCCATCACCAGTGTACAAATTCTCTTCTCCAGAGTACGAAATAGGGGAATGAATAGCAGAGATATCATTGGTGATATGAGACGTGGCGCCAGAGTCAATAAGCCAAGTAGGAGGAGTAGCTTTGGAATTAGTATGCACACACATAACAGCTAATTTGGCAGGAGGTATCTTACCAGCAAAAGCATGATTCATCATTTCATAACAATCAATGGCTTCATGCTCAAAGGAATGACAGATTTGGCAAGGATTTTTACCACCAGAATAGTTGTTATTACGAGGAAATCCACCAGATTGAGAACGATTACTAGAGTCATTGCGAAAATGGCCATAACCATTGCCATAATTATGAAAATTACCACAAAAATTGTTGAAGTTCTTAGCAGAGTTACCACAATAATTGTGCTGAGACGATCCTTTTCCACGATTGTTTTGAAATCTGGGAGGAGCATTAAATTGCACATCATAAGCTTGTGGAAAATGAGAGTATTGTGGTGTAGGAATGAGAGGGCCCTGAGATTGAGCAGCAAAGGCCTGAAAAGGTTCTTGAGCGGAAAAGGCAATGCTTTTTTTTTGCGATTCATGAATAATTCTTTGTTGATCAACAAACCATAAAGTTCATCCAGAGTAGTTGATGAAATTCGTAGCATAATAGAATCAATGAAGGATTCATATTCATCAGATAAGCCATTAAGAGTGACGGCAATTAGATCATGATCAGAAACTGGTGATCCAACTGCCATTAAAGCATCAGAAATACCTTTGATGCGCTGCAGATACTCAGAAATCGAGAGATCACATTTGGTGACAGAGTGTAAACGAGATCTGAGTTGATGAATGTGAGCCGCAGAAACATCTCCGAATCGATTATCAAGATTAAGGCAGAGACCACGAGATTAAGTCACACCAACAGTAAATAGAATGATTTCTTCAGAGAGAGTGGAGTTAAGCCAAATCAGGATATTCTGATCCTTCTCATACAAAGCTTCATAGGCAGGATTAAGAGCTCCAGTAGGGTGACCGATCTGATCAAGAAGATAAGGCGGTGGACAAGGCTCAGGGCCATCAACGATGTTGGTGAGCTTGTAGCGCCTGAAAATCGGAGCAAAGAGAGCTTTCCAGACTAGGTAATTATCACGTTTCAGCTTCGTAGGCACCATACAACTGATGTTCTGAATCGTGATTGAAAAGATCGACGAATTTGAGAAATTAGGGTTCATCACAGAGAAATTGGGGGCGACAAACTCAGTCGGTGAAGGATTCAGAGGAACAATTTCAAGATGTAGAGGCGAAGAAGTGGAAGACACCATTGCTGAGAATCGAGAGAGAGATCTTGAAGATTGAGAGAGAGATCGGGAAGATTGAATCGCACAGAAAGGCGGTGAGAAAATTGAAAGATGGTTAAGCAGAGAGGCGAGTGATACCAAGATAGAAAGAATGCTTTCTGTATTTCATTTCTTAATCAGGAAGTAAATACAGGAAGGTTTATATACACTTTGCTAAATAAGCTTAGTGACTAATGACACCAGATTAACCACTAACATTGTGATTAACAACAAAACACTTGTAACTAATTCACAGCTGTTACATAACAGAAAAATATCTAAGAGTGAGGTGTCCCTTTAGCCCAATGTCTGATGTCATGGGGTGGAGCGCATCCCCGGCAACGCAAACATTGCCTTTGCTAATGTTTCCCCAAACAGTGGAGAGGATACGGTTGATGATGAAAATGAAAGCAATTACTAAATTATATATATATATATATATATATATATATATATATATATATATATATATATATATCAGGCCCTTTATACAAAGGCATCTCCATTTTTTTCAAAAAATAAGAATTAGGTGTGGGGCCCACTTCACGTTGAATTTTAATGATCCGAACCGTCTATTTTGTAAGTCTCGATTCATAAATCATCCTTGCAAAAACTCAATTCAATCCGAAACCATTTGCTTATTTAATTTTTAAGATAAAATTTCATTGTTTCTTATATAACAAAGTATTTGTTAATTTCTTTGAACTCAATTAGATGTCTTAAACATTTCCAATTTGGCTAATATTTTGCAAGATTGATCTATGAGATGCAACTTGAAAAATAGACTATTCGGATCGTTAAAGTTTGATGTGGTGTGAACCCTACAACTAATCCCCATTTTAAAAAAAAAATGGGGATCCCTTCCCTTAAATGTTTCTTATATATATATATATATATATATCTATATACATGTCTTTCATATCTGACATTTGCTATATGTGTATGATGATAAAATTACAAATCACAAGCAATGGTCTTTCACTAATATGATTGTCATATAAGCCGACCTAGATTTAGCCAATTAAGTTGGCTCGAGCAGTGAGCTCTCTTTTGCACTCAGGTTCGAATACTCATTTCCGTAGTTTAGATTAATTTAGGTTATGCTATCGCCGGTATAAAGAGAAAATTGGTTTGACACATAAGAATACTTGAAATCGGATCAGCAATGCAAATGCAAAATTTCTACATTGTATTTGGAGGTGGGATTGCGCTTTTAACCAAGAATCCTGCAGTATTGAATGGTAACGCGTACGCTGGAGGTACCTTAAATTCCTTCAAGTTTTGATATACCCCATTTTTCTGACCCAAAAACTAGAGCAATTTTCACTTTACATTAGATGGTCAAGACGAATCTTTCAAAACACTTGCATTGTCAATTTAGTCAAGACAAATCTGGTAACAGCAGTTACAGCACCCATCCGTTAAGTAAGGGAACGAAAACACTCGAAAATTCAACAAACGGGAGCAGCCATTGGTCTGCAAACCCCGGTATCTGTAAATTCACTTCTCACTGGCTGTAAAAATTTCAAAGTAACCTACACGTAATTCTCACCCATCACATCCTTTCTTCTTTCACACAAAGCCCCGACGATGATTCACTGAAGTACTCTCACATGAAAATTGGACCCAAAATTCAGAGGCTACCACCTACAGGGCGTACCGGCTACTTTTTCTACATTTTCAGCACTGCATATTTTATCCTATCTGCTGTCCGGGAATTTAGCCTCGTAGGTCTGGGGCAACTGCACGAATGAACAGACATTTTCATAAATGAGAATACGAAGCAAAAGCAATAACATATATGGCTGCCAAAAATATGAAATTACCATGAACGTTGCCTCGATCATCTTTCCAGCAAACCACCTTCCGTGGAGAACATGTCGAGCATTTAAAGCAGCTTCTATAGTTTCAAATTGTAAGTACACGTGTCCAGCAGTATTCCTGCTTATTAACAAGAATGTGAGACATATATATTAGAGCGAAAGGGCCATATAAATAATGCAAACAAAACTTACTTGTCCACATATATATGCTTCAATTTCCCGTATTTTGAACACTCCTCCTGAACATCATCTTTGATGTCCAAGTCAAAGTCTGGTTCCGACTGCTCAAAAACAAAACCGAGACAAGAATTCAAAGAATGGTACGGAAGCAAATTTAAACAAGAATTAGAAAAATCTGTACTTATCAAAGGAATCAACCACCAACCTCGGCTGTGGGATCAAACATATTTTTCAACAGTAAACATTCGCTTGGAACACCAACTGTATCTACAGATGGAAGAGTAGGTGTTGGAATTTGAAGCCCTGCAATACCAAGTCCAGCAAAACCAGGAACAGATGTAATGGGAGGAACAAGAGAAGAAATTCCTGGTGCAGCTCCCAGGATTGGTGTCATTGGTAAGGAAACACCAGCGCTATTGACAGCGGTTGTGCCCAAGGGACCAGTAATACTGCAAGCAAAGACAATGTAAGACTAATGAAAACAAATCAAAGTACACCAGCGTGCTAAAAAAAGACAAACCTTGATGCAGTTCCGCTACGGTCCAATTTCTGCATAAGCATTGCTCGAGAGCGGGCATTCAATGACTGTAAGATTATCAAAACAATTCAATTAGGTCAAGCAAAAAATTATGCAGTGCAGATACTCTTGTTCTATTCTAAACTGCCCTTTGCTTTGTAGTGCTGATGTCAACAATCCCTTGAGAGGCAATGTACATCTTACTAGTTAAAGCAACGAGGGAAAAAGTGCCGAAACCAGTAAAACATTAACATAACTCATGAATGGTGTGTTATTTTGAATTATTAAACACACACAGCCATCGAAAATGAGCAATATTACTTACCAAGCCACCGCCTTCATCGTCATCAAAATCACCAGCATTTGCTCCAAGATCTTGCATTCCAGCTTGGTCTGTAACAGCTGACACCTAAATAAAAATGAGGATTCCAGTAAGTGTACTTCCAAATAATATTTGTTTACGTTAACTCATCCTTTTACAAAATTTGTATGTGAATGTGGTTAAGTACCAATGCAATGATTTTCTTTTGGAAAACTGAATCTAAAGCAACCGTCTAAGTGTCACTCTGATCCACCCAGTTCAAATTAAAATGATGGCAGTTACTGACACATCACCACTACACATATTTTCAATCACAAAAGGATAAACACTTATGCACTCATTTAAGACAATAGTCACAATACTAATGGTATCATCAACAAGTGCTTGTACTTATCTAAAAAATTGCGTTCAATCTGAACATTATTTACATGCTACTCAGTGTGCACATTAAGAACACATGAGCTCAGTGCTATCGCACAGTATGCCTGCTGAGTTTTCCTAATTCACAGCGATCACTGTATAAGCATCACTAATTGACCAGATGAACTAACATTCCAAGCACCACTCATACCACTAGAAGTATCAGAGGCAGGATGTCAAAGAACTAACAAACAGCCTAATTGACGAATTTGGAAAGAGTTCACAACGCAAGCATATATTTTGGAGAAAGAAGTACAATAACAATATGATAAAGTGTCATTACCTTAATTACACGACCTGCAATCTCCAATTGCCCATTCAAACTCAGAGCATTTCTAGCATCTTCAAGACGTGCAAACTGCATGCAAGTAACTGATTCAATGAGTTTGATTTATCCAATAAACTTGCAAGAAATCATATAAAGGTATCTGATACGGACAGCTGGAAGGGAATTGGTGTGCTATGCTACAATAAGTAAAAGGGGAAAAAATAACTCAAATATGAAGTTTTTTTTTTTTTTTTTTTTTTTTTTCTTCCAGAGGAGGCTGGTTGGTTAAAGCCAATTCTAATTTCCAACTCAAGCTATAATGAACTGGCATACTGACAGACATATTTATTTTTTATCCACGTTTGGTTAAGATGCAAGTTCTAGTGAAACAGACCTGCACAAATCCAAAACCTTTGCAGTTGTTAGTTTCATCATGAGGCAACTGAACCAGTTCTACAGGACCAAATGCTCCAAAAACCTGTATAAATAACAAATATTAAAGATTGAAATACTCAACCGAGTCAAAATACAAAAAAAACAGCAATACTTCCAAAGAAAAAAAAAACTGTGAACAAAAGTGCTCAAAAGAATTATCACCAAGAGCAAGCTCAATTATATAACATAATGAGATGCCAACATGAGAACCAAGTCACAAAACTGCTCACCTGGCGGAGATCATCTTCTTTTATATTGGTATGGAGATTTCCAACATACAGCCTTCTAGCTCCACCAGAATATGGGCCTATCATCCCACCTGGTCCAGTGACAACAGATGTTGTTGACTGAACGAGATTCTTCTCAGCCTCTGATGGCTTCACCATCACTGGTTGACCAAGAAGAGGCTGACCAGAGAGTGCGATCGCCATAGGTACTGACATCGCATCATAAAACTCAATATACCTACAAACCAGACAACATTAGATCTTGAATGATTTAAACCTAACTGCCACATACAGAAACATGTAAGCAAGATTTTACTGCAAGTTCCAAACATAGTTCAAATAAGGGGAGAGAAAAATGTCCTTTATATGATCATATGACCAGTGGGAATAACCTACACTATATGCATTGCATTTAGACAAAGGAGATCTATATCACTGTAAATTTCCAATGTTGATGGTACAAAATTCTAACATTGTGAATGGTCTAATGAAGCCGCATACTGAACAAGAAAATGAAAATAAGGAAAGTACGCCCATTGAGAAGGAAGAACTGGCAGCCATTCCAAAACCAAATTCCAACAGAGATCAATCGACTTTAAACAGGATAGTTTTATTTGCACCATAGAATGTAACCATAGCATCTTGTCAACAAACCAAATGACTTTAAACTCTCGCACCGTCTTAAACCCTACATTCTATTCTTAAAGTGAACTTCTCTTAACGACCAAAGCTTTTACCATCAAGATAGAAGAAAACCTACCCAACTCCCTTCGAACGTCTTGAATTCCGATCCATAATAAGACGTACATCGCGGACCTGAAACACAAATCAAAGCTATTAGATAAACAGTGATAGAAATACACTTACAACTACAGCCACAGCCACAGAATGACATAAATAGAATATCAAATCATTATGGATTTCCGGTTATCAGTTAAGTTGAAGCAAGGACTAAATCAACAGAAACTTCTTAATTGATACAAGTTAACGCTTTAAATCAAGTCCCTTTTAGCTATATAGTGTAGAAGCTTTACCATCTATGATTTGTTAAATGAACATGATATAGATAGACGTGAAATGAACAAACCTTTCCAGCCCTTGAGAAGAACTCATATACATCTCTTTCATCTGCCTTCAAACAAATCTGTCAAATTTGTTCACCATAATGTTGTTGTTATGATATACGAACCTGGGAGATAGAAGTTCAAGATAACACAATAGAATGCATATACCAACGTATTTGCTATACCTGATAAGCAAATACTGTCCTTTGATCTCTCTCAGGATCAGACTCTGGTTCTGTCCCTTCTTCCTTTTTGTCTTTATGTCTTCTGCAGCACAGAAATGAGAAATTGACAAACAATGGTATTGTTATTGACAAGACATTGAGTGGAGAACATGTCAAGAAAGAAGAACATGTAAACATCAAACATAAAGTATCGTTGGATCCTGAAATAGAAAAAAAAAATCCTTAATTGGCAGAGAAAACAACCTGAACGATACCTAGAAAGGAATCTGTTATTTAATATATAATAAAAACCAATCTGGGGTACAATATGTCAATTGAGTGAAATTCGTATATTTGGTGTTAATTGCTAAGCAGGTAATGCATGCAATCCAACTTCAAAAAATGGATTAACAGATTGGTACCTTCTATACACAATATAATGTTAAATGAAACAGCACCATCAAGTTGTATGGATGGCGGTACCAAAGGACCTAGTTGCAATTATTTGGAAACTGTTAGAAGCTATTATTCCAGAAAGAGAATCACAAACACACAGAACAAAGTAATAACCCTATAAACTGAAAACACATACTAAATCTATTTGCAGTCACACCCAAAACGTCACTTTAAAATGATGCAATTTTTATAAATATGACTCTCAAAGAGAGCACAAGAAATACCCAAAGGTGAGGCCTGTAAGATGAGCAATCTGCATAAGTTTCTCAAAAGAGGGAATAAAAGCTTGTATGTGAGTCTAATTTTTTGTACATATACAGGCACATTAGGTAAAATAATAGCAGGTATCTAAGCTTGCAAAGCTACAAAAGTCCTCTCCAGAGCCAATGATCCCAAAAAGAAAAAAAAAACTTCCAAAGGTCGCAAAGGTCAGCCTAAACCCTAAAGGCAAGCAATCAAACACGTGAAAATAAGTATACATATACACACTAAAAAAATGACAACCACTGAAAACTGAATTTCCCATAAGCACCAGAAGATGAGATACTTCTCTAAGCAAAGCCCATCTCTCCCCCTACCAGCATTTCTGCAACAGAATAAATATAATTAAGCAACGGAGTTCAGAAGGAGACGATAACGAAAAGCATTACATGACATCACCACCATGGTCAAATTCTCCAACATTGAACCCTCAATCTTGCATTGCAAGCTTCTAAATAGAGTCCAGAAAGTTTAGAAGAAACACTTAAGACCCATGACCTGAGCTGTGCCTGGCCCAATTGCCAGAAAGACCATCTGATGATTGCTCTAGCATATCTGCGAGTTCCCAGAATCTAGTGTTCAATATTCAGAATTTCTAAGGCTGTTAAATATAAGTAACTTATGAAGCTAAGTATGACTAACTGAGAATATTCATTTAAACAATAGCATGAACCCACTTATCCAAGCTGGAAAATACTTGGGAGGAAAGAAATAACAATCTAGGGCACAGAAAAGGTGATTATATGTTCAAGATGGATACAGTTCCACATCCAGCACAGAACCCATGTGAGACTAGGCTGAATAAAAACAAAAGGCAAGCAACTTAATAAACTGTAGAGCAATCAGAGACTACAAATAAGTACACAACTGGTTCGCTGTCAAGTGAGTTGACCACTTAGCAAAAAGAAAGAAAGTTAGTTACCAAAATGCACCCGGACATAACTTTTTTCAGCAGAAAACGTTTCCATTAACTTAAAATGTTCCTATAATGAACAGGATTCTCTTTTTGTAGATAAATTTCTCCCCAAGGTTCTTACCAACACTATAAATGCAAAGCAGCTCACCAGCTTCAGTTTTAGAACATCAAAAACAAAAAACTTCAATGAACTTCAATCTAGAAAATCATATTTAGCAATTTGGATCAGTTTGGCCTGACGCCCTACTACTAATTCCTGGGTTTGTGATGACACAGAGACACCACAAAGAGCAAATATAGCATATAATACACAAACACAACCATCCTAACCATCAGCCCCTTTCCGAAATTGTCACATTGATACTTAAGTGCACAGAGCGAGCAACTAGATTGTTACCCCAACAACCAAAAATGCTCCCATTATAAATGGCATGTACAAATGAGAGAAAAGGGAAGAGAGGAAAACACAGATGCCTGTCACAGGTCCCAACACCCATGTAATCCAAAGAAGTGTCATTTGTCGACAACAGCCCGTTTGAACTTGTCGCATACAAATATGCATACATACAAAAGAAGAAAAAAGAGCAAACTAGAAGATATTGACGCCACAAAAAGGTTTGGTAGACACTAGTAACAAAAATTGCACCAACAAAATACTGACAAAGGATTCTCACTAAATGCCTCTTCGGCCTTGATAACAGATTTACACAAATTTTTTCCACCATAACTTTTTGAAGAGTGCTTGGTCCATGATCCTAATTTCAACAAATTGAGAAAAGAGACAGCTCACATTGTTCCAAGACATTTCAGAGGTCCAAAATTAGCATCAAACATACTTAGACCAATTCAAATGGTAGGGTTAAAACTCAAAATTTGAGTTTTAAACTCAGCCACTTGCGGCAATACCAACAACTACTGTTTTTTATCGGACGATGTCCAACAAATGGTCCAGATTCAGTTTTTTTTATATCAAATTTATAAATCCATTAAATCCAATGGTTGAGGTTGAATATGAGCAAATGTAACAGTAAAAAAATATAACAACCCAAAAGTAAATCCAACAGCTAAAACAATTAAAAAAATTATTTAAATCAAAATTCACCTGAAAACTCCATAAATACCTATGTATTTGTTCAAACATCCACACAAAATTCACTTTCGTCAAACAAGTCTTCCGTTTTTTTCTTTCTACCCACCTATGTATTTGCGTTTACGAATGGGTAGGTTGTGCGGTTTTTCATGTTCTTTCATTTGGTGCATATGTGTCAGAATGAGGTGGGTTTAGTGATTTTTCATTTATTATTGGAATTTAAATATTTTTATGTGAAAATGTTCATAAAAGTAAATTAGGATAATCTACATAAATTTTATTTTAAAAAAAGTTACCAAAAAAAAATTTGGCTAAAATCATTCTTTAATAATTTCGCGCTAAAATTTTAGGCCAAAACCATTGGAGGAAAATATTTGTTTCGGGTTAGAAACTAAATTTTCTGGTTTAAAAAATTAGGTATTAACCCTAACCATTGGAGTTGGTCTTAGAGGTGCATTAAGCATGTTATACTCTTTGATCCTCAACTAAAAGCATAATATACTCTTGGACTGCTAATACTACCATCCTTTAGATCCCTGATTCATAAAATAGAAAAGCACTAATGCATTACCAAGAGCAATCCCTTCAAAATGCATATCTAAAAAAAGGGCTGCGTTGTTTCTCTCATAGGAACTATTGTCTAAATCAACTGGGAACAGAAGGAGAGCACCATCCAACATTTTATAAATAGGCCCACACATCCTCTCCCAAAATAAGGCGCATTATTATGAGAAACAATATCATTCCTCCATGCGATTAATAGCAGTAATAGTAATAAGCTCATGCAATGACTTGCCAATTGCCATCAATAATTTCCACTGCTACAAAGGATGGTGGTCATCCAAAAATAAATTATATAGTCTGACAAAGAATTTAACTGCCACAAAGCTAAACTATATGAATCGAAAGAATACCTGTTTTCTTTTTCCCGCTCCCTCAAATCCTTCTCCTTATCTCTTTCTTTATGCTCCACCTCCCGGCTCCTTTCTCTTTCATCCCGATCACTTCGATGCCTTTCTGAATGGCTCCTGCTTCGACGTGGTCGCTCTTTATCCTTCTCCCGGTCCCTGTCACCCTTGCGGTCACGTTCTCTCCTGTCTCTATCGGGATCGGGATCCCGCTCTTTGTCTCTTTCCCTGTTTCTCTCCTTACCATTTCTTTCCTCTCTTTCTCTGTCTTCCCTACCTCTATGATCCCGGCTACTCCTGTGGCGATCCTTTTCTCTGTCTCTGGACTCTGAGCGGTGACGAGAAGATCCCCTCTCTCTGTGCCTATCATTACCACGTTCACGGGACTCATCTCCAGATTTTGAACGCTTTGAGTGACGCTCCTCATCGTGACCCTTCTCGTCACCTTTATGCCTTGAACTTCGGCTGTGACCTTTCTCTCCAGATTTTGAAGCTTCCTCACCACCATTCACAGTTTCTTTTGATTTCGGCGGTTCAGGATGTTCAACTGTTTTCTCTAAATAATCATACTCATCAAAATCCATCAGACCTCTCGTCTAATCAGAATGTAGCACAAATAACCTCACAGTTAAACCTCAGTTCTGGCGATATCTGCAACAATCGACAATAAAAAATCAATGAGCAGAACAATGAGCTTCTAAGCACTAAGCCTGCAGTTAGCCGAAAGTAACCAAATTTAAACATTTTAAACTCTATAGTTTCTGTACTTTGCACAAACCGAATAACCCAATATAAAATCAAATTTAAAAACATATCTCCAATAAACTGAGTTCTCATGGAACTATAATTTATCAAATTTCCAGATTTATAACACCTAACAACTGAAGTAACCAAAACCTTTATCTTTACCAGATTTCAAATAAAGTACCAATCACAACACTCACAAAGCAGATTAAAACAAAATTAGAGCAACTAATTACAGTCAAATTATCTGCCTTTTGAATTCCAATAGTGGCAAAATTGCAGCAAAACCTGCACCAACAGTCCACTTTTTCCTTTTACCATCTCCCGAACCCAAACCCTAAATAAATCAATAAACAAACATGGTGTTAGGGTTTTACTGCGAGCTCGAAATCCTTACCTCCAGGGGAGCTACAAGTAGAAGAAACAGCAAGAAGAAGGAGAAGAAGTAAGAGGAGAATTGCAGTTGCAGAGCCGCAGACGCCGACGCGGACGAAGGAAGAGCTGTGTGATTGTCTCTGTGTGGTTTTGAATTGAGAAGTGAGAGGATTTGGTCCGAGCTTGAATTTGAGAGGGTGTCTCTCTCGCGCTCGCGCTAGGGCTAACTGTGTGCACTGGAAAGGGCGTGATGTGTAATGGGGACCCGGGTCTCATTAGGTTGCTTTGTTTTAACCGGGGGAGCCTTGAATAAAGCGTGGATTAGCATAGGGCCCGATGAACCTTTCAATTTTTATATGGGATTGGAAAGTGATTTCCGTACTCTCTTTTCTTTTTAACTATGCCTAGAATTATCCTTTATAATTGAGATGAAACTTTTTAGGGTAAATTACATTGTACCCCATTAGGTTTGTGGTCTATTACAATCGCATACAACATCTTCAAAACATTTCACTTTCATATCTCAACTACTATTTTATTTCAATATAGTACCTCCGTTACATTTTTCATCCATTGATCCGTTAAAAGTTGACGTGGCTGTCAAATGTGTGCCACGTGAAAAACTTAAAAAAAATCTCTCTTCCCTTCACAAACGTCCAACTCCTCTCTCCCCCTCATTTTCCCTCTCATCTTTTCCCCCTTCGTCCTCTCTCTTTCTCCTCTTTCACGCAAGCCGTCCACCAGTCACCAACGACCGTCAAATTAAACCTCCAGAATCCTCTTCACGTCCTATTTCCAACCCCCAAGTTAGTTTCTACAAATTCGTAGCCGAATTTCGTCAATTTCAGATCCAAGAAGGGTGGCCACAGATTTTCCGACAAATTTTTGGCCAAACCTGCCGAAATCGGACCTCGACCCAAGAGGTAAAAATGATCCTCTCCTTGGGGGCTGTCCTCCACTGTAAGTTCTTTTCCAAACTAAAAACTTTTAGTTTTGGAGTCGATTCTAGATTTCGAATTTTAAATCCATTTTCTGTATTCATGTCAAAGATTGGGACGAGGAAGGTGAATCAAGTTTCTTTCCAACTTGGGCCGAGAAGAATTAGACCCACCCACGTATGGATTTTTTTTGCTTAAATTCATCCTAGTGTCACAAGTAGCTTTTGGAAGTTTATGGAAGAGCTTATGAAAAGATTCACATCCGTTTTACTCGTTTAAACTTGAAGTAGTTAATTGTCTTATTTTTGTTTGGGGCGCCTGGTTCCACTTTGTTGTCCTAGAATGCGTGACGGTAGTTGATGAATGTTCTGGGTTTGTTTGGTTTTTTATTTTTTTTTATTTTTTGTTTTTTTTTTTAAATTTAAATAGTGGAGGAGAGAGCAGAGGAGGGAGAATGTGGGTCGGGAAGGTGAAGAGGGATAGTCTGGGGGTTGCGATGGTGATGGGGGAGGGTTGTGGTGGTGATGGGAGGAGAGGGAGGTGAGTCAGGGGTGGGGGGGAAGGTTTCTGGGTTTATTTGCAGGAGTGGGGGGTTGCGCGGAGGTGAGTTTCAATTTGGGTTTTTTTTTTAAGGGTAAATTATTATAATATTTTAAATGAATAAAAAAATTATTTTTTTGCCACGTGGCATATATTTGGCAGCCACATGGCACAAATGTGGCCACCACGTCAGTTCTTAACAGATTAATGAATAAAAAAATGTAACGGAGGTACTATATTGAAATAAAATAGTAGGTGAGGTATGAAAGTGAAATGTTTGGAAGATATTGTATGCAATTGTAATAGACCCCAAACCTGATGGGGTACAGTGTAATTTACCCAACTTTTTATTTGGTTTGAATTGCGTTGGACACGGCTCGGTTTGATTGGTTTATTGGTCAAACGAACCACTGTATGGATTGTGTTAGGTCAAACACGGTTCGGTCGGATTGGTGTTTACTGGTCAAACCCACCACTGCACAAACGTCTGAAGCTAAAAAACCCTACTACGTTGCGATGGAGTTGAGATGGACTGAGACAATCTTTTACCACTTTCTCCATTGAAAAGCTTCATCGGCTTGTATAGACGTATTCCCCTCCGTTACAAAGGAATTCGAATCTTGCTCCTTCCTATGTATGTAGTTCCTAACTTCCTCAAGAAAAAGAATAATGAATAGATAATTCGCATGTCATGTGAGACAGAATATAATCCACTCGCATGTCATAGAGAATTGTTATTTGAGCATCTCCACCAGTTTCCCAATTGCAAGGGCAATTGGGTTGAGTTGCCCTTCACCCCAAAAAAACTCCTCCAACAGTTTACAAAATGGGAGGCAATTGAGTTAAAGGCAGTTGCAAAGCCAGATGCCCCTTCAACAATTCCAAGGGCTTGCACCCTACTTGAAGCCCAACAAACAAGGGGGCCTCATGTGAAGCCCAAATTTGTCCAACCCATGAGTTATTCACCAACATTCCCAGTTCTCCACCCACATGGCTCTTTGTGAGCCTTTGATTTTTTTAAAAAAAATATTCAATTCAAAGGTTAAGATTAATCAAACTCTAAAAAATTAAAAAAATCATAAAACTTACCCCAAAAAATTTTAATTAATTAAAAAAATTTAAAAAACTTACAAAATTAAACACACTTGAAAATTACCCAAAAATTTACAATGAAAATGATATTGGGGATAAGACAAAGAAACATTATAAATTAAAAAAATAATATGTTTGTGACTAGTAATCCGGCTTTTTATATTAGCACCATATAATATTGAATGCACCCCACATTAAATTTTAATATTAAATGACTTATGTACCATACTATGCAATGACAATTTTGACCTTATTAGGTTTTAAAAAAATAAAATTTTTATAAATACTCCCCGAATCACTTATAACGTATTATTTATTTTCTTCAACTATCAAAACCCCTTCCACCCTCCATTATTGAACAAAATCCTAACTAATAAAACTATAAGTACGTTGATTGAGAAAAATTATTTTGACGAATAGAACACGAAATAGATGTTTCGGAAGCTTCACATGAGGCAAGACTTCATATTTTTCATTGTTTTAGTGATTTCAACATCGATAATTATGTCAGCATGCTTTTGCTGCGTTATTTAAGCTTCTCCGTTCTTATTTATCTTTTAGGGATTACTTTTTTCTGTTAGGTTCCTCCCAGTCGTCATTTTTTTTAGCAATAGTTTATGTTACTGTAAAACTGCTAGAAGCCTCTTCCGTCTGCGGTTCTCATACCATAGCAAATTTGGCTGTCATTTGAAGGGATGTACTCGAGTTAACGGTGGAATTGGAAACAAGAAATAGGGTTGGATAAGCACATCCATAATAACATGCATAATTAAAGAAAATTTGTCAAAATTAAAAGCTTTATTGATTAAAGCATAAGACTAATGAAACTATACAATGTTGCATGCCCCACATACGCTTTATTGATTAAATCCTGGTCGCTATTTTTTGTCAAAATTAAAAGCTTTATTGATTAAAGCATAAGGCTAACGCCTATCTTTATTAAAGCATAAGAATAATATTGATCTTGAGTTGTAGGATTCTTAGCAAATAATTGAGATGTACGATTCTTAGTAAATAAACAAGGATTTGATACGAAATTTTAGTGTATTTAAACAGAATTGCATACAAGGGAATGCCTTTACAGGGAACACTGAGGCTGCAACAAGGAGCATCGTCACAAACTCATTTAAAACTGACGAGGTAATTATTTTTCGTATATTATTAAAACCTTACAAATGGCCAAACTTTAGTTGTTGTATTCTATACTTTTATTGGTCCTTCAATTATAAATACAGTTTTCCAAAGTCTGTAGTATGATACAAACCTCAATGATTACACCATACAAAATTAGGCAAAAGATGGATCTCTGCCCCTCAATGCGCATCTGTGAAAGTGCTGAATTCGGATTCAATTCATGACATGTATTACTCTACACTTATCTATTAGGGAGAACATGTCCTCAATATTCACCATACATTTGGAAGAGGATGTTAGACTTTATATATTTCATAAACAACTAAAAACACTAACCTGAAAGAATCCATAAATTATGCTTAATTGATAAAGTACTCGAAGTCAACATAGCATGTAGGAAAGATGAACCATCTTTGACAGAACCGTGCGGAATATACTCAACCATGGACTTCTCCTTCGGTGTAAATTGTATTGGAATCTTGTGGAATAATATGTTAGTTGACCAAAGTCTTCTGCATACTCAACACTCCTTTATACTCGAACTAATGGGGCATTCATATGAGTTTTTGTGTGTTGTGAGCAAGGACCTTAGCCTTGTATTTATATGGACTTAACTCTAATGAATCTTCCCATAATAATGTCATTAGGATTCCTGCAGTCCAAGGATAATTGATACACCAAATCTCATTCCAAATAGGATAGAATTATGAGCCCTATTCCCCAAGGAAATCCGCAATATATTAACTTTACTTGGGGTACAAGCTATAGCTATTAACTAAATCTTAATCTTTGTTATATTCCAAGCAATCCTTAAATTAACTGTGTAGACCTATTAACCGTTGGATTATGGTCCAATGTCCAACATAAGATTCTTAATTGTGACAAAGATCAGTTTGTGTAGTGTCAGAACCACTATGGCAGCAACAACAAAGCCAATCAGGTGGGTCATTCGGGGGTGGATGATTGGGAGAGGTTGGTGAGTTTTGCTAACTTTCTCAAAAAGTTTTATGATGCTTTGCAACCCTTGAGTGAAACCTTTGATCCAACATTAAACTTAATACTGAGCACGGTGATTGCTTTGTAAGTGGAGATTGAATAACAAATTTTAAACACCTCTAATGCCACTTTGCAAAGTGTGGTTACCTCAATGAAACTCAAGTTTGACAAATATTGGAATGACATTGAAAAGTTGAACCCTATTCTCTTTCTAGCCCAAGCACTTAACCCGAGGTACAAATTCGAAATGTTGGAGAGAAATCTAGAAGAGTTCTCGGCTATGGAGAAGACAAAATAAGGGAGGTGAAATTATGGGTTAAAAGAAATATAACTGAGTTGTATAATGCATATAAGGAGGGAGCGGCCTTAGTAGTAGTACTTCAAAGGTGGAGCAAAGATCAAGTGTTGTAGTTGATGATGGGGAAGATGTGGTAGAGATTGATGTTGTGAAAAGGATGACAAGGAAGATCCAACAAAAGAGAGTGGCGACACAACAAAATGAGATAGCCAATGAAATTGATATTGCTTCAATGATCCACATCAAAGCCTACATATGAGGGTTTCAATCTTTTGGATTGATGGAAAGGAAATAATGGTACAGATCACATTCTTAGTAAAGTTGCTCAGGATGTTTTTGCTCTTCTTAGTAGCACCATTACTAGTGAGAATGCCTTTAGTCTTGGTGGGAGAGTTGTCGATCTTTTTAGATCTTCCTTAACACCTAAAACAGTTGAGGCTTTAGTGTGTACTAGTGATTGGCTTAGGGGGGAATGAATTTTGTTTCCACAAAGAGCCTACACTCGATGAATTCACATTCTACAAGAAACTTGACCACTTAGAAAAAAAGTAAGTAAAGAATTTAATTTCCCTTTTTATTTTCTTAGTATTCATTATCTATTATTATAATTCAATCTAAATGATTTGTGGATTATTGTTTTAGGGACGCCTAATTTGGGAGGTGAGGAGGAGAATCCAAAACAAGGAAATAAAATGTCACCTCCATCTCCTCGACTAGGGGTGGGCACGGAACGGTTCCACCCCTAAACCGGAACCGGAACCTTAAAATATCAACGGTTCCGCTTAAATTTATTACTAGAACCGTACGGTTCGGTCTACACCGGTTCTGATTCGGTTCTTGCTGGTTTATGGTTCCGAATACTAAATTATTTGAACACCAAATCATCATGCATTCAAAAACATCTTCTAAAACTGATTCTATAAAGTTGCATACAACATATATCCTTTTTAATGCAAATGTCTTTGGTTAGTGGCACCAAGTCAACAACACATATACTGTTTGCATAAAACACATATCCTGTTTGATTGTGTAAAGGAGCAGAAGCAACAACATCAAGCAAAAAGAAATATTCAAATAAAGGAAATATGCAATTGGCAGCAACCACAAGCAAAAACAAAAATCCAAATGTCCTTGGCAGCATCAGATTCTTTTTCAAACAGTAGCTCCTATGCATAATCAAACAACATATAATCAAATCAAACTTATTTCAAAGAGCAAACAGAATCAAACAACTTCTTATTTTAGAGAGCAAGCATGGGCTTCCCCAGTTTTAAAAGGTTGATGTCACCAAATTTACATAAACATAAGAATGTATCTTGAGGATAATAAGTTACGGTGTTTGAGAATGGGGATTTAGTAGTAATCTTAAAGTCACGCCTGAGTCTCATAACCTAGCTATTCTTTAGAGTGAGGACTAGTAAGACTACATGATGTGATCTTTCAAGTATCCTGAACATAAATTAAACTAAAAACCACCGAACATTTATAGGTATTGACACACCCTGTCCCAAGGAGGGCGTGCTGGCCGTCACGTGAGAGTGACGTTTATGTGCACAGTGCGGAAGCTAATAAAATAAATAGAAATACGACTGAATAAAAACCAACTACTAGCCATACTATCCAAATAACATGCTAGTGAGAGTCTAAGTGTATAAATACATATTTAGAGCAATAAGAACGTCTAGTTGCAGTCAAGGACAATTGCTAAGATATAATACCCGAAGGTGAATCATACTTTTGTGAATTCTGTTAGAACACCGTTGGATCCCTCGTGGCCACCAAAGCACTGCTACCTAGAACATGGATGGGCGAAAAACAAAACACGTGAGTGGGCAAAAACAAATCTTTTCAAAACCTTTTCTCTTTTCAAAGGTTCTAACCCCTCCCCATAAAACCTGTATAATTTCCCAGAAATATATAATACGTATATACTTATCTCAAAACCATGCTCAGAAGTAGTGATATGCAAGGTATATGCCATGCCAAATATATCTCATCAAATCACATAAGTATATCAGGTGAAATAAACTCATCATAGATAATAACATGTCCACCGAGTGATCAGCTTGGCTGAACTATAGCTCATAATCAATCTCATCATATATATATATATATATATATATATATATATATATATATATATCTTGCACACGAGTTGGAACCACCTCACGTGGTCTGACTGACAAGACTGTGTGTAAATAAATACGCTCTAGTGCTACAATCAAGTGAAGACTGTGCGCTAATCGCGGGTCACCTACGAGTCGGAACCACCTATAGTGGTCTGTACGACAGGACTATGTACCTAACTTGGATCCAAGATGAACGTGTGGTGCGGGAGGTGAACTTCCACGTGAAAGATTGTGCCCTAACTCTGGGCGGAAGCATTAACACCTGGGTGTAGGTTTATGAACTTTCAATACATCTCAACATAAACATCATTTCATATTAATCATTCTCTATCATTGATATATACTCACATGATACTTACCTGTGCGTCCACAGCACCAATTACCATTATATGCAGCTACTAATGCATGAATAAAATAGATATATACTTTGCATGGCATAACATATCACATTTCACTTAAATTGATTTTCTGGGAAAAATCTCATTTATATAGGTATATACGGAAAACAAAAGCCCACTAACAAATAAGTTGAAGGGTCATAACCCCCGAGTCTCGATTGATGGCGCTCGTCCTCAGGATAGGCCTTACCTATATGCGTAATAACCGAATAAACGTTATTTAACGCACATAACCAACAATATGTAATAACTTCTCATACAATACTCAAATTGGGTATATGAATATACCACTGTGATCTACACAACCTCACGAACATCCCCATATTTTTAGAAAAATTTTCCGATGCCCCACGCCCCGGCGAGGGTACGGCCCTACCTGCCCCCACGCGCGGCCAACCCTGACGGATTCCTAACAAACGTTAGGAATATTCCGTCGAATATTCTGTAAAGTCCTTAATAAAAATTTAATGGCGTTACTGACGCCGTTAGAATATTCCGTTAAACTTAACGGAATATTCTCTCATCTTCTTCCTTCAACTTTGGCGACCGTCGCCGTTGCCGGAAAAACGGAATTTTTTCAAAACTTTATATCTCCTTCGATTCTTACCCAAATCTCATGAAACTTGTCTCATTTTAAAGCTTACAACAAGTAGAATAGAACCTTACAAATTTTAAGCCTTGAAAATCATGAAATCTCGCCGGAGGAAGCTCGAACTTCCGGCCAAGTCCTGCAACTCGTCGTTCTCCAGCTTTCGACGTCCAAAACCACTCAACGTTTTTCCCCGAGCTTCCTGAGAATGTCTTAAAGTTTCCTATAAGCTTAAAATCTCCTGAAACATCCATAATTACGACCACATGAACAGTGACCTTCGACGGGATTTTTAAAACTCATGATCCCGATGTTAACACTACTCCAAAACCACTTCAAAATGACAAGGAAGTTAAAACAATACCTTTTAGAGTCTTAAAACACCTTAAAACTTCCACGAACACCACTGTGGTACTGTGTACCTCGTCGGAGTTTATGGGATCTCAAGGTTCCGACATCTTTTCTTCGATCCAAAGGTATGGTTGAGTTCGTGACCTCACAAGGAACTCAAAAATAGTCTTCAACAACTCGATCTGCGACGTTCAATGGGTTTTGTGGGTGTCGTCCGTACGAAAAAGTCGAGAGGGAGAGAGAGAGAGTGAGATTCTGAGAGATAGAGA
The DNA here is from genome assembly GCA_024362995.1 of Heteromeles arbutifolia. Taxonomy (NCBI): domain Eukaryota; kingdom Viridiplantae; phylum Streptophyta; class Magnoliopsida; order Rosales; family Rosaceae; genus Heteromeles; species Heteromeles arbutifolia. The sequence continues at coordinate 20,195,653 of JANCRC010000004.1, read as the reverse complement.
GAGTCTGCGAGATAGAGAGATGGTACGGGAGTGAGAGAAGAGAGAGAAAGAGATGGGTGTGTAAGTGTGGTCCTCACACTTCCACCTAAGCATAAACATAACCATGGTTGTACCAAATATCCCATTTCCTCAACTAGGGTTTCCAAATAAAATCTCAATTATGAAATTCCCATGAAACGCTCAAGGGTAATTTTGTCAATTCACGTCATCCAGAATAAAATTTCGGGACGGGCTGTTACAGGTATAATTACTTACAAACTTGTGCTAAGAGCAATTGGTTGACAGAGTTTTGAGCACCATGTAATTTGTATTCATTACACTAGCAACAGAAGAACAAAAACCATGTGCTAAGAGCAATCGGTTGAGTTGGTGATTATGCTTGGGGTGGAGTTGGTGGTTTGGGTTGTGGTGGAGTTGGTGGTTGAGATTGGGTTTGAGTTGGTGGTGATGGTGTTAGACCCGGTGATGGTGTTAGACCCGGTAATGACGAAGGTGATGATGAAGAAACAGATGATACAGAGAACAAAAACTATGTGATTTTGATTGGCTCATCATCCCTAAAATAGACACACACACAAAACCCAAATTCAACACAGAGTTTGTCATTCACATACATATTCTGAATTATAGGAATATACTGGAAGGTTATCTTCAGTTCTCTCCGTCCATTGCATCAGTATATAATAAACTCCTAATAATCTAACCCATATATTGGAATGAGAATGAACAATGACATACCTTCAGTTTTCTCCGTCCGTTGCACCTGATAATCTAACCCATTGGTTGGCACAAAGTTTCCAAGAAACAAAAGGAACTAATGGCTCCAGCCACAAATCTCGGCTCAAGTTTATTTTTCTGCCCCTGCATCATTCAATGTACAGGCCAAAAAAGACACATCGAGTGATTAGAACGAGATCTCATCAATTAACTACACTCAGATTCCAGTTAACCAGATAAGACAATGCCTCTACAAAGCAATTGAGGAATAATTACTCTAAACACATAAATTTTTGTCCTGTACTCTGCTAGACCTTCAGTTCCTCCAGTGACAATACCGGTTGCAGTAACCTTATTGTTCTCCTTTAGATCACCAACTATCTTCAAATCTATTACCTTTGGAGCCGCTGGAATTTGACAGAGCAAAAAAATAAAAAAAAGGAAAACAAGAGTAAGTCAGTGACAACATACCAACATCATAAAGAGCAATTAGCTTTAGAATAGTATACATAATATGTAAGTGTATATATGCAAAATGCATATGCACAGATGACCCAGAAACACACATCCTTGCAATTTCACCAAGTATTTTAAGCATGTCCTTAGATATATCCTTTCTGCAACATAGAAGAGAAGAACCACCAAAACTATAATGAAAAAGAACAAATACCCTATCTATATGACCAGAATAATTGATATTGCTTCGTGGCTTCTCCTCAACTTCCAAACCATCAGGTAGTACAAAGGATGAACTGGTCCTCCTGGTGCGTGGTGTCATCAGCATCTGCATTGACACTGTCAATAAGAATTTTTCCCTAATATTTTAGGCATCGCAATCTTTTCTTCCTCAATTCGGACTGTTGTAACGGAGACCAGAGATACTTGTAACATCCATTTATTTTAACTCCATCATGGTTATCTTTTTCAAACAGTTCCACTAGATTGTAATTTTATTACATCTTCAAATATATAAGAACAAATGAATTAGTTCTGGAATCATATTGAAGCATATGGTAACAAAACAAGGAGAATTTAAAAAAAAAAAAAAAGACTTTAACAGTTATGGTACCTCAATCTAGTGGTCCATCAAGTAAACCATGCGAGTGAATCCAAAGGTGTAGAGATTTTGTATATTTAGTGCAAAGGATACAAGTGGGTGATGAACTAACTACTAAGCATAACTTATGTTTCCTCTGTTTCTAAATTAGACACCAGCAAGGAACCCATCTGCAAGACAGAAGTCAAGGACTCAATTATAGTGTTAATCACACATATATAGTGCAGGTAAAAGAGAATGGACAACCAGTGGAACTCAACCATATTCCTAATCTCAAATATGAGAATAGATAGAGAAAATACCAAGGAGGGAGGACGGAGGACGAAGTGTCGTGAGCTGTCGCGGAGGAGGGATGATGAGGGCCGTCGCAGTTGAGGTTGTGGGCTGAATCGTTGATATTTTGGATGAGAGGTCGTGAGTGGGTGGTCGCCGGTCAGCTGTGTGAAATGGGGGAATGGGTGTGAGGTTGGATGAGTGAGGTGAGGGTTAGGTGAGTGAGAGTAAACCCTAATTGGGATGGGATCCACTGCTTTGCAATTTGGTGAAACCAATTTTTCAACCTATTATACCATGACATGTGTGTATATATATAATTTATTTATTTATTATTAATAAAACGGTTCGGTTCGGTTCTGGCTTGTTCTTGGTCATTCGAAATCAAAACCAGAACCGGTTTGAACGGTTCGGTTTGGTTTTTGACTCAAAGTTGACTTTTTCGGTCAACACGGTTATTTTCGATTTTTTTTTTCATACGGTTTGATGAGGTTTTGCGGTTTTTATGCCCTTCCTTATCCTCGACCACCTCAAGTTGAAGTTCAACAATGTCAAAGTTAATCACTACCTCCATGAGCACCCATTTCAAAGGGAAGGGCTCAACCATCAACATGAAGGAGAATAGCTCAATCAACAAGAAGGGAACAACCACAACCATCAACAAGAGCAAGGGGCCGAAGGGGAAAACAATCTTCATGAACTTAATTTAAGTGTTTGTTTTTTCTTTTGGTTTGTAACTTAACTTGTTTTATTTTGGAACTTTGGTTTGTAACTTATGTTTTTGCTTTTGGGTTTGTTACTTAACTTATTTTATTTTTGTTGCATTGATGTTGAATGTTGAATTTAAGTAGTTTGATAGTAGAATATATAGAAATATAAGTATGAAATTAAGTAGTTTGGAACTTTGGAACATCAATTTGAACTGATATGAATGAATTATATTTCAAGAACAATTGGTATTTCAATTAGGGCTATGAAAGTTTAAATTTGTATGAAGTAAATGGCTCAAAATTCTATTTATATGAAATTGGGCTAACAAAATTTCAGGCCAAAAGCTTAAATTTCAGCTCAAAAGCCCAATATCTCAAGTTTCAGCCCAAAAACCCAAAATCATAATTAAGTCGTTATTCGTCCCGAAATATTGAAATTCAGGAATATTGAAATTTCGATTCGGGATCGGTCTTAGGATTCCAGTCCCGAAAATGGTCAATTCGGGGTTCGGAATTCGGGATCACGTTTTCGATTCGGTATCCCATACCATCGGCCCTAAGTTTGGCCATGTCCGTCTAGGAGACCATGAACTGATTCCAGAGCGAGGGCTAAAGCCATGGCCCCTCAAAGTCCTACTCAATCCCTTAATTCATTATAAATATCATGAGTCAATAAATTCAGAAAGATCAGCAAGTTTGTGCGCTTCTACCACTATACCAAGATGCGTTCTGGTGTTTTAAAGGTATCTGTCTGTGTACAGGTCGAACCAAGTTGACCAAACCACAAACACAAAGCTTTTTCCAAGTTCTTTGTATTAAAATCACCTTTCAGTACGTCAAAAATTCCCCAAGAATCTTCTGTTTTCTTCGTTGTATCTGATTCGCCGAAAACAGTTCCTTCGATTCCTCCACAAAATTTATATTAAAAGCTCTTCGCTTTGATTCTTTCTTGAGGAAATTCAAATTAGGTGTCCATAAAGACGTTTAACTTCTAAGATGTTAGTGCGTGATTCAGATGGTGAAGCAGTAAACTCCAGTCCCAGTTCAATGAGCAGTGAAAGCTACAGCAGCTTCAGCCGCCTCTCGTGCCATCACCACCGCCTCCAACCTCGCGGCCAATACATTATGCCTCAAGCCTCACGCTTCCTGAAAATTAAAATTGAGTGTCATAATATTTGAAAAAAGTAGGGTGTATGTAGATAACGTGGGCTGTGAAGTATTATGGGAAAATAAGTAAGGTGTATTAAGATAATTTTTAATTAAAAAAGAAAATATGAGGTGTGCAAAGTATGTGGGATTTATTTAACAATATGTTAAGTGTTATTATAATAAGCCTAGTAATTGGTCTTGCCTTTCCTTCTTCCAAATTGGTGAACTTGCACAAAAATAATTACTGTTTAAAGCGAAAAGTAAGAACAATTTTTATTGCTCTCACCCTCCAATTGTCATTACCCTCCACCAAAGATGCTCTTTAACACTTCAAAATAATCGTCGAACACTCCTCCTTCATTTTATCGACAAGAATCGATTTTACTGATTCAGATTCCAGTTGCAGTTTATTGACATGCAAAAGATTAATGAATATGAAACCTTTCATTCAAGCTTTTTCACAAGCACGACAGCGAAAGAAATGAAAATAAAGATTAATTAATTAAATAAACAAACATGTAAGACCAAAAGCACACAGAAACTGCCTACTTTATGAATTATATAGATTATCATCTCAAAATTTCGTTTGGCAAACCCACCAGGCACAACATCTGAATTTTTAAGGGGAAGATAATTCTCTGGTCATCTCAAAATAATGGGTTAATACAATGACTAATTATTTTTACAACCATACAAATAATAACATATTTCTTAAATAATCATCACTTCATCATATATAAATATTATGCCTGCATCCTAGTTTGGCTTGGGTATCCTGTTTGGGGTCTCACTTAAGCTTTCTCGACTGAAGATCCTGAATCCTCGCTGTCCAACATTGTCCATACCTGTGCCTGGTCTTTGGCTACTATCAGGTCTTGAACTGCGCAAGTTTGAATTTGATGGGAGAGTTTCTAATACACCTTGTCTAGCGGGAGCATCACCTTTCGGATTGCTAAATATCCCAAAACCAAGTCCTGGAGCACGGGGAGCACTTGGACTTGATGGTTCTTGCTTGGGGATATCATTACGAGGAGGACTCGAGTTTCTAAATACAGGTGCATTCGTCTGAGCTTGCCTGGGTTCTCCCACCAGTGAGAAAGGTGGCGTCGGGGTTCCTATTCTTTGATATGAAGTGTGGGGCTCTTTCATTCCCAGGACCCTATTATACATGCCTTTTGTTAGGGAGAAGGGCAAGTCCGTTGGTGTCCCTGTTCTTTGAGAAGCATGGGGCTCTCATTCCCGGGCCCCTATTATCCATTCCTCTTGTTGGCAAGTAAGGATTCCTCGACTCATTATTTCCGTATTTATTTTGAGTCTCACAAGAAGACTCTTGTGAGGGCAGTGGAGCTGTGTGTGCTCTTGTAGGTGTGACATGCAACATGTCTGGATCACTAATATTTGACTGAAAGGAGGCTCTTCGTGGCACAGTCGGAATATCAACCTGTGAAGTAACACCACTTGCATCATCACTACCCTTCTTTTGAGCATCAGGGCTTGTTTTTTCAACAGCCTTTGTTTTTTTTTGCACCGCCCTTCTTTGATGGACCAAACTTCACATGCCTGACCATTATAAATGCCTCTTTTCCTTTTCCTAGCGTTGGCTCACATTCGATGAGAGCTACATCTTCTATCTGCAAATGGTCGTTTATCTCAGAGTGGGAGAATAGGAAGGCAAACAGTAATGAATACAAAACAATGACAAAAGAGCATCTGGCAATACCAACACGGTGAGACAAGAAAACAATTCTCCAAGTCCTTATTCTCAGCATCCGAGGCAGTACACTGTTTCAGATCCATAAAACACAATCAGGTAAATATTAGTTAATTCTAGTAACTTTAACTTAAGGATGCTGTGATAGATCCATGTTCAACAGATGTATTTAGCAAGACAACACAACTTATCCCATGAATCTATAAGGTGTTCGGTTAGACAAGCATACGTATGAACAAGGTGCAGTAATAAATAAAATTAGAGAAATACATATGTTTTTCAATGGAATAAGCAAAATATCTGGAAATTGATCTTATCAAGAAATTAACATGTAACAGTACTATGTTCTAGGACAGCTTTTTTTTGGGGTCAACTTCTAGGGTTCGCTTGCGTGTAACTTTTGGCACTTTTTAAAAGGGTCAAATTGTTATCGAAGTTCCTATAAACTCTTTCAAAAGCTCGTTGTGTGATAATAATGTCTAGATTTTAAACAAAACAATTCCCCTCCTGCATTCATAGTTAACTATTTTAGAAGTCAATTTTAAGTGAAAAGCTCTGTAGTTCTCTATTTCTGCAATGCATTTTTGAGGAAAACCTGAATAAACCAATACGCAATATCTACCATAGCAAGCATGAAATTTGGAAAAAATTGCATATTCATCTCCTCCAATGCCAAAGTCTCACTTTAACTCCTCCATTAAAGAGAGTGGTGCATATAGAATCATCATGACATTGTTTTTCTTTATAACCTTGATCTCTGAAATTTCATTTGAACTGGAGCATTGAGAAAATTATGCAAATTCAGTTTTACCTTTACATCAATCTTACCTTGATCTTAGGCAGCACTAATAGATCACAGGTGGTCATCGACAAGTCCACACAAGTCAGGCAAAATCTTAAGAAGATTCAATTTCAAGTTCTAAAAGTTAGAGAAAGTTGTGACATACAATTATTTGGATTTGAACTTTTAAGTGATGCAAAGTTTCAGAAGGATGTGTAAATGGTCGGCCATCTTTGAGATATTTTATTGGAATTGTCAAATAGGATTTTTCTGATGCAAAAGGTAACTGAAGGCGTTTGTAATGTTTACAAGGAGAGGAAAAGGGATAAGTACCTTCACCCGGTAACCTTTCTCCATAAATCTCTTCACCATATCAGCTTTCATCTTTAAGTCCTTAGCTTCCTGAAATCAGTAGCAGTAACATCAGAACTCCCAATCTGTTTCAAATCATAACATTGCTACATTGATACTAAAGTATAATCAGCATATTCTTCAAGAGATGAAAAAATAAAGCGTAGAATGTGTTAACTACATTGCAAAAGATGAAGAATTGATACAGAGGAAGAGGAAGATGGTAGAGAGAACCAAGAGAGATTGTATTGAATGATTTAGAGAAAATGTATATAACTGAACTTAAGAAAATGATAACTATACAATCCCTTATATAGCTATATAACCCAATTACAATAATACCCTTCTAACTATATTTCTGTTATATCAGTCAAACTAAACTTGGAGTATCCAACTGAAGTTTGAACTTAGGGATGGCAATTCTAACCGTTAAACCCGATAACCGTGGATAACCGTCCGAATGGATTGGATTTGGATATGAAAATTCGGGTATGGTTTGGATACGGGGAAAAACCGTTTATATTATTCGGTTATGGTTTTGGATATGGTTATAGAGGTCCTCAAACTGTATCCATAACCGAATCCGATCCGATTAGTAAATAATATAATTTATATATAATATAATAGTATAATATATATATATATATATATATATATATATATATATATATATATATATTATTCACCAAATCATTACCTTGAGAATACAAAAGTTGCATTTTGTAGGAAAGTAAAGTTTTGAATCAAAATCAATGCGAACTCAATGGTGCTTATAGGACATAACAAAGATAAGCCAACATCATCAGTGTTTTAATTTTTATACTCAACAAGATCCATTCATTGGATCATTTTATACATCAAATGTTTAATGACGAAATTGATATCTACTAACTTATAATTTCTCAATTGAATGAATATATTTTTTGTATTGACGAAGATGGATATACCCGTTAACCGATGGGGAATCCGTTACCCGGTGGGTATGGTTATGGATAATACCCGATGGTTAATTTGCGGTTATGGATATGGTTATTTTTCGTGGTTATGGGGATGGATATAGCATTTCCGTCCCCAGACCGAACCGTTGCCATCCCTATTTGAACTAGACAGGTATTTGAGACTGATCTGGAACTACACGACTAAGATGTCTGCAATGCTTCAAGAACATTGGACTGTGCAACACCTCCTTGGATGGTTGATGGAAGTGGTCTGCCTTCAAATGCTTCTGAACCTCTACAAAGACAAGCTCATACGATGTAATACTTCCTTATGACCAAGCAAGGGCCCTTGGTAAGACTAACATTGATATTGATCGTATTGCTGCTGGATTACCATGCTGTACTGAGAGAAAGAACGATTCGACATAACACAAATTCCAGACGTTTATGACTCATACAAATACGATCTCCTGCATAATGCACACCTTAATCTAGAAGGTCTGGATGAGCTGTTCAAAATTGCTCAGTTACTTGCAGATGGAGTCATCCCAAATGAGTATGGTATTAATCCAACACAGAAACTCAAGATTGGTTCAAAGATTGCTCGTCGTTTATTGGGTAAGATAATGATTGACTTGAGGAATACTCGCAAAGAAGCCATCAGTGTTGCTGTTGAACCAAAGAGTAATTAGGATGAACATTCAAAGCCAACCAATAATCTCGAGGCATCTGTCTCTCATGCAAATGACAAGATAGGCAAGAGACTGATGGTATGTGCTATTACTAGCAAATTGTTGCTGAAAAGCTGATGGCATATATGTGTAACTTTGAGGCAGGAAAGGATAACCGATCATGTTTGAAAACTGCCCCAGTGGTGTAGCCCGTTGGTGTAGCCATGATGAAGACACAAGTCAATCCACAAATAAAATAAAATAAACAGAGGAATTCTTCTAAGCAGCAAGAGAATGACACTCTTGACTCAAATGTTAAGGCAACAAGAGAATGACACTCTTGATTCAAATGTTAAGGCAACAAGAGAATGATACTCTTGGCAAATTCTATGGAATCAAAGAAAGAATGATACTTTCTTATCCATCAAGAAAGAATGACACTTTCTTGAAATCTTGTAATCCAACCAAATCACTGAATGAAACAGTAGTTTATCTTTAGACAATTCATCCAAAAAACAACAAAACAACTTGACAAACATGTGTCTTCACCAACTTCACAGAATAACTTGAGCTGTGCATTTCTTCAAACATGTGGATTGCACAAAGTTGAGAAATTTTCTCCACACTGAATAACCATTTCTTTAACTACCAACATTTCTTGCAATCTGCCATAATCATATACTCAAAACCCCGAAACAGATCATATAGAATTCACACCAGCACTGCACAAAATTTCATTGACCCAAAAACACAAACACCTTATGTGCAGAATTGAAGAAACAAAGAAATGCAACGACCTGATTCCAACAGCCAGAAAATATTACCGCAAGAGCACCAATCCAAGAACAGCAACCACTAATCCAAGAACTTCAAGAACCATACCCAAAATCTGCAGATCCAAGAATGTAGAGCAGATATCACTTGAGAAGATCCTATATCACAAGGCAGACACAAATTAGGAATGCTAGATCCAGATGCAGAGGTGATTGCTCTGTCGACGAAGACCCGTCTGGCGACGAACCGATTCGTCTGCGAAATTTGCAACAAAGGGTTTCAGAGGGATCAGAATGTTCAGCTTCATCGGCGCGGCCATAATCTGCCATGGAAGCTGTGGCAGAGGTCGAGCAAAGAGGTAAAGAAGCAAGTCTACGTCTGTCCGGAGGCTTCTTGTGTACACCACGTTCCGTTACTCCAAACATCACTACAAAGAAAAACCAGCGCGAATGGCTTCCCTGACTATGATCTGTGATCCGACATCTCAGTTCACACCCCAGAAAAACCTTATCGGAATATATTGTTCACAACCCAGAAGTTACGGAACGATTGCGGAAACACTAAGGAAATTAACGGAAGAAAAAAAAAATGAAACTAATGAGAAGTGGAACCACCAGAATCCATGGCGTGAGCCTAGTGGCTCTGATACCATGTTAACTACATTGCAAAAGAGAGGAAGATGGTAGAGAGAACCAAGAGAGATTGTATTGAATGATTTAGAGAAAATGTATACAACTGAACTTAAGAAAATGATAGCTATACAATCCCTTATATAGCTATATAACCCAATTACAATAATACCATTCTAACTATATTTCTGTTATATCAATTATTAGAATGAAGAAAAACCAGAAATGGTCCAGCCAGCGAGATGACAGGCATACCCACTGTATATTATATATCCCAAGTATAGCAACGAACGCCAAGACATAAAGTATTATAAAGAGAAATATTTAGCTCTTAGTTTAAATCTAATTATAAGACTAAAAAAGATGCTATAATAAAAATTCTTTATTTTGAGGTCAATTTTCTTGTTATCTCCAAGCAACCCATACAGCAGCAACATATTTTCCATTAATCTGAAAAAATGACATTCGCTCGAAGATGTATACATTGATGGTGAAAAAAAACACAGAGCACTTGAAGAGATAACTTACAGTTTTTGGAGAAAACTTCACTTCCTTAGAATCTGCTCGCAAAGTCTTGTCAGACTGCATAAATTACAAATCTGATTAAAACACTATCAACGCATTACCAAAATAAAAACTCTAGCACGACATCATAGGAAAGGCTAGGAAAAGGTCAAAACCAAAAAAAGAGGGGCGAGAAAGAAGTGGACCGCGCTGGAACGACATACAGTTTACTCAATAGATTTAACTTAAAACTACAGTCCATATTGGCATCTAGTGGATCTGAGGTATAATGCTTATTTAACTTGACAGAGCGTAATGAATGGAGGTATCGATATACCAATGTTACCATACCTGTGACCTGTTTTTAGTATCATCATGGCCATTAAAAGATCAGTAGTGCAAATTTTACATTGTTGAGAATATGGGATGTCTTTTCCCTCTCCCAACTCAATAACTTAAACACAAATTGCGTATAAGCAAGAAAGCAATGGACTTCACAATGTTTTCAAAAATACTATCATCCTAAATCTATACCCAGATAAAAGATTTCAATTGATTCTGAAGTTAGAGGAGAGGGAGAGAGATGGAGAGAGATCTTATCATATACTTTTTTACTTTAACATCAAAGGCAAAGGCATAAATATACACCATAACCTACCTCAATTTGAAGCTTCTCTTTCTCCCTTAATTCCTTTGTGTACTTCTCTTTGTGAAAATCCATGATTTTACAAACAGGAGGATCGACCCTGGCTTCAACCTGTGCAAAATACAACAAAAATTATTGGTAATTAATAAGATAACTAACTTATTGTCAGAGTAGATCAATCCAATCTGCAATAGAATAAAAATGTGTTTTAAGTTATCCATTCAGATATGGATCATAGACTTAAATATCATAGCCCAAATGACGGAGAAAGTGACATGAAAAAACCCCTCTCTGTCTTGTATAGTAAAAAAAGAAACAAAAAATGATCATTAATTTGAAGGAAATTAGGCATTGTTACTTGATTAAAATTGTTTACCTCAACTAAATCAAGGTCGAGTTTCCTTGCCCGTTCCAGAGCTTCATGCCTTGAGACAATAAAATGCTCTGCACACAAATAAATTAGAATGGCATCTAATAGTGGTCCACTACACTCCTCCAGTCCTACGCCACCCCAATACAGCTCATAATTTCATTGAAACCACTATCTTTTAATATCAGGGACAATTCTTCCATTCCCCTCTCCTTTTGACAGTTTCAAAACTCTCAAAACTCTATCACTCCCTTTGAGTATTTAGTTTAGAACTGCCAGCTCACAAGACTGGCTGTGATTCACTGGAAGATGATTTCCAATAACAACTGTTAGTTTTTTCTTCTCAGTTCTCCGCAATCAATGGCATCAAACTGTTTAATCCTCATTTCCATTCGCTCTCTTTCTTTCCTTTTCTCTATTTTTGCTTCGCAAATTGCTAGTTTTGGCCTGAATACCATTTGCTTCCTCCTAATACAAGTGTTTGCGCCAAAAACTTGGTAAAAATAATTGCCAAAAACTCTGGCCATGTCACGGCCTCTAATAGGTATATTTCGAATCCTTGTCTCCCTAGCTTCAATTTGAGTATTTATACGTCGAAAAAGGTGGAGTGTTGTCCTTGATCGGAGCTCGGGAATTTTCCCGACCAAAATCCGGCATTCTCCTTCGTTGGGTTAAGCGACCCGCGAGTCAACTAGGTCTACCCGACCCGTAGTCTAATTGGATCCAACCAAGCCCAGCCCAAAACTTGTCCAACCTAATATCAGGGCCTAGTTGAATGACCCGGCCCAACCCTTGACCCATGTAACCCAAACTGAGCCTAAACCCATTAACCTATTATACATGACCCAAAACCCAATCCAACCAAACCGGCCCAAAACCCTTGGCCCATTAGCCAAAATCGGTCCAACCCATCAGACCCAGAACCTGGATCCAACCCATGCCCAACTCAATAACTCGGCCCAACCCAGCAACCCAATCCCATATCCAACCCGACCCGGACCCCATCCTAGTTCCATGGTCCGTGCGTGGGCCAGCGCGTGGGTGTGCGTTATGGTCGGCGTGTGGAGCATACGAGCCTCCGCCGGAGGTACTATGCTCCGCCACCATCCACGGCGGTGACCACGACGGCGTCTGCGACTTTTTCGGCAACCCAACTCGGCGCGTGGCCTTCCGGGAAGCCATTTTGTGGCAGCGCGTGTAGCGGCGTATGGGGGAACCCGAGGTCATTCCTTAGGTTTTTCGATGTGCTGAACCTGAATCCGCTGTCCGTTTTCCAAATTAGACCATTTGAGTAGAGTTTTACTAAATGATCACTATTTATGTTTAGGTGCGTCGGTGGGAGTGGCACCATCCTCGCTAGTTCGAGCGACTCTCCGATAGCGGAATACTTGTGAGTGGACCGCTTCTAAACTTGCATGTTTTTATAAAATATTAGGCTTGCATGCATTGCATATTTCATGAATGGAGCATGATTTATAATATGTTTTCTGGAGTTTCATACTTATGATTGATTTTAAATTGCTTTTATGAAATATGTATAATTTCTCGAATTTACGTTCTACAAAAGGTTATGAATTATTGGGTTTTCGTATATGAAATTTTATGGATTACGAATACGATTTCTTTTACGGATTTATGAATATGTGCTATCATGGATTGATGAATAGAGCATGCATTGCATATTTCATGAATGGAGCATGATTTATAATATGTTTTCCGGATTTGATATGAGATTTTTGAGGATGTTTTCGGTGCTTATCTAGCGGGTTATCATACAACACATCCACACAACATGGGTATGTAGACGTCTATAGCCATAGGACACAGTTGAGGATATCTATGTATATATTTCTTCTCCGGCGTAACTTGGAGTCGTACAACTTCACCTTCGAGTGATGGGGCCTACCATGTTTCTTCACTAGCGTAACCCAGTGTCGTATAGCTTCATCTTCGGGTGATGAACAGGTATTGCCTTCGGGCGAATGATGAGTGAGATATTTATGCCATACCCCCATCTTCACTAGCCACGGCTAGTGTCGGTGTGTGATGTTATATATTTCTTCTCCGGCGTAACCTGGAGTCGTACAGCTTCACATTCGGGTGATGGAGCCTACCATGTTTCTTCACTGGCGTAACCCAGTGATAGAAGCATATTTATGCGACTTAGTTAGCTTGTTTCCTTACATTTACATAGTTAGTTATTGTTTATTATAGTGATTTAAGCTATTTTCGTGTGTTTGTAGGTTTAATTGGCAAAGTTAGCAAGAAAGTGCATTTTAGAGCAAAATTGGGCTGGAATGGAGTGTATGCATATGAAGCACAAGGAATGGGCGAATTTGAAGGTTAAAGGAGGCTAGGAATGTGTCTCAAAGTTGAAGGAACAAATTCAAGACAAAGAAGATAAGGAAAGAGCAAGAAATGTGGAACATTATCCAAACCTTATCTTATCCAACATTATCCAAACATGTTCCTAAAAACATGATACATGTCTTATGTCATGTTCTTTCTAGAAGCCTCAATTTCTACACAAAATACATTGTTTCTAGAAAACCTTATCCTCTCCTACAAAGGTGGCGCCTATTCCCCTTCTAGAAGGCCTTTGCCTTGCCTTGCAATCCAACCCATTTTCCCTCCAATTCCTGCCATGTGTTTCATCCTATTTCCCTTGGGATTTTGGTTTCTAGAACCCCTAAATTTGTGCCGCACCATATATCCCTATTCCTTTTGGATTTCTGAATTCTAGAAGTCCTTTTTCCTTGTTGAATTGGAGTCCAAATCCTTCTCCTATAAACCATTTCCGTGCCCTATGCCTATATATATGTAAAACATATTTTTCTGCACGGTTACGCACCCATATACACATCCATCTATTTCAGACAGAGTTTTAGAGAGAGTGCCGCAGTTTTCTTGGAGAATTCTTGGAGATTTGTGCATGCTTAGCCATTCAAAGAGGGTTCGAAATCTGCCATTGGAGGGCTGGGACGTTTCTGGTTCTTTCTATCCTTAGTTTTGGTTCAATGTTTAATTTAATTTGCTTTTCAATTATGTTAGACATGTGGAACTAATTTCTTTTTAGTTAGAGGTGAATTCGAAGCCATGGACATATGTTTTATATGAATTGATTTCCTCCAGTTATGATTTCATGAATCGTGGATGTGGCTTACTTATCTGTTTTATTAAGAACTTGTTCTTGTGTGTTGATTAAGGATGCATACTTAGTTTACATGCATGAATTTGATGCTAGAGTATAAGGGAATTTCACCTAATCGTTATGAACTTATATTCATGAGTAGTAAAAGTCGCTCGTCACGATTGTGTTAAGTAAATCTTAGGCAAGAGTAACATTTCATAGTTATGAATGCCTTGTCAATGCTTATGGTTTTCACAAAGCTTAATGATCTTTGTTTCGTGTCTCTATCATGCTTTTCATAGTTAGGGAGCTTAATAAAGAATAATTTGGTTGTGATGCGTTATCCATTGAATTCAATGAATCTAGGGAAATCTGAGAATTAATTAGTTCAATACAATTAATTCAGGGCATTGTCATTCATGGTTTGTCAAAAGAATAACTGGAAATCAATTCGTATGCATATGTTTCATGTGTGGAGAAGGAACCCTCTAACTAGCCTTTCACCATCTTAATTCACCCAATTTCGTGTCTTTTCAGTTTGGTTTACAAGTTTCTGTTTTAAGTTCTTAAAATTTGTCAAAACAAAATCCCTTTTTCTTAAGTCTTGTTTTTAGAGTCAAAACCTGTTTTCTTTTAGTTGTTTGAGTGTTTTAAGTTCTATTTTCGTCAAAACCAATTGTTAGGTCTAGATTTGAGTCTTTTTTATTGTTTCTTGCTGTTTTTAGTGTCTTAAGTTAGTTTTGAGTCAATAGAGTCTAGTTTAGTGTTTTTGAGTCTTATTTGTGTTATTAGCATCCCTAGTTAATCCCCGGTCTAGAACGATCCCTACTTGCATCTCTACTACAATTATCATCAATAGGGTTTAATTTGTGTGTTAAGTTAATTCTCACATCACCCAGTGTCGTACAGCTTCACCATCGGGTGATGGATTGGTACTGCCTTCGGGCAACTATGATACCCTTAGATAGAGTACAGTATTGAGGAGATTTACGAATTTGCCCTCGGGCGGCGATAGCACCATTATTGAGCATTGTTTTACACATACATGTTTTATGAACGTTTTCATGGCATGTAGAGCTTTCGGAAAACTACTACGTAGTATTATGTGTGTATATATATATGTGTGTGTGTGTGCTTTCAAAAGAGGGGGTTAGTATGTTCCGAAATAAAATGGTTTTCTTATTACTAGTATTATTATCATAAACTTTGGTGCACTCACTCTTTTGGTTTTGCGCCCCCTTCAGGATTTAGATTCAAGGCACACGATCCCGACGTCATGGCATTTTCGCTTAGGCATCTTCAAGCCTCATCTGTATAGGTCCCATTCCTCGGTTTGTACCTTTCTACAATAATTCTTTCAATTTATTCTTGATTAGTTGTATGCTCTGAACACGGTTCTACAATGGCGTATTTCTTTCTGATCACATATTTTCATTCGTATGCATATCTAAAAATGGCTTCGTCACCCAAAGGTGTTGACCATCACGTGCCTATCCTGATATTTGGGGATATTAGGATCGGGACGTGTCAATGTATGCCTTGTTTGTTATGTTGATGTCGGTTACTTATTAAGCCCGCTCAATGCATGTTCCTTAATTGTTATGTCTTTACCATTAGGGAGTAACCCAATATCTTGGAGGTCCACATAATTGACTTTAGTTGTAACATCTTCAAACCATGACTTGTTTATCGCCTTACACGACGTCATACATGTACATGAGAGCCGTTCAAAGCACTTGCAAATTTTTATTCCATTATTGAGTTCCAACAACGATCCACGAATACGATACCGCTTATATCGACCAGACAATCCAAGAAATGAACAACAAGCATATTGCGTCGAAGTTCTTCATCATTCATCAGCAAAGCATCAGAAGATTAAAGTTAAGCATATCCGATCCCCAGACTACCTCATCGATTTCTTCACGAAGTTGCTGCTAATGTCTACTTGCTAGAAGCTTACCAAGGTATTGGATTGTGTGACCTATCTCATTTGCAATGCTTGTAATTCTTAAGGGGAGTTCTGTCAAACTCAGGGAAGTATCCTGAAGTATATTCACTTGATCTTACTGTACTATTTTTTTCCTTAGATCATGAGCATTTTTTCCATTGGGTTTTTGCTAACTTGACGAGGTTTTAACAAGGCACCCACATTGGGCTGGTCATATACTTGTTTGCATTTTTTACTACTTGATGCATCTTGAAAATGTCAAGTGTCGACATTGCATGACCTCACTTTTTTCTTCGTAGACTAAGAGTTTGTCCATTAAGTTTACCGTTGCCAAGTTTTGGTGTGACTTTATCTTTTATATGCACCCTTACTTAAGAGACTCACGTATGCCTATGTCGAACGAGAACTAACGACAAAAATCGGCATCTCCTGATCATGAATACCTGATGTGACTATTTTTAAGTTTTGCACGCTCAAGGGGGAGTGGTGTAAATAGTGTGTTTTATAACTAGTGTGATTGTGTAAGCTTAATGTTGGAGAACAATTCAGAAATAAATAAAAAAATAACAGAACTCGAAATACTAAATTCTTTATTAACAAAATATACTTGCAATAAGAAAATGAAATAACATAAATAAATACAAGAATTAAATGATACCAACTTGATTGAATCATAGATAGAGGCTAACGCTTATGCTATGTCATTCGAACAGTATTTCTGTCATACTCTTGTGCTTGTGGTTTTACGACGTCTGCTCAACCAGGATACAACTATCTAATTCTACAACCTGCACTGGATTATAGAATTCTGGAAAATTGTTTTGTGTGTTTACTCTCTGGAAATTTTGTACGGAAGAGAAGGAGGAAGAAAAGATGATTCTATTTGGAAATTGTGATTGCAAATATATAGGTTGTTTCACACCCTTTCAAATACCTGTTGAGCGTATTTGAAAACACACAACTCTTAGAAAGAGTTGTGTCTCTTAATCAAAACGTTTTTTTAATTAATATGTTAATTAAAAAACTTAATCCGAAATTAAAATTAATGAACTCTGATTAATTTTAACTTCCAAGGCTCAAGACCCTTGTCTTGATTAATTAATATTAATTTTATTAGGCTATATTATACAAACCTAATCCACACAACTATAAGGCCCAAATCTTAATCCTTTTCCAAATGGTCCAAATCCTAACTACTAGTATAAAGGACTAGACCTATATAAAGGCCATTGAGAATTCAATGTTTCCCGACGTGGGACAGTAAAAGTCTCAAAACTCCTACACTTAAAAGTAGGAATCCTATACGATTGGAAGATAATTTCTTTGTATGACTTGTATTACTTGGAGGACAAGTAAAACCCATCATAATTAATATAAATAAAAGCACTAAGCATGAGAAATAACACACGAAAATTCCTCAAGCCCTTATCTCTTTTTCTCTTCTCTTGGCGCGCCTTCTTTAATCTCTCTCAAACATTAGTTCTACAACATAAATAGTTTGAAAATAAAACATTGCCGATTGTGGAGATAGATTATAATGTCGGTTATCAGACTCTTGACAAAAAAGAGCAATATATATATGGATGTTGAAAATGCTGGTGGGTAGTGAATGCCCATGAAAATGGAAATTGACTTTGGATGCAGGAGATCATATTTTTCAAAAGGTATGCTGTAAATTTTCAAAGTGTAAGAAGACGTTCGTATGGAGTTGCTCTATAAATAGAGCACTCCTACTGCTATCAATGTACATACATAATGAAGGAAAGATCAATAACAACATACATTCCTCCATCTTTTATTTGTCATTCACTTGAGTTATAATTACAATGTGATATTTTACACCTGCTTCACTCCATTCACTATAAAGGTTATTTCTCTAACTTTTACATATTTATAACACGTTATCAGCACGACTCTCAAAATATAACCATGTATCATTTACCTAAGCCAAAAGAGATCATTCTCTCATTTCTCTCAGCCGAACAAAAAAAAAAAGTTTCCTAAGGTTTTTACTGTTCATCTTCTTCCTCTGCCACAACTGCGTGGTATACCCTCGCGACGAACTGTTTGCTCTATGCCTGCTCTTAATTCTCAACCTAACGGTTACATACATCTTTGATTTCTTGTTTGGTGTAGAAATTGATTATTAACCCAGTATTTATTTATGTTAATTTTACTGCGATCCAAGATGGTGCGGTACAATTGTCCATCTTGAACTGCAAATTTAATCTTATTGCGATCCAAGATGGTGCGGTATCATCTCCTATCTTGGACTGCAGATCTAATTTTATTGCAAATTTTAGGTGGAGCGGTATAATCGCCCACCCTACCCTGCATATTTAAATTTGTCTGCTGTTTAATTTCTTTGCAATTTTAGTGGCGCGGTATAATCGCCCACCCTGATCTGCGTATTTAAATTTTCCTGCTACTTGAGTGGTGCAGAATAATTGCTCATTCTATGTTACATTATTTCAATGAGAATGGTGCGGTACAATCGCCCTCCTCATTCACCTTGAAAATCTCGAGCCAAAAGTTTCGAGTGCTTGTCATTTTGGCCTAAAGATCAAAATGAAAAATTTGTAAAAACCAGAAGTTCTAACACTGTATTCCTCCAGGAATACATATTATTGCAAGTTCTTACATATCTCATTTTTCTTTTAGAAAAGAAAATGGCGAACTTGGCAAAGCTTGATTATGTTGCCCTGGACATTACCGGGAAGAATTACCTTACCTGGGTACTGGATACCAAGATCCACCTAGAAGCAGGGAATCTTGGAGATACCATCAGGGAAGAGAATAGCTCATCCTCTCAAGATCGGGCGAAGGCCATGATCTTTATTCGTCCCCATCTTGATAAGGTACTAAAGAGCGAGTACTTAACAGTTGAAGATCTGTTAGCTCTCTGGAATGTCTTGAGAAACATATACAATCACCAGACAATGGTGATTCTTCCAAGAGCTCGCTATGAGTGGACTCACTTAAGGATCCAAGATTTCAAGTCAGTGACTGAGTACAATTCTGCGTTGTTCAGAATTACATCTCAGATGAAGCTTTGTGGGGATACTATTACAGAGGAAGATATGCTGGAAAAGACTTTCAGCACATTTCATGCCTCTAACGTGCTCCTGCAGCAGTAGTATAGAGCTCGGGGCTACACTGAGTACAACCAGCTGATATCTATGATCTTGGTAGCTGAACAGAACAATGAGCTCCTGATGAAAAACCATTATTCCCGACCTACTGGATCTACACCATTCCTAGAAGTGAATGATGCTTCCCTCGAAGTGAATGCCACATCATCTGGTGGCGACAATCATAAACGAGGACGTGGCCATAAGCGAGGTCGGTGGAACAGGAAAGGCAAGAACCATGGTGGTCAATTTCACAACCAAGTTCCGAGGCATAATTCAGGCCCGAGCTTTAAAAATGTGAATCACCACAAAGGCAAAGCTCATATAAACAATGCTCTCAGGAACTCTGAAAGAGCCTGCCATAGGTATGGGCATTGGGCGCGTACCTGTTGTACCCCAAAACATTTGGTGGATCTATATCAAGCCTCCCTCATGGAGAAGGGTATCGAGACTAATTTTCTCGACCAGGCTAAACCAGTGGATATACCTGATCCAGTGTTTGACTTATCAGGACAGTTGAACACAACCCACCTAGATGTTTTAGACTTTATTGTGGAAAGGGGAAATGAAGTATACCGGTTCGACTAAATCATTTATGTTTGATGTACTTTTATTATGCTGAACTTATAGTTTAAAACTAGCATTTCAATTCAATAAAAGTGGCATTTCCTATTCTAAATTGTTTGTTAACTGTGATTTCATTTACTCAAAAAGCATGGATAAAAACTGTGGTTATTCTCAGAACATGAGAAATGGCAAAGATATTTGTCTTGTAAACAGCACAACCACACATATAATACTTGGTGATCGAAAGTATTTCTCAAGCTTAATGCTTACAAGAGTAGGGGTAACAATTATATCAGGACCTTCAGATGTAATTGAAGGCTCAAGGAAAGCCCAGATTATGTTACCAAATGGAACAATATTGTCTATACAAAATGCGTTGTACGCTACTCGATCTACTCGAAATTTGTTGAGTTTTAAAGACATACGTTTAAATGGATACCACATTGAAAGGAAAAGTGCATAAAATGTGGAGTATCTATCCATTACCTCCAATGATACCCAGAAGCGTATAATAGAGAAGTTGCGTGGTTTGTCGAGTGGATTGTATTATACATACATAAGGACAATTGAATCATATACGGTCATGAACCAGAAGTTCATTGATTCAAAGGTTTACATGCTTTGGCATGACCGTCTGGGTCATCCAGGATCCACCATGATGTGTAGGATCATTACCAACTCTAATGGACATCCATTATTGAGCAGACATATTGCTATCTCAAATGATAACCCTTGCAGAGCTTGTTCTCAAGGGAAGTTGGTAATTAGACCATCACAACTAAAGGTTGATGCTGAATCCCTATCATTTCTGCAAAGAATTCAAGGGGATATTTGTGGACCTATTCAACCATCACGTGGACCATTTCGATATTTTATGGTTTTGGTTGATGCATCTACCCGATGGTCACATGTTTGTCTCTTGTCTACTCAGAATGTAGCTTTTGCGAGACTTCTTGCTGAGATAACTAAATTACGAGCACAGTTCCCAGATTACCCCATTAAGTTAATCCGACTTGATAACGCTAGTGAATTTACGTCTCAAACTTTTGATGATTACTGCATGTCATTGGGCATTAATGTTGAACACTCTGTTCCTCATGCCCATACTCAAAATGGTTTAGCAGAAGCATTGATCAAGCAGCTTCAGTTAATAGCTCGCACTCTGCTTATGAAAACCAAATTGCCACTTTCTGCATGGGGACATGCCATCTTACATGCTGCATCATTGGTTCGATTGAGACCTATAGCCAACCCTCAATACTCCTCAGTACAACTCGTGTTTGGACATCAGCCAAACATTTCACATTTACGAGTTTTTAGTTGTGCTGTTTATGTGCCCATTGCACAACCGCAATGCACTAAAATGGGATCTCAGCGTAGACTGGGAATTTATGTGGGTTTTGATTCACTATCTATCATTAGATATTTGGAACCCTTGACAGGTGATATGTTTACAGCTCATTTTACTGATCGTCACTTTGATGTGACAGTCTTCCCGTCATTAGGGGGGAGAAAAGACCGTTCCAGAAGAACGGTAAGAGCTGACATGGGTTGTACCCACCTTGTCTCATTTTGATCCACGTAACACTCAATGTGAAAATGATCGTTCATCTTCAACGTATTGCCAACCAAATGCCTGATGCATTTAATGATGCTATGAAAGTGGCAAAATCACATATACCAGCTGCAAATGCACCTGCAAGAATTGATGTCCCTGTTGGACAAAATAAAGTGGTAGCGAATGATTCATCTGGTGCACGTTTGAAGCGTGGTAGACCTCCAGGTTCAAAAGATTCAGCCCCTCGAAAGAGAAAGACAAGGGCACAGCTGAATCAAAATGAAATCATTCAGGAAGAGAAAATGAATGACAAATCCACAATTCATGACTCTGGACTTCCAGAAAAAGAAAATGTCGTTGATGAGACACCTGTCCTTGAGGAGATAGAAGTACATGAAAGCAAAGAAATCTCCATAAATTATGCATGTACTAATGAATTGTGGGATCAGAATGAAATAATTATCGATGATATGTTCGCATTTGCAATAGCCACTGAAATCATATTAAGTGATGATATTGAGCCCCGCTCTGTTGATGAATGCAAACAGGGACAAGATTGGCCTAAGTGGAAAGATGCAATCCAGGCAGAATTAAATTCCTTCGAAATGCGAAGTGTTTTTGGACCAGTAGTTCAAACCCCGCCTGATGTAAATCCCGTGGGTTACAAATGGGTATTCACAAGGAAACGCAATGAGAAAAACGAGATTGCAAGATATAAAGCACGACTCGTTGCATAAGGTTTTTCTCAAAGACCTGGAATTGATTATGAGGAGACATATTCTCCTGTAATGGACGCAATTACGTTCCGTTACTTAATAAGTTTAGTGGTTTCAGAAAAGCTTGACATGCGACTTATGGATGTCATCACCGCGTATCTATATGGAGAATTAGATACTGACATATATATGAAAGTCCCAGAAGGACTTAAGTTGCCTGAAACAAGTAACAAACCACGAGGTATGCTCCCGATCAAATTAAGGAGATCATTGTATGGGCTGAAACAATCTGGACGAATGTGGTATAATCGTCTCAGTGAATATTTGATCAAAGAATGATACATCAACAATGTCATTTGCCCTTGTGTGTTCATTAAGAAATCCAATTCTGGATTTGCTATAGTGGCAGTATATGTTGATGATATGAACCTAGTTGGAACTCCTGAAGAGCTCAATAAAATTGCTGATTATTTAAAAAATGAATTTGAAATGAAAGACCTTGGGAAAACAAAATATTGTCTCGGCCTGCAGATTGAGCATTGTGCTAGTGGAATTTTGGTCCACCAATCAGCTTACATTGAAAAAATCTTGAAATGATATGGCATGGACAAAGCTTATCCACTCAGCACGCCAATGGTCGTTCGTTCTCTGGACATTAAGAAAGATCCATTCCGTCCAAAAGAAGAGGATGAAATGGTCCTTGGTCCAGAAGTACCATATTTGAGTGCAATAGGTGCTTTGTTGTATTTAGCACAATGTACTAGACCAGATATAGCTTTTTCAGTTAACCTGTTAGCAAGGTATAGCTCTGCTCGAACAATTCGTCACTGGAAGGGTGTCAAAGATGTATTGCGATACCTTCGTGGGACAACAGACATGGGTCTCTTCTACTCAAAGAACTCCACAAATAACCAGGTCCTTGTTAGATATGCAGATGCTGGTTTTCTCTCCGATCAGCATAAAGCCCGCTCACAAACTAGATATGTGTTCAAGAATGGAGATCCAGTAATCTCATGGCGCTCAACAAAGCAAACATTAGTTGCTACATCTTCAAATCATTCAGAAATACTTGCTTTACATGAAGCAAGTCGTGAATGTTCTTGGTTAAGATCAATGATCCATCATATCCGGAATTCATGTGGTCTAACTTCGAAGACAGACAATCCAACTGTCATCCATGAAGATAATGCAACCTGTGTTGCCAAAATAAAGGAAGGATTCATCAAGGGCGATAAGACTAAACACATATCTCCAAAGTTTTTTAGTGCACATGAGTTTCAGAAGGCTAAAGTTATTGAAGTCAGACAAATCCGTTCCAATGAAAATCTAGCAGACTTGTTCACCAAGTCTCTACCAAAATGCACGTTTCAAAAGTTAGTGCAAAATATCGGATTACGTCGACTTACCAAATAACTAAATTTCGAGAATGCGGAATCAGGGGGAGATACATATCAGGAGGAGCATCCATGATACATGCATGTTGTACTTTTTTCCTTCGATTAGGATTTTTCCCACTGGGTTTTTCCTATCAAGGTTTTAACGAGGCAACATAAGCATATTTAACACTATATTAACTATCCAGGAAAAGTTGTACTCTTTTTCCTTCGCTATGGTTTTTTTTCCCACTAGGTTTTTCCAAGCAAGGTTTTAATGAGGTAACTGATGTTGATATGTGGGCATCCAAGGGGGAGTGTTGAAAATGCTGGTGGGTAGTGAATGCCCACAGTACTTTGGCAGAAGTTTCAATGCCTATGAAAATGGAAATTGACTTTGGATGCAAGAGATCATATTTTTCAAAAGGTATGCTGTAAATTTTCAAAGTGTAAGAAGACGTTCGTATGGAGTTGCTCTATAAATAGAGTACTCCTACTGCTATCAATGTACATACAGAACGAAGGAAAGATCAATAACAACATCCATTCCTCCCTCTTTTATTTGTCATTCACTTGAGCTATAATTACAGTGTGATATTTTACACCTGCTTCACTCCATTCACTATAAAGGTTATTTCTCTAATTTTTACATATTTATAACAATGGAATGACAAACCCCAATTATTTCTCAATAGATATTGTCTGGGTTAATTACCCTAATCCCCCCGAAGTTTATCGAGTTTTCATAAAATCCTTTTACGTTTGAGACATTACACTAATACCCCAAAGTTTATCGAGTTTTCATAAAATCCCTTTACGTTTGAGACATTACGCTAATACCCCACATGTTTTAATTCCCTTTCTCATAACTCTTTTTAGCCAAAGTCATCTAAATAAAATTTCTTAAAGACAAATTTACCCTTCTAATTAGTTACATAAGAAAATTGACAAATACATAAATGAACTTTTATGAAGGAATAGACAAATTCAAAACAATAATAAAAATTAAAAAATCCCTAGCAACCAACCATCTCCTTCTCGATGAAGCACCCCTCTCCCTACTCCTTCAAAGAGGAAGAAGCAATTACAATGGTAATTAAGAATTGATGGTAATTTAATTTTTGTCAATGTTTGAAGAGAATGTGTAAAAATGAAAGTTTGCAGAGAGAGACATAGGGTGGCTAGGACTCTGCCGTTTTGATTTTTGATTTTTGTTTTTTTTTTAAAATATATTTATCAAGATTTTCTTATTCAACAAAAAATAGAGTTTTTTCTTTAATTATGAGCTTAAATTAGTAAATATGTAAGCATAATTTTTACTCGAAGGGTTATATGAAAGGAAATTAAAACCTTGTTAAGTGTTAGTGTAATGTCTCAAACGTGAGGTGATTTTGTGAAAACTCGATAAACTTTAGGAAGTATTAGTGTAACTAACCCAATTTTGCCTCAGATGTTGAACTGATAATAGGAAACTCCTCATTAGTCTGAAGGGGCGGTCAATCTGATGTAAAGTTAACCTAAATTAAATCCAAGGATTTAGTCACCCGCCATCCTTACAACCAAGGTTCTAAAAGACACTAGATGTTAGTCGAGTGGTGGGCAGGGGCCTAGCGCCTAGGTGGCTAGGCGGGGCCTACGCGGATTTATGTAAATTTATTGTATATCTTGTAACTAAGTGCCTATTTACACTTAAAATAAATACTCTATACTTGTATGGATGATAAATGAATGATTAAATTCAAAAATAGAAGTAGAAGAAGACATAAAGTACATGTATCCAAAGTTCAATATTTAAAAAAAAGGGTAAATTACCCAAAACCACCTCAACTATGAGTCGCATAACAATCTCAAACCCCATGTTTTGAACATTGCAATGTCGTACCCAAGGTATTAAATATCGATGGAAATATCGGGATATTATCGATATCGATAAAAATTGAATAAAAACCACGGAAATTGTAAGAAAAACTTGGAAATTTTTATTGAAACTTTGCATGATGTTTATTTAGTCAATTATCTATTAGTTTATCATAAAAAATTGGAAGGAAATGCATTGCATGATGGATTTAACTGATTTAAGTTGATTATATAGCGAGCTGGCAAACATTGTGAGTGTAGAAAATATATAAATATTTTAGCATATTTTCACAAAAATATAAGTGATATGGTGGTCAAGGTGTTGAAGGAGTAAAATGGGAGGGGTTCGAATCCCCTTGGTGTTTTTTTTAAATATAGAAATTTAAAAAAAAACCGAAATTTCGATGGAAATATCGATGACATCGGAAATATCGGTAGTCCAAAAACACAGAAATTTCGATGGAAATATCGGGATATTATGGATATTTTAGACCTTGGTCGTACCTCATCTTATGAATTTCTTGCAATGTCATACCTCCGTCAACTTTTCTGTTAAATGTTGACATGGTACGAGCAAAGTCCACTCATTCGCTAACTGGAATAAAAAAATTAATTAATTAATAATAAATTCTTGTTATTTATTTAACAATTAACTTTAATTAAAAACAATTAAATTTTGTGGGCCCTACATTTGCTTAACAATTAAATTTAATTAAAAATAATAATTTTTAATAGTAATTTATTAATTTTTTATTTCAGTGGGCGAATGAGTGGGCCCCGCTCTTGCCATATCAGCATTTAACAGAAAAATTGACGAAGGTATGACATTGCAACAAATTCATAAGATGAGGTATGAGATTGTTACTCGACTCATAGTTAAGGTGGTTTTGTGTAAGTTACCTTTAAAAAATTAAGCATATAATCAGAATGAGGAGTATTCTTGGATGATATACTAAATTCTTCTTGTTCATGATCCTTGCATTGAATTGTATATAGACCAAATTGTTTAACCTTGTTGTATCTAGTCTATTCCTATTCTTTGCATGTATCCCCTCAACAGTGCTCAAATTCCTCTCACAATCGGATGAACTTGTAATCAATAAGGGAATCTGTATAGTCATCCTTGGCAAATTAGGTACACCATTTTCATAAGTATACATAGGGGTGGGTTCAAAAAACCGAAAATCGAAAAAAAAGGGACCAAAAATTGAACCAAGACCGAAAAAACCGAATCGAAAACCGAAACTGTTAAATTGAATCGAATCTGGTTAAGTTCGGTTCGGTTTATGGGGTTCGAAAACCGAACCGAACCGAAGTATAGGCAAAACGACGTCGTTTTATAATTAATTATAAATTAATTATTTTTTTCTTGAAACGGCGTTGTTCAGGAAAATTCAGAACCCTTTTCCCTCAGTCTGTCCGTGTTCAGTTTGAAACCCTAAAGCCTAAACATCGATCATTTTCCCTTATCCCTCTCCTCTGTACTCTGGACCATTTCCTTCCCAGCTCCGCCGCTCTTCTGCTTCGTCTTCTTCCTTCTCAACGACCTGCGACCTGTCTCACATCTCGCCATCGTCGATTTGCAAGTGTCGCCGTCTCACTCTCAGTCTCTCACCTCCGTGACCCGTGACCCGCGACCCGCGACTTCCTCTCGCCATTTCGAGTCTCGACCCATGACTTCCTTCCTTTGTATGGTTAGTCTTATGGTGATTTCTCTCATGTTCTACAGATTTTGTTTTCAATTTGATGTGTTTTGCATATTTTATTTTCAATTTCATGGGTTTTGCAATTTGTTTTGGGTATGCTGGATTTGGTTGAGGTTTGATTAATTTGTGAGAAATTTTGGTTCTGCAATTTGTTTTGGGTATGCTGGATTTGGTTCTGCAGCTTTCAGTTTGCTTGCCTCAGCATAAGTCGTGCTCAAGGATTCCATTGTTTATTTGTTTGTCGATCTCGTGCCCAGATAATTAAGCCTACTAAAAATTATGGTCTTTGCTATAAGCCGATAAATAATGTGGCATTCGAAGGCCCTGCCCTGTAGTGAAACAAGGAGTAGCAAGTCTTCTGAAGTTAGTTTCGAAAGACACTGTTTCTTCTTGTTGAAATTATCATATATATATATATGTGCGTGTGTGTGTATATGTATATGTATATAAATGCTTGAATAAAGTGATTTGGATTGTCAGTTTGTTCTTTACATATACTATTAATAAAAAGGGAAGATGTTTAATAGTTTGAGTTTTTCTTCTAGAGCATTTGATGAGCAGAATATGCCATTGCATTGAGAAAATGACCGGATGCTAAAGGCACACTTGGTTGAATAGAATAGGGTTTCAATCATCGTTAGTAATATTTCCATTAACCCACTTAGTTATTTAAAATAAATCATGTTAAACCCTAAATTCAGTTGGTGTTAGTTCTCATGAGTTTAAAGATTAGAACCCTGGTTAAGAATGTGCTTGATCACTATTGATATTAGTGTTGTTTGAGACTTGCATAAGAGCAGCTAAGGTAACAATAATGTATGATACCAACGCAGCTCCAATATGCTAAATGCTTACAATGAATTAAATGCTCCCTTACAGAAGCAAACCATAACAAAACTAGTAGTTTAAAGTTTTCCTCCTTGCAATTGATTATGAGTGCAGCACTGGCAGTGTGGGTGATTTTGCTTTTGTCTATTTTTCTTTTCTTTACTTTTTACAGCATATAGTAATAACACTTAGAATTTGACCAATAAAAAAGAATCAATGACATTGAGAATTTGACCAATATGTTTTGTATCTTAATTAGATGAAGTCAAATGCATCAAAGGCCTCGAGCTCAAGCTCAAACTCAATGAGATCATCAAATAGCTCCCATGAAAAAATATACTCATCTACTTCTATTCCATCGCAAGTAAGTTGTCATCTCTATACTTTCTCTATGGTTCTTATGTCTCAATTTATTTAATAATTAATTGTAATGATTCTTTCTCTTATTTTTGAAGGACATTCTTGGTGAATCAACTCCACCTCAAGTGACTTGGAAGATTTTATTTGTGCAAGACATGAAGTGATGAAACTTTGAAGGTTTATTTGAGTTGTGTGATGTTTATTTTAAATTTGGACTTTTTGAAGACTTAAATTTTGATGTTTAAATTTGGACTTTTTAAAGACTTAAACTTTGATGTTTATTTAAGTTTGGACTTTGGAAATTGGAAGACTTGATTGATGATTCTAGTTGGAAGACTTAAATCATCAATGGTTTTGTTGTTGAATATGGTATAAGTTTATGATAGACTGATAGTAGTACCACTTCTCAAATGGCATATCTTTCCTTTTCTGTCAAATGTAGATGTGTAAAATTGATTTCATACTTGTAGGTTTTCATGTGGATGACTCTAAAGTGACTTTGAATGTGAACTTTCATATTTCCAATTTTTTTTTATTTTTTGGAGGAGGGAAAAAAAAAAAACTGAAACAAAACCGAAACTAAACCGAAAAAACTGAACCGAAAAAAAACTGAACCGAGAAAAAACCGAAAAAAATTGAACCGAATCGAAATCGAAATTTCGATTCGGTTTCAGTTTTGGGAAAAAAACGAACCGTTGAGAACCGAACCCAGCCCTAAGTATACAACCATGAAACTAAAGAAGAAAAAAGCACATAATCAATAAAAAAAGTAAAAAACCCAAACTGTCTAGCTCCGCCTAGCTGCCCAGCTCACCTAAAGACCGCCTAGCTTGCCTAGGCGCCGCCTAGCTCCATACCAATTTTTCAAAGCTTGCACCGCCTAGCTCCGGACCGATTTCTCGAAACGATTTGCACTAAACCGTGGCGGCCCTGCACCGCCTAGCGCCTAGGTGGCCGCGTAGGCCGATTTTTAGAACACTACTTATAACACATGCATGACCATATGTATATATATTTCTATTGTTTTTAAACTGTGTATATAGATGGATTTCTGGGAGCGTAGCTAAAAATAAGCCACATGTGCAATAAATTTGATTATAAATCTCCATTATGCATTAACATTCAACAATTAGAGAACATTAAGTTTAAATAAATTGAAGAGATAAAAAAATAGAAAAGAAATTGATTAGCCTGGTTCACCTAAATCAAACCCACATAAGAGATTAATATGGAGTGAATTTTGAGTTTTATAGAGACGACTTTCAAGTTTCAGGGGGCAAAACGGTATTAAAGTCGAGTTCCATGGGGCAAAGTAAGGGGAACTTTGAGTTTCAAGGAATAAAATGACGATTTTTGAATTATAAGGAGCAAAGTGAAATTAAATTCGAGTTTCATGGGACGTAACTAAAAATAAGCCTTCATATTTGCTCAAGTCTTGACCACTGACCAGTATTCTTCTACGTAGAAAATGACTTTGCACCTTGCACTTTTAAGTGCTTAACTAAAATATGTCCACAAATCGTTATTTGCGAAAAAAAGTGATTGGTTGATATCGATTGACAATTTGTGGTACACGATATATTATTAATATTTGATTAATAATATGTACTGAACTTTGATCAAATATCAATAGAGTATCAAATAAATATTGACGGGTTTGTACATTCCTAGTCAGTGGTCAATCTGATGTAACACGACAATTCAAGTTAACCAATCAACTTCCATTCAAATTGGTCCAGAAAGAAAGATGGGTAATATTCCCATTCAAATTGGTCCAGAGTGAAAGATGGGTAATTGGGTCTTAAGGTCAAAAAAGTAGAAAAATTTGCTCACATGTTCCCTTGAGTTTTAAATAAATTTCAAGTTAATTTTTATAATTATAATTTTGATACGTTGATTCTATCCGGTGCTAGTCGAATTCAAAATGTGAGACTTTCGCTGTAGTTTGCTTTTAGAGAAGGATTTTGAACCATAATTCTCTTGCATACTCATGCACATCACGTTACCTCGTGGACTAACCTCAATGAATTTGATGACTTATGATTTCTTAATTGCATAATTAATGAATAATTAAGTCCTTGTTCAATGAACGAGCAAAGCAAGAATGATGCAAACACATAAATTATTTTTAACCAAATGGAAATTATGGACGGGGAACTTCATTGATGGTCGAGAACCTAAGCTTCTCTTAGGTTCATTGTTTCCATTTGAGACATGACAACACTTGGGATACTGGATAAGGCCACAGAACACTTCATAGATGATGGATCCCTACATTTTTGCTCTCATTGCATGGGTTTTCTTTCTTTGACTAATGAAATGTTAGAAGATACTGAAATACTAATAAAATTCTAAATCACGATTTGGTTAAGTGCATGAAGATTAGCTGAAGAAGCCATCGCAATAGAAAGGGAAAATAGTCTTTTACCCACTCAAAGGCCTTATGTTCAATTAGTGATGGTTCTACGAATCAGAGAACGTGTTCATTCGTGAGCAGGATTTTTTTTTTTCCTGAACAAACGATATTATTTACACTAAGGGGATGAGTGAGTGGACTAAGACTCACAATGAGCTTGCAATAATGTTGTTCAAATTCGTATGTGGCAAGAATCGAATATAAAACCTCTCACTTATAAGTGAAGAGGAATACCACTAGACTGTAATACTAAGTGGCATGACCTTTTATTAAATAGATACAAAAAATAACTAACTCCCACCTATCATGGAGAGTTGGCTAGTAACCGTTGTATTAATTTCAAAAGTAATGGGGCAGTGCACAACTCATATCACGTATGAATTGTATATCCTCATTCTTATGGTTGTTATTTTGCACGTATAATGACTCTAATTAATTTTAATTTTTAAACAGGCTTTTAGCCAACATAATTTCTGAGATTGGCATAACTCCTCATTTTGGTTTTTGACAATGAAAATCGATAGAACTGGTCCCTGAATTTGTCCACAGTAAATTATTTTGGTCCTTATGTGAAAATATGTCAATATCCTCGTTAAGTGAAGTGGTTGGTTTAAATGAACAAAACATCCATAAATCGAGTATGATGGGAGGTCTAGGATTTCTGCGTGCGAGGTGTAGTTGGCGTCCTCGTGTTGGTCTTTTGTGGGTGTCCTCTAGGTTTTTCAATTGGGTTAGAGATAATTGCTTTAGGGGTAAGGAGATCTCTGTTGATTACGTACTAGGTGAGTGCTTGGTTACCCTAATTAGGTTTTCGATAATTGGGAGTAGGTTTATCATGATTTCAAGTAGGTGGGGGTGGAGTGCTAATTGATTGCTAGATAAGTGGGTAGTGAGCCCCGATGAGTTGTTTGAACTGATGTATCCTCATTTCCCAAGTGTTATAGCTCTTTAGTGGTGTCCGACGAATTGCTGTGAGAATTTAGGGTTCTTTACTTTGTTATTTTCTTTATGTATTGTGTTCTAGTTCGTAATTGGTCTTTGTGCCTTATTGTTTTTATGGGTTTTGGCTTGTTGGCTTGTGTCGTTGGGTGACGTTCTAATTTCTATGTTTGTGGAAACTTGTTTCTTCGAATTTGGGGTTATTTATTATGACTGCAGTTATTTGGGGTGTTAGACTTGGTTAACTTTCTTTCAGGGTTGTTGTCCCTGGAGACATTTGTTCTTCCCAAGCTCCATTTTGCTTATTCTTTTTTGTTATAGGCTGGTGTTTTTGGAGTTTTTAGCCCTCGGGTTAGAGTGTGCCGCCTTTACTCCTAATAATTGGTTGAGTTTTGGTTTTATGACCTATGGTGTAGGTTTTTGGGGTTTCATTTTCTTGCTTTTCTTTATTATGTTAGTGTGCTTTGATGGTTGTTTCCCCCTAAGCGCCTTTATATATTCCAATTTTGGTAGTGTTTCCTCAACCCATAAAAAGTCTTGTTTTCCTCTCCCTTGTTTCCCAGAGTTCTCAAAATGACTAACCCTCAGCTTACTGCTTCCTCCTCTAGCAATGCCCATAGGCCTAGAATCTGTTTTGAGGGTTATATCTCGAGTTGGGAGAATCCTTTCCCTATTCCACAGCCTAGTCAAGACCCGGCTGTTGTTGAAAAGGCTATGAGCACGTTTACAATGGAATGTGGAGTGTCCAGGATGAATACCCATTTATGCTCTTCTATTAATGTTGAGCACATGCTATCTAGGGTTCTTATGGGGAAGATGTTCGGCCAACCTCTTGATGCTCGTTTGATTAAGTGGAAGTTGGGGCTTCTATGGAAGAATGAGGTGAATAACACCTTTTATTTGGATCACTTTGGAAGGAAGTGGTTTGCACTCGATTTCACTGATAAGGATGATTTGAAATTCATCCTGAAGAATCGACCGTGGTATATGCGTGGTCAAATTTTTCAACTTGAACGGTGGACAACAAATTTCAAGGACACATATGTTATCACCAAGCCGGCTGTCTGGGCCCACCCGCCTCGTGTCCCTGTGCAATACAAAGAGGAGAAGATTATTAAGGATATTACCCAGCCTATCGGTCGAGTGATCAAAGTGGATGAGGTGATATTGGGCTTAAACGACCTTTTTGTCAAAGTTCTTCTAGAAGTTGACTTACGGTTCCCTCTGAAACGTGCTCATTGTAAACCATGAGGATGACTACACAATCCTTTAGTTATGAAATTTTTTTTGAAGTGTGTTTTTACTGCGAAAGAATGAGGCTTGAGGGATATGTGTGCACTGAAGTTGAAGCTGATGATGGATGCTTTATTATTGATAAGGTTTTTGAGGATGAACCGTCTGTTTACCTGGATGACGTGGCAGTGGATGATGATATAAAGGCAAGTTTGCAAAAAGATGTGATGCTCTGTTTTCCAAATGCTACAAATGTGGAAGAGGACTACACAGAGATTGAGGAATCTAGACAACGCATGAAGGACGTGGGCCCTGATAATAAGGGTTAGACTATGGTTGTTCCAAGATGAAGGAAAAAAGTGGATAAGAGGAAGATTGGTGATAGTTCCAGGGACGACAAGTCGTATAGAGATGTGGTCTCTAGCCCTAAACCAAAGTGGGTGGCAAAGACGGACATCGTGCAAGATTGGAGAAGGGCTGGGAAATCGAATGAGCATGATTAGCAGGTAAGTGAAAAC
This sequence comes from Heteromeles arbutifolia, assembly GCA_024362995.1. Lineage (NCBI taxonomy): Eukaryota > Viridiplantae > Streptophyta > Magnoliopsida > Rosales > Rosaceae > Heteromeles > Heteromeles arbutifolia. The sequence goes on along the minus strand of JANCRC010000004.1, from coordinate 20,162,089 downwards.
ACAATGGGATATCGGGGCATTGTTAAACATAATCTTAGAAATGATATTAATTTTATAACTGATTGGGATATGTCTGTTTCGTCTATTTTTGAAGATTTAACTGCGTTACTAATTCTTTTTGGGTCTTACTACAATAATGATCTTAGACTAGGCAAGGTGAATTTCTTTGATGCTATATGTACTTTGATAAAAAAAAAATCAGGACATTGTGATGTCAAATGTGGGGAGTGCTACCATGCTTGCGACTGAGGCGGCATCTGTGAATGTTAGGCCAACTGTTGGAATGCTGAGTCCAAGGAAACGTGTCCAAGAAGAGGATGCTGCTGAGGCTGGATTGTCCACTTATCTTGATGAACTAGACTGATGAAATGATATGTGTGGATTTGTAGGGGCATGTGAAAACCAGATTTCACTAGTAATTTCAATTATCTTAGTAGCTTGGTTAAACTAGATTTCTATTGTTTTATTGAAACTAAGACTGTTGTGGACAAAGCCCCTGTTGGTTGCTTTAGGAGGTTTTTTTATCAGTTTTTTTGTTTTAACCCCAAAAGGAGGTCCGGGGGTATTTATGTTTGTTGGAATTCTGGTCTTACGAATTTAAATGTGATTGCTGCTTCTTCTAGATATATTCATGCCCTAGTTAAGGATGTGCGCTTAAATATTGAGTATTTTGCTACTTTTGTTTATGTCTATCCTCAAAATTCTGTCTAAGAAAATATGTGGGAGGAGTTATTAACCCTAAATCCTATTGATAAACCCTGGATGTTGCTTGGTGATTTTAATAACATTACTTGCCTACAGGAAAAATGGGGTGGGAATTAAAGTGTTAGTACTTATATGACTAATTTTGTGAATTTCTTGAATAATGCTAGTCTTATTTCTTTACAAGCTTCTGGTGTCCCTTTTACTTGGATAAACAAACATACATAAGGATGTCATTCTTATCTTTGAGAGATTAGACAGGGTTGTTGCTAATTCTTTTTGGCTTGAACTACACCCAAACTACTCTCTCCACAATTATCCTATTATAGGTCCAGACCATAGTCCTTTATACCTGGATATTATAGGTCGTCAAGTTAGTCAACGGAGGAAAGCTTTTAAATTTGAAGCCATGTGGAACCTTCATCCTGCCTTTAAACATTTTGTTAAGGGTGTGTGGACTTGCAGTGAGGGACTTTCTCCTCTTGATCATTTTAGGGTTTGCTTAGGTACTTTCTCTTATTTTGTCACAAATTGGAATCATACAATTTTTGGGTCAATTAAAAAAAAGAAAGATAAAAATCTTAACGAACTGGACTGAGTCCAGAAGGAAATTATGTCTCTCAATTACAATTCAAACATTGCAAAACATGGAGATAAAAATACAAGATTCTTCCAATTGAGTGCTACAATCAGAATGAAGCGTAATGAAATCAACAAGATTAAAGATGGCAATGGCATATGGTGGTTTAGAGGTGAGGGTTTGGAGCAAGTCTTTGTGCAGGAATTTAAATTGCAATTCACCAATTGCTCTTATCCTACCGCTGATCAAATCAACTCGATCACTCAGGTAATAAAACCTTGTATCTCTAATGAGCATAATAACATGTTAAATGATACTCCTTCAAATGCTGAGATTTGGAATGTTATTAAAAGCATTGGTGCTCTTAAAGCCCTAGGGCCTGATGGAATCCATGGAAGTTTCTACCAGGAATGTTAGGAGTTGGTGGGACCTTCAGTGTGCAACATGGTGAAATATTTTTTTGTAAATAATACCAGTCTCAAATTAATTAATCATACAAATATTACCCTAATTCCAAAAGTGGAGAATCCGGAGATTGTCAATAATTATGGGCCAATCAGTCTTTGTAATGTTAGTTACAAAATTGTAACAAAAGTCATGATTACCAGATTGAAATCCCTCATTCATTAGTGTATCTCACCCAACCAGGGAGCTTTTGCTCTAGGTAGATCTATGCATGATAACATTCTTATTGCTCATGAATTGTTTTCAAGTTTTAACAGGAAGAAAGGCAGGACTGTGAAGCTAGCTATCAAACTAGACTTGGAAAAAGTGTATAATCTTCTAAATTGGGATTATATCAAGTGTGTTTTGGCAAGGTTTGGTTTATGTCATAAGTGGATCAATTTAATTATGGAATGTATCTCTTCTACTTCCTTCTTAATCAATATTAATGGTGAGTCTCATGGCTACTTCTGTGCAAGTAGAGGTATTAGGCAAGGTGATCCCTTATCCCCCTACATTTTCATTCTTTGCATGGAACCCTCAATTAGGAATTTGAATGAGTTAGCTTATACACCAAAAACCCATATTGGTTTGCTCACTGCCCCTTTTTGGCTACAAAGTCTCGAATTTAGTCTTTGCAGATGAATGCCTTATCTTTGCCAAGGCAACTTCAAAGGGTGCTAGAAAAGTTCTAGAGGTTTTAAATAAGTTTGCAAATGCTTTGGGTCAACAAATAAATTTCAACAAATATTCTTTGTATTTTTCTTCTAATACAAGTAACCAGGCAAAGAATGAAATTGTTAATATTCTCCAAATCCAACATAAAACTACCATTGGTAAATATTTTGGTATACACAACATTGTGTTTTGGAAGGACCCAATGAATGGAAATGAGCTAATCAAGAGGATTAAGCAAAAACTTGCAGGTTGGAAGGAAAATACCCTTTCTATGGCGGGGAAACTTACGCTTGTCCATTTTAACCATATAGGTATGCCTAATCATATAATGTCTTGCTTCAAATGCCCTTATAAACTAACCAGTCAATTAAATAGAGAATGCAGACAGTTTTTTTTTGGGTAATAATCATAAGTGTAACCCTATGAGTTGGAAGAAAATATGTTAACCAAAGAATGTGGGTGGTTTGGGTATCAGGAATCTAGACCATTTCAATAAGGCGTGTCTTGCTATGCTAGGATGGAAAGTGTTCTTCGATAAGGATAACTGGTGGGCTAATATAGTCAAAAGGAAATATCTTAGACATGATACTTTTCTGGAGACTAGAGCTAAACAAAACCACTCGCTCGCCTGGAAAGGAATTCTAGGGTCCATAGACATTATCAGTAAAGGTATGAGGTGGGTGGTCGGTGATGGCAAGGACATCCTGTTCTAGACTTATAACTGGGTTTTTCATCACCATATCTTCCATCTCATACCAAAGAATCAAAGACATCGAATCCAATTTGGCACCAAGGTTGCAGAGTTTATTGTTGATGGTCATTGGGATAGAAATAGTTTAAGTTAAGTGATAGACAATTATATTGTTAATAAAATCTGTAACATTCATATTCCCTTCATTCCTCCAAGAATAATGTTGTTTGGGGTCCAAGTAATAATGGTAGTTTCTTGGTTAAATATGCGACTTGGCTCTAAATGGAAGACCTTGGCCCTTCACCAGTTCAAGAACTTATTAATAAAGTTTGGAAACAAGTCTTGCCTCCCAAAGTTAAGTTGTTTGCCTGCAGCCTCATCAAGGGTAAGTTACAAAGTAGGAAGAAACTAAGAAAGTTCATAAATAATATGAATACTCAGTGTCATTTTTGCAACAACCAAAAGGAAGATCATGATCATTTGTTTCTCCATTGTCAGTATGCTAAGCAGGTTTAGAGTTGCTCCACTGATATGTCATTTTCAAATATTGATATTAACCTCAAGATAAGTGACTGGCCTCATCAGAATAAGAATGTTGTAAGCAATTTAAGTAAGCTTTTGCTATTTGCTGTTAGATATGGAATGATAAAAATGGTAGCATCTTCATGAATGAAAAGCCTTTGCATACCAGATCTTTTCTTCGAGCTATGGCTACGGTTAATGATTACTTCAAGGATAGTGTTGCTAACCTAGAGAATGCAGAAGTGTCAGTTGAAAATAACTTGATCAAGTAGAAATGTCCAATGTCTCCGTACGTTAAAATAAATTTCGACGGGTCGGTGTCAAACTCTTTGGCTGCCGGAGGCTTCATTATTAGGAACTGGAATAGCAAACATATCCTCGCCGATGCTTTGAACTTGGGGTTTTCCACCATTAACGTTGCTGAGGCTCTAGAGTTACGTGAAGCTCTGATCTGGGCTAAGAGGAGGAGCATGACTCACGTGTTAGTGGAGGGTGATTCTAAGCTTATCATTGATACTGTCCGTGGTGTCCACTGTTCTAAAAATCCCCGCCTAGCGGAGCTTAGGCCCCGCCTAGGCCCTAGGCTGCTGGCCACCACCCCGATTAATGCCTAGGCCTGCTGAGGCACCGCCTAGACTGCTTAGGCACCCGCCTAGCTCGCCTAGACCCGCCTAAACACCCGCCTAGGTCACAACTCACCTAGACAGAAAGTAGATAACTTTCATTGTGCATTTTTTTTTCCAATAAATTGTAAAAGACTTGTTGCATACTTAAATGAACACACAGTATATCCTTATTTCACATGTTTTCATTATGTTCCAATACTTCATAATATATATGCATTCTATTTTGTAGTTTATAATGAAATTATATATATTTCAAGTATAAACAGACACTTATTTACACGAAATATGATAGATTTACTTAAATCCGCCTAGTCCGCCTAAGCGCCTAGGCGCTAGGCCCCAGCCCGCCGCCCAACTAGCGCCTAGCGACTTTTAGAACCTTGGTGGTGCCTGTGAAGTGCCGTGGAATTTGAGATCTATTATTGAAGATATCAGGTGGTGTGCCTTGTCCTTCCAAGATATCAAGTGAGGGCATGTGTTCAAGGAAGAAAATTTTGTTGTGGATGCTATGACGTCTGTTGGGCTTAAGACTGATAACCTTTGTATTTGGGATGCTTGTCTTCCTGTGGAAGCAAACTTGGCCCTCCTATTTGATTGTAATGGCTCTGGCTACGTGAGGGGTTTCTCTCTTTAATGAATTTTCTTTCATATCAAAAAAAAAAAAAAGGTGGTTGGTTTGACAAAAATACCCTTAAAAGGTGATCACATGGTCGCTCACATGACAATTTCACGAGAATATTAACATATTTTTCACGGAATGACCAAAATGATTTACGGTAGACAAACTCATGGATCACTTCTATCGATTTTCATTGTTAGGACCAACGTAATGAGTTATGTCAATCTCATGGACCATTTTGGCCAAAAATCCTTTTAAACATAATATTTTCCTTTATCATAATTAGTTAACTCCAACTAGGATTCTAGCATTTTTTTATGACAGAAAAAGAATTATATTAAAACGAGAAACCACACATTCAAGTGTTTCCAATACAAGCAAATACATAAGCATTCAAAGCAAAAATCAGAATACAAAACTCGCAAGTGTGACTGCTAGAGACAATAAGGCCATGATGGGCAGATGCATCGATAACAAAATTCGTCTTACAAAAGATATGGTTCCACCTGATGCTAGAAAACTTTGTAGCCAGCCATCTAACGTCATCAATGATATGAAGAAGGTTCTGGGGAATAAAACAACAACCTTGGACTGGTTGGATAGTAAGCCAAGAGTCACCCTCTGCAAGATCTCGTATTTAGTGTGTATACATATGTACATATACGTATGTATTTATATGTATGTGTATATAATTAGTTTGTTTTGACTGACCCACCTAGCCACGTAGAAGCCAACACAATATTTTGGATGAGATTGCCAACTCTTCTTGCAGTCTAACTTAAGACCACGTGTACTCACCTAAACTAATTGATATCTTCCTTCTACCAAATGCCTACAGCTAGCTTACCAGCTGTGATTAGCCACCAATTTCAACCAATAAGTGACCTTGTAGTGCCGCTTTGTAGCCTATAAATAGGAGCAAATGCTCATGTTAAAAGTAATGTTAGGAAGACTAAATTTTCAAATCAAATTTGTAAATCAAATGATGTGTCACCAGTAAAAAATCGGCACATTAATCGACACTTGATTAATAATCCTATAATCAATAACCACATCATTTAGTTTACACAATTTAATTTAAAATTTTGATCTTCCTAACATTACCTCCTGTTTAATAATCGTGCAAAGAACTGGTTAGTTTGCATGCCTTGCATGCAAAATGTCTTTATATATGTAAGGAAAAGTGAGGGTTTGGTATGTGCGGAGTTTTGGTACGTAGACGGGGTTTGTCTTGCCAAGGTTCTGATTATCGAGGTGAGTGGTTTATGTAATGTGTTTCAAAATATATTTATTTTTTAAAAAATGAAAAGCACGAGCTATCGTGGGTTTTGATCTATTTACAAATACCTATCTATTTCAAATCAAGCACGTTGAATTTTGTGAAAATGTTTTATAATGAGATATATCCAATCTATGTGGAATTACTTGAGATTGTTCATGGAGCATAAGAACTTCAGTGTTGCATTAGTCCGTGGGAAAAATGTAAACTGCACAGAGGGACATTAGGGCCGAATGATCATTAGGGGTCACGTGGTGAGTTACATTTAATGGATGAATAATGAGCACGTGAAGGGACGATGTGATATGGCACTACGTGTATAATGATTTGATATTATTATTGTATTTTCTAGAGTGACTAAAATGGCATCGCTTGACTGGCATATTACATATTCTTCTAACTGAGCGAAGGTGGTTGTTGCTCACTCCTCACCTTTTATTTTACAGATGAGTTATTTGGCAAGACAAGTGTTAGACGAGCTGAGGTTATGGTAGAGACGAGAGATTTAAGTTTTTAATTTATTTTGTACACCTGTAAGGATTTTCAAGATTTATTTTTATAAGAGAAGTTTACGTTTTTTCGTTTTATGTTATTTTTAGTTTCACTCACACACCGGGTGCATGGTTAATTTTTCTGCCGACCCCGTGTCCGAGGCGTGACACCTGCCACCATGATATTAGCAAAACCCTTCGTAATAGCATACAATAATCCTTCCTTCAAAGCTCTAGCCTTCGCCACAGAAATAGTACGTAACACCATCCAGATTGAGAGCTCCATCGACAAGAACATTTCCATACTCATTCGTAACAACAAAACCCGCCGAAGCCTTTCCAACACCAACAAAACCATTGGAATTTAACTTAACAACATTATGGTTAGGGATGCCATTTTATAACCGTAGAGTTTTCACCAGTGCTACTGCTACGCTTGGCTTTGAGGAAATCGTTACCAATACTAGCAGCAATTATGATAATACGCATCGGGAACGGGTTAATGCTCCTGAAATTCTTATTATTTCTATCATTCCAGATTTTGCCAATAAGTAAGAATAAACTTACTTAGATCACTTAATTCATCTTTATCTATACTACCTAAAGTTTCCATCCAATCCAACATACTAGAGAAATTAGAAGCATATATATATTTGAAGGAGTAACATGAATTAAATTTCATACCAATTTAGTATACTAGCAACCAGAAACAGATGAACTTGATCTTCTTCACTTTTATTACACAAGGGATATACACCTCTTTAACAAATGTACCCAACCTCTTCTTAGTTTGTAATCTTTCATGAATTAGCATCCAAGCAAACATTTTGACCTTAGGTGGAATTCTAATAAGCTTTTACATTTTTTTTAACAAATTACCTCTCATAATTTGTTGGGTTTGGAAACCAAATTTGCGCACGCTGCAGATGGTGGAGGCATAAACTCAAACTTGTAAGACAACGAACAACCATGAGCAAGCCTAAGACCGAGGAGGGAGTGTGTGTGTCGGTCAAAGGCTCTCCGATGGTCAAATTAGTAAGCAGCTTTAGACTCAAGCAGTGGGCAAAAGAATCAGAGTACAGAGATTGCGTTACCAGAGACGAACTCTACATGGGTGTATTTATACCGTCTGGGATACAGACCTTTTTATGATAGAATCTTTGTTCTAAGCCGGGAGAATCCTAGAAGATATCTAGAAATAAATATAGCACCTTCTTAGGAGTTGTGATTACTTGCGGCGTACGCCAATTCATAAATTAGCCTTACTTCAGCCTTGGAAAATTATGGTCCCACAATTACCCCTAACCATGCATCTAATAGACAATTTGTTTGCCTTGAGGATAGATAATTATCCAAAGACCATGCCCTTTGGAGTAAGCTAGAATATGTACCATTTAGTTCTTATTCCATGGTGATCTGATTCATTGTGGTGTAGTGAAGATGTTTCGAATCCACACGTGCAGTCTTGAGTGTCGTGCTATAAAGCTTGTAATGATGACGGTTATTGTGCATGCATGTTTCGCAAAAGGTGGCCATTCATATCTTCGAGTGACTTCAACCTTCGTATGCACAAATCTCGAGGTAAGTAACGTTTTGCCAGATCTTTAGGGTTTTCCCTTTAAGTAGCCCCTTCTCGGTTGGAACTTTTCAAATTTCTTTCCCTCTGTTTGAACTATAAAACCTCCTCCTCTGCTCCATACTTTTTAGCCCAGTTCCCTCTTTGAGCTTTCGATTTAGGATTCTGAAGCTAAAAAAACCATATTTTTCATCCTAGTTTTTGCCAAACAGGATTAGGCAACAAGTTAACCCATAATCACATAATAACATCCTTTTCTTCTTACAACTTGTTCCATAATGATCATCTCCATGCGACATCCTCATCGCCGTCTTTGCATACAGTTTGAATCCCAACAAAGTATTGAAATTCTTTAATGGGTTCTTCATATGAGCCTTTTTTGCATTCATTTAGGAGTGGACGCCGATGACTATGGGATTTCATCAGAGTTGATGACCTCGACCATACTTGTTTTGTAGTCTTCGTTGGAGAATTTATATGCTAGGGGTGAAGGATTGTCTCCCCAAGACAACTGTAATTTTTCATGCCCTCTTCTTGGGACTTGATAATAAATATGTGTTTATATGAATCTTTTTTGTTTCTCATTACTTATTTCCTTGGTCATGGAATAAAATCTTAATCTGATAACTCTTTTCAAGGTAAACAAACTTTTTAGAGAAAATAAGTGACAAAGCAAAATAGGAATAAGCTTGTGGGCCCGAGACAAAGCTCAAAAACCCTCTTTGGTGATGTTGACTCGAAAAAACATTACCTTCCAAACTTAGTATTCATAAAGTTTCTAATCATGATATTCGGAGTACCACCTTACTCCGATACCAAGAATTAAACATTAAACCCATGAAGAACCTTACTCTGTACTTGTCAAAACGCATTTATCAGACTAAGGATAAGTGAATTTTGAATTGTACCTGAAACAACTTGTAAGAAATAAAGCAATCTTTTTTTTTACCTTACCCCAACTCTTGGGCCAAGGATTCCAATATTTGCAATGTGGTGCCAAAGGAAGGTTTCCCACTTAGTCCGAATTGCGTGTTCATCTCTAGTGAATCTTAAACAAAAGTTCTTTGGGGACTTGGTCGTCAGCATGTGGTTCAAAAACACTTTTTGAATTCTTAAGTTAAACCCTACGCTTTAAACTTGCGTGTTTCCGATCAGACTACCTTGACTGGCTTGGTCAAAGCATTTTTGCGTATTAGAGCTTCATTGGAATAAAATTCTTCTTAGGAATTGCCTAGTCTGGATGCCCCATTCAAACCTGCTAACATATGATGTTGCAGAACATACTTGACTTAGTAAGTTGGTCCAGAATAGAAGTGGTCATACTCAGAGCCCAAGTTTGAATGTTGTAACCCATAACTTTACTAGTTGTGTAAACTTTTCGGAGGTCGGATGATGCGTTGGACTTCCGGGCCAGGGCGCTATATGCTCGTGCCAGTAGCCCGCCAATTGTAACTGCACTTATTACAACTTGAGTCTCCCAAGCGGCTAACCGACTAATATGGGATGAGCTAAGAGACTTATTTGACAATTTTACTTTGAATTTTTAGATTTGCAATTGTGCAAAGTTTGAAAACTTTATGCTTTGTTCAAATGAGTAAGGTATTGCATGTATCACCGAAAAAAGAAAGGAAAGAATTAAACATGGAACATAAGATGAATTAACTTTAGGATTTCTTTATTGATGAAGGAAATATGATTGTTTGACAAGGAGGTGTGATTGAATCCGAGAAGGACTGCCTATATATCTCCGGGAGAGGATAATCAATTTACAGGTGTAGTTCTAAGAACAATAATATAATGTAAGAATTACATCAGGGATCACTTTTGACAATAAGCCTATGACGGGGCGTTGAGAGATGAGTTATGCATGGACTTATCTTCGCACAGACGGTGGCGTTGTGATTTAAATCTGGAATGGACTGCCTACATATCCCAGAAAGAAAATCAAACCACGTGTAGTTTAGATGGTGCTCCTAAGGGTAGTATCTCTTAAGCTTAGTGATGTTGCATTTCTTGGTGATTAAGGTCCCATTTATGCATTCTAGATAATATGTCTCTTTACTTCCAACTCCAGCGATCTTGTACAGTCCTTCCAAGTATGCCCCGAGCTTGCCTCCTCATGGGATTTTGGTGTTTTCGAAGACCTCTCTTCAATCAGATCCCTAACTTATAGACTCCTGGGTTTGACACCTTTATTATAGTCTGATCAGATCTATTGCTGGTAAGCGGCTAGTCGGACTTGGGCGCATTCTCGACGTTCCTTAACAAAGTCGAGGTCGGACTTTAGGATTCCCATATTTTCTAAAGCAAGATGCTCTTCAGTATGCATATTTGCATAGTCGTGACTTGGACTATGATGACGTCTTCTGTCCCGTAGGCCATGGAAAATGGTGTTTCTCCTGTAGCTTTTCGAACTATTGTGCGATACACATGTAAGACTCTAGGCCGCTTTTCTGGCTACTTAATTTTCTTTTCAAGTCATTTCTTCAAACATTGCAAGATGGTCTTATTTGAGGCTTCCGCTTGCCCATTACCTTACGGGTACCTCGAAATGGATGTGAGATGACATATTCCAAGTTCTTTATACCAGTCTCTGACTTCGTAACTGGTGAACTACAATTCGTTGTCTGTAAGTATAGTGTGTGGGATTCCGATCTTGCAGATGATGTTCTTCTAGACGGAGGACTTGACAGCGGCGCTGGTGATCCTTGTAAAGGGTTTTGCCCCTATCCACTTGGGGAAGTAATATGTTGCCACTTTCAAGTATTCTCTATTTCCTTAAGCCTTTTTAAGAGGCCCAACCAAGTTGATGCCCAATTGCATGAAAGGCCACGACCCTGTCAAAGTATTAAGTTCTTCTACATGTAGATGGGTCATAGGTGCGTACATTTGACACTTGTTGCAACTTTGGGCTACTTAGTTGCACCAACGATCCAAGCCCATAATCTTTAGATCTCACGTAGGTAAGTTTAAGAGAGAACAAACCAAAACCTCCCATGTTTCCTAGCAAACCAACTACTCCAGTTAGAAAAGAATTATAATTTAGTGACATATGAGTTCTTTTCTTTCTTAGCTCACCAGGAAAACAATGAAGGAAAAAATAGGCATGTTGCCAGAAACAGCGTCTATGGAAGGCTGCCCAAGGAAGAAGGCGCTCTAAATGAGAAGGGCGGTGCAGCCTTCACGGGAGCAATAACGTTCATCAAAGCTATGCCAAAAGGGAAAGTGGTAGTTGCGCTAGGGAAGGAAGATAAGAAGACTTAGCCCAAACATGAGCAAACAGAGAAATCAAAGGATTCCTTAGAGAAATCCAGAAAGCTACCCTCCACCTATAAAAGGGTATATGAGACACAACGTATGAGGGATAACACAAGGTAAAGAGAGAAAATAGAGAATCAAGGATTGCATCGCACCAAGCAGGGAAATCCTTCTCTAAAGTGAAAACAATCTTAGATCTTTGGGGAATTCATCCTTCTGGGGTTCTAAGAATTCCTTTAGGTTTCCTTAGCTATTATACACACATCACGACCCTTAGGAAGCCCAAATTACCCATCCTTCAACATCATGCAACCATACATAGTTTCTCTCTCTCTCGTGCTAAACTAGTAAACTTCTACCTTCCGCACCACACCTCACTTAAACAAGTCATCATTTGGTTAATCATGCTATCTTTGAGCCATTGGTTGAACCAGAATATTTCCTACGACACGCTAAGTCTTTCGAGGTATTCTGAGACTTGTTACGAAAACGAACCAGAGGAAGCAAAAGGTACCTACCAAAGCCCAAGTCCAAGTTGACCTAAAAGTCCTCTAACAACATGCTGTATGTGGAAGGTAAAAAATGGTGGGTGGATAGGATCACCTTTAATGTTTCTAGAATATAAAATCACTTTCTAATACTTTCTAAAAAAACACATTCGATGCACTTTATCACTTCCAAGTGTGCTTGCCCAAGTCATTTCTGATTTTCAAAAATAAAAAAAAAACCCTTCTAACAAATGCACTTTCAGCATAAGTGCTTATTAAAAAAAGTGATTCCTATATATAAGCGTGTTGTTTACCAATGTTTTATGATTTGAATTACCAATCAACTTAAAGGTTGGAATATATAAATTTATGACAAATAAAAAACATGTGGGTTTGATAATTGTACTCTCTTTTCAAAGAGGTATGGATATCTAGGGTAGGACCATGTTTGAAGTGAGTCCCAAATAATTTGCAATCAGTTCTTGGTGTTTACTGTGAAGGGTTGTAATACAGAGAGAGAGAAAGAGGAGGATAGGACGTCCTATTCTTATTCACATGGCACCCTTGAAGCTTCCAGAATGTCAATTTTAATTTGTCCCAAGGTTGTACGGTCTATCTGTACAATCATCCTATCTCTTCCTCTTAAAATTTCTTACATATTTCAACTGGTAAATTACAAGGCCCCTGGATCTTTGGGATTGTATCTGATTGAACCAGAAATTAATGAGAAGAGAATTATATCAGAGATTTGGATCCCATTCGGATTCAAATTGTGAGAATTCTAAGGTTCTTTACATCTTAGTCATTCATACATCGTGCGGTCATAAATTATTTGAATTTTATTGTCTAAAATTATTAGAATCCCTAGAATCTCCTCATCCTTATTTCAGTGATTCTTAATCATAGAGATTGGCCTCCTGTCCTTGCCCATTTCGGACACATTGATTTAAGCGTTAGGTAAAACGACATATCTCTCTTTGCTTTTTATCCAACTTATCTGTTCAATTAGGGTTTCTTCCATGCAGATGCATGCATCCAATACAAAATATTATAGTAAATTCAATTTTAAAAAATGCAGGGATTTGATTGAATAATTGTACGAGACATACATTCAGCCTTTCAGGGGAAGGCTTTTCCCCAGGAAAATCAATTGATAATTGCATTGGGACGAAGAAAAAAAGACAAATCAGAGTGCAGTGATTGACTCTACTCAATGATGCAAGCCATTATTTCTTTTTATTCTAGCAATAATATAATCTCACATGAATTATAAGAAAACAATTCAAACTATGAATTACAGGAAGACAATTCAAACTATGATAAAAAAGGTTGAACATATTATTTTAACCAACTTAGTTACACACGAGTTTGCATGTATTATATGTTGAGAATTAAGCTGCCTACAAGCTTTGGAATTAATCTGCAGAAGCTAAACCTGCAGAAGAAATCGAAAGAGAGCTGAGAAGTTTGGAAATGAAGAACTTGCTAAATTTAGAAGTTGCTTATTTTTAAACATTGCAACGGCTAGTTTTTCTTTCTGTTTTAGAATGTCTACAGCTGGTGTTCTTATCCTTTTTATTTGTACTATGTATCCTCATCTTCCTCCAGGTGGATGGATGATATCCTCCGATGACCATTAATGGCCGGAGAAGAGTACTAGGTCCCTAAAATGTAGGTTCTGTTTTTGGTCCAGCTGTTAGAGATATAGTCCTTGTATTTCTTTTGTTTCTGTAATGAAAAATACACAGACTCTTGCTCTCCCTCTCTCTCTCTCTCGAAGAACACAGATTTCTTCAAAATCATTTTTAAAGCTCCAACCTTTATCAACCAAAATACCATGTTTGGTACCATTTCAAACATGGTATCAGAGCCTTAGGTCTGATTCCGAAGAAAGGGAGTGATACTGTGAGAGAAATCCATCTGCAAAAAAAAAATATATCCAGAAAACCTTAAAGGTGGTACCTTTATAACCATTTGAGCTGTGTTTCTGGCGAAGATGGCTGGATCAAGCTCCTCCGGTGGTGATTTACGAACACCACAATTTAATGGGTCAAACTATGATTTTTGGGCCATTAAAATGGAAACCATTCTCATAGCCTACGATCTATGGGATGTGGTTGAAGCTGGGCTTGCTGGACAACAAAATCCCACAGAGGGAGTCTCAGAGGAAGAAGGAGAAAGCGAGACGGAGGATGTTCCAGTTGAAGGACCAGTTGTCACAAAGGAAGAGAAGATCAAAAATGCCAAGGCCTTAAGCCTCATTCAAGGTACAATCACTGATGAACTTTTTCCCAGAATCCGAAATGAGAAGACTGCAAAGGGTGCCTGGGAAATCCTGAGAAGAGAGTTCAGAGGAGATAAAAAGGTAAGAGCTGTGAAATTACAAGCCATTAGAGCTGATTTTGAATATTTAAGGATGAATGATGTTGAATCTCTGGATGACTACTTGGCTCGGTTTTTTGAGATAGTAAACAACTTGAAATCTCTAGGAGAAGATGTAACAGAAAAAAGGATTGTTCAAAAGTTGTTGATGAGTTTAAACAGGAGGTATAAGTCCATAGTGTCAATCATTGAAGAAACCAGAGATCTAGACATTATTAGAGTTGAAGAAGTTTTAGCCTCAGTGAAAGTCTATGATAAGAGAGAAGATTTGCATGATGAAAGAGACAAATACACAGGCACTGAGAAGGCTTTCAGCAGTCTTAAAGTTGGAGGAAATGGAAATAGCACTGGAAACTTCAAAGGGTCTCAGTATAAGACAAATCCAAAATGGAGTCAATATAAGAAGGGAAAGAACTGGTCTCAAAATGGAAACTGGAACAATACCAGTGCTTCAAACTGGAACAACAATTTTGGGGGAAATTGGAACAATAAATCCAATCCACAGAACAGGCAAGGGAGTAATAATCAAAGTGGTGTGAAACCCCAGTGCCAAGTCTGTGAGAAGTACCATTTTGGTATATGCAGATACAAAGGAAAACCCAAGTGTGGCAAGTGCAGTCGTTTTGGTCACTTAACTAAGGACTGTGACAATGGTAAACAGGTTGCAAATTGTGCAAAGGAAGAAGATGCAGTCACATGAACAATGTTCTATGCTTGTCATGCAAGTTCAATTGCATCAAGCAAGTCTGTGTGGTTTGTTGACAGTGCATGCAGCAATCATATGACTTCTCAAGAATCAGTTTTAATAAATGTTGACAGAACTGTGACATGCAAAGTGAAAATGGGCACAGGAGATCTTGTACAAGCTACTGGGAAAGGCACTATAGTTGTTGAAACTAAGCGTGGGAAAAGATATATAAATGAAGTTTTGTTGGTTCCAAGTTTGGATGAAAACTTACTGAGTGTAGGCCAGATGATGGAGCATGGTTATTATGTCCTATTTGGAGGTAATATTGCAGTGATCTTTGAAGACAGCAAGCTTGATAATATTGTTGCTAAAGTTACAATGACTGGAAATAAATGTTTTCCATTGTCTTTAGAATCTGTCAACACAGTGGCAAGAAAAGCAGCAGTACAAGAAGATCCATGGGTTTGGCATAGAAGATTGGGGCATTTGAACTTTGCTAGCCTAAAGAAAATGCAACAAACACAAATGGTGTTAGGATTGCCTGATTTCTCAGAGAAGGAAGGAGTTTGTGAAAGCTGTGTGTATGGTAAAAGTCACAGAGAACCATTTGAGAATGAGAAACCTTGGAGGGCAAACTGTCCACTTGAGTTGGTACACACGGATGTATGTGGTCCAATGCAAAATGAGTTCATTGGAGGGAACAAATACTTCATCACATTCATTGACGACTTCTCAAGAATGTGTTGGGTATATTTCCTCAGAAATAAGTCAGATGTGATGAATGTGTTCAAAAAATTCAAAGTTTTTGTTGAACTTCAAAGTGGATTCAAATTAAAGAAACTAAGAAGTGACAGAGGTGGAGAATACACCTCACATGAATTTCTTGACCGCATGGAGAGGCAACTGACTACACCCTACTCACCTCAGCAAAATGGGGTTGCTGAAAGAAGAAACAGAACCATTGGAGAAATGGCAAGATCAATGATGTCTGAAAAGAAAATACCTGTCAAGTTTTGGGCTGAAGCAGTTGGCACTGCTGTGTATCTACAAAATAGGTGTTATACCACTGCAGTCACTGACAAAACACCATTTGAAGCTTTCACAGGGAGAAAACCAGGTGTAAAACATCTGAGAGTGTTTGGCAGTATCTGTTACAGTCATATTCCATCAAATCTTAGACAGAAATTTGATGATAAAGCTAGCAAGGGAATCTTCATGGGTTATGGCAGCTGTGAGAAAGGTTACAGGATTTATAATCTTCAAACTGAGAAGATTATACTCTCAAGAAGTGTTGTTTTTTATGAGAATAAATCCTGGAATTGGGAAAGCAAACAAGATGAAACTGTCTACATGCCTCTCACCATTAGAAATGAAAACCCTGAGATAACAGAAATAGAAGAACCTTCTCATGAAACTCACAGCATTGACTCTCCAAATATCAATCAATTAGTCTCAGATGATGAACATGCCTCTGAAAGCAACATTGTCAGTACCAGTCAAGGTTCAACACCAAGCAATACACCAGTAAAGCTGAAAAGCTTGGAGGACATTTATGCAAGATGTCATATGACCATCATTGAACCTGAAACCTATCATGAAGCTATTGAAGATAAAGCATGGAATGAAGCAATGGATGCTGAGATTAAAACTATTGAAAAGAATGAAACTTGGGAGCTTGTGGAAAGACCTGCAGACAAACCTGTCATAGGAGTCAAATGGGTGTTCAAAACCAAACTGAATCTAGATGGATCAGTTCAAAAACACAAGGCTAGGCTTGTGGCAAAAGGGTATGCTCAGAAACCTGGTGTTGACTATAATGAAACCTTTGCCCCAGTGGCAAGGTTAGATACAATTCGAACTTTGATTGCACTTGCAGCACAAAAGGGTTGGAAATTGTTCCAACTAGATGTTAAGTCAGCCTTCTTAAATAGAGTACTTGAGGAGGAGGTTTACACTGAGCAACCAGAGGGTTTTGAAGTTGAAAATGCAAGTCATAAGGTCTACAAGTTAAAGAAGGCTCTCTATGGATTGAAGCAGGCTCCTAGAGCTTGGTACAGTGAGATTGACACTTATCTCGCTAGCTGCAATTTTAACAGAAGCACCAGTGAGGCTACTTTATATACCAGAACTGATGAAGAAGGAAATCTAATCATTGTCTCTATATATGTGGATGATATAGTGTATACTGGAAGCATCAATGTATTGCTCAGTGAGTTTAAAAGAGACATGATGCAGAAGTATGAAATGTCAGATTTAGGACTCTTACATCATTTCTTGGGAATGAGAGTTCTACAAACTGATAAGGGAGTATTTATTCATCAAAGCAAGTATGCAAAGTCCTTACTTGCAAAGTTTGGTCTTGAGGATTGTAAGTCAGTTGCAATTCCCTTACCCACTGGTGAAAAATTGAAGAGAGTTGATGGAAGTGAGTTAGCTGATGAAGGGTTGTTCAGGAAAATTGTTGGTAGTCTGCTCTATTTAACTGCAACAAGGCCTGACATAATGTATGTAGCCAGCTTGTTATCAAGATTTATGCATGGTCCTACAAAGAAACATATGGGAATAGCAAAAAGGGTTCTCAGATACATTCAAGGAACACTTAGCTATGGTATTGAATTCACAAGGGACAAGGATGCTGTTTTGATTGGATTCTGTGACTCGGATTGGGCTGGTAGTGAAGATGACAGTAGAAGCACATCTGGATATGCATTTAGTTTTGGTAGTGGAACATTTTCATGGGCCTCAGTCAAGCAAAACACAGTTGCATTGTCAACTGCAGAAGCTGAGTATGTCTCAGCAGCTGAGGCAACAGCTCAAGCTATCTGGCTAAGATTTGTGTTGGATGATTTTGGAGAAATGCAAGTTGATGCAACACCATTGTTCTGTGACAACATGTCAGCAATATCGATGGTCAAAAATCCAGTTTTTCATCAGAGGACCAGACATATAAACAGGAAATATCATTTCATTCGAGAAGCTTTGCAGCAAGGATCCATTGATGTGAAATATTGCAGAAGTGAAGAACAGTTGGCAGATATATTTACAAAGGCTTTGCCTAAAGATCGATTTAATTATTTGAGGATGAAGTTAGGAGTGAAGCCAATAAGCAGCTTAGGAGAGGCTGTTGAGAATTAAGTTGCCTACAAGCTTTGGAATTAATCTGCAGAAGCTAAACCTGCAGAAGAAATCGAAAGAGAGCTGAGAAGTTTGGAAATGAAGAACTTGCTAAATTTAGAAGTTGCTTATTTTTAAACATTGCAACGGCTAGTTTTTCTTTCTGTTTTAGAATGTCTACAGCTGGTGTTCTTATCCTTTTTATTTGTACTATGTATCCTCATCTTCCTCCAGGTGGATGGATGATATCCTCCGATGACCATTAATGGCCGGAGAAGAGTACTAGGTCCCTAAAATGTAGGTTCTGTTTTTGGTCCAGCTGTTAGAGATATAGTCTTTGTATTTCTTTTGTTTCTGTAATGAAAAATACACAGACTCTTGCTCTCCCTCTCCCTCTCTCTCTCGAAGAACACAGATTTCTTCAAAATCATTTTTAAAGCTCCAACCTTTATCAACCAAAATACCATGTTTGGTACCATTTCAAACATTATATACATAAGTTCATGCCTCCCCTTCAAACCAAAACATAGGATATAGTGGGTTACCCTAGAATGAGGACTACACGAAATCATTTACAAGGAGGGTAAAATTTTATTTTTATCTGACCTGTAGTGTGAAACAAGCTTTACTGAGGCATAACAGTAATGCTACAGGATTCTGGCATTCCATTTCTGTTGCTGTCTGCAGAAGGCAGCATATGCTGTATAAGCGTCTTTTGTGTCTTCTGTCTTCAACACAAACAGATCTATATAGGACAGTAGATTCTGTGTTTTTAACCTTTCTTTTTTTATACTATAGCCAGCCATTGATTTTACATTTACCCCTGCCTCCATATTCATATATACTTGTTACTATGAAAAAAATGTGGTGAAATTTTAACTATAGAAGCTAAACTTGATGTACAAGCAATTCGCCATGAATTATCTTTTTGTATGTACAACAGTCATCACGTGATCAAGTCACGAGACTGTATATCTCCAGTTGTAGGACATATTATCTCCATAGCAAGGCAAAGAAAATTCATATGAAATTAATTTGAAACAAACAATTTAGGAGTCCCCGCATTGACAATTGTACATTATGATTAGTACATGAATGTGCCGCATCTGTGGTCTTTTTTAGTGCATAACTCCTGTGGATATGGTTATTTATATGCCAATCAAAGTTCAAACAGTTGCTGTAGATGATAGTGGAATGAATAGTTTCAATGATAGTTAGGTCTCGTAGTTGTAGCAAATTCGTTTTTGAGCAGCCTAAATAGAGGCTGCTGCTGCAATTGCATAAACTAGTGTTTAATTTGTATGCCAAGTAATGGTTTTTTTTTTTTTTTTTTGGTCAAATGCCAAGTAATGGTTTGGTCCTCATAAAAACGTAAAGGCAGGCACTTTTTGGTTGAGAAAGCATATTGGAAAAGAAGCGTATCTCATATAGTAGAAAGAAACAAGATCTTGTTAATTAGTGGAGAAGGAAGCAGTTCAAACTTCATAAAAGTGGGCAATTGATAGATGGTTGTTAAGTTCGGATTAAAGGTATTTTGGTCACTAGCTAATTATAATACTCTTACTCTCAGTTGAAACGTTCTCTTGTCAGACTATTTAACAACACAAGTAAGATGTTATGTTTAAGCTTCAATATTGATCAAATTGATTGTTGCCTAAATATTGCTTGAAAGTGTGATTAAGATTCACTGTTTGATAAATGACAACAAAAGTTTGACAAGAAAATAGTACTCACTCTTTCAAAATGGCCGGTTCTCACTTTATCGTGATCGTTACTTTACCATTGTGGGTTTTTTTTTCCTTATATATTCTGCATGGGTAAATAATTACGTAGTTACATTTCCTAATCATTCATACTCACAAAGAAGAAGGTGGTCAGTCGATCAAGCAGTTTTTTTTTCACTTTTCACACTTTGCATTCAGGTTAAATTTTCTTTTCTTGCATTAAAGTAATTTAAAATATATATCGTCTTTGTAAAAATACGCAGGGAGACAAAACAAAGGCATGAATTAATGAGATTGGAGTGCCAGCTCAAGACATTAAGGTGAACAGATGGACCAACAATGAGTAGAATGGGACAACTCATGTAAAATCCATATATGCAATACAAGTTCTAAAAAGGAAAAAACTTCTGGTGACTGTAACTTTCTGCAATGGAGGATCAGCCAAAACGACGACCTATGCGAAAAATGGACCCAGTAGTTCTGGAAACCAAACATTCTCTATCCATTTACCTGAAAATGACAATTACCTCTAGTTTATCATCTAGTGCTATGTGTGTGCGTTAGCAAGCACTCAACTCTCCTTTTCCCTTTTCCTTTCTCAATGAACGTTTCTTTGTTGTAATGAAAATGGACTTGTATCATTTGTAGTCCATTTCATTACTGGACAAAATGATGGTTAATGTTTTCTTATCAGACTTATTTTCGTCAAGTATATGTTCATGTTGTAATTTAGATGCATTCATTCAAATAAGAACTCAAAATAATATCTAACTCAAACTCATAGTCTTAGACCATGTGCAATGGTGTGGGTTAAAATCTAAATTTGTAGCTCATAAAATTTAGGTTATAACCCATAAACAATTTTTCTACTTCAATGGTTTTGGCTTAAAATTTAGGCCGAAATTATTAAAGAATGATTTTAGCCTTTTTTGTAACTTTTTTAAACATAAAATTTATGTAGATTATCCTAATTTAGTGAACTTATTTAAATTTAGATAAATAATGAAAAATTACTAAACCTACCCCATAAAACATGAAAATCATGGAATACTAAATCTTACTACAATTACTAATACAATCGATAATTCAAACACTAAATAAAGATTAATAAATGATAATTAAAGTACTATATAAAAATTACAAAAATTACTAATACTAATAATATTCATCATCATTTGGTTGACTTGGTCCTTGACTTCGTGGTGGATTTCGTGGTGTACTTGGATAATAGACATTAGATGGATCATCTTCCTCAAAGATATTCCTTGAGGCATTCCTTCTTATAATTTCCGATTGCTTCTCATGGAAGAACTTCTTCCTATTTGGAGTATATTTGTTGGAGACCTCCCTCACTACATCAAAATCGAACTTTTCTTACGCTAAATGGTCTCTTGCATCTTCCCTCTATGCTTGCTTCTCAAAGAGTAAATGCATTTGGACCATTTCTTCCTTGGTCTCCCTTCAGCCTTCAATCAATTTTTCAAACTCTGGAACAAGGCTCGGCACTAATCGGATCATCCTCCATTTTCTCTTTGCTTCTTTTTGCTTATCTCGTCCCGGCAGCCATGAAATAAAAGGAGATGGGGCATCGATTCATCAATATCACTGCTAATATTAACTTGAGCATTCATGAGCAAATAATTTTGCCCATTGTTGGTCCACTTTGGTTCGCAACCTTAGACAATCCTTGAGGACGTCTCAAGCATGATGCAACTTAAAAGTTGGTTTTTGTGCGTAGTTCTTGTCTTGTAAATTGCCATTGCTTTGTCACCCTATGCAAGGAATAAATAAAGATCAATTAGTTGCTAAATAAGATTGTGTACATGAAAAATAAACTATGAAGCAAGACACCCATTACTTCTTCGGCGCTCCTTCCACTAGCTCCCAAGCTTCCCTTCTGCAAATTGCATGCTTTGTTGATAATCTTCCACAAATTGTAAACACCACCACATTCTTTCGATTGGTGTTGGAGTTGGAATTGAATTTGTCAAAGATTTTAGTCCACAAGACCTTTTTATTTTAATTTGTGCCGACAACACTATATTCGAGAATAGAAACCCATACAAAGCACAAAGCAACATCTTCATCAATTGACCAATTAGGTCATCTAATTTGATTTGTTGCCATCTTGAAAAATTTGAAAATGGACAAAATAGTTTTGGAAGTGGGTAGAAATAGTTTTGAAAGTGGGAAGAATATATTTATAAACTGTTTTTGCCATCTTGAAAAATTTTAATAATTTTTTTTAAAATTGTTGTAGTTGTTGGATTTAGTTTTGGACACTTGATCATATGTGATTTCAGCCGTCGAATTTAATATATTTATTAAGTAGATTTAAAAAAATAATAATTTGAATATGGACTATTAGTTGTTGGTCCAATCATGTGGGCCGTCATATGAAAAACTAGTTGTTGGACTTGGTTTGGGTGACCAATAAAGTTGTCAGCGTGGATCCCACCTGCTGCAGCTCTGTCGCATGCGCGCGAATTGGGTGTGTCAGTTGTCGAGTGTGGTTTTCAAGCAGGCGCGTTCACACACATTTATGGGCCAACAGCTTAACCTTGGTTGGTATTTTGGTTGGAATTTAACCCTAAAACAAATTTTAGGTACCCAAAGTTTAGCCCAATGATTAGAAGAGACTTGGGGGTGTTTAAAATTTAAATTTTAACCCAACCATTGCAGTAGGTCTTACAACATCAAACTAACTTTAATACGAGAACCTCACATCAAGAGCATCATTAAAAAATTCAAAAGAAAACTAAAAGGAAAAAAGTAAAAAGATCTAAAAGTCCGACGAGAGAAGAGTAATTGTACAGGTGTGCGCGAAGAGGAAGGGAAAATTTATACGTACGTGAGATGTCATGATATCAACATTCCAAACAAAAGAGGGCTGTCGAACGCTGATAACTTCAACCCTAAAATAGCTTCTATGTGAAGCAAGTGGTAGGGCAAGAAATATGAGGTCCAAAAAAAGATGGCCATTAACGCCAAAGGTGAAGTGGGTTTTACCTCAGCAAGAATTCAAGACCAAGATTGATCCTGAAATATTAGAGGCCCTTCCGAATTGGAGCCCTGTGCCGTGGCACTACTTGCACACCCTCAAGGCCAGCTCTATCCAAGACGTTGGTCCATTTTATTACAGGACACTGTTCAATATGTGTATGTGTAGGACGATGCCCAAAAATTAGGCTTAGGACAGCGTTCAATATGTGCATGTGGACAGTGCCAAAAAATTAGGCTTTGCAACAACCACGTCCACACAAATGATACATAAAGCAATTCATATGAGTGCAAAGAATTCACCAATAACTTACAAATGCACTTACCTCCAGAGAGAAAAGAGAAAGTAACAAGTACCCACCTCGATCACAACCACATGCAGTCACTTTTGGACCTGTCACTGATGTACGTAAGAAAATGATCATACATTATACGTGTTCATATAGCCTAAACTTCTCTGTATTTAAATGTTGTAGGCATGTTACGCATGAATTTCTAAGAATAATTACAAGGATGACGGCAATATGGACAAAAATGGTGGAAGAGGTTTATGAAATGTGCATTATTTGTGGGGAACTGGTTAAGAGAGAACGATATGACCCTAAAGTTGCATAGCTAAATGCCTCTCACATTAGATAGTCTCAACGTATGCTTTTACCCAAGATGTATGATTCATTAGTGGTAAGAATCAAATCCAAGATGTGCCGTGTAAAATATGAGCCTGAAATTTGTCTCCAACCATTGAGTCACCCCATGATGATTGACGTATGTTATTATTGGCACCGTATTGGTTGGCTTCCCACATCCCTCGTAGTCACGCATGTAGAGGATAAAAACTTGTTATGGGTTGGACTTCAACGAAACTCGGATGAAGGCGTGTGAGTAACCAAATTCATGAAGTAAAAGTAAATTCATGATGTTCGATAATTACAAATTTCCGTCCAAATTCATATGACTGAAAGAGGTTTCATTTGTTAACCAAATTCATTTGGTTGGATCAAAAGAGTTCTGTTTTGGAAATCAATGAATGAAATTCATTTTTAACTAAATCATACGTACTTTAATTTGATTTGTAAATTTGATAAAGATAGTTAAATTGGTATCAATATGTTTATAGTGCTTTTTGAAAGTTGTTATTGGCACTTGAAAAGTTCATTTTGCACTCCTTATAAATGTATTTTTTTTTAAATATAGAAAGTTTAGATTGCAAATTGAGAATTTTATACTGCTAATAACAATTCCTTACTTTTTTTTTTGTTGAGAAATTAGATGCTTTATTTTTTTTTAGTACATTGATATTTTTACACTAAAAGGAGGGGGAGTTCGGCTAAGCCACACAATGAGCAGCCTAATTTGGTATCGAATTCGTCGTCTACGAGATTCGAACATAAGACCTCTCACTTCCAAGTAAAGAGAAATACCACCAGACCGTAGTTTGAGTGACAATTAGATGCTTTATTAAAAAAACCATAAAATCATACAATGGAAGGCCAATCCAAAGAAAGATTTTGCAATGTGCCCGAAACACAAGGTGGTACACCACATGTCACTATACAAGTGGTGAGATACTTGCGTTAAAAAATTAACAAATTAAAAAATAAAACTTCTCTCAATTTATATAATGACACGTGGTGTACTACCCGTATTCTAAACACAATGAAAAATTTCTCTAATCTAAAACTCGACGTAATTATCGAGAACAAAAGCTGCTATTTTGTTTAGGGAACTGTTATAGCACTCCAAAAATCTCATTCTACATTCCTCACAAGTGTACTTTTCTTTCTAATTATTAAAAATTTGGAATACCAAATGAGATTTTAGAAGTGCTAATAACAATTCCCTTTGTTTATAGTGGGAAAGAAACATCAACAACAAAAATATGGAAAATATTATCTACATTGCATATTAATAATAATGCTATTTAGTTCATTATTTTATTAAAAAATGATTTAAAACCTACATTCAAATTAGAATATTGATTTCTTTAACCAAATCGTATACAATTTCGGGTAACTACGCAATCTTTAAGAGTGATTCTAAGTTGATCATAATATTTTAAAACATTCTAAATAACTTTCTAACATTTTGAAAAGTATATAATGGGAAATTTGGAAAAATAACCAAATTTTAAACCCCGTATCGAACTATAACCAATATTTTAATTTTATGATAATTATAACTAAAACTTAATGTAAAAGTATTAATATACCCTTAATACTAGGGTTTCTCACAACAACCACAACACAACCCACAACACAACCCTTAAACTACCTTAAAATGTTGAGGATTGTTGCAGATTGAGGCTACTGAATTATAGAGGTGCAGACATATTGGTGTTAGCTTTCTTTTTAATTAATAGGACAAGCTATGAGAATGTTCTTAAGAAGGTACTAATTCCATGGCTAATTATTATATATATTTTTTAATTAGACACTTGGATTTAGTGTTTAATTGACTAAATTGCATATATATTTTTTCAGTGGATGAAGAAAGAATACGAAATTGCATATGCAAAGTGAATAGTGAAAACAAAAAAGTGATGAAGATTAATTTCTCATTTTAAGATAGTTTAAAGGTTTGTTTTGGTTGTTGTAAGAAACCCTAATATTAAGGGTATATTGGTACTTTTACATCAAGTTTTTGTTATAATTATCATAAAATTAAAATAATAGCTATAATTCTATATGGGATCTAAATTTTGATTATTTTTCCAAATTTCCCTATAATTGTTAGTTTCACTATCATTAAGTGATGATGTAGACAATTAGTAAAACATGTTTTACTCTCAGTCATCGATGGAGCTTTGAATCTCCCGATCGACATAGTTTAACTATACAAATTTACGTCTTAATTTGGCTAAAATGAGTCGATTTGAGGAATTATAGCTCTAAAGTCGATTTGAGCTTTGAATCCCCCGGTCTCCTCCTCCCCCTCCCCTCTTCCACGTGTCGGCACATAAGTTGCAGTTCATGGAATGCCCAAAATACTGTCTTACACATTATCACTGTCCAAAATATTAACTTCATTGACTACTCTCTTCCTCTCTCTTTCTCCCCCTCTGTGGCATATAGTGGTGTGGAGCCCATACCTGGACCTTTGCTTTGCTGGATTCAAGCTCTCCATTGTTGGTCTTTTATGGGGCTTGTCTGCTGAAGAGAGAGAGAGAGAGAGCGAGTTTTCTGTTTTTTTTTCACTTTTGCCCAATTTTTTCCTCCCTCAAAGGCTCTTCCTTTTATAATACTCCCATTCACTTTCTCCACTTGTCCAACAATCTCATCATCTTCCACATTCATTTATTTAAATACATAAACCAAAATTCTGCTCCTTGTTTTTGATTTCATGGATCCACAGATCTAATGGTTCCGTACCCACATGAGCTTCTACACTCTTCAAGATCTTCCTCCAATTCAGCTGTAGCAAAAAAGCTGGTTTCAACAGGCAGAAGCAATCGAATTAGGAATTGGGTAAGTCTCCTTTTGCCTTCTAGGTCCTGATATTTGAGAAAGAAAAGTGCTTTTTGTATTCTGATTATTTGGGTGCTTTTGGAATTTGTGAAAACTGAAGATTCATTTTTAGCAATGTGAAGATGTAGACCTTCTGGATTTTCAAATGGCTTGACCAAGCTCTTTGTTGACAAATAAAAAAAGGCACTTTTTTTTCAAACCTCCCAATGAGTTTTATTGATTTTTGCTCAATAAACCAGCAGCTTTTGTGGATGGATGTTTTGTTTTAAATGGAAACTCAGATGGGTTTTTTGGAATATTGAGTCCTAACTCCTAATTTTTCTGTTTTGTGCAATCCCCAACTGAAATTAACTGTAAAGGTTGTTGCTTTATGTTGTTTTCTTGATCTGTTGGGTCCTGCTTGTTCAGCTCTGATTGAATGAAGGAAACACAGTTTCAATTTGTGCAGTTATTGACTTGTTCTGTGGATGTTTTTTGCAGTGTCTAGTTGTTCAGCTGAGAAATAGAGGGCAATACTAGCTGTTCTGGGTTGGAATTTGGGTTCAGAGGGTTTTTAAAAAGTTGTTCTTACATGTGGAGGTTTTGGAGGGTTGTTTGGATGAGATGAGGGATGTTATCAGAGTTGATGAACTATTTGAAGTCCTGTTTTCGGCCGAGGTCGAATCGGTACGTTCATACCGGTGCCGATTCTGGGGGTCGCCAAGACGGGCTCCTGTGGTACAAAGACACGGGCCAGCACATAAATGGTGATTTCTCAATGGCTGTAGTTCAGGCTAACAATTTACTTGAGGATCAAAGTCAGCTTGAGTCGGGTAGTTTGAGCACACATGAATCTGGCCCCTGTGGTACTTTTGTTGGTGTTTATGACGGCCATGGGGGGCCGGAGACGTCACGCTATATCAATGATCACCTCTTTCAACATCTCAAGAGTAAGTGAGTTTAGCTTTTCTAATGAGATTTGGAACATTTTGGAATTCCTTCAGAAAGCTTTGTTGGCCTTGTTGCTTTTGGTTTGAAATTCTGTATGGCCTTTATATTGGTGAGGAATTTGAGGGGAAGAAATTTACAATAGAGGGCATGATTTAGCGATTTGGTGCATTAATTTGGATTTGGAACCTTGTTGAATTGTAAAGAAGAGCACCTTGTGAATGCAGTTTTTATTATGTTTTTAGAGTTAAAAATTACGAGTCACCCTTAATTAAGTTGAGTATGTGCCATAAAGGCAGGTTCAAGTGAAGGATTTTGCATATCAGCATCTAATGGTATGGTGCACGGAATACGAACTTTACATTTCAATTATTGCATTTGGGCTTAGATTTTGTAGACAAACTTCGTGTTGTATATTTTGAGTTTCTGTGTAATATGCAGGATTTAGTTCGGGGCAGCAGTCAATGTCTGTGGATGTAATACGAAAAGCATTTCAAGCAACAGAAGAGGGTTTTCTTAACGTAGTTACGAGGCAGTGGCCTATGAAACCACAGATTGCAGCAGTAGGATCGTGCTGCCTTGTCGGTGTTATTTGTAATGGAACTCTTTATATCGCCAACTGTGGTGATTCCCGTGCTGTTTTGGGGAGAATAGTGAAGGCAACAGGGGAGGTGCTCTCTATTCAGTTGTCACAAGAGCACAATGCCTGTATAGAATCTGTGAGACAGGAGCTGCAGTCTTTGCACCCTGATGATCCACATATCGTAGTTTTGAAGCATAATGTATGGCGTGTGAAAGGCCTAATACAGGTAACTCTTTTACAGTATCAGGAAATGGTTAATGATATCAGCTCTTTGGAGTTAGACCTCGTTAATAACTTCTCTACTTTCTTTGCATCAAGCCCTAGTGGCTGTAAATACTTGTGTTCAGTGGTAATCAAATAGTCAACAGTGCATGCTGGAAAGTTCCTTATGGCTGTAATTTAACTATACTTCTCCAACTCCGTTCCTCAAAGAGAGTATATTGGTTTCGTTTTGTTTTCCGGATGACTTCGTTTATGTTTTCCGGATGACTTTGTCTGTGGTATATTGGTTTCGTTTATGTTCTCATGCTCTTTCCAAGTTTGTCTTGCTTTCTTGTAATTGCTAAAGCAAGAATGAGGGAATTCTCACACTAGATCGCGTACTTCACAAAGCTAAAAAATAATCTGGAATTTTTACTGATCTAGATTGCTTTTGGCCATGTGTGAAGGAATAATGAAGTTCACACATTCATGTTTAGGGAAAATATTGTTTAGTAGGTATGGTTTCACATCTTAATACTAGTGATAGCTCTGATAGATCATTACTCAAATCTTGATAAATATCAGTCCTTGGAGGAACAAGATGTGTGATCACTGATAGGAGGCATCTTATCATATATCTAGACAAACTCCGTGGACAATATTTGGTTATTTTCAGTTTTGGAATGTTACACTAGATGATTTGACTTGATACAGCTTATCATTTCTATGATGTGAAACTGATTTGGTAATCTTACATCTTGCAGATATCTAGATCTATTGGTGATGTGTATTTAAAAAAGGCTGAATTTAACAGGGAGCCTTTGTATTCCAAGTTTCGTCTTCGGGACCCTATCAAAAGACCAATTTTGAGCGCTGATCCAGCAATTTCAGTGATCCAATTGCAGCCACACGATCAATTTATTATATTTGCATCTGATGGGCTATGGGAACACCTCACCAATCAGGAAGCAGTGGACATAGTTCAAAAACATCCACGAAGTGTAAGATTTATTTTTGAATAGTGTACTGGTACTCTAACGATAAAGTGATTATATTTCTTAAAAAAGATTTAACTATTCTTATGTCGGAAAGTAGAATCAGGGAGCAGTTGACATGTTAAACTTATTGCTAGTGTAAGTCTCGAATCTCCATATTTTGTTTTGCTAAAGAGAGACAATATTGGGGAAGAAAATAATTTTCCACCACACAAACCTACCTGGTATCTCAAATAGAACTTTGATTCACAAAAAGTAAAGTTGGTATTTTAAGATCATAGGATTGCCTTATAAGTCTGGGTCTAGGATGGTTGTTGCTTAGTTGTTTGGCTTTAGCCTCCACATAAAAGGAGAAAAGGATTGCCTTTATAAGTCCCTGTCAGCATGAAGTTAAGACTTTCTGCAAGTTATCAAAATTCTACTGTGTTTGGTACGTTGAATTGAATGAAAGCTGGTTTGTGTATTGGATGTGTGTGCATTCCAAAATTTGCACACGTATCAGTTGACAGTAGGATCTATCTATCAGAGTGGAGCCAGCTCTGTAAATAGAGCCACCCTCAGCTGATTATATGGAGAAATGATGTCATCTTGTGAGATACTTGAAATGATCCTCTATGAAGTCATTGTTTCAGATTTCATTAAGCCCATGGTTTTGTAGGATTTGGTTCAAACTGCTTTTAGATATCATGCTGCAGGCGGTGCATATTGATAGAGTAAAGCAATCAACTGGGTTCTAGACACCCAAATTTTTGGACGTTTTAGCTGCATTGGTTCTTGTACTTTTAGACAGAATATCACTCTATTAGGCGGACGGTCGGTCAAAATCAACATTTTCCATTGTGCCTTTTGTCCTTGATGAATAACTGACCTATAAGTATTAGCTGTTTCATAACTTCGGGTTTGTGGGGGAGAAAGATGAATCCACCTATATTTTAAATCTGTTTCATTTCTGTAAATCTTGTTGGCCAACCCCTTCTGATTATATCTTGCTCACAAGTCGGTCTTCTATGGAAACTCTTTCCTTTATGGCAGAGAATTTAACTTTTGTTTCCCAACCTCATGCAGGGAAGTGCAAAAAGGCTGGTGAAAACCGCCCTGCAAGAAGCAGCAAAAAAGAGAGAAATGAGGTATTCGGACTTGAAGAAGATTGACCGCGGGGTTCGCCGCCATTTCCACGATGACATAACCGTGATTGTCGTGTTTCTCGACTCAAACCTTGTGAGCAAGGCTAGTTCTGTCAAGGGCCCGAATCTATCGGTGAGAGGAGGTGGAATCAACCTGCCTCCTAACACCCTGGCTCCATACGCCACAACAACGGAAGCTGGCAATACCTGATTAAACTGTATCTCTCATGTGTGTTCTGTTGTACCATCATCCTGTGTTAATACTAGGTAGCTTCCAAACCAAGAACATTTCCGAGGAGGAGCCGGCCTTCGATTCTTTAATGTACACTGTAACTTTTAACTGGAAATCTAATACTTGCATTTAGCTTCTGTGCCAACAACAAAAAGGGAACTGGGAGAACACAACAAGGTGACAGTAATCACAATGTTCTTATCCTTTCGTCTTTCTTTTTTTCTCTCTTTGATTTCCCTTGGAATTTCAGATCTGTAAATTTGTATGACATGGCCAATTAAGGTTTTTAGCTTCTCTTTTTATTTATTCATTTTTAGTTTTTAATAATTTCGTTTTACTAGTATAAGTTTTCAATACTCATGCCAAATAGGACTTCGGGGTAATGTCCTTATTTTTTGTTAAATTTGATAAAAAAAAAAAAACTGTAACATTCAATTGCTACTTTCATATTAAAAAAATAATAATGACGGAAGCAATTTAGAGAATTATTATTAGCATCCTAAAAATAGTCGTTATGCATTGATCATTTACTTTATTTTCTACATCGGATAAGAGTACATAATTACTATTGGATAGTGCTAATTACACACGCTCCTACTTTTCACATCCTGTTATTCATTTTTTGTCATTCATCTTCTTTAATTGATTCGTTTTACCGATCAAAAATTAAAAGGATGTGTAAGAAAGTAAAAATGAGTGTGCAAATAACACTTTCCTTACTGTTTTGGAGTACTCATAACATTTCATCTAAGTTGTAGTCTTTGAATTGCGGCAATTGAGAAACTGTGGTCATGCTTGAGATGGGCAAAACGACTAGATTTAGAGAAGAGGTTGATGGCTAAAACTAATCCCACTAATCATCTTTGAAAACGGAGAGATTAGGACGACATCTATATTAATTCCCTGATTGTACATGAAATCTGGTCCAGTCTTGCCTTCATATCAAACGTCGACCATATTATTTAAAACGTGACATAATTGGTACTGCATGCATGGACTAAAAGTGAAACTTCCTTTAATTTATGAAATTCACAATTTTTGTTTTTAACAAATGATATTATCTACTGTAGAAGAAATGTGATATGCTTAGTTTCACAATGAGCTAACAATACTGTGATTTAAATTCGCTTTTGACGAAATTCGAATCTAAGATCTCTAACTGAAATTCACAATTTCAATTAGATCTCACTAAAAGAAAAATTCACAATTTCAATTATTTTTATATTTTGCACATTATTTTTAATTTTCAATCTTCAAATTAAAAAAACCTAAAATACAAAAATTAACAATGTGCTTCTAGTAAAAAATGTGTGGATGGCAGCGTCCAAACAAATATACATCTATCATGCTTCATCCAAATAATACATCAAATCTAATAAAATTTTAGGGAATTTTAACGAAAAATTTTTGGTATTGTTCACTTTAACGAAAAATCACATTTTTACACTAAAAAATCAATTCTGGTACTATTTAATTTTCCTTTTATTTTACCCTTATTGTTAATATTCAAAGTTTTCAAACCTTTTTCCATTAGTTTTTCTAAAATTCTAATAAGGTCCTACAAGAATTTTGAAAATTAAATTAGGAGAAAAATGAAGTTGAGAATTACGAGGAGAGAGAGGGAGAGTTTTAACTCTCACCTGTCACTTGTCAGACACTATCAGGGCATTATTCCCGCACCACCTCAAAAACCCAAAAAAACACTTAATTAGTTCAACCTAATCACCAATTAATTATTTTAATGGTGTACTTTAATCTAACCCTAGACAGAGGCACAACACTCAATGCCACTGTTCCTAATGTCCTTTTGGATTGACCTATCCGTCTTCAGTCCATCTCCGAAATTGTGGAAGTCAGATTTCAAAACATTTCCTTTAAAAACAAAGAAGACGACGAGAAACCAATGCATGGAGCACTAGTTTGATGCCTAAATTTGGTTCGATTGGGCGACTGAGAGAGTCGAAATAGATATGAAAACAAAGAGAGAGTGACATATGGCTTGTCGCGCGAGTTGATTGCTAGCCAATCATGTTACGAACATCCTACTCCTTGAATTTATACGTTTTTATTGAAAAGATACCATACAGAATTTCACTGATAAAAAAGATAGACAACATAAGTAAACAGGGAGACAGTTAACAACCATTACATTCCAAAACAAGAAGATCAGCCAAGAAATCCGACGGTTCCTCGAACCAAGACCGGACATGGGCAGAAAAACCTCCAATGACTGTACACAGCGGAACTTTAGCATCTTCAATAATAGGACCAATGATTGATGTATTGATCGAATACTCGCGTAAAGCCGTCACAATCTGAAGGGCATCACTCTCTAAAATGGAATTTTGGTAGCCGCTTTCAACACACAACGACGCACCCTCCTTAGCCGCCAAAGCCTTAATATGCGCGGGGGAGTGCACATCATGAAAGCGAGCCACTTGAGCTGCAACAAAAACCCCTTGACAATTACGAACGATGATTCTGACACCGCCACGCTTGGAAAAGCAGTCCCATGACCTATCCACATTCACATTAAGCTTCCTCGCAGGTGGATGCATCCAACTGGCAGTCACTAGACGAGCAGTGGCAAGAGCGTCAAACTGACCCTTAACGAACTCCGCTAACCAACTAAGAGCCTTTGCTGCCACCACCCCAGGGTGTTCTGAGTTCCCCATTCATAAGCGGTTGTTACGAGCACTCTAGGTTGCCCACCAAAGTATCAGGCAGATCTCGAAGTCAGACTGCTTAAGAGAGGTAGTCAAGAATAGAGCTCAATCCTCCATTGAGCCAATGTTCAATCCCCCATGAGGCAAACCTAGCTGGGAAGCCATCCAAACACAGGTAGCAAGGGGGTAATCTCGCAACAAGTGGATAGATGACTCTTCCACCCCCAAATGTCTTTTAACCAAAGCTTGACCGGTGGGGAGGATGTTCCTGCAGGCACACCAAGCGCAGATCTTCACCTTAGGGGGGGACACAAGCATCCTAAATAGACCTCCAAACCTGGCAAAGAGAGTTGGTTCCAGCGGAGGGCGAAGCCATACTAGTCATCGAATACCCACCCCAAAGCAATATGACACCCACTTTTAACCGAGAATGCGCCATTTTTGTCGAAATGCCAGATTAAGCAGTTAGAGGGACGATGGGTACTGAGGGGCAGCGAACGGATGCAGTCAACCTCCTCCGTCGAGCAAATCGACTGAAAGAGAGGCAAATTCGAACGACGATGATTTTCCTCAATCAGCTCCTGGACAAAAACCAAATCACAACTAGTCGGCTTAGGAGAAAAGATGCGGAAGGTGGAAGGCATGGGGATCCATCTATCCTCCCATATACGAATCAATTCTCCCGACCCCACCTGCCATCTGGAACCCCAAGTCAAGACAGTTCTCGCAGCACACAGGCTCTTCCAATAGTAAGAACCGCTGGGATTAACTGGGGCCTCAAGAGAGGAAGATAAAGGGTGATATTTAGCTTTGAAAACCTTCGCCACTAGGGAGTTCGGGTCATAAATGAGACGCCACTCCTTTGCCAACAAAGCCAGGTTAAGGGCATGCATATTACAGAAACCCAAACCTCCCTCACATTTCGGGGAACAGAGACTCTCCCAATTCAACCAGTGCACTTTCCTCCCATCATCCGAGCCATTCCACAAGAATTTAGCAACCATCCGATTCAGATCATCACAAAAGTATTTTGGCAGGAGAAAACAGTTCATATCATACAAGGGAATAGCATGCGCGACAACCTTGATCAGCAGTTCCCGGCCAGCAGCACTAAGCAGTTTTCCCCGCCAACTCTGGAGGCGCTTCCACAATCGTTCCTTGATGTAGGCGAAACATTCCCCCTTGTTTCTCCCAACCAGAGTTGGCATACTAAGGTATTTTTCATGTCTCTCCACCCTCGTGACCCCCAACTACAGTGTCAGCGCATCTTGATCCCGTCGCTTGCAAGTTTACCATCTGACCCTATACCCTCTCATATTCAGCCAAAATATCAGAAACCTGGCCGCATTCAACCGAGGTGGCCCGGGCAAAAAGTAAACTATCGTTGGCAAATCACAGGTGGTTTATGGATGGAGCACCACCACCAATAGAGACTCCATGTAATTTACCCTCCCTTTTCCCTTTTAGCAATCAAATCCGAGAAACCTTCGGCGCAGAAGAGAAAGAGATTTGGAGACAATGGGTCCTTTTGGCAGAGACCATGCGTAGGATGTAAATATCCCCAGGGAGGGCCGTTGATCAGAAAGGAATAGGTAACAGAGGACACGCAGCACATCACCAGCTCGGTCTAGTTACGGGGGAAGCCCAGTTTTCTCAGGACCGTAGCCAAGTAACTCCATTCGATCTTATCATAGGCTTTACTCATATCAAGTTTAAGCGCCATAAAACCCTTCTTCCCCCGTCTACACTTAGCCATAAAATTAGAGATTGCATTCGATAAGATAACGTTGTCTGAAATTAAGCGCCCGGGGACAAAAGCACTTAGGTGGTGGGAGATCGTATTTGGCATAATCAATTTCAAGCGATTAGTCAACACCTTAGACGCGATCTTATAAAAGACGTTGCATAAGCTCATAGGTCTGAAGTAAGCCATTTCTTTAGGGCTACCATCCTTCGGAATAAGTGCCACATGAGTGAAATTAACCTTCCTCAACAGTTTCCCCAATGAGAGGACATACAAGATAACTTCAGTAACATCTTGGCCAATAATACCCCAATACTTTTGAAAGAAAATGAGCGGCATACCATCAGGGTCAAGGGACTTGGAGGGGTGCATTTGGAACAAAGCGGCTTTGACCTCCTCACCCATAAAAGCCTCGTTTAGAGTATCAAGCATATCCTGCGAGAGCATCCATGATTTCCCCTTCTCCCACAGAGCATTGTGAAGTAGCTTAGAACCACCCTCTTAATTAGTTTCAATTTGGTCATCAAATTAAATATTGGACTCGATGGTCTTATACGTCAACTCAGTTAAGAATTATGAATTTGAATCCTAGTTTCAATTTCATTATCAAACTATATAATTAGATTCGCTAATGCTTTCGAAATCCCAACATAGATAGTAGTACTACTAATCCTAAAGTTAACTCGGTTGAAAATTTTGTTTATGTGCTGCATAGCATGGATGCGAATCTGAAAAATTAACGATGCTCGTCACGCATAATCTAATTAAGGTTTAGACCAGATTATTCATGAAAAAACACTTTTTGGTATAAAAATTCATGAATAAAAAGTGTCAAGTCTGATTATTTGGTATAACAAATTACAGTTAGGGTTTTAGGATGTTTGGAACTCCAGGGGAAACTTTGAGGTAATCCCTAGATTCTCGGCTGTCATTCTCACATGCATCTCCTCTAATTCCATGGAGTTGTTTTATTATATTCCACAGTCAAATGTTGTGGTGAAATATTAGATTATTAGTGAATAATGTAAGAATATTGTCAACATTTGCCCCCCTAAAAAAAGAATATTGTCAACATATTCCCCCTGAGAAAAAGAATATAGTCAACATTTGCCCCAACCTACAAGAATATTGTAACATTTACCAGAACTAAATTGGAAAAGCCAAACTATTAACCAACTAACTTTTTGACATATCAACTTCCCTTTACTTTAGTGATAATTATCTTCATTTGTTTAGAAAATATTCTAAGTTTGACTCGTTGATCGAATATGTACATGTTCATAGTCGGTTTAATTGCTAATCATCCAATCTGATGCATATAGAAGGTTAATCGTTAATCTAATGATTAGATTATGTTCCGACTAAGTATGAATTCGTAATGTTGAAAAATCATGTAAGTTAGTACATAAAATTACAAAAAAAAAAAAAACTAATTGTAAATTATTATAATGTTTTGCATCTTTTTATTATTGCACGTCACAATGATGTGATATATTTCGACCAATCAAATGATGTAGTAAACCATTTGAAGATGGAACACCATTAGACAAGCCAAATGTGACATTAGATGGACCATTGTACCACTCAATACGTTATGATGACAACATTTTGATGTGTTCGATCCAATAATTTTTTTGTTTATACAACGATATATTTACACTAAGAGATGAGAAGAATAATTTAGTTTCCAATCGATCATCTATAAGATTTGAATTTAATACATTTTACATGTGAAAAGAAATATCTCAAATTTCATCTCCTCCTCTCACACTCTCTATTTTATTTATTTTTTATATATATATAAATTAATATAAATATTGACGTGATTTAACTATGACTATGAGAAGAAGGAACGAAAGAAAACAAAAAAACAGAAAGGATCCTACTTCGACCTGCAAAGTTCATGTAGAATTGATATCTCAGATGCGGCAGGATATACTCATTGCACAAATGGTACCACCAGATGGACCAAACAGGGAACTTCTTTTTCTTTATGTCACAACACTTCAAATCCTTGCAAAATTCAAGTGCAATGGACTTCACTTCCAAGGGGTAGATTTGTCTTTCACGGCAAGGCAGTGACAGTTGAGACTTTCACAGCCTAAAATCCTCCTGCATGCTTAATTGAATGGAGTAGGATTTTTATATAAAAATTAATATAAATATTGACGTGACTTAATCGAATGATAATAATAATTTAAGAAGTGATTTTCACACATTATTTTTAGTTCTTACGTACTCTTATTTAATTTGAGCCGTTAATTTTAAGATGGAGGATAATTCAAGCGCAATGACGATGACCACATTCACTCAATTGAGCTACTCGTTGTGTATATTGGATATAAATTAACTTTGAGGGAAGAGATGGACACCGAAGTCCTTCTCTTTCACATCAATGCATATTATATATTGACTACGAGATATTACATATACACCCATTTAACACTAAATATTTGAGCGCACATATAACTGTTAAATTTATCCATATCTAGTAAATCTACAAATAGGCACCCAATCACTATCAGCCAAAAAGCACTTTCTAGGGGCATGATAAGTAAATAGATGATGACTCACTGCCCTCCGGAAGTCATCGGCCAGAAGCAAAGCTCAGGGGGTCAGGCCAAATTGTCTATAAAAGGGGAAAGAGACATCAGAGGCAAGGACACTCAAACAACCAATCAAAAGACATATAAACTCTGCTCTCAAGCCAGTTCGTACCCAGAAAAGCTGAAACTTATCCAGATTCAGTTCTTTTAGCTATAGTTCCTTTAGAAAAGCTATCTTTTGGCTAGTGTAAAAGCTATGCTACCTTTCCTTAGTATTGTAGTATCGATTCCTTCATGTAAAACCTATTTACTTTTCATCCTTTTTTAGCATACAACCATCTGTAAACGCAAAGAAAAGTGGCTGTAAGAAGTTCAACCTTGCCTAACAAGGTGAAATCTTGCCCGGGCCTCTTTGTTTGTACTTTCATTTAGTAGATCTAACGCTTAATGTACTTCCCAGCATGTATTCAAGTTATTTTCAATTGTTTTTTACTTAAGAGCCCCATTGGCTTTTGAATCTAGTTAAGTTATTAAACCTGGTTTCATTAAAAGAGAACTATAATCGAGGAAGTGGTTTGAGCTCCCTTTATTTTGAACATACAAGATTATTAACTAAAAGTCCCTGTTTACAAGGCAAGAAAAAGAACTTAATGCAAACTTAACCTATCTATGACAATTCTTTGATAACAAGAAGTTGGAGTAACTTAGGGCACAAGTAATCAACTTAAATCACACATATTCAACAATCTGTTATACTAAGATAACATTGGCACGTCTAAATCCTTGTTAGTTTTGATTGCGAGCCTCAAGACCTACACCAAAGGCCCTACAAAGGCACATTTCAAACTAACTACAAACTCTTCTTCCAGCACACCAAGCAGCAAGAGCTTGCTCGACAACCAACCAAGTGCCACCTCTTCAGGGAGTTATGAGAGGGAAATCTTTGCCCGAACATAGTTTTGGCACGCCTGGTGGGATCAAAATAGTTTTGTATGCCAAGAAAAAGAAGGAATGAGCGAACTTTCAGGTGGACAACAGAATACGGGCAACCCTTTTGTCCAACAAGATCAGACATGACAGATCACCCGGAGGACTTTCCATCCCTACGAGGACCTGTTATTCTGGAGAGCCCAACTTCTTCTAAGAAGTCGGGTGGAAAAGTTACAAATGCAGACTTGTAAGTCACCATAGTACAATTGTTGAGAAGTATATAAAAGGTCACCTTGGAGACCAGAGGAAAAGTTAGCAGACTCTATTCCTTAATAGGAACTCAGCAGAGAAAGTTGGAGTTAGAGTACTCCACGCCAAGAGATGGTTATGCTAAGGAGGTAATCAGGGAAGCAAGCCCTGAGAAAGAGCCAATGATTCCTCTGTTTCCCTTGCTCAAGGAAAAAAAGAATAATGGGAAGAAGAAAGAGGATGTCGAAGCTAGTCGACTAGAGGAATAAAAGATCCAGGAAACAAGTTTACCCGACCCTATGCTATTCTTACTAGATAGTAGGGGCAGATCAGGCTAGAAGGAAGGAAGTTTGGAATGACTCAGCAAGTTGAAGAGTCCAGTGGAAAAGGTGTGCCCACAGCTGTGGGCAAACCCCCCCTTACAGGCCACCACCATTGGCTAATCAGGGAGTAGAGGCTAGGTAGAGGCAGCCAGAACCACAAAGGGAAACTTTTTCAGGCAATGAACGTAGCCCAAAATGGGGACCTCCTTATATCCCACACAATAATGCAGCTAACCAGCAACTTAGAAATAAGTTGGCTGAGCTGAGAAGGATGATGGTCCAGAATGCTCAACCACAGGCTCGCTCGCTGTTCAGAATCACGTATCAGAAGCTCTACCCTGAGTACATCGATGAGCAGAACCCTTTTCCCCTCAACTTCAAGATGCCCGCGTTCCCAACTTTCAGTGGGGAAGACTGTAATGTGTCTTCCAGATACCACATTTTCAAGTTTTCCAACTACTGTGTGGCAGTTGAAGACAATCCTAACTACAAGTTGAGATTGTTTGGGAATTCATTAGTTGGCTTGGCATCTTAGTGATACTTTCTATTACCCCCTAATTCCATTGCCAACTGAGGGCAAATGGAAATGGCCTTCCACTAGCAGTTCTACAAGGTGGAGCCCGAGATGACCATCAATGATCTAGTGGAGGTGAAACATTATGAACATGAGTCTACAGAGACTTAATGATGAGGTTTAAAATGACAAGGATGAGGTGCCAATTTCAAATCAATCACGCCCAGCTCATAGCTATTGCCCAAAAGGCTCTAAGGCTACCTTTTGAGGAAAAAGTTTTATGATGTATAGTTTAATAAACTTCAAGAGTTGGTGATTGCTGCTACCAAGTACGAGAAGTTGTTGATCGAGGAACAGCAAGTGAAGCATTCATCCAAGGTGCCCTCATTCTACAAGAACAAAGCTTCAATACACCAATTGGAGTTTGAAAATTTAGAACCATGAGAGAATGACAGCAATGTAGGAGAAGGAATTGAGTTGTGAGCAGCAGAGATGATCACCCACTTCAAACCTTTAATGGTGAAGGGATTGGTCCAGCCTGTCAAATATCAGAAGGTTGTTATGAATGATACAGGTTTTATGCCTATAAAGCCCCCGAAGTACCAGACTTATTTGTTTGATTTGACCAAGGCTACTGACATCTATGAAGAGTTAGTGAGGGCTATGGTAATCTTGCCCGACATCACCAAAAAGATGCCTAAACTAGAGGAGCTGAAAGGGAAAAAGTATTGCAAACTTCACTACACCTTCAACCATTCCATAGCCAACTATGTGCAGTTTAGAGACTGGATCCAGGAACTTATAGTCAAGGGGAAATTGTTGTTAGAAAAACCCTAAACCAATATGATGATTAACACAGATCCCTTCTCAGAAGCCCCCATCAACATGATCAACCTTAACTGGGTTGAGAAAGGAAATGGAATGGCTACTTGGGAAAATAGGGGTAAGAGAATGCAAGCTCTTAGACCATCTGAAGGTGTTAGAAGATTGCCCAACAGACCACAAACGACTATGATCAAGGGAGTGGTCTTATGTAGTAAATATCAATATGAATGTGAATTAGAGGTGCCAACGTCGGGCACCATTATTGATCGATAGTTAATAAGGAGAAGAGAGATAGAAGAGCAAGATGCCCAGGCAGCAGAGAAGGAAACTTCCAAGAATGTTTCCAAAGATTAGAAGGAGATTCTGAACCTAAAGGTCTTTCTGAAGTATTCAAGAAGCTGAGGATTATGAAGCTAATAAGCCAAGGTGGGTGGAAGGGAAACCTTCCCAGCCAAGTTATCATGGCAGTGCAAGGTGAGGATGGAGAGAGAGAACCATGAACCCAATTCCCCCAGTTACTAGAAAGATTTAGCCCGACTCGGCTGAAAATGGTATGTAGTTGGAAAGGATGGAAGACCTGTTAAAGATATGAGGGCATCTATAATAAGGAGGGTTCAAAGGTAGTATAAAGCTCATTTGAACTCATTAAAGATCCCTACCATTTCAGAAGCTTAGGGGAATGTTAAGTTCGAGGAGGCCACACAAGGTGGAAGAAGACAACTTTAATAGAGAAGCAAAAAAAAAAAAAGATAGAGAAAGCTAATAGTAAAATGAAGGGTGAATGAGATCATGTACCCTAAAATTCTCATATAGGAAAGTACAGAGTCTTGAGAAAAGCTCAGGAAAATGTAGTGATGATGCCTACACCAGGCTGGAGACCAGAGCCTCTATGACCATTTCCCTTGAGAGGGGGATACCTTCACCTATACTGAAAAATGCACCATGTGAAGCCCTAAGGCAGTTGCTTAATTTTGATATAACAATAAAGGAGGATGTGCCCGAGTTGATGTTAACCAAGGATGCTCAGGCTTGGATTGACGAGTTTGTGTATCAGATTGGAAGAAAGAAAGAAGATGTACCTAGACCCAGCAACTTCCATGTAAACATGACTTATGTTTTATCAGCCATGTGTTGTGCCGAACCAAATACACCAGCCACAATGGATGGTGATTATTTAGCACCAGAACCAATGATGGCACTTGTTAATGTTGAAGAAGTTGGGAAAGAGGAATCAAGCATGGCAAGCATGCCGGAACCTGCATAAAATGAGCTCGATAGGGTGTATTCTGGCCAAATGGTGTTCAGTAGACCGAGCTTAGCCTTGGCCAACCATCTCAAGCATATATACGTGACAACTCATCTGGAGGGAGTACCTTAGAGGGTGTTGATAGATGGTGGAGCAATGGTCAATGTACTTCCACTTAAACAAATGAAGAGGCTATGTAGAAGTAATGAAGATCTTATTCCCACTGATCCAATAGTCTCTAGTTTTTCTAAAACCATCACCAGAACACATAGGATACTGCCGTTGGAAGTTAACTTGGGGTCCAAGCAAATCATGTTGGCTTTCTTTGTGGTGGATAACAATTCTACTTATAGAGCATTGCTAGGCAAATATTGGATTCACCAAAGTCTGTCTATGCCATCCACTTTACATCAACAAGTTGTTGTCTACCACGAGTTTAGAGCCGATAACCAGGATTTTGGGAGATTGTGGAGGCCGAGTCACGGCTATTTCTCCCTACAGCTAATGTTGCAGAGGCAAACTTCTACAACCCCAATATTGGAATCTTGCAGTGTTTAGGAGCTGATGAGAACGGCCGCCCAACCAAGGTGACGAGCCAAAAGCTCCTAGAATAAGGATTGTCTCTCACTAAGGAGGAATGGGACATGCCTTACATTGTCCCAGCCTACCAACACTAGTGATGTCAAAACAAAAGAGGAATGACCAGGTGATTGCAGTTAGGTCTTTAATCAAGAGATTGCAGGTGTATGGAAGAGAGAGAAGAGAAGTAAGAGAGAGCTCAGTCAAGAATGAGGCAAAGTGGGAGAAAGAGGCTTTAAGTACCAAGAACAGAAATTAAGAAAAGTTTTTGGGAGAAGAAATAGAGGCAACCATTCACATGGCTGAGTGTATATATGACTTGGACTGGCCAGGTGATGTGCCAGAGGGTCTAAAGTCAATTGAATTTTTGTGTATAGAACCCGATAGACCAGCACCAGAAGTACAAGACCCCTTAGAAACCATTAATTTGGGGACTGAAATGCTTGGATTGGACCCCAGTTTAGTAGAGCATAGAATGCTTATCAAGGAAGGGTACAAACCTGTGAAGCAAGCACCAAGGAAAATGTCGAAGAAAATAGAAAGGAAGTCAAAGAAGAGATCGAGAGCATGGTGAAGGCATGATTTGTCAAGCCTGCCAAGTATGTCAAATGGTTGGCCAACATTGTGCCTGTATTAAAAGTTGTAACTAATGTCATCCGATGTTGTGTCGACTATAGAAACATTAATGAAGCCACGCCTAAAGATTAATACCCTATGCATGTGGCTGACCTATCTATAGACATAGTTGCAAAACACAAAGTTCTATCTTTCATGGATGGGAATGTTGGTTATAATCAAATAAAAATGGCTAAAAGAACATACATAAGATAGCTTTTAGGTTCCTAGGACATGTAGGAGCATATGAATATGTAGTCATGCCATTCGGGCTTTAAAATGTTGGTGCATCTTATCAGAAAGCAATGAATGCCATTTTTCACGATTTGATCGGGCATAGCATGGAAGTATACATTGATGACATTGTGGTGAAGTTTAAAACTGAAGAGCAACACTTAGGAAACCTCAGACAAGCCTTAGTGAGGATAAGGACCCATAAGTTAAAAATGAATCCTAAGAAATTTGCTTTTGGAGTAAGATCGTGCAACTTTTTGGGATTCCTTGTTCATCAGAGAGGTGTGGAGATAGACAAAAACAAGGCTCGGGCTATAATGGAGTCACCTTCCCCCACCAACAAAGTACAATTGCAAAGGCTACTGGGGAAAATCAACTTCTTAAGGAGATTTATTGCTAATTTGGCGGGCAAAATCCAACCATTAACTCCTTTACTAAGACTGAAGAATCAAGAAGAGTTTGAATGGGGCCCATAACACCAAAAAGCTTTTGATAAAGTGAAAGCCTGCCTAGCCTCTCCATCAGTACTCATGCCCCCTCAAAAGGGGAAACCTTTGAAGCTCTGTATTTCTACCTTTGAAAAATCAATGGGAAGCTTGTTGGCCCAGAACAATGAAAAGGGGAATGAGCAAGCAATATATTACCTCAGCATGATTCTTACTGAGGTAGAAGCAAGATATACCCCAATTAAGAAGCTATGCTTAGCCTTATACTTCACTGCCTGCAAGTTAAGGCATTACATGTTGCCTTGCCACATCCATATCATTGCCAAGACTGATGTGGTCAAATACATGTTGTCTAAGCCAATGCTAACTGGAAGAATTGGGAAATGGATTCTCGCACTTTCAGAGTTCAGTTTTCAATATATGCCTCAAAAAGCAATAAAAGGGCAAGCAATTGCAGACTTCTTGATCAAGCACCAAGAATC
This sequence comes from Heteromeles arbutifolia, assembly GCA_024362995.1. Taxonomy (NCBI): domain Eukaryota; kingdom Viridiplantae; phylum Streptophyta; class Magnoliopsida; order Rosales; family Rosaceae; genus Heteromeles; species Heteromeles arbutifolia. The sequence continues at coordinate 20,118,302 of JANCRC010000004.1, read as the reverse complement.
ACAGGATAAACTTGTCAACATCCCAGGAACTCTGGAAATGGCCAGTCTTTGGGTTCCACCCATTAAAGATCACTCGAGCAAGGAAAAATGGATACAACAAGAAGTAAAGAGAATAACCAGCCTATGGATCACTCCTTGGAGATTGTATTTTGATGGGTCGTGTACTCAACATGCTGCTGGAGCTGGGATTGTCATCATTTGATCCCAAGGGAGTTCAACATTGCTACTAATTCCTTCTAGATTATCAAGATACCACCAACAATCGAGTAGAGTACAAGGCATTAATAATTGACTTGGAAATCCGGATAGAGTTGGGGGCGACTGAAGTTGAGGTGTTTCGTGATTCAGAGTTGGTGATTAATCAATTGAATTACAAGTGCAAACACATCACAATGGCAGGTTATTATTTGGCAGCCACTTAATTGTTGAGTTATTGGGGTACTGAAGTATCAGTCAATCATATTCCCAGAAAAGCAAATTTGATTGCCAATGAGATGGCATAGTTGGCTTCTGGAGCATAGGTTCAAGAGAGAAGGTTCGAGGTGAATGTGGAGGTACAAAGAAGAAATCTCTCTTCTATCTTTGAGAGATAATTCAGCCTAGATGTAATGACTAAAGAACCTGAGATAGAAGACTGGAGAACATCAATCATTCACAAAAAGCAGACTCATTATTCATGACTACATTATTAGGAAGGTCATTATTAGGAATGATTTCATAAATGCCTGAACACTTACCACTAACACTTTTTATTCTGAGAATCTGCACCAAACATCTCATATAGCTCACAACTTTGTTGTGCAGTGTTTTCACCCATGGCACCACCTACAACGCTATCAACAGTAGCCTGATAGACTTGAGTCAATCCATCATAGAAAAACTAATTCTAATTCTAAAGGATAATGATAATGACGACATTAGATTAGAAGCATTTTAAAGTGCTCCTAAGCTTCATAGAGTGGCTCCCTCTCCATCTCGGCAAAAGTGGCGATCTTACTCCTAAGTTCAGTACTCTTCTGATGCTAATAAAATTTTCCAACAAACTTATTGCAAATTGCTTCTTGTGTTGCAAGTGATCTGGGTGTCTAAGACATAGTCATTACTTAGACTTGTCCTTCATAGTATATGGGAAACACCTCATCCCCAATTGATCTTCACTTAATCCTTGCATAGGACGTGAATTTTTGTCTACCATCTTCTTATGGACGTCCTCTACGTCCTCTTCTCTCTCTTCTTATTCTGATGTGGAAGTTTTGTTTTGAGTATAATTAAATTCACAATCCAACTCTTCTCCTTCCTAACACTTTTTTGTAGCTCTTCTTATTCAATCAATATTATCATCAATCGGCAATAGTTCTCCGTCTTGTGATCAACCACCTTGCATTCACTACCACACAAAAAAATTATGAAAATAAAATAAACAAATTTTGGGGACACATAACTAGAAATAATTAGATAGGACTTTAAAACAAATCTGCAGCAGCAGCGCCAGAAACTTGATCACAAATTTATTTCTCGCAAGTGCACGAATCGATATGACAGTATAGCAAGCAAATATGAGTGTCTTACCCACATAGATTTGTAAAGTTACCTAATTAAATCAAATGATGTTGTACCCACAAGAATAAAAACAACAAAAATAACTAAACTACAAAATTCAAATAATTAACCAAAGAGAAGTTGATTTAAGATCAAGTAATCTAAGTGCAGTAAAAAGAGAGTTTGTGTAATTAATTTCTGAAAACAATGGTTGAAACACGAGGTATCCACCTTCACCATATCAATCCAATTCTATGCTATTAGATAACTTAGTAAAGAAAAATTCAATTTAGGTTCTAGGTTCTTTCTCTCTTTATTATGGTTGTCCGTTAGGCATCCAGGTGCAACCAAATAGTTTTAATCATCAACTTAACCATGGCATCTACTCTAGGTCAACAATAAAAAATACATTAAGTACAAGAAGAACAAAGAGAACCAAAAAGTGTCTTAGCATGGCCTCTACATCAACAACAATTCATTCATCGAAGAGAACTATCTCAAGGCTAAGCATATGGCTTCTACTATAACCTTGTCTCATACATCTAAAAATTCGTATTAAAGGTAGCTAATCAATAACATGAACATAAAGAATGATTTAAGCACAATGACTGAAACTAGAAACCTTTGAATTGATAAAAGAATAAAGTTAACTAAGACATAGAATTATCATGAAGGCTACATCGGATCCCTAGTAAAGAATTTAGCTACTCATAGCCATCAAATTGCAGAATGTCATAGTTATGAAAATCATAAATACAAAGTCTGAAGAAGATATTGAAAAGCCCTTAGAGAACCCTTGGCGTCTGGTTTTCTCCTTAAGTCAATTGTCTAAAACAATCCGATGAAGTGAGTCCCCCCCCCCCCCCCCCCCAAAACGTTGCTGCTTCTTCTACTTTAAATAAACATAGAAAAGTAGAATTTAGGCTAGCCTTGCCGTAGTATTGAACTTGAGCCCAAATATGAGTCCCAATACCATTAGACTTTAGTTTCCTAACTCAAACTAAACTCCAATTATTGTGAGCAATTATAAGGGTCTTCTAATTGAATTGGACAAGAGTTTGATGCTTCCTATCTGCCCAAAAATTGTCCACAACTTGATTTTCCAAAGCCAACAACTTGTACTCCACTTATTCAGAATCGCGTAGAATTCTTGAACTGACCTTCTTGCACTTATCCAGAGCTTTCCGTACATATGTGCACAACACCCAGTTCGTCTTGTTGAATTTCTGACCACCCAAAGAAATTGACAGTTCTGCCCAACACCTTCTAGCTCTATATATAATTTCCAAATATTAAATTACAGATTGAACATCCAAATAGAATCTGATGATCATTAGATTCCTTCTTGACTTCATTTATTTTCAGTTTTGATCCTTTTAGCCTTAAAATTGCCAAAAGACTCCAAAGTCTTCTTTACAGTCCATTATCTATAAAATACACACTAGACACATCAAGCCCCCAATTTCACAAGAAAACAAAGCATAAAACTTAGGAAATAGAGGCAATATATATATATGTATAAATATTATGTTATCATCAAGTTTCAGGCTAAAACTGCCAGATTTTCGTCCTCTTGTTGTAGCTGGAGAGAAGCTGCTACTAGTAGCATGTGACACGAGTGATAACATTCTCGCATCTAGATTTGTGGCCGTCTCATTTCTGTTTTACTTAGGACTTGGCAATAGAGTGCTGATTTTGGGCACGATGACATTGAGATGAATGATCGTCTCTTGAACCAAACACCAGGGAGAAAGAATTTTTGTTGGTTGCTCGTCATTTGGTTGTGTGATAGGCCCATAGAACACAGTGAAGCTTGTATGGCCACTTTGTCTTTCTTGTCTTGCGAGAGACTTATTGACGCAATCTAAGATAATTTGATAATCTTATATGACGCCTCAGCTTGCTTGTTACCTCGGGGGTGTTTAGGCGTGGACATGTACTTATGCTGCTTGATGCATTACTTCTGGAAAAATGTCACCAAGTCTTTGCCTACGAATCGTGGGTTGTTGTCTGTGATAATGGAATGTTGGGTGCTGAACCGGCAAATGATGTTCTTCTAGGTAAATGTCTCTATGTCCATCTAGGTAGTAGCCGTCATGGGTTCAGATTCAACCTATTTCGTGAAATAGTCATCTGCTACCACTTGTCATGCCTCTGCCCCCAATAGTATGAGGCATTGGTCCTGCCAGGTTGATCGTCATCTGCACGGTTAGCGAACGGCTTGTCTGCGGATGAAGTTCATCGGCAGGTAGTGTCGGAACTTGCTTGAAGCACTGGCAGCTGTCATACCTTTGTGTAAGTTCCTCAGTGTCTTAATGCATGGTCGGTAGCAGTATCCTGCATTAAAAGTTTTTTAAGCCAAGGAACAGCCTCCATAGTGGTTTCTATAATCGTCTTCGTAGATTAGGCTAAGGACCTTCAGGTCGTCGATAGATGTAAGGCAGCGGAGATGTGGCTCAGTGAATGATCTTCAAACAAGCATGTCATCCCACATGTAGTAGTGTGTTGACTTCATTTAGAACTTTATGGACTCTGGCTCATCTTCGGGGAGTGCTCTATGGACTAAGTAGTTAGTAATAGGATCTTACCAACTTTAGGTTATGTTGATCCGTGCCACCTCGACTACTGGTTTCGTTTATGTGCTTGACTTCTCCAAGTGCTTGACTGGAATAGAGCGTTTGAGTTGGTAGTCAATGGCGGAATCTATGCTTGCTAGTATGTCCGTGCGAGCACTTTCTGTTTGTGAAACCTGTGTGAGGGTGTAAGTTAGAACATCGCGAGCTGCTTTTCACCTTCTTGAGGTATTGGGCCATCTTTGGATGCTTTTTCGTGTGCTCCCCTAAGGCTTTATTGGTGTTTAGGTGAGAATATGAATAGATCGCAAGTTATTTCACTGTTAAGTCTTTCACTAGCCGGGGGCTGCTGATAAAGCCTCGAATTCTGCTCTGTGCTAAATGTTTTGAAGTCTAGAGGGTCGCGGACATAATTGCCATAGCAGGGAGTTTCGGAGCTTGAGTCGGCGTGGCAGAGAGCCACGAAGTATGAATCTCACTGTTAGGAGCCATGGTGTAAAATAGGCGCAGCAGGGAGCTGTGGAGCTAAGGTCGTGTTACGCTCAGCAGGAGGCGATGCTAAACTACCGGCATTGGGCCACTCTAGGGCCATGTTATGGAGCAAGGGCCGGCTAAGGCCATGTGACACGTAGCAAGAGGTGGTGTTCAGTTGCCAGTATCAAGCCGCTCGAGGGCCGAGTTGTATATAGCAAGAGGCGGTGCTCAACTGCCGATGCTAGGCTGCTCCTATGTAGAATCTTTTGGGGTGAGAGGACAAGTCTACCTATTAAAAATCCCAAAAACCCTGGAGGCGACATGTGGGCATCCTATGACATGCAGGCGACAACTACGACTACTCAGAGCTCTGTTGCACGTGGAAAAAGTCAAAGGTATTTAAATGATAGGATTATCCCTAAATCCTATCATTAATACATTCCCAAATGAACACAAACTCTATCAAGTAAGTAATCCCAATCACATTTATTCTAGGATAATTACCTTTAATTCCAAGATATCCTTTACACAATATCTTGGGAATATTCTCACCATATCAACCCTAAATGGCGGACCACTTCTCTTATTAATACCCCATTTCTCCACCAAAAATGGTATGCCTTTTCTATATATCCATTGGCCAAACCCCCTACTCATTGTTGGCGCATGAGCCTTTTGGTTTTTTTATCAAAGATGTTGATTGTTTTGCAGGTGCATTTTCTTCAAGACTGAAGATGAGCAGAATTTGCATCAACGGGTATAGTTTTGGAATTCAAGAATTATTATGGAAACTACACATAATTATTGCTATCCAGACCTTTTTCATCTTAATAAAAACTAGAATAAAAAGTTAAGAAGATGGAGATTTGAAAAAGAGGCAGTAGCGGCAAAGCAAAGAGAAATAGAGAGCATAGAGCTTTTTGAAGAGTGTTTTTTTGTTTAATCTTTTTTTTTTTTTTTTTTTTTTTTTTTTGTATTTGGATTATGTTCCTAGTCCATAGGATAGCTGCCAAGACAATTGGGTAGCTTATTACATTTCACTTCTGCCATACATGTGGCAGCAGATTAGAGTTTACAAAATACTACAAGTTTACCAATTGGAACAATTTGTACATCAAAATATAAAGGTGCAAAGTATTTACTTTAAACAATCCATTTTAATGCTTTGTTGCTTCACTCCCAGAAGTTCTCTTAGGTGTATGAATTTGTTCTTTGGTAAAGCCTTGGTGAAAATATCAGCAACTTGATCTTCTGCCCTGCAGTAGACCACATCTACTTCCTTATCTTCAACATCACCTCTGATGTAGTGATGCTTCAAAGCAATATGTTTTGATTTACTGTGACAGACAAGATTCTTGCTCATGGAAATAGCTGACTTGTTGTCACAAAGGATAGAAGTTGCTGATTCTTTTTCTCACCAAAGTCTTGTATAACTCTTCTTAGCCACACTACTTAAGAAGTTGCAATTGAAGACGACACATACTTAGCTTTTGCTATTAATAGTTCAACTAATTTCTATGATACCCAAAAGAATACACCAGTCCCTATTGTAAAAGTATAATGAGATATGCTCTTCAAATCATCTGCACTATCTCCCCAATCACTATCATAGAACCCAAACAATTTTGGCTCAACATTCCTTTCATACATAATACCAATGTCAAGTGTACATTGTATGTAACTTAGGATCCTCTTTGCAGCCCCATAGTGAACACGAGTAGACTTGTGCATAAATCTGGACAACAAGCCTGCAACATATATGATATTGGGTCTAGTTGTTGTCAAATACAACAAACTCCTAACTAAGCTTCTATACACAGATTCATCAGCATCACACTACCATATTCTCTTTGAAACTTTTCATTCATAACTAAAGGTGTTCCAACAGGTTTACAACCAACCATTTTGAATTTCTTTAGAAGTGTTTTTGCAAAAAAAATTTAATAATAAAGATACCATCATTTGATTGAATGACACCAATTCCTGAAAAATAATGCAACATACCTAGTTCACTCATCTCATATTTCCACTCCATGCCTCAAATGATGCCCTGCCTTCAATTTCCAATGTTGGATACCTATTCATGAAGTAGACCGTTACATTAACTAACTCACCCCACAGATATTGAGGCATTCCCTTATCATGCAACATTGCTTTAGCCATTTCGACAATGGTTATATTTTTTTCTCTCAGCTACTCCATTTTGTTGTGGATTGTAGCTGACAATGAGTTGCCTTTCCGAACCAATATCTTGAAAAGACTTATCAAATTATGTGGATGTGTACTCCTTTGTCACTTCTAAGAACTTTGATTAGAATGAAGGAAAATTTTTTGTCCTAACTAAGAACATACAAGAACATTGAACACATAAGCATACATATAACACTTTAAAGTAGGCATGGATTCAAAACAATTCTAAAAACCATGACTTTCAAAGTTTAGTAAATGGTGAACCATAAGACTCTTTAAAAAATTAAAGAGAAGAGAGAGTTTGAGTTTCTTTACCCTTGAAGCTCATCCTTGTTTACATAAGGGATTTACTCACGTGGAGGGCCTTCAAGTCACCTCCTTGCTTCTTGGATATTTTCTAGTGAATGGACATTCCCAATTAAACTATTTATTGCTTATCCATCTTATTTACATTTCTTCACTTTCATCCTTACTCGGTGCATGATCCATTTGGTTCCAATTAGCAAGGTTGTGGGCGACTGTTACTCTTAACTATCGATTGTGAATTGAAACCACATATCAATACTCTCTTTGATGAAGATCAGTGTTTGCTAATCTTCAGAGTTTCCACAAACCATGAGTGATAACTAGTAGCATCGCATACCTACCCAAGCTAAGTAGAAGTGGTTGGAGAACCAATCTAGTTACAACTACAATGCAATACGGTCTCTTCTCTAATACAATAGTCTTGATTACATTGTTTACGTAATAGTTTGTTCCATGTCTACTATCCAATATGATACTTCTATCTGTGATTCAATTGAATATGATTTGGAACATTCTTCCTAAGTCATATTCATATGCTTTGGCAAAAGACTTCTAAATCATATCTAAGAGTATTCTCCTTCCACCATGGAAGGTTAGAGATCCCTTGTTGTGCATTCACATGCCTACATGACTAGATAGCTTGACCCCAAAAATGCCTTGGACACTCTCAATAGAATGTCTTGACATAGTCAAAGGACCTAACCATTAGACAATTATGATGCCTCATCTCAAAGTTTACTTTGCATATTGCAACTTATGAGTTCTTACATGGCATATATGTTCGAACTCGATTTTGATAGTAGTTCAGTGTACTCGATTACCCTTTTGAGAACCTATGTGTTTGTCTTAGTGTCCAACACTAAATGTCTTGAGACTAGTCATATTCACACTATTTGTTTGTCCTAATGTCCAACACTAATTGTCTTGAGACTAGTTATATTCACGCTTGAGTCAATATAACACATACTAACCTTAGCAGATTGTCATGCCCAATCCTGTGGCTATGAACGTTTTAGGAATGAACATAAGAGAAAGGTCTCGTTAATCTGACTTACTTAGATCACTTCTCTCTTAGATAGAATGCATTCCTTGGATTCCCTTATTGGTTAGACACATGATACAATAAACAGTGATTAAAAATAAGTTTTGCCCTTCATTAAACAAATAAGAGTTTAACATAATGAGTATTCCGAAAGCTGTTACATCAATGAGTGGCTTTATAGGCATACTTCCAACAATGTTCTACTTGCACTCAAAGCCACATTCCCATATATCTAATACCAATCTTTTTCATATGGCGGTCAAGTTGGACTTGAGACATTGGCTTCATTAGTGGATCTGCTACGTTATAGGTAGAGGCAACCTTGAGAAATAGTTCCAGACCACATAACACCCTCTGGATTAGATTGAGGCATTCACTCTACGAATTGAAACAATCCGGGCGAATGTGGTATAACCATTTGAGTGGGTATCCGATTGGTCAAGGAGATGTGAATTACAAAATATGTCTTTGTTTGTTTATAAAGAAGTCACATTTCGGACCTTTGATAGTAGCAGTTTATGTTGATGACATGAATCTTATTGGGATTATCAAAGAACTTGAGAAAAACATCGTTGGGCTTAGTGATTTCTCTGACAGCCTTGCTGGGATCTCTAGATCGAATAATTGGTCCTCGTATTCCATCTTTTTACTTTTCTTATAAAAAGTTTTGACCTACACCCTGAGCAGAGATGTATGCTTTATACAGGTAGTGGAGTCATGTGTACTCATGGGATGACCTTTTTTTTTTAGTAATGAAAAAATTTCATTGCATCCAAATCAATCAAGATCTAAGTAGTTGTTCAGTAAACTATTATGCTTCTCACCCCCAACGCATCTATCCGACCGAAGCCAACCATTGAACCTCCAAAAACAAGACAGGGTGCTCCTGCCTTCTCTTCTCAATGGGAGGAATCACCCTGATAGGAGCATTTGTAGCGGCATCATGGGATACACTCTAAAAAAAGTCAAGGATAAACTTGCATTGCAGAAGCAGTCCTATCACTCGAAGTCGAAATTTGAGATGAAAGATCTTGGAAATAATCGAGTGTCTTGGCCTTGAGATTGAGCATCATTCTGATGGTAATTTGGTACACTAGTAAAACTACACCTAGAAGGTGTTGGGTCGCTTTAATCAGGATATGCAAAGCCTTCAAGCACTCATATGGTCGTTCGAATGCTAGATGCAAAACGAGACATTTTCCATCATAAATACGATGAGGAAGAGGGTTTGGAGTCTGAAGCTCCATATATGACTAATGCTTTATTGTACAAAACTTAATGCAATTCCATTATAAATCCTTTGGTAAGATATAGCAGCACGCCAACAGGCCAACACTGGAATGGTGCTAAGAAATCCTTTGTTACCTTAAAGACATTATTAGATTTGGGCTTATTCTATCCTTATGAATCTCATAATAGATCATACCCCCTTGGTCTTTAAAATGATATTTTCCATGTTGGTTATGCTAACACAAGTTATTTATCTGACCCACACAAGGCACATTGTTAAACGGGTTATGTCTTTACCATTACAGACACCACAATATCGTGGAGTTCAACCAAACAGAACTTTGTTAAGACTTTTTCGAACCATGCTAAAATTATTGCCTTTCAGGAAGTTACAAGTGAATGCTTTTGGATGAGAGTAGTTATTGAGCATATTCAAAGCATTTGCAAACTTTCTTCCGTCGTTGATATCCTGACAACGATTTATGAAGATAACGTTGCTTGTAATGATCAGATCAATAAATGATACAGCAAAGAAGATGACAAAAAACATATTGCGCCGATATTATTTATCTTACATCAGTAGCAAGAGCATCAAATGATTAAAGTGCAGCAGATCCAATCCCAATGCAACCTTGTTGACCTCTTCACGCAGTCACTGCCAAAGTCTACTTTTCAAAAGCTTGTTCAAGGAATTGGTATGCATAAATTGTCTGATTTGCAATGTTTGTAGTTCTCATTTGGGATTTGTCAAACTCAGGAGAATATCCTAAAGTATACTCATTTTACTTTCATGTTCTCTTTTACAAACAATCAAGGTTTGGGTTTTCGTTGCCTGTCAAGTTTTTCATAAGGCACTTACCTTGGGTTTGTCATATCTTTATGTGCGTTTTCTTATGTCCCAACGATGTTAGTTTTGACTTGTTTCATTGACTCACTTTTCTCTTTAGACTATGGGTTTTTTGTTGCACCTTGGATTTTACCATAGCAAGGTTTTGTGAGGTTAACTCTTATATGCATTTTCCATATTTGAGGCTCGCATTTGCTTTGTGCCAACTAGACAAGATAACATCAACTACTTCTACATCATCCATGAAGATTTGATGTGTCATTTACTTGAGTATTTTACACGCTCAAGGAGGAGTGTTGTAGTTAAAATTATAGAACACATGTGATTGTGTAAATCCTAATAGATTGTGTTTAGAATTCCTATGTAGTAATGTAATCTAGAAGATCTTAGGTTTTCTTACTTGTAGGGCAAGTAAGCCCATTATGTCTACAATAAATGAAAACACAAAGTAGGAGGAAATAACATACACATATTTTTCCAACTCTCTTTTCTCTCTTTTCAACCACACCACTCTCTCTCATTTTCAGTTAAATTTAGGCCTACAACACTTTTAGCTTTTGGTTCACAATTTTTTTGTTGTTCTTTCATGAAAGCATAAAACAGTTACCAAGCAAGTTTTTAGTTTTTCAAATTCTAAAAGAAAAAAAAATGGTTATCAAATGGCCCCAAAATCAAGCCAAATTTTGAAAACTCATAACGTAGCTTTCCATTTTTTGTTTTTCGTTTTCATATTTTTCAAAACAGTTACCAAATAAGTTTTCATTTAAAAAAAAGTAAAAAAAAAAAAGAATTAAAAATTGAAAACGAAATGATTATATCAAACAACCCACAAGCCTCGTAAGTTTGTTGAGACCAAATGACATCCATCTACCTAGCTTTTAACAAGCTACTGGTTGCAATACACAATAGTGAACATGCAGTTGAGCGATTAGCGATTGCCACTAACATTCTAGCTACAGTTGATTTCAAACACATAAATGTACTCAAAGCAGTAATGCACCATTTAGTATTGTGGCCTAGTGGTATTTCTCTTCATTTGTAAGTAAGAGGTCTTAGATTCGATTATTAGCAAAAGCGAATTTGAACCACATTATTGCTAACACATTGTGAGGCTAAGCTCATCCCTTCACCCTTAGAGCAGTTCCATTGTGGGTTAATCCCCTCGCGGCCCCCCACCCCCCCCCCCTCCTCCCACCCCAGCGACCGCCCAAAAAAAGGCTTTAGCGTATCAAGCTCACTAGGCTTCAGGGGATCCCAATTTCTCTCCTAGGCAGAAATCGACATGCCTAGCGCTTGGCTTATGTTATACAATGCTGACGTCACAGTGACATCAGCAGAAATTAAAAAATTAATTAAAAATACAATAAAAATATTAATACCTATTTATAAATATATATATATATATATATATATATTTTAATACCGAATTGTCTAGGCTATTCAGGGGTGGAGATACACTTAAGCAGTTATCGTTCACTACAGGCAATTACTGTTCACTAAGGGGATTGTGTTGCCTATAGAGTAGATACACTGAAAATGCTCTTAGAGTAGATAATATCGTTTGTTCAATAAAAAATATTAAAAAAAAAAGACAAACAAACAAAACAAAAACAAACGGCAACTGTTGAAGACAGCGCAAATCAGTAAAAGTAAAAATCTGCTGTCCATCGGGTTGCACCACCGAAAGAGAGTAACCATGAAAAACAACCAAACATAAACAACAACAGCAATGCACAAAGGGAGAACAATCAGGAATCAATAGGGCTTCCCAACCAAAGCAAGGATGTATGCCTAGCCGAGTCGAAGCACCAAAAAAGAATGACCCACCAGACCAGCAAAAGCAGGAGCCTGAACAACAAGAAAGACACTGGGAAGCCACCAGGAATAGCACACACCAGAATACCATGTGATCACAAATCGAGGGAGATTCCACTCCGAAAAAATGCTCAAAGATTAGCAAGATGAGACAGCTTGAAGCTGTAAATGATGCAATATAATTAGTTGGGAAATATAACTTTATGCTGCCTACTGTGAATTATATACAAGAACCACTTAAACCAAACTATAGAAGTTTGTAAATGAAACATATATATATATATATATATATATATATATATATATAACTTTATCTTTTCCTAAGGCACACGGGATGACTAATAAAGTTAAATATACCTGATGTCGACTTGCAATCAAAAAGTCACGAGAGAATTTTCAAAAATGGCTTCCAAGTCTTCCTCCTCATCTCCACAGCTGAAGTAGTCATCTTCCAACTCTTCATTGCCTACATTATCATCATCATCATCTGATTCTTTCATCACCACCACCGGAGAACCAATCTCTTCACCAATCATTTCTCTTTTAGCAGTATCTTCGTGGACCAATACCTCCATAGATGTTGAGATATTCTTTGGCATTACAAGGTGTGCACCGAAGCTTTTTAAACACAAAGAACTGTTGAAAGGAAGTTGAAAACTAACTCGACACTGTGAAGGTGGCTGTGGACACGTAAACTCGTCAAGCTCCTTCATCATTTCACAGAATGGAATGTAGTACAACCAAACATGATCTGACTCAAATATTGTTAAATCAAAATCAGACTTAATTATGTGAATGCGTTTCTCATTGACGTGGAATTCAGCTATGAAGTAAGGAGAACTTTTAAAGTTGCTATAGTAAGGATAAGGTTCATCTTGTGGTTTTTTAACAGCAGCATAGAGAGCCAATCCTTTGTTCTCCCATTTGAAATTTTCAGGAATTTCAAAATAAAATTCACAATATCTTCCAAGCTCCTCCAAATCCTTATGACAGCTGAACCACTTTGGAATTTCATTTCCTGGAAATACGACCTGGAATTTAGATTGTTGAGAAGACATCAGAAGGAAATCAGAGAAGGGGGAAGCCTGATCATTCACTGAACTATTTTTCATCTTTTCCCCGTCACGAGCCAAATTGTCAAACAGTCTCCGGCAATTGGACAAGTCCATCCAAGAAATCATCTGTAACTCTTTAGATTCCATTATGTTTGACAATTTCGAAAACCTTTCCAATGATACGCAACCACTCGCATCTAGCCACCCTACTTTTGGTGGAAGTTCTGGAATTTCCTCAAGCCTTTTGCAGCCATGCAAGTCAAGTATCCTCAAGTTAATATATCTGGTAATGCTTACCGGAAAAGTAACAAAATTACTTCCTGATAGATCAAGTCTGAATAAGGTAGACACACTGTCAAGAGTACCAAGGAAATTAATTTCTGATAAATTGCCTCCTTTGATATCCAACTCCTCCAGTTTTGGAAGCAATAAAGAGCCACAGTTGCCAAGTGAACTGTTTGAGTTCGTTGGAAGCAGAAAAGGATCAGGTTCTGCACTCGAAGATAATTCAAATGTCGCCTTACTTGGAAATGTGACTAGATTTGGGCATCCATGAAGATAAACAACCTTTAGATGCTGCAACTCATAAATACTGAATGGCAGAGTAGTAAGGTTTTCACATCCGAGTAAAAGTAAAGTTTGAAGACCAGTGAGATATCCAATTGATGAAGGCAATTCTTTGATGGCAGTGCGAGATACATCCATCCATGTTAAAGATCCCATCTTTCCAGCAATTTCAGGGAAATGCTCAAGCTTTCCACAATCACCAAGGTATATAGACTCGAGACATTCCAAGTTAATACGTCTTGGAAATAATGTAAGGTTACAACATCCTTTAAGATTCAAGCGAATGAGCTTTTGAAGGAATCCAACCGAACGATCAACCTCAACCAAACTTGTACAGCCTTCGAGGTTCAAGATTTCTAAGTTCGGAATCCCAGAGAAGTTTGGGGTTTTCATTAGGAATATGCAGCTCTCCAGATTTATGGATTTTAGATTTTGTAACCTCTATCAGCCAAAAAAAGAGAGGAAAAAATACGATCAAATGATAATCTATTTAAGAAACTTAAACCATAATTAAAATAAAAAATAAAAAAAAAGTAAGAAGATACCATCAGATGAAAATAATTTTAAGTACCTTCAACCCCTCTCCCAGTTGCAACAAGCGGCTACGAGGCATATTGAGTTCAACAAGTTTTCTTGGATTGAAAGTGGATGGCAGAGCTTGTAACGGACATTCAGGCCAATCAAGTAACCTCAGCTCATTGGAGAGATAAGCAACGTGATCTCCAGAAAAGCGTGCATTACATATGAAAAGAAGTTGGAGATTTTTCATCTTTGAAAAGCTTTTAGCACTCAAGCATATCTCATCATCTGGTTCAACCAAATTTACCATGATCCCTTTGATTTTGTTTGTTCCCTAGTATGTAAGTGCAATAGTCTTATTAACAAACAAGTTATTTACGATGTAGAAATAGTAACATAAAGTGATGCTCGTGAAATTAAATAAAATAATAATAGGTAAATATCTATAGCATACTTTGCTTACCGTTTTTTCTGTTAAAACATGGTAAACATCCTCGTGAAACCATAATCTGCTACGTCCACCAGGCTCATTTGGTGACTCTTGACGAATGATTTCTTTGCCCATCTCTTCTAACAAGTCATGCATACAAATATTATTTCCTTCAATATTTATCATAGCCTTGTCTATGAGTACTTCAATGCTGTACTTCGGGTTAAGGTCACAACTCTCTAGTGTTGATATCACATTATTCTGATTTTTCCCTTTAAAGAAACATGCAATGTGAAGGAAAACCTCTTTCACCGAAACTTCTAGTGCATCGTAACTTATTTTGAGAATTTCTTGAATGTCTTGGTTAGGAATTCTTTTGTAACCATCCAATGCAGCTTTCATTTGATCTGTACTTCTACCACAAAGATGTGAGCCTAAAACAATCAAAACTAATGGAAGGCCTTTAGCATAGCATACTACCGATTTTGCTAATTTTACATAATCATCATTTAAATGTCTAGTTCGTGTGAAGTCATTCCAACTGATGAAGAGGTCAAGAGCTTCATGACGATCTAACTCTTTGACCTTGTATATTAGCTTAATTTGCTGAGCATTTAGCAAATGTTTATCTCTTGTTGTTATGATAATTCTACTTCCAGAACCAAACCAATCACACCCTCCAACTAACTTGTTTAGTTGGTCCAATTGATTGACATCGTCAAGAATTAGGAGAATCCTCTTATGACTCAACCTTTTCTTGATCACATTGATCCCTTTATCGACATTGGTCAACTTTAATTCCTTCACCCCTAGAATTTCATAAAGAAGGTCATTTTGGAGTTTGACTAGGCCTCCATATTGCATTGATTTTTCTCTAACACTTTCCAAGAAACAACTTCCTTCGAACTCATGGGCAGTTAAATTATAAACAGCTTTAGCAATTGTAGTCTTTCCTATCCCTCCGGTCCCCCATATTCCTATCATGCGAACATCATTTGCTCCAACATTCAAAAGTTTATATGTATCACCAACACGTAACTCTATTCCAACTGGGTACTTCGCCACATTCAGATAGGTACTATCTAAAACTTTGACCGAAATCTCTTCAACAATTTCTTGAATAAATTTAGATTCATGCCTACAAGTTCAAAAGCATAAAAAAGAACATTAATAATATAAATGAAAGGCATTTAGCTGTGTGTTGATAAACTTTATAGGCTCAACATAGTTCAACACCAACATCGCCAATATTGTCCCAACTTAACCTCTTATTACTAAGTGTTGGGTTTTGTCACAAAATGTCTTGATGTGACTAGGGGTGGAAACTCACATATAGTAATTGTATATTATTTTATCATATGACGGATGTGAGATCTTATTCACCAACATGTGATTGATAAAAAAGTTGATATATATAAACAAAAACATACAGAAGCAGAAGATTACTTGAATTTTGCTAGATTAAAAAGAAACAATTTCAGTTTCTGTCTTACTCTATTTGTCTTTAACATTATAGCTCGACTAATACCTAAATTATAGCCCAGTATGACTTGTACTAATACAATAATAATTTTGTGAGCAAACTACCAGAGACTCTAGGTTCTTTTATTAAAAAAAAATTATAAATGCTTCACATACCAATAACGAATTCAACACAAACAAGTTTTCCTATAATAATTGTGAGTGAATAATACCATGATACTATATATTCATGTTATGCTTGTGAATTGAAGCAAATATTAAGCATATTTTACATTTGAATGTTAGGTTTACAAGTATATAGAGGTCAGAAAAATACCCGTCGACCGTGAATGGCCACCCAGATAAATTTGCTGCTTTTGTAAGAGCTTTTCTCCATCTCAACACCTTGTCCATGTTATCTTTGAATTTAAGTTCATGGTCAGCAAGTGCCTTACCGAAACTATCTCTTTGGTTTCTCACATCTGATGCATTCACCATGTAAAAAATTGGAAAAACCATCTGCTGCTGTTGTTCTTTACAGTGAAGGATGTGAACGAGTTCATCTAAGCACCACTTTGAGAAAGCGTAGTTTTCAGAGAAGACAACAATTGAAATCCTCGATTCCTCAATTGCTTTCAGAAGCGCTGACGATATTTCCTCTCCTCTTTTAAGCGCCTCATCATCTATGAAGGTTTTGATTCCCTTTTGAACCAAATTATAGTACAAATGACCTATAAAATTGTTGCGGGTATCCTTACCTCTAAAACTGAGGAAGACATCATATGTCCATGAATGGGTGTAAGAAGCAGAGGACGAGGCTCCTTCGTTGGTTGTTGAACTTGAATCCATGATATTTGATTACTAAAAAGGATGAGATGCTAAGAGATTAAATGCTAATGAACATGTCAAAAACTGATCCATCTCTTGTGTTATATTAAGGCCTCTTTTCTTGGCATCACAATGCGAAGCAGTTTCCTTGCCATCTTCCATGTTGATGTGAAGTCAATGAAATAAAAGATGACGAAAGAAAGAGGACAAAAAAAGGAATAAAATTACGAAAAGCCAGTGCACTTTCCTTGCAAATTGCAATTTCAAGGAGGGTGACCGATGAGTAATAAACTATTGAACTTGGTGGTTTGGAAGTTCGGGAGTTTGAAATATTGAAAATAAGACAAAGGTGGGGGCTGATTATAAAGATGACTCAACTTCGGGGGCCGGCCCAGGTCCGGTCCGGGCAGGCGACTGTTCGGGCCCCATAAAATCAGGGGCACCAAAAGTATTAGCGTACTTGTATATGAGTTTATGTTACATTCGTGTAAATAGTAAACAGTTTGATTACTTATCAAATTGTTTCTTTAGTAGCATTGTTATTTGCTAGTAATGTCTCTTCTTCTTCTTTTTTTTCCAAATTATTTAACAGACACATGAGCATTTTTTTTTTTCTAATGAAGCATGAAATTACTTTAGTCTAAAGTAGGGGAGGAAGGCACTGTGCAATTTTGCTTCAATTTCATTTTATTTACGAAAGTGCCACTGAGTCCCTCTACCCCCTGATTTAACGTTATTTGCAAAATTACCACTGGGCTTCAAAAAGGGTTTCAGGTCTTTTTTGGCGCTGGGCTTCAGAAAGGCTTTTGGGTCTTTGGGCTGGAAGTGGCCTTTCACTCGGGGAGAGAGACGGAAAGGGAACGGGAGGGTTGACGTGTTGGAGGGAGAGGATCGTCGGGAATTTTGGCTCGAGGGCTGGTGGCTATGGCTGTAGGTGATGTATCCGTCAGAGGGTCGTTGAGGGACGAGAGGAGGGGGACAGAGGAACTGACAGGTTGGAGAAAGATGGGAGCTAGGGGGTTTCGACTGGGTGGGAGAGAGATTTAGGGATTTTGTTGAATTTTTTAGACAAGGATGGACAGAGAGAGAGAGAGAGGGCAGAAAGCATGGTTTCGACTGAGTGGGAGAGATATTTAGAGATTTTTTCCCACTTATTGAGAGACGAATGGACAGGGAGAGAGAGAGAGGGCAGAGAGCATGCCGCGCATTTTTTGGGGTTAACGTGTTACCCCACGGGGTTGGTGAGGAGAGGATGTCTGAGGGAGGTATGGGAGAGAGTGGGTTTTCATTTTTGTCCTCTGATTCAACAGGTAAAATACTGTTCAGAAATCATTGTTTATTGTTTGGTTTCCCATTTGCTTTGTTAAAACTGTGATTGACATTTTTTTTGTTTCAATAAAATTGTAATGGATGTTTATAGGCTGTTTAGTTGGGTGTTAGGAAGATTGGTCTGTTTAGTGCACTGTTAGAGTCAGGTTTGTGTCTTTATTACTTAGGGGGTTGCATTGTGCTCATTTCTGTGTTTCTTCATGCTTTCTGCTGTTTTCTTCTCAACAAATCGAATTGAGGTTCCTTTTCTGCTTTACATCCTTTGAATATCCCTCTGTTGCTAGATTGTTTCTCCATGCTTTGTTGCTTCTGTATTTGTGCGATAAGGATGTTAGAAGGTTGTTTTACTTATTGTTTTGCTCCTCTGTTGATGGATTTTTTTTTTTTTTTTTTTTTTGCAATTCTTGGTTGCTTATGTATTTCTGTGATAAAGTTTTAAATTTTATTCTTGACATGTATGTAGATCAAACACAAGTCTTGACAATTGGTTGTAGGAAGCCCTCTGTGCTCAAGGTAAACAATTTCATTTCCCCCCTTTTTTTAATTTTTGAATTACAAGAAAAGTTTGAATTTGAGGTTCGGATTCGAAGATTACTGCTTCTTATAGTTTTAGTTTTATTTTCCAGTCCAAGAAAATGTAGAATTTGGAGATTTTCTGATTTGATTGCATCCCACCTTTTCTTCAGTTAAAACCCTCGAGACGATTGCAAGCGATGTGGACAGTGATGTGAGCGACAAAGGTGGGTAATTTCTGCAATTCTTGCCCTTTTAATTTTGATATAAAATTAGGAATTGTTGCTACTGAACTGAGTTGTGCGGATGAAGGAGAAATGGAAAATCTGGAGTTATGCCCAAAATGGATAGCTTTGCTGACTATGGAGAAAGCTTGCTTATCTACTATCTCTCTTGAAGGTCTGAGTCTGTGTTGAAGCTTATGGTTTTCTGGTTATGATACATATTTGTATGCATTATTTAGTCAGGATCTCAAGCTTTTGGCCTGTACTTTCAGAAACCACTGGTGCAGTAAGGAAGTCGGGGGGCAACTTTAAGGAAAAATTAGGAGAGCTTGGAGGTCTTGATGCTGTATTTGAGGTGACCATGGATTGCCATTCCAATATGGAGGTGTGAACCTGTATGTTTGTTTGATGTCACTGTGTGTTTCATTAAATGTTAAAAGAATACCGAGGGACCGTAATGCTTTAAATAGTTATGAGAGATATTTACTTCACTATGCTACTTCAACAATAATTTCTTGGTTCACAATGTAAATAATAAATTTCGGTGAAAAAATAATGCATGTGACCGTAAAGAACCAAAATGATGGTGTGCAGCCTTAGTGGTATCTAGATTCACAAGTTTCTTCTGTTCTGTAACCTATATATTTCTTCAGTTTATGAGCAACACTGACTACACTTTGGTAGTTTTATAGTAACAAACTAGAAATTAGGCCGGCACGTTACCGCGGAAATTAACATCTAAGCTCAAAACCTTGTCATCTTGATTTTTGGAACTGCGTGGTTGCCAAAATGTGTTAGTGTTTTGTATTCGAATTAGGCTTTAATTTTATAAATTGAAAACTGAAAATCGATGAAAAATTAAATTAGTTGATCAATGAAGATGAGATACGTTGCTCCTTTTAGATTTGAGTACTTAGCAAATAGGAATGAGTAAGATAACCGTTGCAGACCTACTCACACTTACAACATGACTCAACTCACGTGCACAACTTAAGACACACATCTACTATAACCGTTGTAATTTATATAGCCTATGAGCTAGTTCTAGTCTTAGCCAGTTCATTACAAACAATAACATAAGAACAAATAAATCCATAAATTCAACATTTAAATTGAGTGTAATATGCACAAATGCTTATATCTTTTGTCCAACTCAAGGGTTGTTAGAAGGTGATCTCTCAATCTATAGCTCTTCAATTTATTTTATTTTGAATTTAATCTTGGGATCGTTTATGTATTCAATTGTGCTCTCTAGATCCCATAAGTTTCCTCCTCTTCGACTGTAATCCTTTTTTAGTCCACATATATTTTATCATTGTCAATAAAATTAATTAGTTTGTAAAAAGAATTTCTATTCATCAATCAACAAAGGGCACCATTTGAAATTTCGCCCTAGGCATTTGAAAACTCAGGACCAGCCCTGCTCAACGTGATTTCATGATTTCAACAATACATTTTTTAAGATCCATTTTAAAAGATCTTGAAGAAGGAAAAAAATCGTGAAAGCCATTTGGTTTTTATATATCATAACCACTTCACTATGTAGACCAATTTTTTTTAATTTATTATTATTATTAAGGCGAGGTGGAAGGATTCGAAACTATTACAATAACTAGGGATGCATAAGTGGAAACCTAACATCCTATTCACTAGAATATTCAACTACATGTTAATGAACAATTATAATTAGGTGGCTAATTCACTTTTTATTTTGGGTGGTTTTACATAAAGACAAACTTTGTATTTCTTTTCACTTATAAGCAAAAGATTTCAAGTTCGATTTCCATAGATAGTGAGTTTCATATCACATTGTTACATTCAATTGTGTGGCTTAGTGCAATTTTATTTTTATCATAACCTATTTGGTGTCTTTAATGAGCGATTATAATTTTTTAATACTAGCGATATTACTACTTTTAATTTACACTAGGGCTGGAGAGGAGGAGAGTTGAAGAGGAAAATCCTAACCACCAGTTACAACAATTATAATTAGGTGATACTTTATTTTCAATATGGACCTTCTTTTTATAATAGAAAATTAGATATGAACCCACAAAGCATTGACATGTTTTAGGAAAAACCCTCAAATCAAATTTAAATCTTTGACCATTCTCCATCCCTATCCATATCCCTATCCCCATTGAGGAACAAATTCCCCACACTGCCTGATAGAAACAAAATAAAACGAAAAGGAAAACTAATAGATAGGGTCCACTATCTCCTAGTGCGAGGAGAAACCTGAAAACCCCAAAACCCCGTCTCTAGTACCAGCCTACAACGTAGACAACTAGAAGAACAAAGTTGAACAATCTCACAAGGAGAAAGGCACAAACTGATAAACTTCTCTGAATATTTCATTCATCATCAAAAAAACGTTCAACCTCCCCACCTTCCAGCAAGAAGTGGGTTTTATCACTAATTTGTAATTTACATTCAGAATTTGAAAGGCCCTTCAACTTAATAACACTGAAAATTAAAAATTACATAAAGAAAATTGAAAGGCCCCCAAACTATTATTGAGTTAATTTAATTCTACTTAATAATGTTAAGCATTCAATTTATCCCAACGATCCATAAATGAACTAGCCATCATATCTGCATCACTGCCCCATTACCAAAAATTATAATTAAAACATTTTTTATAACATAAACTTAGACTATAAAGAAAAATTAATATTTTTATAACATAAACTTAGACTATTAAGAAAAACTAATAACTATAAGAATAATCATAATAGCAAATTTGATCACCAAAAAGAGCTTAATCAAGTCCACAAAACATTTTTTAATGTGAAAAAGTTGCAAGCAAGCCACATTTTTATTTTTTTTATAACATATATAATTTTGAATATCATTTATATACAAGATTAATATGTATTCCAAACGGGGCGGGTTTGGGTCAAACACCATACCCGAAAGTTTCCCCAAACCAGTCTCTATTTCCGGTTTTTATCCTTGATGCCTAGAGCAAGCCCCACAGACACTCAAAACTTTTGGGGGAAAATTACGATCCCGAACATGTACGTATTGTCTATGCGTGTGCTTTTGATAGAAACAAGTAGCCACAATGGTTGGCTTCAATCGATTATATCCCTCGTCATATCCATCACATAAGGTTTGTGGAATCTTTTCTTCTAGTCAGTATGGCTTATTTCAGAGGATGCTATTGAAGAGGATGTCTTTTTTATGCAGATGACACTTTATCGCAATGGCAGAAAACAATTGTCTATGCATTCTAATGCAGATTCAATTCTCACCGATGACCATTCCTTTTACAATTAACAATTTAATTCACTAACGCTATTGTTTGTAATAAAAAATTATGTTTTTTATTTTTCGTTTTTCTTCAAATAAGACCTGATAAACTTTGACTCTTATTTCACTTTAGTATCCATAATTTTACTTGTACCAATTTAGTGCCTCGATTTATTTTTGTCTCACAAATGGTTAATGCAATCTTAATTAAATATTGATGCTTAACAGAACAGTTCCGTCCGTTAATTTTTTTTTCTTATACCTTAAAATTTAAGGAAACAAAATAAATCCTAAAAGGGCTATCATTGTCATTAAAAACTGTTAAAAAGTCTGAGTACATTAATTAAATTTTTTAGTTTATGAAGAACTTCCCTCGATTTCAATTGTAAGAACAAGAACCATTAATCGGTGCAAACAAAAAAAAAAGACATTAAATCGATACATGCTACAGTTTACAAAAACAAAATTAATTCGAAGAAATAGGACTCATTCTTCATGGCCAGATGAGAGGTGTTAAAATGGAACTAAACAAATTAAAGGTACATTATTTATATGCAAGAGTACGACCAAAAACATGTTTTTATATATATATATATATATATATATATGCATATCATTAGGTGTCACCAAGGCACAAAGCGATCCATAAGCAAACGCAGAGTGTCTTCTGAAAGCGAAGAAGAGTCCAAGTCCCTCTGGATCTGAACCATCCGGCCGCTCTCCTTTCTTGCTTCCTTAGACTCTTGTTGTTCGACTTTATCCCCGTCCCCATGTTTGGCTTTCGATGACAACACCAATCGCTTCTTAGCCCCTACCTTTTCTTTCAGCTTACCCAGCTCGCTCATCCAGACCTCTACCACTGCAGCCATAATTTTGAAACTACTTGAATGCTTGAAATATGGTGTGTAGTTTTCTCTATTGGTTTTTTGGTTTATCAAAGCTAATGAGGAGAGATGGCTACCATGCCTCTAGGGTTTATATAGAAGAAGAAAGAGTCGTGGCCTTCCTGTGGTTGGGAAGAAAAATCAGTGTGTGCCGCCACGGCCGTTGGATATGCGGTCGCACACAGGATATAAATTTTGGGATATTCGAGAGGGGGGAGAGAGAGAGAGAGAGAGAGGAGACGTGGGGTATAGGGGTTCCAGTGAATGTAAAGCGTCCCCGTGGCGCACGCAACTTGCTTGTTTAGATTGTGGGCGACTTGGCAATTGGTATATTACTATTCACCATTGTTCTAACCATTTCCGTCTAGCACTGCTTAGGCGGTTGGTCACGGTCCCAATTAATACCTAAGTGTTTGAAATTAAGAAATGATACCTACCTAGACCTATTGAGGCGCCCGCTTAGATCACCTAGACACCCGTCTAGCCCGTCCAGAACCGCTTAGACACCTACCTAGTTCGCAATTCGCAACTCATTTAGACATAAAATAGATAACTTTCATTTTGTATTTGATTTTTTTCAATAAATTGTAAGAGACCTGTTGCATACTTAAATGAACGTACACATTATATCTTTGTTCCTCATGTTTTCATTATGTTCCAAGACTTCATAATATATATGTCATTCTATTTTATCGTTTATGATGAAATTATATATTTTTTAAGTATAAGCAGACACTTATTTACATGAAATATGATAGATTTACTTAATTCCGCTTAGTCTGCTTAGGCACCTGCCTAGGCCCCAGCCCTCCGCCCGACTAGCACCTATCGTCTTTTAAAACCTTGCTATTCACCAATAAGATTCCTTTACATATTTCATATTTGGTTTTATGTGGATTTTACAATGGTACTGTTATTGTCACTCTAAACGTTACTCTACACTTCTCTTTATATAAATATTTGTTCGTTTTTATAAATTTAGAGTAAATAATGACTATTTCATTGACGCACCCTGACCTGGAATGTCAGCTTGGACTCCAAATCAAGATGTGCTAACCGACACCTGGAAGGTGAAGAATCCATAAAGTGTAGTGATGTGGAAAATGTGAATAAATTTAAACCTAAAAGTGCCTAAATACCAAAGTGCGCTGGTAAGCGGGAATGAACCCACTTCACACATGACGTTAGAGCATAAGTAAAGTACAGTAGAGTGGATTGAGAATCATACCATCCAGGGTAATCTCCAATACCAAGATTTGCCACAAATCCTCGTCGATAAGAAGGCTCAGCTAATAAAACCTGGAGGGTGAAAACAAAACAAGGGTGAGTGGCCCTGGAAATAAAATTAAATAAAAACCTTCTAATACGTTATAACCCATCGCCGTAACACCTGTATAGTTTCCAGAAAATCTTACCACGTATCAATGTGAAATCAAAAGTATACCAATAGTAAATCCCTAAATATACCACGACACAGCATCTCATCAGCAGTATAAATAATCATGTGCTCAATAATCTATACTAGCACGCAAGTCGGAGTCACCTGATGTGACATGTACAGCTGCACCCATAGCTCATCAATCAATGCTAGCATATAAGTCGGAGTCACCTATTGTGACCTGTACGACTCATAGATCAATCTATGATCACAGGTGAGTCAGAGTTGCCTAATGCAACCTGTACGACTCATAAGCAACTTGTATGACAATGTCGGAGTTACCTGTTATTGCAACCTATACGACAATGTCGGAGTTGCCTATATAGCTCATCTGTCAATTCCTGCACACAAGTCGGAACCACCTAATGTGGTCTATACGACAGGCTGGGTGTAAATAAATACGCTCAGTGTTACGATCACGTGAAGGCTGTGCGAAGTATCGCAAGTCACCTACGAGTCGGAACCACCTAATGTGGTCTGTACGACAAGCTGGCACCTGCCTTGGATCCAAGGTGAGCGTGTGGTGCGGAAGGTGAACGATCACGTGAAGGCTAGGCCTTGGCCTCGGGCGAAGCACTAACACCGAGGTGCAGGATAATGAGCACTAAATGCATATAAACATAACCATACACACTGCAATCACTATCATCAACATGTACTCACGATTAATCTATACGCTATTAACCATCATAAACTTCTTTCCTTAAAGAAATCAAGTACCATGTTAAATTCGGGTTGTTTTATGGCTGCATCTAACTGTCTGGTTAGACTGCCTACGTACCCTCAAACGAGATCAAGCCATCTGTAGTTCAACTTAGTACGTCAAAGCATTCACAGTAATTATATGTAGGTAATATGCATATGGATATGTCATAATGCAATCTAACACTCAACCCTATCATAGTATTTTAGAATATATAAATATATATATATATATATATATATATATATATATCAGGGCATAAAATGCACAAATCAATTTAAAAGCATTTGTGGAATTATCAATCATATATCTATACGATAAAAAGGAAAAGGCCCACTCACCTGAGGTCCGCGCTAAAATTAAAATCATGTGGGACAAAACGTTGTTAATGAAAACTCCAATTGGACTCCTATTGAAATGCTTAGGCTTGGAAGAGTTAATGAGAGTGATGGTTGAAGTACATGAAGGTATTTGTGGAGCACATCAAGCTAAGACCAAGATGAGGTGGTTGTTAAGAAGGTATGGCTACTTTTGGCCCGACATAGAAAAATATTGTAAAGCTTATGCCAGAGGTTGTGAAGAATGTCAGAAGCATGGACCCCTTCAGCACATACCCTTAGTACCCTTGAATCTAGTAATGAAGCCTTGGCCTTTCAAATGATGGGTAATGGACTTCATCAGACAAATTTACCTAGTTTCTAGTAAAGGGCATACCTTCATAATTATGGCAACATATTACTTTGCCCAGTTTCTAGCAAGGGGCAGACATCTCTCTTTCACATTGTTTGGGTTAATATTTAATGTTGGGCTTTATGTTAGTAAGGCCCAAGGATGCCAAAGTAAAATGGAAGCTTGCTCGAAGCCCAGTCGACAGGCCTGAAGCAAATTGAATCCACTTCAGCTAAGGCATATGCCATGTGCCTATGATTAAAGTGATGGGTGACAGAGACCAAATCACTATCAGCCAAAAAGCACTTTCTAGGGGCATGATAAGTAAATAGATGATGACTCACTACCCTCCGGAATAGGGATGACAATTCTAACCGTTAAACCCGATAACCGTGGATAACCACCCGAATGGATTGGATTTGGATATGAAAATTCGGGTATGGTTTGGATATGGGGAAAAACCGTTTATATTATTCGGTTATGGTTTTGGATATGGTTATAGGGGTCCCCAAACCGTATCCATAACCGAATCAGATCCGATTAGTAAATAATATAATTTATATATAATATAATAGTATAATATATATATATATATATATATATATATATATATATTTGTATATCTATTATTCACCAAACCATTACCTTGAGAATACAAAAGTTGCATTTTGTAGGAAAGTAAAGTTTTGAATCAAAATCAATGCAAACTCAATGGTGCTTATTCATAACAAAGACAAGCCAACATCATCAGTGTTTTAATTTTTATGCTCAACAAGATCCATTCATTGGATCATTTTATACATCAAATGTTTAATGACGAAATTGATATCTACTAACTTATAATTTCTCAATTAAACGAATATATTTTTCGTATTGACGAAGATGGATATACCCGTTAACCGTTGGGGAATCCGTTACCCGGTGGGTATGGTTATGGATAATACCCGATGGTTAATTTGCGGTTATGGATATGGTTATTTTTCGTGGTTATGGGGGTGGATATAGTATTTCCGTCCCCAAACCGAACCGTTGCCATCCCTACTCCGGAAGCCATCAGCCAGAAACAAAGCTCAGGGGGTCGGGCCAAATTGTCTATAAAAGGAGAAAAAGACATCAGAGGCAATGACAACCAATCAAAAGACATACAAACTCTACTATCAAACTAGTTTGTACCTAGAAAAGCTGAAACTTGTCCAAATTCAGTCCTTTTAGCTATAGTTCCCTTAGAAAAGCTATATTTTGTTTAGTGTAAAAGCTTTGCTAACTTTCCTTAGTATTGTAGTATCGATTCCCTCATGTAAAACATGTTTACTTTCCATCATTTTTGGCATACAACCATCCGTAAACTCAAAGAAAAATGGCTGCAAGAAGTTCAACCTTGCCCAACAAGGTGAAATCTTGCCCGAGTCTTTTTGTTTGTACTTTCATTTAGTAGTTCTGACGCTTAATGTACTTCCCAGCATGTATTCAGGTTATTTTCAACTGTTTTTTACTTAAGAGCCCCATTTGCTTTCAAATCTAGTTAAGTTATTAAACCTGGTTTCATTAAAATCGAACTATGATCGATGAAGTGGTTGAAAGGGGTTTGAACTCCCTTTGTTTTGGACATACAAGATTATGAACTCAAAGTCCTTGTTTACAAGGAAAAAGAAGAAGTTAATACAGACTTAACCCATTTGTGACAATCCTTTGATAACAAGAAGTTGAAGTAACTTGAGGTGCAAGTAATCAACTTAAATCACATTTATTCAACAATCTGTTATCCTAAGATAACAGTGGCACGCCTAAATCCTTGTTAGTTTTGATTGCGAGCCTCAAGGTCTATACCAAAGGCCCTATAAAGACACATTTCAAACTAACTACAAACTCTTCTTGTAGCACACCAAGCAGCAAGAGCTCGCCTGACAACCAACCAAGTGTCACCTCTTCGAGGAGCTGTGCAAGGGAAATCCTTGCCCGAACACACATGTGTTTTTTTAATAATGTAAAGATAATTAAATACATGGGCAACACAGACAAGACAAGGGCGCTTTCTGGTTTTGACAGGGGTGACGACATTTTACCACTAATTTTACCAACTTTGACTCATCTTTTTACTCACTAGCCTGCTCACCCTTACCTCCCTCTGTGTGTCATCCTCTCTCAGGGTTGTCTCACATTTTGGGGCCATGTGTGAGCTTAACAAAGAGACTCATTTTTTTAATAGGAAAAAAATAAACAATATATTCATACAGAATTCAACAAAAAATATTCAAACTTAATTAAAATTAATATTTCATTCTTACTAATTGAATAATCTTCAATTGCCATGAAATTATGATTTATGGTTCATCTATAAAAAAATGGAGCAGGACTAAAAGACAAATACAAAAATACTCTTGTGTTTGTAGAAGAAAGTAATATACAAGTTAGTTTTTTATTGCTAAAGAAAAGTGAAAGAAAGTAATACACAAGTTTTTTTGTTGCTAGAGAAATGTTTTAAGTACTCCACTTAATCAATTAATAATATCATATGATGATTTTTTTGTTTTTAATAATTTTTTTTCATTGTAAAATTTATACATATGTGATATATAGGAGGATCAAAATTTTGGGGCCATCAAAAATTCGAGACCCTGTGCCACTGCACCTTTTGCACACCCCCAACTCCTCATCTATCCTCTCTAAAACCTACATGTTTGGTATTCCTCCAAACTTTTAAATTTCCCCAATTTAGTTATAATTTATTTTTGAACTTGAAGTACTCTATAGAAGTCACATGCATTTTCACGTTGTGTGAAATATATAAAGCAAGCTAATTGAGGAGTAATTCTTCGGTTTGGCCATAATACGATAACCCATTTATATCGATACTAAAATTTATTAGGGCTATGCATGGTCTAAAATATCCATAATATCCCAATATTTCCATCGAAATTTCTGTGTTTTTGGACTACCGATATTTCCGATGTCATCGATATTTTCATCGAAATTTCCGTATTTTTTAAATTTCTATATTTAAAAAAACACCAAGGGGATTCGAACCCCTCCCATTTTACTCCTTCAACACCTTGACCACCATATCACTTATATTTTTGTGAAAATATGCTAAAATATTTATATATTTTCTACACTCACAATATTTGCCAGCTCGCTATATAATCAACTTACATCAGTTAAATCCATCATGCAATGCATTTTCTTCCAATTTTTTATGATAAACTAATAGATAATTGACTAAATAAACATCTTGCAAAGTTTCAATAAAAATTTCCAAGTTTTTCTTACAATTTCCGTGGTTTTTATTTAATTTTTATCGATATCGATAATATCCCGATATTTCCATCGAAATTTCCGTGTTTTTAGACTACCGATATTTCCGATATCATCGATATTTTAGACCTTGGGGCTATGATATATTTATCTAATTATTAAGATAGATTATAGAAAAACATCATATTATATAAAAACAACTTCCTATGACTCCGTGCCTCTCTCTCCCCCCAAAACCCCAAAACTTCTGAAACCCTCATTGTCATCAGCCTCTGGCTCCAACTTGGAGTCGACGGTAGCCAGTGCCCGTCCCTCCTTGCCCTACTCCTTCTCCCCCTTTCTTCCACCCTCTTGTTTCCTCCATTTCTCACCATCTCTCCCTATTTTTCGACCTCTTCCATCTTCCCTTTTCTTCCACCATATTTTTTTTTGTTTCCACCCTTTCCTCTGAGTTCCCCTTCTTCCCTTCCCAACACCGTTCTTCCCCTGATGTGAATTTAAACTAACCTAATAAATAGATTAATTCAACCCAAATTTACTCGCAAGTGCACGAATCAGTTGTAGTGGAAATATGTAAATACGAGATCGAATCCACCGGAGTTGATTTAACAATTTAATCCGATAACTATTACTAAACGAATTGAAATAAAGATTGGGTTTGTATCGAAGAATAATTAAAATTAACAATGATTAAACAGAAATATGATTGAGAACGAATGTAAGAAAACACTAAGGCTTTGATTCCACCACTAATTGTCATACCCTAGTATCCAATTGTTAACTCATGAATTATCAAATTAATGAGAACAACTTCCTTACATATGTCCATGGTCAGGTTCACATGCCAATAATTTCCCAAAGAGATGTGAATTTTATCGTGGTCAGGCTTAAACTCAACTATTCCTACGGTCTATATATCCTTGGTCTAGTATACACAAACATGCAGAAATCCAATTAAGCATAGTGAGAAACAAATTAACCACTTATCAACTTGGTCACGTCAAACAAATAGCTAATTTTCTAGGAAGCCACACAAACCTATAGACCTATATTTGTCTACGGTCGGATCAAAATATAAATTCATGATTCTCATTCACAAAGCATCGATAGAATCCAATTCATGGTCAGAAATAAATTCATATGCAAATAATTTCGATATCAAAATTCTAGGCTATGGTCAAGCACAAAGAACCCAATATCAAAATTGCAATTCTACTAGTGAATGAAAACTAATCATCAATCTAAAATCCACGAATTAAACAATCAAATAACTAAAGTAATCATAATTAGGGCTTCCTCTTAGCCTTAGCTAAGAGTTTATAACCCCATGAACGAAGAATTCATAGTAGTTCTAAGAAAAATATGCATAAAATAAAACTGAAAAGAACCGAATTGCCGGTGTTATGCCGCTGCCTTCTCTGTTTCACGCCAGAAAGCCAAGGAGTCCGAGTCCCCACTATTCCGCTGCTCTCTCTCCTTTTTATTCGTGCCTCTGTGTTCCAATTTTTCTAACAAAATAGGAATTCAAATCAAGTGGAGATTTCTTTCTCAAAACATCTCCACCGCCTCATTTAAAAGCCACTGACTGGGATTTGGTTTTTGGGCCACATAAGTAAAAAGAATCACCCCGCCTATTGGTCGTCAACGTAAAAATAAAATAACATTTAATTAAATGGATGAAGCCAATATAATTAGGAAGACTAAAACGTATAGGATGTATTAAGACCATGTTAAATTTCACTTTTATCAATAAGCCTCATAATCCTTATAAATTACAAAACTAAGATAATTTACTCCAACCAATCAGAATCAAGCACTAATAAATATAAATATAAAGGTAATTAATGTAATAATTCTGTGTCTATCAACCCCCCCCCCCCAAAAAAAAAATCCCTCAATCCCACCACCCCATTTGCTTCCTCATTTCAAGCTTTCTTTTACTATCCTTTTTCTCCTCCTCCTCTGTTTCGGTTTTTTTCCTGCGCTACTATACTTTTGCTTTACTTCGGCTTTTCTTGAGCTCTGTCTCAATTCCTTGGGCTTTGTCTCAATTCCCCTGAGTTTGTCTCAAATCGGGGCCTTTATACACCTCTCTTTCTCCAATGCTTATTTTCGCATGTCCTTAATTACCAACCACTGCTACTCGACCTGGGTGCTTCTCCTTGGCAGCGTACTTAGGTTTTTGGTGGCTATTATGTTCCTTTCAAGTGCAAAAATAAGGATAGTATAGTGGTACAAGCAAGGGTGTTGAACCACACAGACTGATTAGAACTCTACAAATTACTAGCTTTATGTGAACCCTAACTAAGCAATGAAAATGAAAACTGAATTTATATTTTTGTTTTGAAAGCTAAAGTAACTTAAAATGCAACACAAGATAAAGATGAATGATAGATTGATTCAGAAACGATGGGAACGGAACTAGGGTTACCGATTTCACCATTACAAGCCAATTCCATGAAATTTAAGTCAAAACGCATTCAACTCTCCAATCTGCAACTAGGGTTCATTTTACTTATTTATGATCATCCATTTGATGTGTGGTTGTGATCAAGTACTCCTAATATGCAACCTAGTTATGATGTTCAACTTAGATTACCAATTAAGAATCCATTAAGAACAAGAAAACTTCGAAGAACCAAAGAAATCACATGGCAGGATGTATGCATAGCAGTTTCTTCATTCATTCACATGTCCACCAAGATTAAGCATGATGTGTACTATAACCTTGAATAATTCATAAGTAGCCCTAATGGTGATCAAACATTAAGATTAACAAACAAATTATACTATAAAATCAGTGAATGAAACAAGAACACAGATTGGTAATTTGAATACTTTAACTTAATAACATAGAATAATTTTGCAAGGCTAAATTGAAATCCCCAGCTATGAACTTAATTACACAACATGATTACATAATATATAAATATGAAGAACAATATGAGTGAAATTAAAGTTCATAGAAGAAACCCTCTTGAAGCAATTCTGATGTTGAACTTCTCTAAGAGCAGCGTGGCTGTGTGGTTTCTTCGGTGGCAGCACATTATTTGGCACCTCCAAATCAGGCTAGATATCCTTATTCCTTTCCTATTATGTTCCTGGCCTTCTAACAAGCCAGATTCATCTTGGATTCTTTATTTGGGCTTCAAAACAGGCCACCAAACTTCTTTCCACATTTGAATAAGGGCCAGTCTCGCAAAAATAGCATGTTTTCTCTTCTTTTGACTTCAAATTGATTCTAAAACGCATGTACCTGCACACTGATACAAAATAGGGTGAAACGCAACCGGTTTTACTCTAAAACGTCACAAATAGACTAGGAATGGATGGTATAAATGCACTAAATATATGAGTTATCAGTGGCTGTTAAAGTGCAATTAGCACTATGTGGTAGGATTATGGGAGTGTTCACTGCGCGGGTGGCTCGCTCAGCCCCATTTTTCGTTCATCTGGTTGCTCTGTTTGGTTCATTTTCTTGGTGGTGGTGGCCTTGTGATGGAGGCGCGTCAGCTGACATGGAGTTCCACCAACCATGTCTTGACATAGGTGCATTTAAGTTGAAATTTACACCATTAGTTTGGTCCACAATTAAAAGAAGGCTTTTTAGCCAAAATGGTTTCTAATATTTGCATAACTCCTTACTTTGGTCCCTGAGATTGGAAATCGATAGAATTGGTCCTTGAGTTTGTCCACAATCAATCATCTTGGTTATTTCGTGAAAAAAATCTCCACAAAATAAGGATAAAATGACAAAAAAACCCTTAATTTTGGTCAAATCATTTTGGCCTATTGTTTATTATATTGAGGGTAATTTTGTTATTTTGATCCTTATTTAACACAATTTTTTACCGAATGACCAAAATGATTGATGGTAGACAATCTCAGGAACCACTTCTATTGATTTCAAATCTCAGGGACCAAAATGAAGTGTTAGGCAAATCTCTCGGACCATTTTGGCTAAAAAGCCTTAAAAAAATTTTAAAAAATTAACATTCAATTAATATAGCACTAGCACCCTTCTCTCTTCCATCTCCATCCGCCGTCTCGGTCTGCAACACCGGAAACCAAGCGTTTTCTGACACAAGAGTCACCACCATCTACACCAAAACGTCTGTCCTCCACCCAACAACCGCATCATGCTCCACCCTTCATCACTCAACTAAAATCTCAATTTGGCACCATCATCTTCTGTCATGTTGCTTCATCATCATGATTTGAGTTTTTCATGGATATGCTATTATTTCCTTTATTTTGTTTGTTTCTTTGGTTTTTTTTTAAACCTCTGTGCAGATCACCGGTTCTGGGATCGAGCTAACCGAGTCTTTTACTGGCGTATAGGGCGCTCGCGACGGAGGTGGAGTCGCCGATTCAATGGGACGAGGACATGGTGGGCCGAATCTAGGGCGGCATTGTTTTTGTAGGGGGCTCAGAGGAATTGGAGGGAGAGGAAGGAAGGTGAAGGGGCGATGAGAATGAGGCCTATTTTTTAGAAATAAAATATTCGTTTATTGATTGTACAAAGGATTAAACTATTTAGCTTTAGTGGGGCAGATGTGGGGTTACTTGATTGGAAGGGAACACCACCTGTTAATGATGGGGTGGGGTTCGGATTGTTCGAAAAATTCGTCTACTCACAGTATTATATGATAGTTTGGAATTGTTGTGCTTTTAATAGAAACAGCTTAATAAAAGATAAGGAACATCAAATGTGTTTGATAAAACAAAAAATAAAATAAATTTTTTTTTTTAAATGTTGTCTATATCAGTAAAAAAGCATAAAAAAGCACAAGCAAGGCATACCATGCTTCTAAAAAAAGCTTTTTTTTTTCTTTTTTTTCTAAAGCATAGTAATCAGTGCTTATTTAATAAAATTTTCAAATGACAAGTATACCAAGATATTTTACAAAATTACAATCATCGTCCTTACATTATTTTCTATGACAATCATTATATCACATTAAATACCATATTTTTAGTCATTTAGTATATCCACAACAATTTATATATAAAAAATTTCGAAACACTCAAACATTGTTTTTTTTTTTTGTTAAAAACACTTTTACAAAAACAAGTTTCACAAACACTCAACAACTTTATTTTACAGCTGTTTATCCTCATATCACAGTATAAGCCATTTTTTTTTAAGGGGTATGCTATCCACACACATTTTTTTACTTCTTAGACAACCCTTGTTAATTCATTTTCTTTAATTCATTTAATCTGACGGTCATAAGAAAAAAATGTGTATGAAAAGTATAAAAGAATGTAAATAACACATCTCTTTTTAAAAACATAGCAACGCCATACTAGCCCTATAAGTTATAAGTTATAACACGTAAAACTATTATCTTAGCGCGATCCCGCTCAAGGATATCCCAAATTACCAAACACAACATACCTAAAATAAAACACTCTAGCTCTCTCTCTCTCTCTCTCTCTCTCTCAAGCTCTATCTTTCTCGAGCCCCTACCTTCTTTCCCTCCTCCTCCTAGGGTTCTGCCTGGCCTATACTCTTTCTCTCTCTCTGTCCATACATGTTTAGCAACTCGTAAGTTGGTCAAGGTTACCTGGTTAAGGGAAATAGAGGAGATAAAAATCTCTCCTAGAAACCACAAACACCACTCTGTTCAACGGTCCTTTTTAGCATAAAAATTAAATATTTCTTCCCAAAACCACAAAAATAAAGTATAACAACCAAATCTTCTGCACCTAAAATCTCATGTGGCATTTCTCTGTCTTTGATTTTATTGAGTATGTCAACAGTTACATTTAATCAAATCAAGCTTCAAGTCCCGAGTCCCAAGACATGCTCAATAAAATCAAAGGCATGTTAGATGCCACATAAGTTTTTGGACGTAGAAAACTCTCTTTCCTCTCCTGTCTCCTCTGCTCTGCTGCCCCATCTCCTCTCTCTCTCTCTCTCCTTTCTCTCTCTGTTTTCTGTGCTAGGAAATGAACTGAACTTCTGCTCTCAGAGAGCTGGATTCCTAATTTTCTCTCACATTTCTCCAAAAGCTACATTTTTTACATAAAATTTCAGAGAAGCACATTGCCATTTTTGTCAAGAACCCACCTCCTTTTTATTTAAAAGAAGCCACATATTCCTCCAAAAAAATCACCTTTCTCACTTTTACCCCAATTTTTTACTTCCCAAAAGCAGAAGGCCTCAAACTTTAGCAAGAGAGAGATGGGGGGATGTGTTGCCTCCAAGCTGGAGGAAGAAGGAGTTGTGACCATTTGTAGGGAGAGAGCGGCAGCTGAAGCTGGCGGTGGAGAAAAGGTACGCTCTTGCGGAGGCGCATTGTAAGTACTGCCATGTTTTGTTTGCGGTGGCTGCCGCCGTGGACTTCTTTGTTGCAGGCTACTCTTCCCCTCCTAAACCTTACCTCATCACATTTTCACCACACTCTCCTCAGGCGGCGGAGGCGGAGGTGGCGGCTCCGCTTCCGATCACTGAAAATGTAATAACCAACCCAATGTTCCTTCAGCATAGGCCGTCTGAGTCGACCCATGAGTCCATTGCTTGTCACTCATGTGGTTCTTCAACGTCCTCAGACTCCTCTGAGGAGGAGAGAGAAGAAGAGGTGCAAAAAACAGAAGAGAGAGAAGAACATGGATGTGGGTACTTTTATATGCAAATGCCACCAGCAATGCTGTCACCACAGAGAGATTTTGGGTGGGATTTCTTCAACCCGCTCGACGCCGTGAGGCCGGAGGTTATAAGCGGGTACAGGCGGAGCTCCGACGAGGATCTGAGGGTGGTGAGGGAGGAGGAAGGGATACCCGAGCTAGAAGAGGAAGAAGAGGAGAGTCAGAGAGGAGGAGAGCAGGTAGAAAACAAGGCAGTGGTGGTGGAAGATAACGGCGGCATAGAGCAGCATGACGGCGGAGCTGAGGTGGTGAAGGTGGTTGATGAGGGGGATAATGTGAGGGAGGGGGAGCAAAAGGGGCTTGCTGTGATTGATACACCAGCTGAAGGGAGGGAGCTGTTGGAAGCATTGAAGGACATTGTTGACCTTTTTTCTAGGGCTTCTGATTCTGCACGATTCCTTGTTTACTTAAATGTCCAAAACCTTACTCCCAAATTGCTGCAGACTAACCAATGATTTGGGTTATGGACCTCAACATCATTTCTTTTTCTCACAAAGTTGGAATATTCTTGCACACAATGGCGGGGCCAGCATGGGGTCATTGGTTATCATTGACCCCAATAACTTCAAAGCCAAACTAAATTACAACCTCCTCTTCCTGTTTCTTGTATTTTCTTCTATCATATTGTATTCCTTTTCTCTCTTCTTGTATGAAATATTTCTTCTAACATTACTCCACAGTATCTTGTATCCACCCTTGACAAGCCTCTACAAGTAATAGTAGTTGTCGACATATGTTGGCATAAACTTTCGGCATATGTTGACAAGAATTAGTAGGTACTTACTAAGTACTCGACAAAATGGCCCAATGAAGCTTTTTGGTTTATATTACGACCCAATTATTTGAAAATCCTGACTACGCCACTACTTGCACATGTACTTCTTTTTCATATTAGGGGAGGAAAAACTTGGTTCTCTAACGATAAGTAGTCATCCATCCTTTCAAACAAATCACAGTTTGACATGTGTGTAAAAGCTTTTCTTTTGTGATTTTGACGAGTTACATCACGTGCCAAATTGTGATTTACATGTATAGAAGAATGACACTTGCCACGTAAGGAGTCGAACAATGTTCACCTAATAAACACTCGGTTTCTGTAGCAATAATGACTCCGTATATGATGTGTTTCCTTAGTCCTTCATGTGCTCTATCTGTTGCTATTCATGAGTCTCTTACTTTGTTTCTATATCCTATTTTAATGCAGAGAACTCCACAAAGCTAATTGAAGCTATAACATGGCATAACTCGACTTCATCATCTAAGCTTTCGTCATGTAAGAGTCTTGTGGCATCGAGATTTCATGAGTCTCTTACTTTGTTTCTATATCCTATTTTAATGCAGAGAACTCCACAAAGCTAATTGAAGCTATAACATGGCATAACTCGACTTCATCATCTAAGCTTTCGTCATGTAAGAGTCTTGTGGCATCGAGATCTAAGGGTTCGTCAACATGGACGGAATTTAAGAATGATCTTTTCGATGATTATGGTGGAATGGATTCAGGAGGTCATTCACTTACTCTGGAAAAGGCTATATGCCTGGGAAAAGAAGCTCTATGAACAAGTTAAGGTAAGCTATTTTCCTACCGTCTCCACGAGTGATCTAGTTCCTGAACTTTACCAAAGTGGTCTGATGACTTGACATTTGCATTGCCTCTAGGCCGGAGATGTGACACGGAAACTTTATGAGAAAAAATGCTCGCAACTTAAACACCACGACATAGGAGACAACGAGACCATGGGCAAAACTCGAGCTGCAGTAAAGGATTTATATGCCAGAATCTTAATTGCAATTCGGAGTGCCGAGTCAATATCCAAGAGAATCCAGATACTGAGAGATGATGAACTGCAGCCTCAAATTGTTGAGTTGTTGAAAGGGTATGGAAGTTTAACAGATTTAACTTAAAGCAGTCGTCCAAATTAGCTTTCATTGCGGGTTTCATCAGTTTACATTTTCCTTGTATCTTGTGCAGCTTAATGCGCACCTGGAAAATTATGTTGGAATCTCATGAAACCCAACACAAGATCCTTTTCGAGGTGAAATCTTTTGAAGGCTCTGCGTATGGAAAGTTCAGCAACAACTCTCACATGCGTGCTACGCTTCAGCTTCTCGTCGAGCTTCACAATTGGCATGCGTGCTTTAAGGAGTACGTCGCTGCACAAAAACCATATGTTGAAACTCTCCATGGTTGGCTAATTAAGTTTGTGGTCCCTGAGGAGGAGTTATACTCCAGGAGCAGGAGTTCAGCTGCTCCGTATGGGGTTAATGGCCCCCCGTTGCTCATGATCTGCCATGTTTGGTTATCTTCCATGGAGAAATTACCGGATACTTTGTTGACCATTGCCTTGAGAAGCTTTACAAAGGACGTGAGGGCTCTGTTGAATCAGCAAGGGGAAGAGCAGAAACAAAAACGGAAAGTTCACAGCCTAGCCAAAGAGCTCGACCGAAGAATTCGTGCATTCCAGAAGACAGAGAGCAGGTTTCTCGAGCCAAAGCTCACGGAACAGAAATGCGAGACAGATATTGAACATAAGACCGAGTCCTTGACGGAGAGAAAGGAGCAGATAGACATGTTCCGAAGAAAGGTGGACATGGAGAGGGAAAAACACCAAAACTACGTGCAGGAAACTCAAAGGGTCACATTAAATGGAATCCAGACTGGGTTTTGTTCAGTTTTCGAATCCTTAGAGGAGTTTTCCAGGGCTTCACAGAAACTGTACGGCGATCTCGTGACCTGCAGCGAAAATGCAGATAAAGCTGGGAACCCGGCCTATATAGAAGGCGGCACCAAGGATGACGAAAATGGCAGCAGGTGACATGGGAGAATTGGGAATTTGTGGATTTGTATTTGTGTACATATATTGTGTCAAAGCAGCTCGCTGAGACACAATTATTGTGATGATGTTGTAGCAAGTAGTGACGAATTTCTAAATGTTGATTCAATTATTTAAGTTTATGGGGGTCGTGGTGATGTAGCAACTCTCATGGTAGACTTCTTTCCTTCCAAATGAACAGATTTTTCTCCAAATTTTCATGCTCGTCTGATTTCTCAGAACATACAAAATGCACAGTTCCTCTACTCTCGGATGGTTGCGGAGTAGAGAAACTTAAGTGCAATTGGATTTTGAGGGTCCAACATGCACCAATGATCAGAAATCAAGGTAACACAACTCAAACCATTAAAGATGAAAAACTTTGTGCTCTCTTCATGCTCCTCTTGCAACTCAAAAATCTTCCCCGTCCTATTCATGGATAGCATTTCCAACAACATGGTTAGCATTTCCACAATTATGCAAACGCGAGTCATTTAGGGTGATGATTTTCACACCCATATTTACCCGTCAAATTGAATAAATCAAATGAAAAAAATGACAGACATTAAACATGGTAAGTAAAAGTTTAAAAAAGGGTAAATTAGATAGTAGCCCCTCAGGTTTGAGGTCTATTATAACCTCATACAATGTCTTTAAAACATTTCACTTTCACACATCATGTACCATTTTATTTCAAAATAATACCTCCGTTACATTTTCCATCCATTGATCCGTTAAGTGCTGATGTTGCTGCCACATTTGTGGCAAAAAATAATTTTTTTTTTTTTTTTTTTTTTTGAAAAACCTGAATCTTCTTTTAACAAAAAAAAAAAAAAAAAAACTGAAAACATACCTAATTCCCCAGATCCCTTAATCCCCGACCCCCACCTACCCACTCCATTCCCCATCCCCGCCCAGAACCCAGCATTCCCCCCCCCCCCCGGCGCGAAACCACCTTCTTTCCACACCCATCCCAACCCACCCCATCCCCACCTCCCCTGCAACCCCCCACCCCAATGCGAATTCGAACCCCAAGGGCGTCATCCGCCCCCGCATCATCTTCGTCGCCGAAGACGACAACGAGCAGGAGCAGCAGGGCGACGATGAGAAATCCTCGGTCGACGGCGAGATCGGGTGGTGACGAAGGACCTCCATGAGGAGCAGAGGGATCGGAGAGAGCTCTGCGGTGGTGATGGGGAAGGGGCGGCGTTGATCTGGGAAGAGAGAAGGAAGGGGAGGTGAAAATAGTGAAGAAGAGGGAGAAATGGGTCGGGGATTTCTGGGTTTCTGTTTTTTTTTTTTTTTTTTTTGTCAAATAGAATTGGGGGTTTCGGGAAGGTGAGGGGTGGGGTGGGGGATTGTAGGGGAGGGGGAAGTGGAGGTGGGCGTGGGTAGGTTGGGATGGGGGTGGGGGGCTGCGGGGAGGGATGGGTTTCAGGTTTTTATTTTTTTATTTTTTTTATTTTTAAATTTGGAAGATTCAGGTTTTAAAAAAAAAAATTAAAATTTTTTTTAGCCACGTGGGGCAGCCACATCACGTCAGCACTTAACGGATCAATGGACAGAAAATCTAATGGATGTATTATTTTGAAATAAAATGGTACATGATGTATGAAAGTGAAATGTTTTAAAGACGTATGAGGTTGTAATAGATCTCAAACCTGAGAGACTACTATGTAATTTACCCTTTAAAAAATGTATGTTTATCATTTCCCTTCATTTATAGAATAACCCAACTCAATAAACAAACTTCCCACCCCCCTAAAAGCCAATAAATCAGAACTTGTCCCACCATCCTACTCCATGTTTTTGGTTCAGCCACGACTTTCTCTACTGGCCAAAGACGTCAAGCTCAAAGATCTAACAACAATCAACACACTTGGCTTCCATCACCGTCCTTTTAATCTCTAACTCACAGCAGCGGATGAATGACTTTGGATGGAGAATTTGAAGTTACAAAGTTATAAACAAACTCCTACCACAGTAGAACAAGGAAAAGACGAAGATGAAACAGAGGAAGAGAGAGAAAGGGTGAACGAGAAGTTTCACTACTTTTTATTGTTAGTTTTGTACAACATGCAGTGGTATACATCCTAAGTAGAGCTCGATATGATCTTGCCAATGAATAATTACAGATTTCACCATTCAAGTCATAGATACAATGTTCTTTTACTTTAAACATAAGGAGACCACTAATTGCAAAAAAATTATAAATTCACTTACTACGGCAGCAGGAGAGTGGATACCAAGAAAAGGAACAATGTCTACTTGCAGAAAATTCTCTACAGCTGAACCCACCACGGCACCAGCAACAAGCCCCCCTACGGTTATGATAGTCGCCTTCCCTGCAAAGACGAACGGAAAATTACTCCAAAGTCCAAAGTACTTAATGCCTAATATCAGATTTAGAAAAACAAACAAAGAATCTATGGAGCCTGAACTGCATAAAATAAAGGGTAATGCTAAGGAGACTCAATTTGTAGACAAAGTTATGGAAACTAAAGGACATGGAAGTTGATGATTGGTTTATTACTTAAACGTTGATAAACGTGCTCATTCCTATTGGTGACACATCATTTAGTTTGCAAACTTTGTCTCCAAATTTAGTCACCCTAGCATTACCCTTAAATAAATGCACTTGTCCACATAACAGATGCGGAAAATTTCAGGTGAGACATACGCTTTTATTAACCAATCAAATACTTGTCAACCATTTTCTTATACAGTGGTTAAGGACAAATGTATAAACTGTTATTAAAGTCGGAGGTAGATAACCAACCTAACTAAACAAAATCATGACTCTCATTCATGATTGACAAAAATCATGCTAAACGGTAAGACAAAAAAATGAATACGAGGATTTATGAATAGAAATTAATACCTTACTAACATCTAATAAGCGACAATAAAGAAATGCTTGTATATAAGAAAATCCATACCTAACTTAATATTCTTTTTGGTCATGAAGTACAAGGAAGCTCCAAAGCTACCAGCCAGGATCAGTCCAGGAACATCAGCCCCTCCATACGGCCCCGAAGAAGAACCGGAAGCTCCATTGACATAAGCTAAGGCCATCAAAGCTCCATAAACACCAACTTGTACACCCAGATCACTCGTCGAGGGCGTTTCCATTGCAATGGGTGGATTCTTCACAGTAGCCTGCAGCCACTGAGGCACTGATCCAATCCCAGAAGCACTCACTGGCTTTACATCAGCATAACGAACACTGCTATTCACAACTTTTCCCGCCCGTCGCTGAGTTAAGCTTCTCATAAGCAACATGTCATATGCCGCCTCAACCTAAACTAATAAACATTAGTGATAAGGAAATCATAATCATGATATTACAAAATTCCAAACCAAAAGTAGAAACCACCATAATAAATTCTTGTGAATCTACAAACCCATCATCCAAAATTAGCCCCCAAAAAAAAACACCTATCATTCGTAGCTTGCAAGCATTAAATTGAGTCTTACGCAAATTTGGGTCCTAAAATCAAATACTTTTTTACCAATGAGTAAAACAGATGAATTTATTAATTTGGGTCCTAAAATCAAATACTTTTTTACCAATGAGTAAAACAGATGAATTTATTAACTGCACAAATCATAAACAGTCAAAATAATTATTTAAATAAACAAATTTACATGAACTAGAGCTAAACTTATACAGATTTCAATAGACTCCACATAAAAAAAAGGACCTTTAAACATTCAAATCTCTGCCGTTTTTCAAAAATTAATTAGTTCAACTTCAACCCACATTTGTTCGTACAAAACCCAGAAAAAATATCAAAACGAGATTGGCTTAAATTTCAGAAAGTCGAAAACTTTTACGAATTCGAATGGAAAATGAGGAGATGCAATAACCTGTGCAATCGCCTCCTGGTCATCTTTACAAGCCGCGACAATCGAGTTCTTGGCGCGAAGAATTTCATCGAACGACGCGCCGTCTGAGACGCCGAGAAGCTTGAGGGCGTTCTCGACCGACATCTCGAACGGCGCGTTGTCGTCGGCCCTGGAGCCGGCCGTGGCGGCCCAGGTTAATGTGCGGCGGGAGGGGACGATGGAGCCCCTCCAAGGCACAAATTGCATGGGGGGCTTTCGGATTCCGGCCGGGCCGGGGAGGCGGACGGGCGGGCGGGGGAAGGAGGAGCCGGCGGAGAGGCGGTGGGGCCGGACGGAGAGAGTGACTGTCATGTGTTCGAGGAAATGTGAGGCTGGATTTGGTGCGAAAGCAGCGTGCGTGGCGATATGGGGGCTAATGAAAAGTTAAAAATCGGTTTCGTTTCAGGTTTTGGGGAGTTGTGTAGTAATGGACCGAGTCTTTGCCGTGGAGTGGGTCATCTATAATTGTGGACCGTTGATGGGACATGTCATCGTATTATCAGGATAAACAATAACTAATTACTGTAAACGAGCGGAGCCAAACTGAATATTATTATGCTCATGTTTAGTTTGTTCAAATTTTTTTTCAAGCTCAAGCTAGGCTTAGGTTGCTCTTATATGACCTAAGCTAGAGCGGAGCTTAAAAATTTCGAGCTAGAGCGAAGCCAAAAAAATTTCGAACCCAATACTGAGCTCAAACTGTTTCGAACTATTTCTTATAATGAATTAATTCATGTGTGTTTAAACAAAATACATAAAATATAAAAATGCAACACAAAATTTTCAAACACAATGCCTTATAATTGAAAACATAATTTAGTTTTTTATAGATGGAATTCAATGAGACTAAGGGCTAGTTTGGTATTGTTTTGCT
Source organism: Heteromeles arbutifolia (assembly GCA_024362995.1). Taxonomy (NCBI): domain Eukaryota; kingdom Viridiplantae; phylum Streptophyta; class Magnoliopsida; order Rosales; family Rosaceae; genus Heteromeles; species Heteromeles arbutifolia. Next base: position 20,074,930 of record JANCRC010000004.1, on the reverse strand, counting down.
TTTTAAAAATATTGTTTCGGTTGTATTGTAAAAATTAACAGCTGTGAAATAAAGCAGTTGATTATTTGGTAAACTACAATTGATAAATCTTCACACATGTAAAGCCGTTAATTCCCTCTTGAAGATTTTAAGTAAGATACAGTGGCTGTACGTCTTACCTTTTTTGGTACCGCAACTGGAATCCTGTTTTACTATTTGTACTGAAGAAAGAAAAAAACCCTACTAAACTATCGTTTTCAATATGGGTAAAAATGTATCCCATTTTGGTTTTTTTTTTATTTTTTTATTTTGTTAATTGAATTAGTTGGACTTTGAGCCACCACATATACATCGAGCAAGAGTTGAGTGTATGTATTTCTTTCATACATATTATTAGGATCGAGCTAAGCTCAAGCCTACCTCGAGTTATTTCGCAAAAAAATTTGAGCTGCTCACGAGCTTACGAGCTAAACATACTAGTGTTCAAGCTTGGTTTGTTTCTTAATCGAGTCGAATTAGGCTTGGCTTGGTTTTTTCACAAGCCAAGCACGAGCCGAACCCAATGCATGCTTGAACATTTTCGAGTCAATTTACATCCCTAATTATATTAGAGTGATGCTAGACCCACCTATTACTCTATTCTCCACCCACATTATAATCCTACCCACTATAAAAAATTTAAAAACATTAAAATCCTATTTCCTCACCCACTATTATTCCTAAAATACTGTTACCACAACACCACACCTCCATTGTCCTGTTTCAACTACCAGTCCCTCGAACTTCCTTTAGCATCAAAATATGTTAATTGGTAGCCATGGATGCAAGTTAAAATCACAATGTAGAGAAGAAAGAGTAGCCCGTGAAGGACACTCAACCCTCTTCCCCCTTATTGTTGAGAATTATCTTTTGTTTCTATCCTTTATCCTTCTTATCATTAAATAAAGGAATCTTACAAATTCATAATTATGAACATATCACTAAATGATTGAGTATTTGAATTGCTTTAACTTCGTATGTCGCAATCTCAATTTAAGCTTAAAAACAATCCTCTGTCAAAAGACCGATACATATTCTAAATTATTCCAATTTATAAGTAGGAGGATTCAAATTTGGATGCAAATGAGTGGATACACTGCCTCCACCAACTACAGACAATGTCTAATTCAATTATACATAAACGATTTAACAACTGATCCATGTGTGTAAATCTGGGCAAATTGAGGCATGTTCCAATCGTACATTGTACGAACTCATATGGCATACGAACAAATCTAAGGGTTCTCATGAAAAACTATAGATAATCTCCCAAATGCGAATAACAGACTTTTGGCTGTTGATGTAAGAGATTTCACAAAATATACTTACTATCCTAATCAACCGATTCAATTCAAATCTATCTTAACAAACTGATGTAACTCAACTATATGTTCGAAAAATTTATTCTTTAGTTCACTACTTTATACCCTCCTAGTATGGTAAAAGAGAACCAATGAATATCTTTAGGTAAAATTATTGAGTTTTACCAACAATCGAGAAGAGAATCATTTTACCATTCAATGGCAATGGCCTATCCAAAGGACATCGATTCTCTCAGGATTCAGTTGTCCTAATCCACCTAGTCAAATCATCCGGGCCATTGAAATTTGATTCAACGGCTAAAGTTATTATAACTTTTAAAGTGGGCCCCTGTTTGTAGCCGTTGGATCAAATTTTAATGGTCCGGATGATTTGATTAGGTGGATTAGGACAATTGGATTCGGATAGGATCCATGTCCCTATCCAAATTAGGAAGATGCAGTGCGCCCCAACCAGCTGTCCAAATCTCCCACGTGACCGATCCGATCAACGCCTAATACACATGCTCGGTCTTTTTGTTGCTTTTCACTTTATATTTATTATTTTCGTTATTATCGCACAAAACAAAAATTAAAAAATAATAATAATTACAATTATGTTGTAAACTTTCCTAGTTTATATGTGATTGTGTAAATCCTATATTAGATTTGCTTCTAGTTATCATTTCCTATTACAACTTGTATTCCTTGGGGATGAAGGAATTTCTTCTCTCCTTTACTACTATAAATAAAAGCACTATGTAGGAGGGATAACACACACATTCCTCTACAATTCTACAAACACATCTCTTTCAATCTCTATTCTCCTTGCCGCCGGCCCCTTTACCCTTGTCAGATAAAATAGGCTACAACACGTTATCAGCAATCTCCTACCACTGCGCTTAAGAATTTGACAAGGAAATTTTCTGCATCAAACAACGATTTTTATCTCGATATTTTTGCAGCCTTGATAGCATGAACATTCACCATAATGCATGACTCAACTTTATGTTTTTCGAATTTTAGATTCTACATGAATTGTGTATGCATTATATTCATAATTGTTGAATTATGTGAATTTGATATTTGCCATGAATTGCATCAAATATATGTACATGCATTAAACTATTGAATTGAATATGCTTTGAATTGAATTGAAAAAAAAAAACAAGAAAAATTGAAATCGGAAAAGGCAACCTGGGTTCTTCGAACCCATGACCTCACGCCATTGAACCAAGCATGCAGCTTGGGAGGCCGAGTCGAGCCGGAAGACCATAAGCCGGAGCCATGGGCTCCTGGTTTGAAACCCAGAACAGACCTAACACCATCCATGGCGTCTCCTTCCTACGCAGGTGGGCCTACAGCCCAATCCTGACTTTGGGTCCTCGTCCGACAACCTACCATTCGTCTTCCCCCTCCCCGACGAGTTGTTTGGCCGAGATTCGTTTTGAATCTCATCGGTTTATCTTCGAAATTTCGATTAATTTTCCTAGGGTTTCTAAAACATTGAGAGTCGCCATTCTCCATTTACCTTTATGGGTGGTCGTCGAAACCATGATCATTTACCGTGATTTTTGCACCAAGACACGACCGCCTGAAGCGGTGGCACCGGTTATCCTCTCCGGCGAAACTCACCCAGCACACGCTGGGGTGTTTAGTTCAAAACCCAAGCCTCTGGGCTCGGCCCGTTCTCGGTGACAGTCCAGCTCGTTGGGCTTTGGAGCTCCCCTCGGCCCAACCGTTTTCCCCAGGCTTGCAAAGAAAAACAAACATTTTTTTTGGGCTCACCTGAAGTGGACCGTATGAAAAGAAAAAAAACAACTTTTTTGTTGTTTTGTTTTTTGGCTTGCCTGCAGCAGCCCATCTCCCTGGCCAATTCTCACCGTGGGCCTGCAGTCCCACCCGAGACACCCCAGCCCAATTTTTATTTGGGCCTGCGCTACACGGTCCAACATTTTTAGCCCACCCGTGGGCAGCCTTCTTTTGGGCCCCGAGTTTATTTGCCTAATATTTTAGGCCCAATAGGTTTTATATTTTTTCACCCACACTTTAAATTTGGCCTGAAGTCCAAATAATTAATTCAATTCTAATTATAGACCCGAAGTTTTATTTGCATATTTTCTTGTTGCATATTTCTGTGTATATATTTGCGTTTGTCTACAGGGACATATGAACCTGAAGTTCATAATTATTTTGAAACCTGAAGTTTCTATAAACATGCCTTGTTTCAAAGCCTGAAGTTTTCATTAAACAAAACATCACCCATGAAAACCCGAAGTTTTTTCATGCGAATCCTAACCAATACATGTCTATTAGAACATGAATGTTCTACTCCTAAGTGAATGGATTGATTTTTTTTTTTTCTACATTACACTAACCACATCTTGTCCATCTATTTTGTGATACGAACATGTCGAATTTGAAAAAACTCGACTTCACCGTTTGGGAGGTCTCTGGAAGGAACTACCTCAAGTGGGTCCAAGATGTGAAGCTCCACCTCACTGCAAAGAACTTGTGTCCCGCCATTGAAGAAAAGACGGACAATCCGATTGGCTAAGCTAAGAAAGCCACTGCTATGATCTTCATCCAAAGACATATTCATGATGCCTTGCAAACTGAGTACCTTGATGAGGAAGATCCACATGCACTATGGGTCATTTTGGTTTATCGTTTTGATCACCAAAATGACATATTCTTGCTTAAATCAAGACATGACTAGCGGCAACATTTGCGCTTCCAAGACTTTAAGTCTGTGAATGAATATAATTCTGAAGTTTGTCGAATCCGATCACTTCTCAAGTTTTGTAACGAAACTTTGACCGAAGATAATCTCCTGAAGAAAACATATTCGACCTCATATGTTATTAATATTGTCCTGCAGCAACAATATAGAGCTCAGAAGTTCACTAAGTTCTCGGATTTAATCTCTGTTTTACTTCTCGCTGAAAATCAAAACCAGCTGTTGATGAAGAATTATCAAGCTTGACCTACTGGGCGACTGTTGTTCTTGAAGCACATTATAGCACAAACCAAAGCACAAAACGCCAAAAGAGGTTTGGTAGGGGCGGCCAAAAGCCATTCCGCGAAGGTCAACAGAATCAAGGCCCATTCAAGGGAGGAAACAAAGCCCAGAAGTGCTCAAACCTCGCTCCCAAGGCCCGGAACTTCAAGAATAAGGGCAAAGCACCTGAAACCATGGATGCAGATATGTGTTATAGTTGTGGTTCAAAAGACCATTGGTCCCGTATTTGCCGAGCTCCCTAGAATGTTGTAGCTGAATATCATTCTCGTCGTAAGAAGTTTGAATCAAACTTCGTGCAAGTTGACAAACCGGAGACTACAAAGATGAAGGTTTTTTACTTTCAAGAGGATACCACCCCTACGGAAGATTAGAATCTTAGACATAAACTTTTTTTTTAGTTAAAATTGCACAATGGGGCCGAATTCCACCTAGTGGCCGAACCTCCCTTTGTTTTTTGGTTGATTTTTTGAACAATTTTCCTTCATGTTTGGATTATTTGTTGGTGATTTGTTTTGGATATTAAGTTTTAATTCATTACCATCCTTGAATAAATGAAATTATTTTGAATTGATATTTGTTTTTAGAACTTTTATGCATGTGACCAATTCAAATTAATTTTTCATTCTAGGTATGACTAGTGGGGAAGTTAGTTGTCTGGCAGATAGTGTAACCACGCACACCTGTTTGTGTGAACGCATCTATTTCACTAACTTCATACCTAAGAATGCACCTCTGACAACCCTCTTAGGCCCATCCAACCTGATAGAAGGATACGATAAGGCACGTATAATGTTGTCCAATGGTACAATCTTGACCATTGCTAAGGCACTCAATTGTTGTTGAGTTTCAAGGACATTAGAGATAACAATTACCACGCTGAAACCCACTCATAAAACGGAGTTGAATTTCTGTGCATAACCTCATACGAATATGGCCAGAAGCGTATTCTAGAGAAGATAGAGCGTATTCTGAGTGGTCTATATACTACGACCATACGCCCCATAGAATGCCACTATATGACCGGCCCTACTACTAGGACCGCGCACGAAATTACACTTCGGCATGATCATTTGTGACATCCTGGACGAATAGCGATGCGCCATATCCTCAAATCATCACACAAGCATCCACTAAGCCTTCTTATGACAAGATTCGTTCGAATCCTCCCATTTTTCTACAACGGATTCAGGGGGACATTTGTGGACCGATTCACCCTCCATGTAGATCATTTAGATACTTTAGGGTTTTGGTTGACGCGTCCACACGTTGGTCACACGTGTGCTTGTTGTCCACAAGGAACGCTGCATTCTCCAAACTATTAGCTCAGGGCTCACCACCCTGATTATCTGATCAAATATATTCGATTGAATAATGCTGGAGAATTCACATCTAAAACTTTTGATGACTATTGCATGTCAGTTGTGGTTGAAGTTGAACATCTTGTACCCCATGTTCACACCCAAAACGGCCTGGCAGAGGCTTTCATTAAGCGCTTACAAATGATTGCTCGATCGTTGGTCATACGTACCAAGCTCCCGATCGCTGCTTGGGGCCATGCAATATTACACGCAGCAAAGTTGGTCCGCCAGAGGCCTGTTGCGACATAACCATTTAGTGCCCTTCAGTGGTTACCGGATACGAACCCGATATATCGCATCTGCTCGTTTTTTGTTGTGCGGTCTATGTGTCGATCTCACCGCCTTTACGTACAAAAAATGGGGCCTCAGCAAAGGATGGGAATCTATGTCAGATATGATTCTCCTTCAATTATTCGTTACTTAGAATATTTGACAGGCGATCTGTTTACCGCTCGTTTCGCGGATTGTCACTTCTATGAGACAGTCTTCTTATCGTTAGGAGGAGATAAGAACGTCAATGTTCTTGAAGAACGACTCGAATTATCGTGGATGACCCCCACCTTGCCTCATTTAGATCACAGCACCGTTAAGTCTGAAACTGAAGTACATCGCATATTAGATCTTCAGAGCATATCTTAGAGCATGCCAGATGCTTTCACCAATCTAGCGTGAGTGACAAGATCACATATTCCAGCTACAAATACGCCTACAAAGATGGATGTACCAAATGTACGATGGACTCCCTTCCTGGATGTTCGGGACGCCAATCTTGGTGATCCATGTACATTAGCGGCTAGCCAATCATCTGCCTCTACACAAAAGCATGGCAGACCTCTTGGTTCAAATGATTCACACCCTCGAAAGAGGAAATCCACGACATAAGGTCCCGAAAAGCCTACAGTGAATCTGACTATCGCTTACTCATTCTATTCAACTCATGAGGAAATTCTATATTATGGAAGCGTCATTGAAAAGACGAATCCTCTTCCCGAGAATCGTGAGATTTTGGTCTATTATGCTAGCTTAGATGATGTGTGGCGTAGAAATGAGATGATCGTCGACGATGCATTACATTTGCAGTAACTACTGAGATCATGTTGAACGATGACATTGAACTACGTTCCGTTGATGAATGTCAACGTAGAATTGTTTGGTCAAACTGAAAACAAGCAATCCAAGTCGAAATCAATTTACTTGCAAAACGTAAGGTGTTTAAACCTGTAGCTCCTACTCGTCCATATGTGAAGCCCGTTGGCTACAAGTGGGTTTTCGTTCGGAAACATAATGAGAAGAATAAAATTGTGCGTTACAAAGATCATCTTGTTGCGTAAGGCTTCTCACAACGCCCCGAGATTGACTGTGACGAAACTTATTCATCCGTTATGGATGTGATTACTTTTCACTACCTTATCAATTTTGTAGTTTCCGAAAAAAACTGAGTATACAACTGATGGACGTAGTAACTGATTATCTCTATAGGGATCTTGATATGGATATTTATATGAAAGTTCACGAATGACTTACATTGACTAGTTCAAATATCTCCAAACCCCGGAACACGCTCTCAATTCGGCTAAGGCGTTCATTTTACGGTTTGAAATAATCTGAAAGAATGTTGTATAACCATCTGAGTGAGTATTTGACTAGTTAGGGATATGTGAACAACGAACTATGCCTTTATGTATTCATTAAGAAGTCACATTCCGGATTTACGATTATTGTAGTATATGTCGATGTCATGAACCGTATCGAAACTCTTGAGGAACACTTGAAGTTCCTTATCTAAGTGCGATAGACACTTTATTGTACTTAGCTCAATGCACTAGACCCGACATCTCATTCGCTGTTAATCTTTTGGCAAGATATAGTAATGCACCAACATGCAAACACTAGACTGGTGTGAAAAACATCTTCTGTTACCTTAAGGGTACTATGAATTTGGGCTTGTTCTATCCCTACAACTCCTCGAGTGATGCCGCACCCCTTATTTCTCGAGTTGATTCTCGCCTTGTTGGTTATGCCGACGCAAGATACTTGTCTGATCCGCACAATGCGCGTTCTCAAATGGGTTATGTCATTACTGCTGGAGACACCACAATCTCTTGGAGTTCAACTAAACAGACCTTAGTTGCCACTTCGTCTAACCATACTGAAATTCTCACCTTACATAAAGCAACTCGGGAATGCTTTTGGTTGAGAGCAGTTGTGAGCCATATTTGAAGCTCTTGCGATGTTTACCCCGTCATTGATGTCTCGACGACGATGTTTGAAGACAACGCAGCATGCATCGAACAGCTCAAGAAAGGTTATATCAAAGGAGACAACAACAAGCACATTACGCCGAAGTTCTTCTTTTCACATTCAACAACAAGAGCATCAGAAGATTAAAGTCACATAAATCCGTTCACAAGACAATTTGGTCGACCTCTTCACCAAACCACTGTCGAAGACGACGTTTTAGAAGCTTGTTCATGGAATTGGTATGCGTAAACTTTTTGAGTTGTAACATTGTTATTTCTCTTTGGAATTGTGTCAAACTCAAGGAGAGTATCCTGAAGAATACTTGCTTGATCTTAATGTACTCTTTTTCCCTACGATTATAAGCATTTTTCCACTAGGTTTTTGCTACCTAACTAGGTTTTAACGAGACACCCACCTTGGGCTGGTCATATCCCTGATGACGTTCCATAGACGTTTCTTTTGACTTTTGCATTTCTCACACATTTTTCCTTAGACTATGGATTTTGTCCCTACTCGGGTTTTTGCCATAGCCTTAGGGTTTTTTTAGTGAGACTCACTTACTTATGCAAGTTCCTACCTTATTGAGAATAAGCGTTGTTCCTTATAATCAATGTCGACGAGTCGACTTCCTCAACTTCTGCATAATACTAAATCTTCCTTGAGTATTTACACACTCAAGGGGGAGTTGTAAACTTTCTTAGTTTATATGTAATTGTGTAAATCCTAGATTATATTTGCTTCTAGTTATCATTTCCTATTACAACTTGTATTCCTTGGGATGAATGAATTACTTCTCTCCTTAACTACTATAAATAAAGGCACTATATAGAAGGGATAACACACGCATTCCCCTACAATTCTACAAACACATCTCTCTCAATCTCTCTTCTCCTTGTCGCCGACCCCCTTACCCTTGTCAGATAAAATAGGCTACAACAAATTAAATAATTTTAAAAAATGTAAGAGATCAAATTTTTAGATTATTGATAATTGAAAAAAAAAACTATTATTATCATTCCAAAAATCTCATTCTACACATAATTTTGTTTCTAATTATGGAAAGGTTAGAGTACAAAATGAGATTTTTGGAGTGCTAATAACAATTCCTTAAAAAAAAACAAGAGGTATTTATCGGTTTCCCCCTGAACTTGTATAGAGGTGCCAATTTCTCCCTAAATTTTAATTTTAACAGATTACTCTGAACTTTTATAATTTATCAATTCCCTCTTAATTTTAACCATAGCCGATTATCCTCCTAAAATTTTATAAAAAGCCAAATTCCCCCTAGCATTAGATTTTAAATTTTTCATCCAATTTTCATCCATCCAATTTTTCATTCTTTTTGCCCCATACAGTTGTCTTGTGTCGTCCGCGTAATCAAAATAGATAAAAAAAATTGGATGAAAATTTTAAAATCTAGCGTCAAGGAGAAATTGACTATTAAGTTCAGGAGGTAATCGGTTAAAATTAAAGTTCAAAAGGAAAATTAGCTAATTATAAAAATTCAGAAGTAATCAACTAAAATTAAAGTTCTGTAGAAAAATTGACAATTCTATACAAGTTAGAACTCAAATCAACAAATATGCCCAAAAAAACAATTATTAATCGCCACGTGGTTTATAAAGATAATATAAAATTTTAATTTTATCTAATGTCATTCGTAATTAACTTTCGTAATTATTTCTGTGTCGCTGATTTTGTAATTTATTTATTTTTTTAGTCAATCAGATATTCCAGATCTCACTCTTTTTTATTCGTCTTCCTCCTCTTCCCTTCTGCTCCTCTCTCTCTCTTCCGCTTGGCTCCGCGCGCTACAGATCGAAAAGTAGGTACGCTTTCAGATCCCTACGCAATTCTCAGCCGCTTGATCGCAGTTTCCTTGATTCAATTTGATTGTAACCATCTGATCGTCGACTGCAGAGAGCGAACTTCACGTGATTGAAGTCCGCGTTCATCGAATTGTTGTTGCAGATCCAAATTTGGTTAATTTTAACCAAGTATTGGAATCAGCAATTGGATTTGTTTTTTTTTTATCTGTAGTTTTGATTTGTTTGAATCAACTTTGAGACTTGTTTGGTTGCCGAGAAAATTGAATGCAATGAAGAAGAGCGGAATGTCAAAGATTGTAATTTTCGTTGTTAACTGAACTGTGTTAAGTATTTAGACAAGTTGAATTAATGCAATTCAGTGATTTATTCTGTTTTTCTGATTTTTTTTTTCCTGTTGTTACATTTATTTTCTCAGTGGCCAAACAGCAAGTAAAAGACTTTGAAAAGTTTGATTTTTGGACAATTTATGTTCTCATTAATCTGCGTGCCACTTGGTGATAATTAAGCATAATTGTATTGCGATGATCTAAATCTTCACTCATTTGATTGGATTAATTGGAAATTTAGCTTCAAGAAGTGGTATTAGTTGTCATCTTACAGATTGGTTTTAGAATTCGCAGTTGATTTGGATGACTTCCTACTAGTTTTTGTCTGTAATTGTGATAATTTTTTTTATTTTTTTATTTTTATGAAGCTTGCAAATGGCTGTTTCACAAAACAATCACGACATGGAGGAGGGAAACCTAGAGGTCGGAATGGGTAAGTCTTGGACTGGTTTAATTCATATTTTTGTGGTAGACAGGGTGAAGTAATTTGATGAGGTAATAGCTATACTGGGCATGTGGTTTTCGGTCCAAACTCATTAGTTGTAATGGAATCAATATGAGTCGAAGTCAAACTCTTCAAAGACGTCCTGCTAGAAAGTGTTAGCATTGCAACGATTGTTTTATGGAGTGTTACATTAATGGTGTCAAGTTTGACATTTTTCCCCTTACATTGACATTGCAGAGTACAGAACTGTGTCTGGTGTGGCCGGACCTCTGGTTATCCTTGAAAAAGTTAAGGTAGGTTATCTGCTCTCTTTCTCATTTAAAATGTTGGTAAGCTTTCTCGATGAGGAATCTTATCCTCTTCAGAACCCAAAACTAATATATTCTCTTAAACTGCCCCAGGGACCTAAGTTTCAGGAGATTGTTAATATTCGTTTGGGAGATGGAACAACTCGACGTGGCCAAGTCCTGGAAGTTGATGGAGAGAAAGCTATTGTTCAGGTGACTGCTGTGTAGCATTCTTTGTTGGTTTCTTGTGGTTTTGCTGTGTATCATTCTTGCATAGGTGCATAATTTTGAGAATTTGTAGTTTTGGGTGCTTGTGTGCATCTTCGGGACAGCAGTTGTTATGATTGTCTCAACCTTTTTAAATAATAGCATCATTAGGTTTTCTGGAGTGTGCTTATTATTTTTACCGTTTTGCATAATCGATTTATTTGCTGCCCAGGTTTTCGAAGGAACATCTGGAATTGACAACAAGTACACGACTGTGCAATTTACAGGAGAGGTATGAAACCTTTTAATTATATTCTTCATTCGTTGTATTGCGGAATCAAGAATAACATATATTTTTTGACATGAACACAGAGAACCAGTTATGCTGTTTTGACCTTTCCCCTTGCATATATGTCAGGTTTTGAAAACTCCAGTCTCACTGGACATGCTTGGGCGAATCTTTAATGGCTCTGGGAGGCCCATTGATAACGGCCCCCCTATTTTGCCTGAGGCTTACCTAGACATATCTGGTGCGTTGTTTGTTTCAATGATAATAAGTTATGCTCCATGTTTCTTTGCATTAACATATGTGTCAATATATTGTATGTGGTCTCCAGGGAGTTCTATTAATCCTAGTGAGAGAACATATCCTGAAGAAATGATTCAGACTGGAATTTCTACAATTGATGTCATGAACTCCATTGCTAGAGGACAAAAAATCCCACTTTTCTCTGCTGCTGGTCTTCCTCATAATGAAATAGCTGCTCAGATATGTCGCCAGGCCGGTTTGGTCAAGCGGTTGGAGAAATCTGAAAGTCTTCTTGATGGGGTACACTTTATGCTAAATATTTGTTAGCCTGCTGAGCTCACATATATCTACTATTTTCATGTCCACCAGTCTTAAGTGCATGTGTAACATTATTTTGCAAATTGCCAAAATGTTATGGCAAAATATCGTTGATTTCAAAATGAAATTCATTTACATTTAGTCATTTGATAAGATAGTAATCTTGATGATTCTAGCACATTGGAATTCCTAGTTAAATGAGTAAGTACTAGAAAAGAGCCTGCTCAGCTTGCTCAAAATAGTTTGAGTCCTTCACTGGGAATTTTGATTTGGGCCTCTTTGTGTTTTTAGGTTTCATATTTTCATAGAAATTTGTAAAAAAGTAATTGCAAACAAAACAAATCGACAGTGAGAAAATAAGTAATAGTTTCCTTTTGCTTTTGAAGTTAATGGATTATTGTACATGGATAGGTGCTCGATTTGTCATGTATTCTTATTGTCTTCTTGATATACTTCTAGCATTCATGTGACTAACTTACATTGTGAAATTACAGGACGTAGAAGACGACAACTTTGCCATTGTGTTTGCAGCTATGGGAGTAAATATGGAGACTGCGCAGTTCTTTAAACGTGATTTTGAGGAAAATGGCTCAATGGAGAGAGTGACCCTTTTTCTGAATCTGGTATATTTTGAAGTGAACATATGAAGCATTTCATAACTGTTTTGTGGATTTTTTCCCTTTTCAAATATCTCATGAGTTTTCTATTTGCCCTAAATGTGTTTTCTACCATTTTCTTCTGCAGGCAAATGACCCTACAATTGAACGTATTATTACTCCTCGTATTGCTCTTACTACTGCAGAATATTTGGCATATGAATGTGGGAAGCATGTTCTTGTCATTCTCACAGATATGAGTTCTTATGCTGATGCTCTTCGTGAGGTAACTTGAAAATGTTTCTAATTATGAGCTCACAAATTACATGCCTCATTTTCAACTTCTTTCTTAGTCTGATTGTTTGCAGATACTTAATAGGACTTCAATGTTATATGCAGAAACTTAATAGGACTTCAATGTTATATGAACTTGAAAAACATTGTTGCTTTGTTATACTACTTTTCAGCATAATTTCCATAACAGAAACTGCTATGTTGCTACTGCAGGTATCCGCTGCCCGAGAGGAAGTGCCTGGAAGGCGTGGATACCCCGGGTACATGTATACTGATCTGGCACAAATCTATGAGCGTGCGGGACGAATTGAAGGGCGAAAAGGCTCTATTACACAAATTCCGATTTTAACTATGCCAAATGATGGTAATGCTCCTTGTCACACATTGATGCTCTCACATATCATGCATCCAAGTGATGTTCCTTAACACAATCTGCGATTTCTTTATCTTGCCAGATATTACCCACCCCACTCCAGATCTTACGGGGTATATTACCGAGGGACAGATATACGTTGACAGGCAGCTCCAGAACAGACAGGTAACTAAACTTTTATCATGTGTCATTGGATTATTCAGTGTTATGATATTAGGATGGGTCTGTTACGCTATTACCTTAATGAACAAGAAGGTCTTGAGTATCTGCTTATTCAGCATGCAAAATACAATACAACTTGTGGCATGGTTTAATTTTAAGGGAAGTTACCATGGTTTTATCATTTTCCATGGCCCTTAGACTTCTTTCATCAAGGTTTAATTTGATGAAATTGTTGGTTGCGGTTGCTGTATCAATCCATTAAAAAAAAACTCCGATTTAACTTGATACTAAATCAAGGTAATTAGTAATGCATTTAGAAAGTCGGATCTCTATATTGACAACATGCAAAGAGGTGGTAACGATCAGATATGTGGAGTTTATAAATGGATTGAAACTAACCATTAAGTTCTTTAACCTGTGCAGATATACCCACCAATCAATGTCCTCCCATCATTGTCTCGTTTGATGAAGGTATTATGATATTTTGATTTCAACTGTAAAGATAGGGAGAGGGTTTTCATCCTACTACAGTCATGGGGGTTTAAGTAAAATTGTTGGTTATAATTGCAGAGTGCTATTGGTGAAGGGATGACTCGCCGGGATCATTCTGATGTATCAAATCAGGTTTGTTTGGGATTCCATTGTAGTATCTTTTTTTAATCTGTCTTCACGTAACAACATCTAATCTTTCCCACTCGTGCATTGTTTAACTTTCAGTTATATGCAAATTATGCTATTGGGAAGGATGTCCAGGCAATGAAAGCTGTGGTTGGAGAAGAAGCACTTTCTTCGGAGGACCTGGTCTCTTTCCTTTTTCTTACTAAGAGTGCTTCTGTTTATTTACAATCAGCCTAAAGGAAGAAATTGATGTGATTTTTTCGTTTGAATGAAACACAGCTATACCTGGAGTTTTTGGACAAATTTGAGAAGAAGTTTGTGTCCCAAGGAGCTTATGACACCCGTAACATCTTCCAGTCCCTTGATTTGGCATGGACATTGCTGCGAATCTTCCCTCGTGAGCTTCTCCACCGTATACCTGCAAAGACCCTTGACCTGTTCTACAGCAGAGATGCAGCTAATTGATGGAGTTCATAGATCCTCGTTTGTCGAAGTTCTTCAGCCTATTTAGCAATCAATGAGCTCTGCAATTCGTTTATTGATTCTCTGCCTGCCTAGGTTGCATCTCTTCTTTACCGGCATACATAATAAAGGTTGCGGTCTGTTCGAGTCCCTAAAAGTTCTCGACTAGTCCAGAATTCTTTCAATGAGGACGTTTGGAGATCTTGTAGCGCTTTGTATTTTCGTTTCTCATTTGTTAGCTTGTCTCCCAGTTGTGGTTTGATCATGCTTTTTCCCTTCCCGAAGTGAAGGTTTCAGGAACAGTCGGGGCCATGTAGGATCTAAAAATCGCTTGCACTTGCGGTAGTATATATTTGCGTTGTTTCAAGACCCTTATTTATTTTGTAATCTGTCATTTTTGGCTTTTTATTTAATACTTTCTTCAGACTTTTATGTCTGTCTTGTGTATTTTGACATGCGAACATGCTCAAGTTTGGTTCAATTATATCTGAAATAAAATGAGTATTTTTGTATTCATTGCACCTTTGTTAAGATCTCACCAAATCAATGCAAGGTTGTTGGTTTTCTTCCCCGTTAGAACAAAGTTTTGTTGCAGATGTGGGTTAAGCCAGTTAGCGGGTGTGTGCGCGCCTCCTTACAACCAAGTTCATAATTAGAGATTTAGGATGTTATTGCCTAACTGAGAGAAAAAGAAAATTCTAATTATTCTATGCCCGCCCTTAGGAGGGACCACAGTGCTTTGTCCTTGGAGAACTTCAAAGGGGTTTTTCCGGAAGTTTTGCTGCTTCTTGAATGAGCCCCTCGAAAGGTTGATGCAAATAAACGAATTTTTGTTCTACGTCTTCGAGCTATATACCGTCGTTTAATTCTGGTCATTGAATAATTGAAACCTTGATGAACAACTAATTGATTTCCTTTCTTTCAGTTATTCCCTAAGTTTCTAGCCAAAGTGCTTATAAGCAGAAGCCGTTAAACAGAGCAGCTATAACAGTACGACAAAAGACAAGAACCTGGGTAGTATGGAAGTTACAAATTCTCCACTTGTGCAAGACTCATGAAGGGAATAAGGCAAAAATTGGTAGATGCTCAGAAACAAAATAAGGAATCAATCTTGCATTTTTTTTTTTTTTTTGTTTCTCATACAAAATAAAACAACATAAATATACTCCTCTAATCTGTTTTTCCTTCCGTTTCTACCATCGGAACTGAAACAAATGGTATCAAATGAGTACACATTGCATTTCCAGTACGAGTATTAGTGGTACCGAAAAGGTAGCTGCACATTTCTTTGTTAATCATCTCTATAACGTCTCAGAAATTTAGAACGACGCCGCTATTCTTCTTCCACTTCCTCTTTTTTTATGTACTGTTCGAGTCTCTTATGGGATGACAGAAAAAATAGAACCAGGAAGAGCTCCTAAAAGTTCACAAGACCAAATGGATCCAATTGACCCCTCAGCCAGCTTTCGATGTTCTTGCTACAGGGGGTAGGACCACCGAATCAAGATTTGCAGGGTAAGGAGTCCACAAGCCTAAGCCTCCCCTACTCTCTATCAAACCATTTTTCGCATTGGCTTGGTCCCAATCTTTACCCTTATTCGAAATAGATCCGTTCCCCTTGAGCTGATTCCAACTTGTTACCCATTCTATACGAGAAGAATGCTCCCTTATGTGTGGATGCAACACAAACAGGGAATTGTACTCACAATTCGGAAACATAAAGAACTTAAACAACCCCCCTAACCGGTACACAACATAACCAAAACTCAGTTGGTCTCTTGGTGTGAAGAGGTGGACCTCATTGAACCACAAGCAGCTAAATAAATTGCTCATCGCAGTATGTTCCCGTACGATAATGGCACCCTCTGGTACATCTGCATACAATAGTTTCCATCAATACTTTTAATAAAGTGTTATACCAATATATATGTAGTTAATATTAGGCATTCACTTCGTTGGCATGTGCCTGTAACTTGAAGCGGAGGAGAAACAAATAAGCAAAACTAACAAATTACACAACTCAAACTCTATGGTGTTCCTTCTTACCACTAACGGTTTTCTTGGTTGGATCCCATGACTCCAAACCCTCGTAACGATAAATTTTCATGTGTAGATCAATAAGAGGTCGAGCATATCGCTTCCTCCGCTTGTTTGCATCAGCCTCCTCGTATATACTGTGATGGTGCTTGTGCTGAGAAATGGCAAATGTATGCTTCCCACGCCATAAATATCTGCACATCAAATTTAGTTCCCTTGATTATAGCTATATGTGCACAAACATGTAAAATGAGAAATTTATTACCTTTCTAAAATTTGCAATGGATCAACCATGAGCTCCATTTTACCATCGATCCAAATGCTGTACTGGGCATTAGGGAACAAGCGGTGGGTTAATATCTTGGGGACCTTCCCGTTCCTTCTTGGCTCATCATAAGGCGGATGGTTCAACAAAACAAGCCGCCAGATACCAACCCATTTTCCCCCATCATTATCCTCCCTGACTGTGACATTTTCCTTGATAAATTTAAGAGATGTTTCATCAACCGCCATGAGAAAACAGAAGAGCTTCTTAGAACGAGGACTTAAATTTGAAGGTTGATGGGGTACATCATAACCATCAAAAATGCCTGATGCAACCACAAACCTACATTTCTTGGCATATTTGATATCTGCTGGAGCAATTTCAGCACCACCATTTCGAATAAAACCACAGTGCACCTGCAGGATATAAACATTAACCAACTCACAATGGAAAATGGAAAAGTAACACCCCTTAAACAGACAGAAAAAGAACAATTCTATGAATAGGAAAGTGAAACACTACATTAAGTGGACAATTTTTTCCATATCCACCACCATTATTTTCAATTATTTTAACATACTCTAAACATGTCGTAAACTATAGTTTATTTATAAGAAGGTGCTAGGAAGTCGGGCCCCATTACTCTTTTACTTCTGATACGAAAACAAATAATTGAAGAACATGCTTTGACTGAAGATAACAGAGTACTGATGTTTGTCCTTGCCTTCATGTCAGATTTTAGTCTAAAACTCTCCTCTCTCTGTGCCCAATTCTGATGTCCTCCGAATAGTGGGGATGACTGAGTTCCGTTAGGCAAAATCTCATCATCTAAAACATAGGTTAAGTTTTTGACAATTTCATCAGGAGTTCTTCCCTTTGGAATTTTTATCTTATCAGGATCGCTGACAACAGGAATCAGGCAGCCTATTTAATATGAAAACAAACAAATTATTAAATAAAACTAATAAGTTATCAACAATGCAATGAAAAAATATTTCAGTGTTCTTACGGTGTTGCAATTGTCCTTTTGGTACAAATCCCAGGGAGTCTAACATGGAAAAGACCTTGCTCTCCTTGTTACACATAGCTGTAATTCAAGTGGATCAAACTACTAAGAACACATATCTGTTTACCTCAAATTAAATAACAGACACCTTATTCACTAAGCATGCGCTGACAATATTACAAAATTGTATTTAGCACCTATTGCAAGTTGTACCAATAAATATTGACAAGATTTCCTTACTTATGGACCATCAAGGAACTATTTGATACTCACACGTTGACAACTACGACCCCTCATACTACAGGAAAGTTTAAACCAACAATAACGATAAATTCAGCATTGGTTTATGTCATTCATGCCAGACCTTTACAGGCTTACTAAAATATGTTACCCTGACTCATATAATTAAGTTTTAATTAAAAAAAATCATAATAAAAATGTTTTATCACCTATGGTATGCAAAGAATACCTAATATCCACTGTTCGGTATCGATAAGATGTATATGAATACCAAAAACAGTAAATTTAAACACAAGACTTTTCATTTTTTTGGACAAGGTGCACCAATCAACTAGCCTACTTAAAAAATTGGGCATTGGGGCTGAGCCAAACAGCAACGAAAAACATATAAAGCTCTGTAATTATAAAGCATGAACTCAAACAAAGAACCCAAAGAACTTCAAGCATAGTTCCATAAGAAAAATTACGATACCTGAGAAGAAAGAGATAGAAGACTGGCAGGACCAAATATGAAATAATGATGCGAGAAGAATTAGTAGCATCCACAAAATGCCACCTACAAGAACCAATCGAATAAAGCCCTTCTTCCAAACAATCTTCATGGGATAATCCTGCGTCACCCTTCCCAGAGGGAATCCCTCTTCAACATCTGCACCACCAGCACCACCAAACAACTTATTCACATTTTTCTTGGTAAATAAAATATCTGTTTCATCGATATGAAAATCAATGCTATACCAAAAGGCAAAAACCCACATCAATATCTTTAGCCTCAACATTTAACATGATACAATTCACAATGGGACGACGGTAGGCATTGCTTACCCTTACTATGTTGGTTTAAATTACTCCTTTCGCCTCTACGATGTGTGCGAAAAGATACAGACCGCGGACTCTCTTTATCCATAATCAAC
This sequence comes from Heteromeles arbutifolia, assembly GCA_024362995.1. NCBI lineage: Eukaryota > Viridiplantae > Streptophyta > Magnoliopsida > Rosales > Rosaceae > Heteromeles > Heteromeles arbutifolia. The sequence continues at coordinate 20,056,085 of JANCRC010000004.1, read as the reverse complement.
CACTACAACTTCTCATAGCTGCAGCACAATGCATACATTACTACATTATATAAATCTAAAGTAAGATCCAAAATCAAACACTATCCCCATACTGATTAGCATTTATATTATACTTCCCAGAAACCCTCAAAACACGAATTAAGATTAATAAACATATTGAAGAAATTGGTGAACACAAATCGAATCCAAGCGAATTCCAGATCTGGGTTACTCGCGAAATTGATCAAGTTTATCGGCTGCAATTCAAGTTTGGTTTTTATTACTGAAAAGCGAAATATTGGGTTGTAAAAACTGACTTACGGATTGAGGATGGCGTGGTTTTGGAGCCTCTCTGCAGTAAAAGAAACTTCAAGATTTGTAAAAATAAGAAAGAACCGCAATTTGGGTGGTACATACGAACTTACTCAAACTTTCCAGAATCTAAAGGTTAATAAATTACAAGGGATTGAAGCCAAAAGCTTGAAACTTCACAATCCAGATCAAATCTCAGCCGCAGATGCCACCTGAGCGTGAAAGCAAGCTCCTTTTTCTGGTTTTATCTTAAAGAAAGATCCTTTTCTATTTCTGGGTATCCTCCTCAGAGAAAGACCTGAAATTTAAAAACTCGCCCAGACTGAACTAACCCGGAGAACACAAAAGCAACACTGACAATGGAATTTCAAAACAAAACTTTTTATTTTTAAACTCACTAATAGAAATTTAGAGGTGTGCTCAGTTTGAATTTCAGATAATTTTAATAGACTTTTTTATGTAACAGATTTTATAGGATTTTAATAGATTCTACAATTTCATAAGGATTTTGACAGATTATTAATAGATTTCTATGGATTTGTAAAGATTTCTTTTATGGATTTCTTAAGATTTTTTTTTACTCCTACAACATAAATTTTTTTCCCAATGCACAATCTGAAAAAGACATAAACATATATATAGATATGGAAATATAAACCAATCCAATATGTCTTTTCTTTCCCTTTCTTATTTGAATTGTGATTTCTTTACGAAAAATATTTTTAACTAACCAAAACAAATAGTGTTTCTTAAATTAAATGTCTCAAAATTAACCATTTTTTCTCAACAATTGATTAGCTCATAATGTGTTGTTCAATCTAAAGTACAGCTACCAATAATAAGCTTTGGAAGATGCTTGCACCCTTACACTAACATGATTACACGAAAAAGAACAGAAAACTTGAATTGGCAATAAGATTCTTAGTAGTAATTTCAAAGAGTTCAATTAACATGGTAAAAAATTAACACTTTCAGATAGAGCGCATAATCATTACAAGAATTGCTAGTAGCCATTAACGCTTCCCATTAAAGCATTACAGGAAATACTATTACTCAGTCCACAATAAAGGAAATAAAAAATTTAAAAAAAATATTGTAGTTTGCAACTGGGACGGTGACGGATGAACGTGAAAGGAAATCAGGTTGGCAGGTTCTATGTCTGGAAGAAAATGGAGAGTGAGAAAGAAAGATCGAATTGCAGAATGGGGAGAGAGAGAGAGAAAGAGCGAGGGGGTTGAAAAGAAATCCTAGAGGTGGAGGTAGGATTTTGTTATGCTTATAATCCCTTCTCAAATCCTACAAAATCTCTTATTGAATGAAATCCTTCAAAATCTATGAATTTTTGAATACCTATATATTCTAAAAATCCTTTAAAATTCTAGTTGACTACACCAGGATTCTAAAGTCTTTTAAAATCATTTAATTGACTATCCCTGTATTTGAATGGATTCTTTTAAAATCCTAGTTGACTACACCATGATTCTAAAGTCTTTTAAAATCCTTTAAAATCCTCATTTGACTAAATGACACTTATTTACATGAAATTTAAATTAGAGGTCCTAAATTTCAAGTTTTTTTTGCATGAAAATTATAAATTTCTATGTTTATGAATACAAATAAAGGAATTGGTGCAGTCAAATTATAAATTTTGATTTTTGTCAAATTCCAAGTTTATTTTTCACATCCAACATAGTGAGTAAGAAAGGAGACAAGAATTTAATTGTGCCAATAGAACTGCTCGATACATCAACTATGGGCTCGTTTGGATGTGCATAGTGAGTAAGAGAGGAGATAAGAATTTAATTATGCCGATAGAACTGCTCGATACACCAACTATGGGCTCGTTTGGATGTGCTTTTAAAATGGCTAAAAGTGCTTTTAAATAAAATGCTTTTGAGTACCAAAAGCACTTTAAATGCTTTCTGCAAAAAGTACCAGATATGTGCTTCTTCCAGGAAGCACTTTAAGTGCTTGTCCAAGATTTACTTGCATTTTTACTAAGGATTGGTTCCAAAAACATTTTCACCAAAAGCGCTTTCAGTTATTTTAAAAGCACTTTCAGTTATTTTAAAAGCACTTTCAGTTATTTTAAAAGCACTTTCAGTTATTTTAAAAGCACATCCAAACGAGCTCTATAATAATACAATTGGTTGAAAACTTTTATAAAAAATAAAAAATAAAAAAATTCAACCAATTGTATTATGATACTTGGTGTACCGACTTGTGTTCTCAACACAATGAAAACTTTCTCCTTTACTTGATGGTGGTTTTCTTAGTAATTAGATGACCTAGCCTTTTATGAAGGTTTAAATTCTTGATGGACGGTTAAGATTAAAAGGCAAGTATATAAACCAAAACAACCTCAAACTACGTGGATGACACTGTTTAAGAGCACTTCAACATGTTTTCTTATTGCCCTGGCAAGGGGAGGGAAATGTCAGTTATTTATTTTATTCACACTGAAAATGTTTTGATCTTTTGTGCAACTCCACCCTTTTTACCATAGGCATGCGATAACTTTTCACAAATATATTTTTTAATTTTTTAATGCTTTGTTGGTCTTATCTAGGGCTGGAAAAAAAATCCCAAAAATCCCAAACCGAACCGAAAAATTCCCGAAACCAAACCGAAATTCCCGAAAATTTCGGTACCCAATACCAAACCGATCCTAAAATTTTGGTATGGGAATCGGTCTCAAGTTTTTGGGATTTCGGTATTCCCAAACCAAACTGAAAAATATATATATATATATATATATTATTTAATTTTTAAATATATAGGATCACATCTTTAAGGGGAACATCATCTACCTACAATAATAAAAATTGAAATACTGAAGGACCACTGGAAATCGATGATGGAACATATACAGGAATGAGCCCTAAGATAGATAGTGGAACATATGCAGAATTTTTAAATCACATGAGATTGATAGATGGATACATAGATGCAGAATAAACATGGGAGATTGATAGATGGATACATGGATAGATTATAAGTTACAATTTGCTTGAGAAAACTTTACATCTATCTATAATATTTATATTATATATGTACAGAAGTTTACTCAAGCATATATTAACGTTTTAGACGTAATTTTGGGGATTGGCATGATTATAGATAGATTTACTAGTTTACTCAAGCATATATTAACGTTTCATATTGGCAGATTGCTTTTGAATAGGTAGATACTAACTGGGCCTTGCCATTTGATTGGCAGATTTGTGTGCACAGATTAGTAGAAACAAATTGGCAGATTGGGCATGCCTATATGTCAATTTTTCAATATAAAAGGTTGAATTTTAGCCCAAAAGCATAATACGTCAAATTTTAGTCCAAAAGCCCAAAACCATTTCAGGATTCCCGATTTGTCCCGAAATCCCGAAACTATTTCGGGATTCCCGAAAATTTGGTTTGGGATCGGTATTGAAATTGGGATTCCCGAAAATTTTGGTTTGGGAATCGGGATAAGCATTTCGGTATGGGATCCCATACCGAACCACCCCTAGTCTTATCCACCATGCACCTTAGATTTTTAAGGAGATTTTAACTTCTCTTGGTGCGCCACGTGTCATTGTCCAATAAAATCTCTACCCAGATTCTTGATAAAATTTTTGACCATTCATGTCACACCACATGGTCTTATCCGATTTTTTAATTTCATTAGATGTCTCCACAAAAACCCTCTAACCCACCCCATCTACTCTCACCAATCTCCTTTATCTTCCATTCTCATCTCAACCCATAGATTTTAAAATAGAGTTCTATCACCAATGTCTAACATGAGGAGGTTGCTAGAGATCCAAGGGTGACAAAATGAAGAACGAAGAAGAAAACGTGCCTACATCGAAGGCACATTAGGCCTAGCATTGCTAGGTTTTTTCATTTTGAAAAGGAAACACATACTCTTTTGAAACGCTCATGCCTTCTTTTCCATTCTAAATAGTAGTTAGAAGCATTTTCTTGGTCCAGACAAACTCTCAATGAAAGCACCAATTTGCTTGTGCAAATTTTCGCAGGGATTGAATTGACGAGAAACCTGCAAGACAAAATTAAAGAGACAAATGAAGTTATGACTAACACTGGTATAGTGTTTTGCAAAGCATCTCCAATGCCTAAGTCAGGAATGAATTATAAGTTTGTATAAGTATGGCTAAAAAGCAATTCACCTGAAAAAGGAAAGAGGCTTGGCTATTTATAGGCTCACAATGAGTAAACCCTGGCGTCCAGGTTTGTTGAACCTTGAGTAGAGTGATATATTTTTTGCAATACCGATGTGGGAGCACTCTGCAAGGTTGTCGCAGGGGATGTCCCTCGCGAACGTCTCGAGCATGCTTAAGTGGTTCTCGCCAAGCGTAGAGATTGACAGGCTGGTTGATAGTATATCAAGGTCTTCCGTGTTAAGGTTGTTTGGCGGCAAGATGGGCTTCAAGGCCTGATGATTGTGGAATTATTAGGCGCTCTGCGAAATAGAGGTTTGTAGCCCATTAAGGTGTATAACTAGCGTCTGTCTAGTCCGTTGAGGGCAGAATGATCATATTGAGTTGATAATACATGTGGCATGCTCTAACAAGTCAGAATATTTTATGTCCCAACAATCATCATCCTCACACTTCCCTGTATTTGTAGCCCTTATGTATTGTCTCCATCGCGTTTAGGGTTGAAGCCCGATGAACCCCTGATGAGAAGATTAGTCTCGTACTAATGAAAATCAACGTCGATCGAGTCTTAAATTTGTTTATTTTCTTTTTATTTTTTTTTTAAATTTAGCACTTTAAATCATTTTAAAAAAATAAATTTTTTATATCGTGCCATAGTATTATTGGACTTGTAGACCACTAGACCCCACATGTGTACCACGTCAGTATAACTAACGAAATCTTAACAGAAGAACCAAATAGATTTGTGAGGAACAATTTCAGAGATGTCAGTGATGGATTTTGAAATTGAAGTATCAAAATGAGAAGTTAGGTCAATTTCAGGGAATATTTGTGATAAAAATCAATTTTGTTTTGTGAGAATTCCATACTAATGTCACTTGGGTGCTCTACAAAATTTCCCCCCAAATCAAAAACCAAACCTTAATAAAACAATCTTTCTTAGTTCAAGTTTAGTTTAGTCCCATTATTTTTATTTGGTTTGAGAATGTCTCATCATCACTTCAATCCAAGCCTAAAAAACGACCACTGTTCCATCTACGAATCCATTAATAAAACTCAAATGGTGCGTTTGTTACACTGGACTATATCGGATTGGACTAGCTTCAGGGACTAAGCTGGACTGGCTTAGAATAAACTAAGTTAGACTAATTTATTGAAGCATTTGGTGCAGTATTGAACTAATAACCAAAATAATAAAAATAATAATTAATTCTTATCTTTTACATTTTTTTTCTTTTTTTCTTTGGAAATTGTTATTGGCATTCCAACATTCTCATTTGGTACTCCAAACTTTCTATATTTAGAAAGGAAAATACACTTGTGCAAATTGAGATTTTTGGAGTGGTAATAACAATTCCCTTTTCTTTTTCCCCTTTCTTGAAAACTCTCTCCAACTCCTAAAAGATTTCCATCTTTTTCTTCTACCCGTCCAATTCCTTCCCACTCTCTGTCTACTTTCTCCATCATCATCAAACTCCATTCATTTTCATTATTATCTGAAAAGCCATCTTTTGAATGCTGAAATTGCAGACCAGAAGCATGTTTGGTACAATTGAAGCACTTTTTAAGAATATAATATGGATGTTGTAATATGATTTTTGTTTTCTGGTTTTTGGCAGATCCGACATCTGGGATTTGGCGGGCAACGTTGTCACGGGAGATGAAGGCATGGTTCAGCGGAGAGCGAGATTAGGACTCGACGAGCCAAGGATATAAGTAGAGGAGAATTGTTGCCTCTCGACTGCAAGCTCGGCAATAAACTCAAGATATGCGCAGGGAGGCGCAAGGAAGGGCGAATATGAGGTATCCTGATTCTAGGTTCAGGGTGAGGAGAAAGGGAGAGTGAAACAGAGAGTAGGGAGAGGTCTTAGCAAGTTTCATGGTTTTGGAGGACTTTCACTAAGAACCTTTAGTAAAGCCTTTAATGTAGGCAACTCCGCGCTAATCTCATTAACATCAGTTCCACATGATACTAAACACCGAACTAGACTAATAGTTAGTCCATTATAGTCCAGTGACAGTTAGTGCGGGCCAACAAACGCCCCTAAAGAGAAAACGACAATTAGAAATGTAGATGAAGGGTGTCAGACTATAAAGTACATGAGGGGGGTTGAAAGTTGTGATGTGTTAGATACAAGGAAATAAGGTGTTTTATATTTGGGAAGTATAATGGAAGATGAAAAATGTCTTGAAACACGCACTTTTACATTTTTTTTTTTTGGTAGAAAAGCTCTACAATATCAAAATATAAATTATCCATATTCATCAAATCATATGATTTAGTACTACGATTTAGTGGTATTCATCTGAGAGGTCTTAAGTTCGATTCTCATACAAAACGAATTTAAATCACATTATTGTTAATGACACACCCCGATCCGAAAGTGGGGCGTGCTGGCAGTCACGTGAGCGTGACGTAAGACATGTGCCCATTGCGGAAGCGATAAAGAATAGAAATTACGGATCAATTAAAACTGAAACACTAGCAATACTAGTGTAAAAGAAGTGTGAATTCCACTAATACAGAGCAATAAAGTCTACGTGCAGTCAAGCAGAAGTACTACAATAGAGATAACACCCGAAGGTGGTCCTACATAAGTGAATTCTGTCAGAACGTCCGATGAACTCCTCATATGCCACCAACGAACACTACTTAATACCTGGAGGGACGAAAAACAAAGTTGAGTGGGTTAGAAACAAATCTTTTCAAAATATTTTCTTTTCTCAAAAGTTATAACCCATCGCCGTAAAACTTGTATAATTTCCCAGAAATAAAGTATATACTCATATATATAATTCTCAAAATCCTGCTGGAAAATATGTATGTATGAATGTATGTATGCCATGCCAGAGTATCATAACTGAAACCCAAATCATAACTCTATGAATGTGATTGAATACTGGATATCAACTCAGCCCTCGGCTGTATATAGCTCATAACAATCTCATCATATCACATAGCTCATAATCATCTCAATCATATCATATATATCATGCACACACATCGATACCACCTCTAGTGGTCTGCACAACATTACTGAATATAAACTAATATGCTCTAGTGCTACAATCACGTGAAGACTGTGCGATAAATCGCGGGTCACCTACGAGTCGAACCCACCTATAGTGGCCTATTCGACAGGACTGAGCACCTAACTTGGATCCAAGGCGAGCATGCGGTGCGGGAGGTGAACATCACGTGAAAGACTGAGCCCCTATCTCTGGGCGGGAGCACTAATATCAGTGTGCAGATTTATGAACTCTAATCATATCACATCACATCATATCATTCGTTCTCATCAAAACTAGTATATAAACTTACCTGCCACTTACCTGTGCGTCCGCAACACCATCATTAATATAAACAATCAATAACGCATAATAAAATAAATAGATACTTTGCATGGCATTTCATATCACATTTCACTTAAACTGATTTTCTGGGAAAAATCTCATTTATATAGGTATATACGGAAAACAAAAGCCCACTCATTGATAAGTAGCTGGGTCATAACCCCCGTGCCTAGCCTGGCTATGCTCGTCCTCCGGATAGGTCTCGCCTATATGAGAAGTAACTGAAATAACGTTAATTAACGCACATAACCAAAACCTTAGAAATAACTTCTCATACATTGCTCAAATTGGGTATATGAATATACCACAGTGATCTACACAATCTCAGGAACATCCCCATATTTTTAGAATAATTTTCCGACCACCCACGCGCCGCCATGCGCCGGCAAAGGCATGGCCAGACGCGCCCCTTCGCGAGGCCACGTGATCTGCACATTGACGGCGTCAGGAATATTTCGTTAAAACCCAACGATAACAGTTAAAGACAGCGTCAACATATTCCGTCAAGACTGACGGAATATTCCCTCTCTTCTACGGCGAGTCGCCGGTCTCTGGAAAAATTTCCAACTATGGTTTCTCCTTCATTTTTGCACCATTTTCTACGTACTTTATACCAAAATGAAGATCTCACAAAGATGAACACAATCATACCTGACTCGACCCCCAACTCGTCGGGGATTCACCAGAAAAAACCTCGATAATTCCGGCCAAAATGAAACTCCCCGATCTTGCGATTCCGACGTCCAAATTCTTCAAATGAAGCACTCTGAGCTCTGTAAGGACCTCCTTAAGCTTCCTATGAACTTAGAATCTCCAAAAACATAAGATTTTACGTGAGCATGAATAGTGCACAAATCGGAGGTTATGAGAACTCGGGTTTTCGAAGGTATCATTGCCTGAAATGGGTACCAATGTGTTCGTAGAGATGAGATGAACACAATGGTTGTCTTCACGTCCTTGATCTATTAAGGTTGGGGAGGATTTGGATGTGTCCGTACAAAAGCCGAGAGGGATAGAGAGAGAAAGTCTGAGAGATAGAGAGAGAGTGCGGGAGTGAGAGAGAGAAATAGTGTGAATATGTGTGTGTGTGGTCCAAATACCACCAACCAAACACTCCCAAATGTAGATACACACACGTACCTTAATTAACGCCAAAGGGCATTTTCGTCATTTCACATCCATCGTACGAAATTTCCTGGACGGGCTATTACAATCTACCCACCTTATAAAATTTCGTCCCCGAAATTTACATAACCAAAACCATCCACTAGTACTCATAAAACAATCTCGGGTACATCTCTCTCATCCGATCCTCTGTTTCCCATGTTGCTTCTTCCACTGAATGGTTCCTCCACAAAACTTTGACCAAATGCACTGTCTTATTCCTCAGAACCTTTTCTTTCCAATCCAAAATAGTCACTGGTTCCTTATCATAAGTCTGAACTGATTTATAAGGGTTGATGAGGTATCACATGCGACGGATCTGAGATATAGTGTCGAAGCATCGACACATGAAACACATTATGTACCTTAGACAACTCTAACGGAAACTTAAGCCTATAAGCAACTTCACCGACTCGCTCGGTGATCTAATAAGGTTCGATGAATCTAGGACTTAGCTTGCCTTTCTTCCCGAATCGTACTACATATCTCCACGACGATAACTTCAGAAATACCCAATCACCAACCTTGTACACTCGATCAGTGACATGTCTGTCTGCTAAACTCTTTTCGCGATCTTAGGCCGCTTTTATATTAGACTTAATAGCCTGAATGTTCTGAGTAGTCTCATTCACTAACTCAGGGCCCACTAAAACTCGTTCGCCAACCTCTGACCAACATAAAGGTGTACAACAAGGCTTGCCATATAGTGCCTCAAATGGCGCCATACCAATACTTGAGTGAAAGCTGTTGTTGTAGGCAAACTCCATCAAATTTAACCGCTTATGCCAAGTGTCGCCAAACTGCAACACTGAAGATCTTTGCATATCCTCCAAGGTCTGAATCGTCCTTTCAGATTGTCCGTCTGTCTGAGGATGATATGCCATGCTGTACATTAATCTCGAACCCAAAGCTTCCTGAAATGCTATCCAAAACTTAGAAGTAAATCTCGGATCTCGATCTAAAATAATACTCACAGGAACTCCATGATACTTCACAATCTTCGTGATGAACAACTCGGCTAACTTGTTCAAAGAATAATTTTCCCTCACAGGAATGAAATGCACTGACTTAGTAAGCCGATCAACAACCACCCAAATTCCATCATAGCCGTTTTGTGTACGTGGTAGCTTGTACACAAAATCCATAATAATATTTTCCCATTTCCACTGTGGAACGGGAAGTGGTTGTGACAAACCAAACGGCTTCTTTCTTTCGGCTTTAACCTGCTGGCACACAATACATCTACTTACATACTCAGCAATTTCTCTTTTCATACCTGGCTAATAGTAAAATGGTCTAATGGTATGATACATCTTAGTTCCTCCTGGATGCATCGCATAAGCTGAAATATGTGCCTCATCAAGAATTGCCTTATTTAATTCCACATTATTTGGCACGTACATCATATTCTCTTGCATAAGCATGTCATCCGTCTCTCTTACTCTGAGATCTTTCTTTTTCCCCTGATTCCTCAAATGAATTAACTCTTGAACCTCTTCGTTATTCATCTGAGTCTCGAGTATACAATCAATCAGAATAGGCCTAACTTGGAAACTAGCAAGTAAAGCTTTTTCTTGCCCTACCATAGCTTCTTCTCGTTCTTCCAATTCCAATTTCACTCTAGTAGACCTCAAATCTACAAGAAGAGGAACACGAAAAGCATACAAAGCATTAACCTGACATTGGGATTTCCTACTCAAAGCATCAGCCACCATATTAGCACGTCCAGGGTGATACTCAATCGTGCAATCATAGTCACTTAGCAACTCAATCCATCTCCGCTGACGAAGATTCAAATCTTTCTGCGTGAACAGGTACTGGACACTCTTGTAATCTGAGAAAATCATACATTTTTCACCATAGAGATAGTGTCTCTAAATCTTCAAAGCGAAAATAATGGCTGCTAACTCCAAATCATGTGTAGGGTAATTCATCTCGTGAGGCTTTAACTAACGCGAAGAGTAAGCAATTACCCTACCATGCTGCATCAACACGCATCCCAAGCCATTCAAAGAAACGTCGCTGTAAATCTCAAAGTTACCACTATCATCAGGAAGAATCAAAACAAGAGCATGAGTGAGATAATACTTCAACTGCTGGAAACTCTGCTCACAATTATCATCCCACTCGAATTTAACTTCCTTCCTGGTCAACTTCGTTAGTGGTAAAGCCATAGCTGAAAAATCCTTAACAAATCGTCGGTAATAACTCGCTAAACCAAGGAAACTCCGTACCTCGGTGACGGTTCGTGGCTGTTCCCAATTCTCCATAGCTGCTATCTTCTGAGGGTCTACCTGAAGACCCTGAGCTGAAACAACATGCCCCAAGAAAGAAACTTGATCTAACCAGAATTGGCACTTATTGAACTTAGCATACAATCGGTGTTCCCTCAACTTCTTCAACACCAAAGTAAGATGTCGAACATAATCTGCCTTCGACTTAGAATACACCAGAATGTCATCAATGAAGACAATGACGAATCTATCCAAATACTATTGAAACACCTTATTCATCAGACCCATAAAAGCTGATGGTGCATTCGTTAATCTAAATGGCATCACAAGAAACTCATAATGACCATAACGAGTCCTGAAAGCAGTTTTAGAAACATCGTTGTTCCTGATCTTCAACTGATAATAACTAGACCTTAAATCAATCTTAGAAAATACACAGGCACCTCTGAGTTGATAAAAAAGATCGTCAATACGAGGCAAAGGATAACGGTTTTTAATCGTCATTCGATTCAATTGCCTATAATCGATGCAAAGCCTCAAAGTACCGTCTTTCTTCCGAACAAACAAAATTGGGGCTCCCCACGGTGAAGTACTAGGCTGAATGAAACCTTTATCAACCAACTCTTGTAACTGAATCTTCAATTATCTTAATTCGGCAGAAGCCATACGATAATGAGTTAAAGAAATAGGATCAGTACCTGGAAGTAAATCAATGGCAAACTCCACATCGCGATCTGGCGGCAATCTAGGTAAATTATTAGGGAAAATGTCAGAAAAATGTCTAACCACCTTGACATTCTCCACACTAACTGAAGCATCATCATTTAGTACCACGTGAGCCAAGTACCCTTGACAACCTTTCTTTAGTAACTTTTTGGCTCTCACAGCTGAAATAATCCCATGTCTCAATCCACCGGGCTCACCAAAGAATGTAACCTCAGGTAATCCAGGACGATGGAAAGTCACTGATTTTCCGTAACAATCAATCTTAACATGATTGTAATGCAACCAATCTGTGCCTAAGATAACGTCAAAATCCACAATGTCTAGCGGAGTGAGGTTAGCAGGCATAACCACATTTTCCACTAATACGGGACAACCTGGGTAAACATAATCTACATAACACTTTTCTCCTCTAGGCATAGCAAACTTCAACTCATACCCAAGATGTGAAGATTGAGGTTGTGTCAATTGAGCAAACGTATGAGAAATTACCGAATAAGTAGCACCATAATCAATCAACACTTTAGCATAATGACCAAGAATATTTAACGTGCCCATGATCAAATCCGGATTATTCTGAGCATCCTGCAGCGAAAGGTTGCTGATACGCCCATGGGTCTGCTGTCTTCATTTGCCTCTGCTGGCATGAACTCTTCGCCCCTGAGGATTACACCCTTGTCCTGGCTGACTAAACTGTCTCGAAGACCTAACTCCACTGGTAGTAGCATCAACCTGCTGAGACTGTCCTCCAGAATGCCACTGTGATCCACCAGCTGGATACTGCTGCTGAGGCATATATCTTCCAGAGTACTATTGTGGAGGCCTATATCCTCCTAAATACTGTCCATAACTGTCATGCTGGTAGGGATCCTGGGGGTACTGGTACTGTCCCGAAGAATAAGGAACAGAATCCCCCTGATAGTGGTATGCACCACCACGACCCGTCTGGGTATAGCCACCATGTCCTGAAAACTGTTGAGCTGGAGCTGGCGGTGGTAAATGAGGTTGCTGAGGCCTCTGCTGGCCTTGAGGACAAAACTTAGCTTGATGTCCTTCCTGACCACAAGTATAACAACCACTGCTACCTCTTCGACATTCCCCTAAATGTCGACTACTGCACCTACGACACCAGGGTGCATTTCCTCTACCAAAATTTCCCTGCCTCTGGAATCTGGAATCTCTGAAAAACCTACCACCTCCTCTCTAACCTGTGGAACTGAAACCTCCACTGGAAGAACTAGAACTAGTCCCACTGCGCTTAAAGTTCTGTGTCTGGCGAGGCCTTTGAGAAAAATGACCTTTGCCCTTATCCTGACTCTGATTCCCATTTTTCTCTTCTTCTTCACCGTCACTGGGCAAATTCTCAGAATCCTCATTCTGAAGTAAAGCTTCATAAAACTCATGATAAGTAGTACATGGAATTGCAGTCGCAATGGTACGCCATTTCTTCTTAGTGCCCAATTTAAAACGACGTAGCATCTCAACCGGATTAGCAGCAACTTCCGGATGATAACGAGATAGATTAGTAAATTTCCTGTAGTACTCGTTAGTTGACAGCTTTTTCTGCCTCAAACTAGTAAACTTTTGTTTCTTACGATCAATGTATGCATGAGGAATGAATCTCTTATAGAATAACTACTTAACTACATCCCAATCTCTAGATTCTTCCTGTGGTAACTCTTCAGCCAACTGTCTCCACCATGAAGCTGGTTCCTTACCCAAAAACCATGAAGTTGTCTCCACCCTTCTGTCCGGAGATAGACTCTCATGACTCTGCATCAGCTTAAAAGTCTTCTCAATATGTATCAACCATTTCTCTGAACCCTTGGGCCCTTCATTCCCCACAAAAGTGGTTATTTTCAAATTATGAACTGACTCTAGAGGGGTCCGCTGAGGCGGTCGAATAACTGACTGAATAGGACTCACTATAGCTTCCTCTAACTGAGCTATATCAGGGAAACTACGTTCAACTGAACGACATGGCTCTCTACGAGGTAGCATAGTTCTGACAGAAACACCAAGATAATTAGAATATTCACAAAATATGCAGGACTGCCAAACCTATGCTCTGATACCAAATTGACACACCCCGACCCGAAAGTGGGGCATGCGGGCCGTCACGTGAACATGACGTAAGCCATGTGCGCATTGCGGAAGCGATAAAGAATAGAAATTATGGATTAATTAAAACCGAAACACTAGCAATACTAGTGTAAAAGAAGTGTGAATTCCACTAATACAGAGCAATAAAGTCTACGTGCAGTCAAACAAAAGTACTAAAATAGAGATAACACCCGAATGTGGTCTTACATAAGTGAATTCTGTTAGAACGTCCAATGAGCTCCTCGTATGCCACCAACGAACACTACTTAATACCTGGAGGAGGGAAAAACAAAGTTGAGTGGGTCAGAAACAAATCTTTTCAAAATCTTTTCTTTTCTCAAAAGTTATAACCCCTCGCCGTAAAACTTGTATAATTTCCCAGAAATAAAGTATATACTAATATATATAATTCTCAAAATCCTGTTGGAAAATATGTATGCCATGCCAAAGTATCATAACTGAAACCCAAATCATAACTCTCTGAATGTGATTGAATATTAGATATCAACTCAGCCATCGGCTATATATAGCTCATAACAATCTCATCATATCATATAGCTCATAATCATCTCAATCATATCATATATATATCATGCACACACATCGATACCACCTCTAGTGGTCTGCACAACATTACTGAATATAAACTAATATGCTCTAGTGCTTCAATCACGTGAAGAATGTGCGATAAATCGCGGGTCACCTACGAGTCAAACTCACCTATAGTGGCCTATTCGACATGATTGAGCACCTAACTTGGATCCAAGGCAAGCATGCAGTGCGGGAGGTGAACATCACGTGAAAGACTGAGCCCCTATCTCTGGGCGGGAGCACTAATATCAATGTGCAGGTTTATGAGCTCTAATCATATCACATCACATCACATCACATCACATCATATCACATCACATCACATCATATCATTCGTTCTCATCAAAACTAATATATAAACTTACTTGCCACTTACCTGAGCGTTTGCAGCACCATCATTAATATAAACAATCAATAACGTATAATAAAATAAATAGATACTTTGCATGGCATTTCATATCACATTTCATATCACATTTCACTTAAACTGATTTTCTGGGAGAAATTTCATTTATATAGGTATATACGGAAAACAAAAGCCCACTCATTGATAAGTAGCCGGGTCGTAACCCCCGTGCCTAGCCTGGCTACGCTTGTCCTCCGTATAGGTCTCGCCTATATGAGAAGTAACTGAAATAACGTTAATTAACGCACATAACCAAAACCTTAGAAATAACTTCTCATACATTGCTCAAATTGGGTATATGAATATACCATAGTGATCTACACAATCTCAGGAACATCCCCATATTTTTAGAATAATTTTCCGACCACCCACGTGCCAGCAAGGGCACGGCCAGACTCACCTCCACGTGCGGCCACGTGATCTGCACACTGACGGCTTCAGTTAACACTGTCAGGAATATTCCGTTAAAACCCAATGGTAACAGTTAAAGATGACTGACGGCGTTAGCATATTCTGTTAAGACTGACGAAATATTCCTTGTCTTCTCCGGCGAGTCACCGGTCGTCGGCGACTATTCGCCGGTTTCTGGAAAAATTTCCAACTATGGTTTCTCCTTCATTTTTGCACCATTTTCTACGTACTTTATACCAAAATGAAGATCTCACAAAGATGAACACAATCATACCTGACTCAACCCCCAACTCACCGGGTATTCGCCGGAAAAAGCCTCGATAATTCCAGCCAAAATGAAACTCCCCGATCTCATGATTCCGACGTCCAAATTCTTCAAACGAAGCACTCCGAGCATCGTAAGGACCTCCTTAAGCTTCCTATGAATTTAGAATCTCCAAAAACACAACATTTTACGTGAGCATGAATAGTGCACAAATTGGAGGTTATGAGAACTCGGGTTTTCGAAGGTATCCTTACCTGAAATGGGTACCAATGTGTTTGTAGGGACGAGATGAACACAATGGTGGTCTTCACGTCCTTGATCTGTTAAGGTTGGGGAGGATTTGGATGTGTCCGTACAAAAGCCAAGAGGGAGAGAGAGAGAGAGTCTGAGAGATAGAGAGAGAGAGTGCGTGAGTGAGAGATAGAAAGAGTGTGAATATGTGTGTGTGTGTGGGGTCCAAATACCACCAACCAAACACTCCAAATGTAGATACACACACGTACCTTAATTAACGTCCAAGGGAATTTTCGTCATTTCACATCCGTCGTACGAAATTTCCAGAACAGGCTGTTACAGTTAATCCATTGTGAGGCTAAACCTACCCCTCACCTTTAGATAATGTCATTTGTTTAAAGAAAAAAAGTCCAAAACCGAAAATTTTGGTTTCCTTCGGCTCTCCGTCGATCCAGTTACATTATTCATGGCCCGACCAGCCTTACACTCTTGATGGGCGGCTCAGATTGAACGCAAGAACTTACGCGTCCATTGCACAGTCACTCACGACAGGCGCTATTGAATTGAGAGGGAAAAGGCAGATTAGGGTTTGGATTTTCTAGCTGAAAGTAAAATTGGGGATTTCAACGTTTGAAGGAAGAGGTCGGAGGAGAGCGCTGCCGATTTCCAATTCGAAACGTATTCGGTAAAGGTAAACTTCTAAACTAAGTGTTTGAAAGAAATTGCTCCTTCTGAAATTTTCTAGTACATATTCTGTGGTTTTTCATGCCTTCGATTTTACTTGTTTGACCTCGATTTTTGATCCAATTGCCTTCTGCTGGAAACTGTTATTCTAGTTCTTCTAGTTAGTTATATATAATATATTAGGGTTTAGTGCAAAAACCCCAATTCTGTCAGTGTAAATTTTTCTAATTTTTATTTATTTATGAATTATTAGACAAATTTACTGATTGCTGTCTTTTCTTACCCTAACAGAATATTGTAATTTTAGGGTTTGGAAATGGATGTCGACGTTGATCACTATAAGGTTCTTGGTTTACCTTCCGGCGAGGAAGGCGCCAAGCTTACAGAGAAGGATATTAAAAAGGCATATCGAGCGAAGGCTTTGGTGTTGCACCCCGACAAGAGGCCCGATGATCCTGATGCCCCGGCCAACTTCCAGAGTCTCATGTCATCCTATGAGATACTCAAGGATGAGAAGGCCAGGAAACTGTTTGATGATTTACTCAGAGTTAAGAGAGACCAGCAGCGCCGCCATTTGGAACGCAATTCCAAGCGACAGAGGATGGTCTCTGATCTTGAAGCAAGAGAACGATCTGCCTTTGCTCCGGATGCGGCTGCCAGAGATAGAGCAGAAGAGGAGAGAATCGCTAGGAAGCTTAAAGAAGAGATTGAGAGAATACGCAAGGAGCATGCAAAGAAAGGGGCGGCAACTGATTCTGCTCCCAAGAGAGAGACTGGTGGAGTTGGCAACGGAAATGTGGGTGGTGCAAAGATGGGGTTGGATGAGGAGAAGATGCTTAAAGTTTCGTGGGAAAATGTTGGTGAAGGTTATACGGCAGAGAGGTTGAGAGGTTTGTTCTCGGTGTTCGGCGAGGTTGAAGATATTGTCATCAGGGGCAAGAAGAAGAGAGGTTCGGCTCTTGTTGTGATGGCGACTAAAGATGCAGCAGTGAGTGTGCTACGATTTTTTTATTTGTCCTTATTAATTTGAACATTTATTTTCTTAATGCGCTAGTTACTTATGATGGGGTGTACTATTTGTAGGTTGCTGCAACAGGAACCGTGTTAGGTGATCTTTCTAATCCATTGCTGGTTATACCTCTTAAACCAGTTTCAGTGACTGATGCTCCACCAGTTCAGAGGCCTGAGGAACCTGATCGACTTAATCATTTGGTTGGGGCTGGATATCAATCATTCGAAGATTCTGTTTTGCAGAAACTCAAAAAGGTTTGACTTGGGTCAACTTTTCTTATACCTAATCTAAAGATTGCTATTATCAAGACGAGACTTAATAAAATGTCACTTGCCATGTGAATGCGGCATTAAGACCGTGCATCCAAAAGCTTGGATGTGGCCCCTTTTCTTTCCTTGTCGAAAGAATAGTTACCTCTTGTATCTTTTGATTGTACTGTCGCTGCTGTTGTATTTTTGTTATTAGATGTTTTTGTTATACAATTTTGCATCTTACCAATTTGAAGCAGAATATATGTGAATTAACTGGATCATTCACAGGCTATTATACTGCATGTAGTTGTAGTGTTAAAAGGACAATAAAGTTGCAGATGCTCACTTCTCTGACAGCGGTTTTATGTTTTATTTATTATTTTTAAATCTTGATCAGCACTCTCTATTACATCAGTTCTGAGTGTTTGTCTCGTTTCTTGTAGGCTGGGCAGAAGCAAAAATAGTATTCAGCATGATAGTGTGATGATCCCAAAAGCACTACAAGGTTCATGATCTCGCGAATGGTAAGAAACACCTATAATTTCCATTAACTCATATTTGTTCCAGTTCGATCCCAGTTTCTATCTTTGTTACTTTATTTTCTGAAAATAGATTATGCTTTCCAAATACTTTTTTTTTTTTTTTTTAAGTGCATGACGAGCAATTTCTAATCATATATATATATATAGGAGCAATATGCTTTTGCGTACGGATCCACGTTCCGCGTGGCAAGGGAAAGCTTATCATTCCCCCTGTGATTGGAGCAAAGGTTGCTCAAGGCCTTTTCAAATGGTTGTTTGAGCCTGCATTTCTCTTAACCAAAATTATATGTGAAAACTTAAAAATAGGGAACTCTTACGTGCCTGCAGGCTAATATACTATAATTATTGGATTTGCAGGGATGTCGTGGGGAGTCCCTCAAGTCTCAAGATTGTGCAAGAGAAGTGTATTAACCGGTGTGCTGCTGTTGTAATAAATCACATTAGTTACTGAGAGCCCAGGACTAGCGTTGAAGTTTGTGCTTGTATACTATACTAACATTCTACATTCTCAAGGCTAGGACGGAATTATTTCTGGTCGCCATTGTGAATTGGGTGGGTTTAATAATCGGAGATATGACGTTTCGATTCACTTCAACGGAGTTTGAGGTTTCATCTTGCGCTATTTCACAAATCATTGTACACTTTGTATTGTATCAATTCATGGTTCACTTTGGTTTCCATTTGTTTCACCGTTTTTCGTTTCTATTCAACACTCTATGAGATTTGCATTCAGAACCTCCTCAAATAACGTGAAGATTAAGTGTCGTTAGACCAAATGATTGGCAGTCGTACTTTTCACTGTTAATCCTCCGCTACTATATATTCCTTGTTCGTTAAGCAGAGTTGAATGTTTTATATTTTGTGGGAAAAGTCATTGCTACCATGGCGACTTGATTTAATAATACGATTACATTTATGTCCTGATGATTGAAGGACGGGTGTCTGAGAGTTGGTAGTGCTTGGCATGTAACTATGTAGAATCAACACTCTTTAGGTTTAAGTTTTAACACCTCCACAAAAACATTGGAACTTCGTTCATTCATAATTGTTGCAAAATCAAAAAGTCGTATTAGAGAAGTATGATAATTTAAAAAGCGTGATTCTGAAAATTCCGACCCTTTTCAAAGAAAAAGATTTGGACCTTTCTATTTTCTTTTATGTTTCCCAAAACGATAGTGATATGTGGGAGGACAAATCGAACTCAAAAACTCTGCTATGAGGGTCAATGCTCTTAACCAGTTGAATTACGAACTCTTTACTCGTTTTTATTTTATTTATTATATATCTTTTAACTACGGAATCATTAATTGTGCTTATTGTCGCGAATTGCAATTTTACGGGAAGAGCACAAGTAGTATTACTACTAGGCCTAAGTGGACTGGATTTGGAACTACCATTGTGATAGAATGTTTTGCTCTTAAAAGTGAGTATTTGACAGCGTGTTTCTCAAGCAAGCTAGCATAACTCCTTTCAAGAGATTTCTTTCAAACTCGTTGTCATGGAAGTGAATCACTTACCAGCTTTTCGAGCGAAGATGTTTGACGACTCACGATAATTTTTTACTATGGAATAATTTACACTAAATTTTGATAAATTATGGGAGGGAAATTCAAACACGAGACCTCGAGTGCATGAGTGATGATCTTAAGTAACTAAGTTACTTACAAGCCACTTGTGAAGACTCGAGAATTAGATGATATATTTTCTTTGAGAGTAATTCACAAGTGAGAAAATGCATTGAGCTGTGAGCAATCATGGCTTGCTATTCAATTTAAATTTTCTCGGGACAAGATGAGTAATAAAAAGATAATTTTTACACATTATTTTTAACTTTTCACATACTTATTTTTAAGGAAAACTAATGAAAAAGATTTGAAAACTTTGAGTTTTAACGATAAAAACAAAATAAAGGGTAAAGTGAAATAGTACAATGATTGACTTTTTAGTGTAAAATTGTGGTTTTTCTTTAAAATGAACAGTACCGGAACTTTTTCGTTAAAATTCCTATGACCATTAAATTAAACAAACTAAACAAAACAACAAAATGTGTGCACGTGAAAAGTTAAAAACGACGTAGAAATTCACCAAAAAAAAAAAAAAAAAAAAAAAAAAACCAACGTAGAAAAGAACATTTCTTCATAAGAAAAGGAGAAAAAAAGGAACTCAAAAGAAAATGATTAAATAATTATATGATAATTTAGTGTATTATTACTTGAACAGAGATCATCGTCCTTTGCGTCGCCCAGCCCACCAAAACCCCTCAAAGCTGTCCTAAAATCCCATTTTCTTCTTCTCTCTGCTCAAAACCCCCAGAGCCTGCGTGCGCTTCCAAATACCAGGTTGCAGAAAACCAAAACCTTCTCTCTCTATTTCAATGGCGGCGACCGCCCCGTGGCAGCCCAAGGAAGAAGGATTCGCCGCGATCTGCGGGCTGCTGGAGCAGCAGATTTCGCATTCGGCTTCCTCTGCTGACAAGTCTCAGATTTGGCAGCAGCTCCAACACTACTCTCAGTTCCCCGATTTCAATAACTACCTTGCGTTCATTCTTGCACGTGCAGAGGTATGCTCCCCCTCCCTCTACTTCCCCCCAATTGTGTATTCATTTCCAATTTGAATCAGTAAGGTTTGTGTTAGTGTGTTTTCAATTTTAATTTTGTTTGATTTGATTTGATGGATATTGGGTCAGATTGGATTGCATACTTACTTCGAAATCGATAGTCGGTTTTCGAGATAATTGGGGAATTGTGGGTTTGGGTCTGATGGAAGTTATGGGTGCTGAACATTAGGGGTTAGAATGTTTGCATGGCAATTTGGGTTGTTCTGATTGTATTTGGTGTCTGTTCTCTTGGTTTCGACAGTGGCTTTAAGCTGGCGAGACCAGAAAAGCCTTGGAAACTTCAGATGTTTGTCCACAAATCCTTGTTTATGTAGAAACTGTTTGCTGTGATCAAATATTGGATAGTTTACAATCCTGTTGCGTGGTAACATGTGTTGTGAAGAAAATGTGATTTCATGTTTATGGTTGTTGGTTAACTTAGCATGACAGTTTTCAGTTTCTATGTGCTGATGGAACTTTAAATTTGGGTAAATTATGGACAGGGTAAATCAGTGGAGGTTCGACAGGCAGCGGGATTGCTTTTGAAGAATAATCTTAAAAATGCTTATACTTCCATGGCTCCTGCATACCAGCAATATATAAAATCGGAGTTATTGCCTTGCTTAGGAGTAGCAGACCGACACATCAGGTCTACAGTTGGGACCATAATAAGCGTTGTTGTTCAGCTAGGGGGAATTTTGGGTTGGCCTGAACTATTGCAAGCTCTTGTAAGTTGTTTAGACAGTAATGACCTAAATCACATGGAAGGTGCTATGGACACATTATCCAAGGTAAACACAATGATTACATTCATTTCGCGTGCATATTTGCCCAAAGTTCCTTTATTGTGGAGATACATTAGTGTTCTTTTCTCGTTGTTCTGCTGTGATCAACTCTGCCTATGGGTTCATGATTGATCAAGAATTTTGGGTGAAGGATAAGCAAATGTTTCCAGCTAGTTGCTTGTATGCATATCTTGATACATTTGTAGCTTTCTGTTTGAGGAAAAAAAATTCTGCCAGGTGCAGCTTTTTGTTTTTCAGTTGGCCTGTCTTGCAAGAAGTGCTATTAACTTAAACAAAGTCACACAGTAATTTAAGTGCTGTAATGCTATTCTCTTTTCCCTATAAAGAGGTTCTATTATCTTGAATCATCTCACGCTGGGAGAATAGGTTTCAATAGGACCCTGCTCTAAGTCTACAAGGGGCTAATTGTTTCTGGTATGAGAGAGTATCCTTTCTTATTGTCCGTGGTTTTGAAAAGACTCTGTGCTCTAGCTTTTGTGTGCATCAAACCCTCTGTTTTTTATCTTCACCCCTTACCAGATTAAATTCAATGAAGTTATTTATAGAGACCATTTATGTTATTTTGGTATCACCTTCTGATAGCATCTAACAAGAACAGATATTGTAACAACTACAGTAGCTCCTAACTGTAGCTCTTAATATTGATGGCACAATCAGAACCTATTTATTTTTATGACATCGATGTTGTGATGTATTACAGATATGTGAGGATATACCTCAAGTGCTTGATTCAGATGTACCTGGATTGCCTGAACGTCCCATCAACGTATTCCTTCCGAGATTACTTAAGGTAAAAATAAGATTGCTGTATTGTGTTAAAACTTCTTGGTTTTTATCCATTATAAATGAATTTTCTAGCATAAGGTTTGGTCGCAAAGGACTTTAAAGTTCATACTTTCTGCCTCCCCTCCCCCTTTCTCTCTGAACTTATATTATATATGAACTTTTACTGATAATCTTTTTTTTCTTTTGGCCTGGTTGGCTCAACCTGGCTTCCCTTTACACAGTTTTTCCAATCACCACATGCATCGCTTAGAAAGCTTTCCTTGGGTTCTGTAAATCAATACATTATGTTGTTGCCAGCTGTAAGTATATCTCAAATCTCTTGGTACCGTTTCAACCTTTTTCTGATGATTGGGGGTGCTAGAAGCTATGTGTTCTATTTGATTTCAGGCTTTGCATTCCTCCATGGATCAGTATCTTCAAGGTTTGTTTATCCTTGCTAATGACCCGTCTTCAGAAGTGAGGAAATTGGTGAGTGCATAAGTATTGATTTATCTTATCTGGGTTAATTCTGAAGCTAAAGGTATTGCATGGAAGTTGAATTAGCAGTTCCACATTTCAGATCAAAAAAATTTCCTTCAAAGTTAACTTCCATTTACGATTTAATTTGCTTGCTATTCATTTTTACAATCAAAGAACGCTACTATAATGGATTTACAATGTTGCTTTCATAATTTGTCTTTGTTCTCATCTGCTCTTCGTTTTCCTCTGTTCAACAGGTTAGTGCAGCATTTGTCCAGCTAATTGAAGTCCATCCAGCATTCTTGGAGGTGACATTTTGCTCTGTCATATATATGCACACACACATGCATATGTTGTGTATAACATGGTATAGAATAAAATTGTATTAATCCGGTATGCATTCTATCAGGCATATATGTATATATGTATATACATGTGTGTGTGCATATATATGTTGTGTAAATATGCACACAAACACATCACATCACAAAACATACACACATATATAACCTTACTTTTGATCTTTTTCTCATATTTCTCTGGGTTTTCTTATTGTCATCCATTGTCCTTATCATACTTTGAAGTGACTCTTAACTGGTACTGCAGCCACATTTGAGGAATGTAATTGAATACATGCTGCAAGTCAACAACGACACTGAGGAAGAAGTGGCTCTTGAAGCCTGTGAATTTTGGTACTCTCTCTTAATTGAATATTTTCAGCATTAGCTTATGATTCATTGGGTGGATTTCATAAATTGAGTGAAAAAGTTGGTTTGGTTACGAGGGTCAGTTCATTTGGTTTTGTTTAGTCTTGATGTACGTTTGATAGCCTTTTCACGTCTCTAATAATTCTGCTTTCTATTTAGTCTTAATGTATGTGTCAGCCTTTTGGTGTCTTTAATAATTCTGCTACCAAGAAATAAGAGTTACTATTGGAATTGACAACATTTTGATCATTTGCATGACATTGATGTCATTACCATACCAATATACACTAGGTTTCAAGCATCAACTTAGTAATTAGTATCCATTCATTCACACACCAAGTTATTTGCCTCTACACTCCCTCTATTTAAGCTTCTTCCGCATAACTTGCTAATTGTTAACATCAATACTAGGCTGAGGTAGTGGTGAGAAATAGTACGGGTGGTGGAGAATCGAATGTGGTGGTCTATTGTGGTTGTTGAGCTAAGGAGGTAGTTTTTTGACGAGGAAGAAGAGTGATGTTTGATATTTGTAAAAATACCACATTTCAGATTGGAGATGAAATTCCATGAGTGATGATGGAAGAGCATGATATGACTACCTTATATGTAAAATGGCGTTTCCACAACTATCAAAATGTTGGATTCCATAGCTTTATCTATTTCTCGTTTTTCGTGAATCCTGGAGATACTTCTCTTACTTATATATTGTTATTATTACTTGAAAGATCTCTTCTTGTGGTTGGCATGTACTCAACCTATGTTATTGTATATTATTTTCATTTGACATTCAGTGGTTTGACACAGGTCTGCATATTGTGAAGCTCAGTTACCTTCTGAGAACTTAAGAGAGTTTTTGCCACGCCTAATTCCGGTATAGCTAATAGTTTGTTGAACTTTATCAAGTTTTGATAAATCATACTTACTATGGAGTCTTTGGAATGATTTTTTAACACACCTGGTACAACTTCTGCAGATTTTGTTATCAAACATGGTTTATTCCGATGATGATGAGTCCCTTGCTGATGCTGAGGTTATTTCTGGGTTAATTGATGTTTTTGGGTGATATTGAATTGGCATTTGTTGTAGTTTGATATTTATTTGGCAACACTTCATTGTTGCAGGAGGATGGATCTGTTCCAGACAGTGATCAGGTTCATACAGACGGACTTTGATTGTTTTATGATTTTTTTGGTATCTTAAATTGTACCCTTGATTTATGGAGCTGATATTTGCACTGCAGGATATCAAACCTCGGTTTCATTCATCACGCCTTCATGGATCTGAGAACAGGGAAGATGATGTAATTAGCCACACCATTATTTGCTGTTTCTTATTAAAATTGTTTGTTAGATTACTTGGACTCCATTAAATAGTACTCAAAAGTTTCTACTTTATGTTGGGTTTAAGTATAAGGGCAGCGAGTAGAATATCTTTTAAATGACATAATTTTGGATAATGACAGGATGATAATATTGTTGGTATATGGAATTTACGCAAATGCAGTGCAGCAGCTCTCGATATCCTGTCAAATGTGTTTGGCGATGAGATTCTCCCAACGCTGATGCCCTTTGTTCAGGTTAGTGATTTGTTTGGCATTAAAGTAAAATAATTACTTGTGAAGATTTTATTCTTTTTTTCCTATAAAAATAATTTTATTTTTTCAACCTCCCATTTTTTTCTTAAAGAATTGGATGATTTAGAAAATAATTTGGATGGTTCTCTTCATTAGAGGATTACACAGATTTTTAAATTGGAAAGTTACTCAGTTCCCCTCCAAAAACTGCAGGTTCCAGTAATCTTTTGGTTTTCTTAGGTCATACATGCATGTTCATGTTTATTTTTCTCCGTAATCTCTTCAAGAAGTAATGTGAATATTATGCTCCAAGTTTCTATTATGTGAAATGCACTGGCAGGACTTGTGTTGTATTTGGGCAGGTGATGATTGAGTAAGTTGAAAAAGATATTCAAATAGATTGCCAACTTGCAACAAGAATGAATTGTAGTTGTACAGCTTCTCTATTGCCGTATGGGTTGGCCTTGCCAATTAGTTATAATATTGGAAAATAGACATGTATAAAATAGGGCTATCTGGACCTGCTTTTCTTCAAATGGAAATGAAGGAAGCAGATTTAGTTAGTTAGTAGAATCTTACGATTTGATAAAGGTCAATATAATAATAAGATTCATTGCCTTGTAAGGTTTTGAATAAGGGGTAGCTAAAATTGTTCTCACTTTCCTAATGAATACTCCTGTTTAAATACATGTTTTAACATCTCAAACATTTGCAGGCCAAGTTGGCCACCAGTGATGATGAAACCTGGAAAGGAAGGGAAGCTGCTGTTTTGGCTCTTGGTGCCATAGCTGAAGGTTGCATCAGTGGTCTTTATCCTCATTTGAATGAGGTAATACCATCTGGCCTGATTTTTTTCTTTGTTTAGAAGAGAATTAAATGTTTATTACCATAAGCTTCAATCAACACGAGAATTTCACTTATAAATACACCCCAATAAAAACAAAAGTTTTATTTAAAGTTTTGAAGCAGAGGCTATGACTTGTTACTTACAGAGTGATGCTTCAGACCAGTTTGTCCTATTCTTTTGAGATTTTCTTCATTTGTGTGCTTGCTGTCCATTGGCTTCCTTTTACCACTTTTCCTGGAGAAGATTAGTTTCAAGTCACACTTGCTTATCCGTTTTCCATACTCAAAGCATTTTAAAATTTCAAAAGAGTAGTCATCTTTATTTGTTATATATGTAGATGTAGATCAATGTTCTCTTTCTAGATATGCCTGCTATATTGCATTCTGGGTGCCGCACTGAATTTGGACTACACTTTTAAATAAGAATCTCCCCTATCAATTGTTCAGGTGGACAATTTGAAAACTGTCTAGTACGAGAAAACATTTCCACAAATATGCAAGCTGTACGTTTACCCAAATAAGAAGAAACTAAAACTGTATGTTTTATTAGATTGCTCTGTGTACACGTTCTTGCTTACTGAACTGCTCAAGTACAAATTGATTTCCATTGCAGATTGTTGCATTTTTAATCCCCCTTTTAGACGATAAGTTTCCACTTATAAGGAGTATTTCTTGTTGGACACTTTCTCGTTTCAGCAAGTTCATTGTTCAGGTATGTAAATATACCTATGCTTTAACTTTCTTGTTCTGGTATATCTCTCAGTTTTGCTATTTCTAGTAATTTGAAAAAGGAAATCTGGAGAGCGCATGTTTTCCTTTGCAGACTTTCATGCATTGAAATTTATTCCACTAATTTGTACTTGAATTTTTTATGTTTAAAATTATCTCTTTATCTGAATATATATCAGTTTTTTTTTTTTAAAAACTAGTTTTAAGACTAACCTAGGCGGTTATGGGGCGGGGCTATGAAGAAAACGACTTTGCCCAGTGGGAGTGGGCTATAGACTAGCCCAAATGCCTAGGCTATCGCCTCAGGCGCGTAGGTGACCTGGGCGTCAAAATTTTTTATTTTTTTTTTAAAACAGCCCAAACCCAAAACGACGTCGTTTTGGGCAGTTTTTTTATTTGTATTTGTATTTTTATTTTTATTTTTATTTATAAAATTCATGCTAATTTTATGTTTCTGACATAGTTTCTATTAGTTTACTATGATTTTATGATGTGAATTCAAGAAGTATATATATATAATATTAGTTTACTATGATTTTATGATGTGAATTCAAGAAGTATATATATATAATATAATACTTTGTCAAACCATCAAGCAATCAAATATTGGACTATTATTATTAGTTCTTGAATTCACATCATAAAATCATAGTAAACTAATATTTGACTATTTTATATATATATTAAGTATTAAAATAATTTTAGGTACCGTGAAGCTATCACCTCACGCTTCGAGGCTTTCGCCTAGGCGAGGGTATCCATGAAACGCCTTGGCTTTGCCTTTGCCTTTTGAAACATTGATATGTATTTATGAATCATATAGTTTTTGCTTAATTGTTGATATTGTACTTGCAATTTGGCATTTACACATTTTTTCCTGTCTCAGAGTGCTGGACATCAAAAAGGTTATGAGCAATTTGACAAGGTTCTTGTGGGTCTATTAAGAAGAATACTAGATAATAACAAGCGGGTGCAAGAGGCCGCGTGCTCTGCTTTTGCAACTCTAGAAGAGGTTCTTATATAAATGTAGTCCAGTTCTTCCAATAATGTTGTTTAGCTATTACTTATCTGGTTTTAAGTAATGATTATTTATAACCTGCAGGAGGCAGCAGAAGAGTTGGCACCGCGTTTGGAAATGATTTTACAACACCTTATATGTGCTTTTGGGAAATATCAGGTTTCTTCCTACCTTTACCATAGAGTTTCTTCAATTTGGACGTGAAGAGATTAAAAACTGATTTTTCCCATTCTTTAGTTGATTATATATAACATTTCCATATTGTTATTCAGAGGAGGAACCTCAGAATTGTATACGATGCTATTGGAACTCTAGCAGATGCTGTTGGTGGAGAGTTGAATCAGGTATTTTGAATGATGAGTTATTAAGTTTATCAAATGCGAATGATTGCGGTGAAAGATTGTGCCATTTGACTGTAGTATTGCTTTGCAGCCCACTTATCTTGAAATTCTGATGCCACCATTAATTGCAAAGTGGCAACAACTTTCAAATTCAGATAAAGATCTGTTTCCATTGCTAGAGTGCTTTACTTCTATATCACAGGTACATATCGTTGTTTCTTAGTTGTCTTTTGATTGTTTTCTTTTTTTAGGTGTAATTTAACCCACTACATGTGTATATATGTAAGGCACAATGAAAGAAAAGTAATTTGTATTACTCTTTATTAGTGGTTACTGGTTGGTAGATGGAATCATGAAGTTTGGATAGAGAATATGATTAGGGACGACTTGTTTAAAGTGTCATTGCCAGGAATAATAACTTTTTCGCCCTTTGGCTAAAAAAAAGAAGATCAAATCTCGTGGTTCTAGGAACATTATCTGCCTGGGAAGTAACTGAAGTGCATTTTATTGTTACTCTTGTTATTGTCTTTTGTACATGTGACATGTATGTCCATAGATATTAATTTTTCTCATTTTAATAATGAGTACTCCATGAGCTAACAGCCTGAAGTAACATTGATTTGAAAAATAACATTAAGTGTTACATCTAGTGGGTACAAAGCTTGATTTGTTTTCTTATTTACAGGCATTGGGTGCCGGGTTCTCTCAGTTTGCTGAACCTGTATTCCAGAGATGCATAAGCATCATCCAGTCCCAACAACTTGCAAAGGTTCAGGCAAAGGTTCATTCCTGATCTTTTGATTGTACGTGAATTACGTGATAAGAATGACCCTTTCACTAATTCTGTTTTCTTATGTAGATAGCTTCTGTTTCTTTTACTAGGCTGACGTTATATCTGTTTACTTCTACCATGTGCTTTCTACAAGTGACTTCTAGGCCATCTTAGTAGTGTCAAATGTCCATCTTAATGTGTTCCTTTTCTAGTTTGAAAAAGATGGCTATGTGGAATGTCTCATATATTGTAGGGTTACATATACACACCATAATATGATGTTCTATTAAAAAGTATATCTTGACTGCCTCTTAATGTTTTCGAAGGGGGGAGTAAGAGCGTTCTTGCTTTCAAGTCATAGCTTAATTTGTATCTCTTGAAGTTGAAATTGGGGAAATTTGTATGTGTTGATTCCTAAATAGCTCGTCATGCATATGTGACATCAAAAGGCATAATATTTATCCTGTGATTCATAACTGTATTTGAGCATTGCCATTCAGAGAAATCAATTTATACGCGATTACCTCAATACGTCTGTCTGGAAACTGTGGAAGCCCCAAATGTTCTCAAGTCTCACTACATTCTGTATGCACCACCTTTGGTATCTCTATTATAAGTGGTTTTTTATTTTCTTTTCCTTTAGGCGGTGGTAGGAAACATAAACTTTTAAAAATGAGAAGGGTTCGAAGCAAAACCTTTATCAAACCCTAGTAAGTATCAAGTTACGCTAACTCAAAACACTTGCTATACTAAAGGTCCTTAGATAGATGTCTTTGATCCTTGTAAATGTCTCACTAGTTTTTAAAGTTTGTATGTAGTCCCTCGGGTGCCTTTAATATATTTCTACACGAAATGCTTGATTCTTGAAAAATATGTACATTGGTGGTTCAACTTGCAAGTTCACTTGAGAAAATGTTATGGACTTCTTTTGCAGGTCAATCCTGTACCCTCCGGGGTCCTGTATGATAAAGAATTTATTGTTTGCTCTCTTGATCTGCTTTCTGGACTTGCGGAAGGTCTTGGCAGTGGGATAGAGAGTTTGGTATTCTTCTTTCTCCAAGTTTCTTTATCAAGAATAAATATGGGATAATGGTATTTTTCATTATTAAGGTTCTCTGCCTTAATTCTTTCTTTTCAGAATTTTATATATTCGGTTCCTAGAAAGGAATTTGCCGAATGTTTTCCCAGGGTTTGTGCATCGACCTCTCTATAGTGTTTCAAAACTAATGCAGCATCTCCTCTGAAAATTACATGGATCCACTCTTATTCAGTAGTCCATATTACTTCCCCTTTTAATGCTTTAGCCTGTTCCATTGTTCAATTACAATATAGCTTGCACATAGAAATGGATTTTCATGTTTTCTCATTTGCTCTGCTCCAGGTTTTGCAAAGCAATTTGAGGGACCTGCTTTTGCAATGTTGCACGGATGAGGCTTCGGATGTCCGACAGAGTGGATTTGCACTACTTGGGGATCTTGCAAGAGTAAGTTGAGAATATATCTACCCAATGATATTTAATTTCTTCAGGTTGGGTTTCTGCCGCATCTGTGTGCATAATTTGAGAACTTAGATCTAGTAACTTCCCCGAGGAGGAAACTACTAAATAGCACAAGGCTGCAAGGCTACTGTAGTGGAAGATACCAATGCTGCAAGGCTACTGTAGTGGAAGATACCAATAGCTGTTAATTTATCTGTGAATATATTTTTTAATGCCTAACCGTCGTGTCTATGATTTGAGTAGGTATGCCCAGTTCATTTGCAACCTCGTTTGCCAGAATTTCTTGATATCGCAGCCAAGCAACTGGTATGTAAAAATTATCCGATGATTGTTAGTATTGCTCTTGGTAGTCATGACTCATGATTAATTGATATATTGTGGTACAGAATACTCCTAAGCTGCAAGAAACTGTTTCAGTTGCAAACAATGCATGTTGGGCCATTGGAGAGTTAGCAGTTAAGGTAAACATTTCCATTCACAATGGAGTATTCCCAATACCACATTAAAGTCTGGTTGTACAGTCATGCCGTGATGTTGGGTAGATATTAGATTTAGATTGTAAAGCTTCAGCCGAGATTTTTTGCAATTTAATGACTTGAAAATTTGTGGTTGATTGCACTCTTTTTAGATGATTATTATAAGTGCATAATGTTATCTCATCTATGGGAGGTCATGGAGTCTGCCATCATATTCCCATGCTTTGGTAAAGGGGCACAGAACTTTTTTCAGCTTTGTGTATATATCTACTTTAGACAAGCAGAGAGAGCTCTACATAAATAGTGCTGTATGTTTATTACACGCTGGTCGTTTATTTTTCTAGGTGATGATAGACGGTGGGGATTTTATTAAATTCTGTATTCTTTTCTACATATAAGCAAAGCTGATTCCGTGCACAAACACATGGTTTGAAGTTCTGAGCAAACTTTTGTTATCAACACACACACATACACATGCATGTGTCTGTTCATATAGTCGGGTTGGTTTCTTATGTTTCTTTGAATTTCAGGTTCGTCAAGAAATTTCTCCAATTGTTCTGTCAGTTATTTCTTGCTTGGTTCAAATCCTTCAACACGCAGAGGTGATTTCTTTTCCATTATAATTGCAATATGTACCATGGAGGATGTGCCATCTTATAATTGAATCTCTTGATGCTGATCAGGAGCTGAACAAGTCACTAATTGAGAACAGTGCTATCACCCTTGGGAGGATTGCGTGGGTCTGTCCAGAGCTTGTGGCTCCCCATATGGAGCATTTCATGCAACGATGGTGCATTGCTTTGTCAATGTAAGTTCTGTATAACTACATATGGCATATTAATCACAGCACTCAAGTAGCGCACCACCAGTAGTTGTCACATCCCGGCCCGGGCCCCCACCACATCTCGGGTACGCCTCCGCCGTAGCACGATATTATCCGCTTTGGGCCCTGACCACGCCCTCACGGTTTTGTTTCTGGGAACTCACACGAGAACTTCTCAATGGGTCACCCATCATGGGAGTGCTCTCGCACGCTACTCGCTTAACTTCGGAGTTCCGATGGATCCCGAAGCCAGTGAGCTCCCAAAAGGCCTCGCGCTAGGTAGAGATAGGAATATACATATAAGGCTCACAGGATCCACTCCCCTGGGCGATGTGGGATCTCACAATCCACCCCCCTTAGGAGCCCGACATCCTCGTCGGCACACACACGGCCAGGGTTAGGCTCTGATACCAAATTGTCACATCCCAGGCCGGGCCCCCACCACATCCCGGGCCGGGCCCCCACCACATCCCGGGCACGCCTCTGCCGTAGCACGATATTGTCCGCTTTGGGCCCCAACTACGCCCTCACGGTTTTGTTTCTGGGAACTCAGACGAGAACTTCCCAATGGGTCACCCATCATGGGAGTGCTCTCGCGCGCTACTCGCTTAACTTCGGAGTTCCGATGGAACCCGAAGCCAGTGAGCTCCCAAAGGGCCTCGCGCTAGGTAGAGATGGGAATATACATATAAGGCTCACATGATCCACTCCCCTGGGCGATGTGGGATCTCACAGTAGTAGTAATATAGATTATTATAAGTAATGTGTATTGTCCAGTTTGACGATTGGGCAATGGACAATACACTTTCTCATATTGAAGTTAAGAGACAAGATGAATGCTTGAGAAACTATATTGTCCACTTTTCTTTGAAAATGTGTCAGTGATTCAAGTATTATGATATAACAATGGTCTGCTTCTGACATGCAAAAGTGTTTGTAACAGGATACGTGATGATATAGAAAAGGAGGATGCCTTCCGAGGTCTATGTGCTTTGGTATGCATCTGCTTTTCTCGATTTTTCTTTTCCATGTATGTGCCACATGAATTTCCATTTACACTTTAGCTTGGATTTCGTTAACTTTTCAGGTTAGAACCAATCCATCCGGAGCATTGAATTCACTCATTTATCTTTGCAATGCTATTGCAAGTTGGCATGTAAGAATCTTACCATTCTCATCTTAGATGTATGAGTGTTTGTGTTTTTGTACAAGCTTAAAGTTGTGATTTGTTATGTTGTATAGGAAATAAAGAGCGAAGAGCTTCATAATGAAGTTCACCAGGTGTTGCATGGTTATAAGCAGGTTAGTGTTGCTTTTTGAGATAATGAAATTGTTATTTACTTATTTTTTATTTTTCGTGGAAATAAACACAAACAATATGAAACCTCGCCAAAAATATTTAAGTTTCATAGTGGGAGAAAATTTTCATTTTGAGATAGATGATGCAGAATAAGCCCAACATATTTTGATTATTTGTTTCAAATATATAATCTGGCAGATGCTTGTGAATGGTGGAGCGTGGGACCAGTGTATGTCTGCCTTGGAGCCACCAGTGAGGGAAAAGCTTTCAAAAATATACCAAGTGTAGTATTGTATGCATAGCTGATGTATTGTACCACCTGGCTCTCTCCTCTTATCAGATCTTACCAGAGCTCTGTATTGCGTCCAAACTGTTGATTTTGTGCATCACGATTGCATTGTGGTCATGATTTTTACCAGCCAAGTCCAAATTTTCAGTTCCATCTTTTTTGTGAAAGTTTTGTTGTTGACTCAAATGAAAGCTTGAAGTTAGCCTGGAATTGGTCCGCACAGCACATGGCTGGACAAATGATTCTGCATAGGCTTCGGACGATGTGGTGTACAGGGGTGCAGCTGTCCGAGCTGAAGGTATGTTTCTTCTTGTTGTCTTGTATTTAAAGAGAGGCAAGAAGTAACTCGTTCCCGTCTTGGATTAATAGATTTTACATGTTAGATTTAGAGTTTTGCACAATTCTGGAGGTTAGGGTTTGTGTCGGTGATTCCCGCAGATTTTGTACCAGGGGGGGGGGGGGGGGGGGGGTTTCACATTTAGCTATTAGAATTTTGCATAAAGTTTTCCATTGTTTCGTATATTGTTCAGAAAGCTGTAAACTTTATATTTGAGGATGGAACACAGTTTATTCTTGCTGTGTTAAGCAGCTGTGATATGTGAAACGGCCGAACACTAAAATGTTCTGTAATGGTTTGCCTCGCGATTTGATTTGAGTGTGTTCTTTGTTTGGATTCGACATTCATCATATTCTCGTAATCTTCTCCATTTCATCTAAATTTTACGTGTTATAATATCGGCAAGGTTTTTGGATGGAGATTCCTCGTTTGAGTTACAAGGTAAAATGCATCGACGGCAAGAGTCTAGGTTATGGTTTATGTGATGCAAATTTTGGTGAAGCGCATACTCGAACTCGTTTGGAAATGCTTTTATAACACTTTTTATGGTCACAATTTCAGGGTCTCTCTAGAGAAGCACTTTTTGGATCATGAAAGAGATCTATTTCACAACTTCAAAACATCTAGGTCAAACACTTTAATTTGTAATAAAAATTCAACATGTTTCTAATGAAAGCACCTATGGCATAAGTGCTTATGAAAGCATTGGGAGCAAGGTACGAGCCATTTAGGTTGGACCTATTTGGAAGTGCTATATCTAAACTAAAAGCATTAACAGTTAAGAGTGTTTTTGACGATGTTTAGTCAAGAAATTTAAGACGAACATGGATTACAAAAGCACTTTTTCATTAAGGACTTCATAACGTCTTTCCTTTTTAATTTCTTTTTTAGGAAGACTAATCCATGGTCCATAATGTCACTATTAGCTCCAAAAATATAGGCTATGAATGCGATAACTGGAAAGTAGACGACATGTAAATCTATCAATACTTGTCGCACAAGTACAAACCCAGCTAACTCTGGAGGGAAGCTCCAATTCAAAACCAATAAAGAAGAAAACAAATTTTGAGGATAGATGATGAATCCCTGAAACAAAAGAAAAGAAAAAAAAGAGACAAATAAACCACTAAACCAAATAGATCATCGGCTGGTTGAAATTGCTCGTTCGGGTTTTCACCAACAAAATTAGCTTATAATGATTCAATTACCAGCATTTTGAGCCTCATTGCTACTAGACGCAAGCATACATAAAACAATAGTGAAGGTCTATCTTGTTTGATAAGTATCTTTAATTGCTAAATGAATAGGGTACACTATGATAATGTGCAGATTATGCTAAAACGGCACTCACATAATTTGGTGTGTTGTTTCGATAACAACCCACCAAAGGGGCGATGTTCCAAGGATTGTGCAATGTAGTGTCTCCAACAGATGAGCTCGGTCATAATTCTGGTATTGATACTTGATCGTACTTCTGGTGATCAGGGGGTTCGCCTGAGAATCAAAGCCAACAGATAGCTGAGGGCAGAGTCCGTTGATGAAAGTGCCACGATGAGTAGTGCCACAAGAACAAGAGTAAGTGTAGCAGTTTTAAGCTGCACAGAATCAATAAAACAACATCAGATTTGAACTACCAGAAATTGTAATCACTTTTGAACTCAATGAAAGATGGAGAAATAAGTATTCACTGGTTGACTTTAAAAGATAGCAAAGTCACAAAGCAGATTCAAATTCTACATCTTTCAAGTGTAGTTTTTGTTTTGCGCATACTGTGCTGCGGAAGCCTGGCCATTCGATGTACTTCAGCTGACGAGGCTGTTCAACCAGAAAAACGAATAACGATCTCAACCCCCTAAAAGAAGTAGAAAAACTTCACCCAATCAATTAATGATAATTGCAACGTTTTTTTTTATCACATATGATAATAGTACTTAGGCAAGACCACCAATTTGTGTTCCTAGTTATCAAAGGCTATTGACAAATATATGATCTGATAGGGGAATTACCACACTGCTTCTTTGACAAGAGTTAAAAAGTAGGGCTCCTGAGGTGAATCGTCATCAATTCTCAATTGACGATGATCCCCTCCCACAGACGCAGCGCATATGGTGCCAACACGACGTGCAGTCAAATATTGAATCCCTCTTCCTCCTCTAACAATCTGCGATAGCAAAGCTCTATCCTCAATATGCAAGCATCCACAAGATAATTGGACACAGCATAAAATCCAAAACAAAAAGAAGATAAAATTACCCTTCTTGATGTTACTGAAACATCATTGCAGTTATCGATTTTGGCCCCATTACACTGTCTGATTCCAAACAGTAGTTTAGCATGACTGGAACGATGAACCAAACCTGTAATGTGGCAGATAAAGAAAGGAAAATGCAGATTCAGTAAAATTTCCAACCAATTAATATCCAAGAGAAACAAG
Organism: Heteromeles arbutifolia; assembly: GCA_024362995.1. Taxonomy (NCBI): domain Eukaryota; kingdom Viridiplantae; phylum Streptophyta; class Magnoliopsida; order Rosales; family Rosaceae; genus Heteromeles; species Heteromeles arbutifolia. The sequence continues at coordinate 20,019,870 of JANCRC010000004.1, read as the reverse complement.
AAGAGTCCAGGGATAGTAACCTGAACAGCAGCTTGCCACCAACTGCGAAGCAGCCGCCATCCTAGGTCAAATTTGAAACAAATTATGAGAAACAAAACACAAACTGACATCCATATACCAATGGCAGCAGTGCTTGCTTACACACAATCACGCAATTTGAGTCCTAAAATCTACCATCAACAACAACACAATAAAAACCCACAACCCAAAATAATTAATAACAAAACAACCCCCAAACAAATTTTCAATTGGGTTTCTTATTTATTTATTCAAATTTAATCTTATTGCAAATTCTTAGCCACCCCATCCCCAAATACTCAATTTTCTTTCAAATGTAGAATGTTTAGGTAAAGAAAACCAGGAAGCTACTGTACCTAACAAAATCTAAAATGTCACCAAATCTTCAATCAAAAATTAGTTTCTGGCAATCAAAATTAGGGCTGGTTCGGTATGGGATTCCAAACCAAAAATGGGATTCCGAATCCCGAATCGAACATTTTGGGACGAAAATCTGAAGACCGATCCTAAACCGAATTTTCGGTATTCCCGAATTTCGGGATTCCCAAAATATTTTTGGGATTTCGGTACCGTTTCGGGATTTCAATTCAATAGGAATTTGCCTTCTTGTTAATGAAAGGCCGTGATTAATTCAATTCAAACCTGCAGAAATCGAACATACAAATCCATAAATCGAATAGGAGAAATTGACCATGCAAATCCAGAAACCCAATCAATCAAATCCACATAAAATTAATCTAGAAATCCAAATCCAGAAATAATCAAAATCCCTAATTCAACATGCATCCTAAATAGAAAATTAATCCCCAATTTGTAAATCCACATTTGAACCCTAATTTAGAGAGAGTTTCAAAGAGGATAGAGAGGGAAATGGGTCAAGGCCAGAGACAAGAGAGCTTCTTACAAAATGGGGCTCTCGGCAGTAGCTCGTTCCTATCTCTGCTTCCCGAAGACTGCTTCTCTCTACCTCAAGAATCAAAACCAAAACAGAAGGCCAAACGCCTTATTTTTCTTCTTTGTGCTTTTCTCCCAAACCGACAAGGCATCACCATCCCATGCCCTTTCCTTTTTATTTTATTTTTGTGCCTCTGCTAGTGGGACCGAAAGGCTCCTGTTTTTTTAATTTTTTTTTTCTTTGTTCTTTTGTAGCGCTAGGAAGTAGGAGCCAAAAGTCAAAGGAAAGCAAAGATTTCGGGATTTCGGGATTACCAAACAAATGAAATCTGGAAACCAATCCCATACCGAATATTTCGGTATTTTTTGGTACGGGATTATCAAAGTTCGGGATGGTTTCGGTTTATGGAATTTTCGATTTGGGTTCTAGATTTTTTCAGTTTGGTTTGGAATTTTCGGAAATTTTTTCCAGCCCTAATCAAAATTTGAATTTCACAATAAATTCACGAAGTACGTAGAAAGCCTCCTATGTAGACCTGTAAACGGGTCGGGTTTACTGGGTTTGGATCGGGTTCAACCCGACCTGTTAATTTAATGTGTCACCCGAATTCGACCCGTTTCATCCGTTAGTTTTTTTTTTTTTAATTAACTGATTATTGACTCCAGTAAAAGAACCATGGAAACACCAAGTTTTAAGGGCAATTGAGAATTCTATATCGCATTCCAAAACAATAAAATCGTTTCTTGGACCGAGAGCAGGTTTGGGATAGCATTTCTATATACAAATCTCCAGAAACAGTAATAGTAGCAAGAGGAAATTTCCAGAAAACACGAAAACAATGCTTTCAAATTGCTGAATTTCTACAACGAAATGGTATTTCTACACGAAAACACCTCTTGATGAACAGATACAGACCTTAATTTGAAACCTGGTCTTCTTCTGAGCACGTGATTTCTTGAAATCCAGATACTGCAGCAAGAACTTAAAGCAAGATTAACAACTAATCAGACGTTAATCCCAAGCTAATCCTAAGGATAAACCTTTAATCATCTCCAAACATAGATTCTGAACCAAATGCACAATTATAGTACTAATACTAACTATGAAATTTGATGGATTAAAAGCAAGATTAACAACAAATGCATGGTAATAATCGAGAATTAAAGAAGAATGGCAGAGAGAGAACTCAAAGTTCGAACCTTTATCCAAACCATTTTCTGCTTTAGTTTCAGAAGAACCCAGAAACAAAAACATAAGAAATCGGATCCAAAACAACAAAAAAACCCATATTTTAGAGAGAGAGAGAGGATTACCAGGAGCAATCTTTGAGGGAAGAAGATAAGGAAGATAACCGGAGGTCCGGAGCTAGAAGGGAAGGAGCACACGGGTCTCTCAGAGCAACTGCGTGAGAGAGTGGAGATGGACTGAGGTCTGAGGGTTTTATATTAGGACTATTGAAATTACACAAAAGTCCTCCATAAACAGGTGAAACGGGTGATTAACGGGTTTCACCCAAAATGACCCGTTATTTAACAAGTGATTAACAGGTCGACCCGTTAACCACCCGACCCGTTTATCACTCACCCAAAAACTAATTTTAACGGTTCGGGTCGGGTCGGGTTGAAAATGCTAGGTCTACTTCTACGGAGCGAACCCTAGTAAGATAGCACCCGAAACGCACCGTTTTGCTCTACCTAAGTGAGAGAGAAGAGGTGGTGCTTACCTGCTCAACCTGGTCGATCTGGTTCGCGCGCGCACACACACACTGTCGTTAGTTGTTTAGATAGAGAAGGACGATATCAAAAAAATGAACGACAATTGGACTGCCACCGTTTTGTTTCGCCTTCTGCCAACGCGCAACGTTGTAACTAGTTGATGAGTAAAATAGGATATCAAATTTAGGACTCATTTGACAAGTCCTTTTAAACGACGAAAAACGTTTTTAGATAAAATATTTTTGGAACCAAACGTTAGTAAACTGCAAGTTAATTTTGAAAAAGTTCTTGAAGTGCTTCCAACAATAAGCACAAAACTAATACTTTTAGCAGGAAACACTTCAAGTGCTTTTGGAATCTAAAAACATTTTTCAGTCATTTCAAAGCACTTGCAAACAAACCATTAGTGAATGGTTAGGTTTGAGATTTTTGATAAATAATAGCATTAGTGGGTGAAATTTCATGTACAATTTAATTTGAAATCAAGTTTGATAAAAACTAACTTTGGGGGAATGTTGCTTTTGTAGGTATTAGGATTGTTTTAGGTTTGATTATGAGCTAGTTTGTATTGTTGTGATTTTTAAAAAGAAATTGTTTTTGTTGTTTTGTGAGAATAAACAGCTGTAAAATAAAGTTATTGAGTGTTTGTCAAACTTTTTTCTTTTGTTGTTGTAAAAGTGCTTAAAAAAAGTGTCTGAGTGTTTAATAAACTTTTATATAAATGTTGTGATATGTTAAATGACTGAAAATGATATTGTATTTAATGTAATATAATTATTGTCAAGAAAATAATGTAGGGGTTAAGATTGTAATTTTGTAAAATATGTGGTTGTATACTTGCTATTTGAAAATTTCATTAAACGGGCGCTGATCACCATGCTTGGAAAAAAAAAAACACTTGTTTTAGAAGCATGGTCCCTTCTATACTTTTCTATTGTCATTGACATCAGTTTTTTTAAAAAGCAATTTTTTGTTTGTTTAACCAAACATATTTGACGTTTCAAATTTTTTAATAAGCTTTTTTTTTTAAGCACCACAATCCCAACCCAGCTATATATATTAGTTAAAATTGAGGGAATGTGATTTTTGTGAATATTAAGTTGATTATGTATTATAAAATTCAAGTTGTGCATGCCTTTACTTAATATATTCACCATCTAACTATCATATATAATATTCTCTCCTTTTAGTTGCAAATATAATCGATAGATGACGAATGTATGAAATAAATGCACATGTACCATGATTAATCTCAAATTTTTGTTTGAATATGTAATCTCAATTGAAAATTGTCGAAAAAATAAAATAAAATAAAATGTTTCATTGAAAGTCCCGACTTCGATTCGTCTTTTTCCTTATGTATACAATGCTTACGAATAACCAGTTATGTGCTTCTTATAGAAAGCACTTCAAGTGCTTTTTGAAGATTAACTTGCAATTCCACTAAGGTTTGATTTTAAAATATTTTCTCTAAAAACGCTTTCAGTCATTTAAAAGGACTTTCTAAACGATGAGAAAGAGAGAGCAAGAGTGGAAAAATTGTTATTAATATAGGGGGTGCTATCCACATACCCCTTTTTACTTCTCTTACACATTTTTAATTTCCGATCATCGGATCGAATGAATTGAAGAAGATCAAATACCAGAAATTAATAAGAGATGTGTGAGAAGTAAAAAGGTGTGTGTGGATATCACACACATTAATATAATCATGTGTTCAATCCTAATGTAACCTTCACTTATTTATTCAGGAGAGATCTTCAAACCAAAACCTAAAGGGCATGAGCAAATTTTAGGCACGTTTCAAAGGCTTACAGAGGAGAGTCGAACTTGAAACCTCTTCTATCAAAAGAAACATATATATACATACATATACATATACATATATATATATATATACACACACACACTAGAAATATGGCCCGCGTGTTGCTGCGGGATTAGAAACTGTATGAAAAAATATGTTTCAAAGCTATAATATATTGTTACAGAATGTTAATGTTATCTACGCTGAAAAATGTTTGATCTTTTTGAAAGAATTTTCACATGAAGAGCATAAATTGAGTGAATGAAGCTCTTGGAATTCTTTGAACCACTCTATGAATAGCATTACCTATGAATGATTGATTGTGTAACACAAATTAGTAAAAGAGTGTAACTTTCATATGCATAATTCAAACTTCTACACATTTATCCATATTTACCTATTGTTAGAAACTGCTAAGATAACAATTGGTATCACATAACTGGTATGCTAAGATAACAATTGGTATCATATAATTGGTATGCTATTAACATAATGAATTCCGTTCAGCAAAAAAATGATATGCAATTTTAATGTACGATGCTAAAGAAGCTCTATAAGAGTAGCCGGGTCCTCTGTGCTTTATCCATCAAAGTGTCACATCCCGGCCCGGGGTGGATCATTTCCCGGGCCCGCTCCACCACCGTAGCACGATATTGTCCGCTTTGGGCCCCGACCACGCCCTCACGGTTTTGTTTCTGGGAACTCACGAGCAACTTCTCAGTGGGTCACCCATCCTGGGCGTGCTCTGGCCCCCTTCTCGCTTAACTTCGGAGTTCCTACGGAACCCGAAGCCAGTGAGCTCCCAAAAGGCCTCGTGCTAGGTAGGGATGAGAATATACATTTAAGAATCACTCCACTGGGCGATGTGAGATGTTACAAAAGGCATTGCAACTATAGATCCTGAAAACTATAAAAATCCATCTAGTCAGGAGACAAAATTCAATAGTTATGGGTAAGGTGAATATGGAATCACGAATGTAAGATGTACTTGACAAATTTGCAAATTCATTACAATTTCATAAAAAATACTAAAACTCAAGATCTTAAATTCATAAAATATCCAAAATTTGATAAGTTTGTCAAAATAAGTATTGATCATAACAATAGCATTGAAATTGAGTTCTTTTGTTGCCAATATTTTTCCAACAACCAAACAGATGAAAGTATAGATAATGAAACAATCAATTCAATCAACGGCATTGATTCAATCTCTATGACAACAAAGAAGACAAACAATTGATATTGTTGTAGGTGATTTTAAATGAAACGAAGAACGTTGTCTTACATAGTTGGAAACAGGTGATACGAAATCCATCATCTATGTATCCTGCACAATATTACGGAAGTAGCAAAAACCAATCCTCACAGATGACAGTAAAATAATAAGAAGCAGCAACCTACTGTCAAGTAAGAATTTTAGTTCATACAACTTCAATCAGGCACATGCTTAAAGTATTGAAGCAGCCAGTGGTTCCTATAAATCTTCTTTACATCACTTTCAAGTTTCAATCAGCTATGCTTCACCACATTTTGGCCATTAAATATGGGTAAACATTATTATGCCCTAACTTTAGTTAACCGGGTCATTTTTATCATCTAGACTCTTGAATGGCACATGGAATTGAGTTTCAAATAGCCTGCACAAATTTTCAATTCAGAAATCTTCACTTGTAAGTTGTAACACCTTCAATTACGAGACAACAGTTATTAAAAAACTATCGCGGTGAATTCTTAAATGGTTTTGAAAAGAATTTTCCCTTCATCCAAGCTAGCACCTAAGTTCCAGTCTTGCACCCAGGTTGAAAAAAACCATAATGGCTGAGGTGCATTTTAGCAGAAGTTAATGAAAATTGTAGTACCTAAAATAACAAATGCATGGTTCAGTACAAATAATCACATAGATCAGCAGTCCCATAGGGAATCATTTAAAAATTATATCATATAATTGAAATTGCAAAACTGGAAGTAAACCCTTGCTTGACGAAGGTCATATATTTTCCATGAATTGCTAGCACTTGTGCTTCCATGTTTCTGATATCTATGTAACCGAAAGGAAAAGGTCGAGGGAGGGGGGGTGGAGAGATAAGTGAAATAAGACAACTATGACATCCTTACAAAGTTATTGCACTATGTCGATGGTCTGGAAAGCTTAATACGACAACATATCTAGTAGGTCTCAATGCATGCAAATAACATGGCTAGAGAAGTATTGGAGAACTTTAAAAATTAAGCAATCAGTTCTTTCAAAAGAAAATATGCAAGATCTTATCATAAGGAAAAGCATAAAGCAATACCAACCTTGCTCCTTTTGATCGTCTTGCACAGATCGCACAACAGTGCCAACAATTCTTTTAAAGAAAGATCTAGCTTTTAAAGGGTGTTTTAGGAACCATTGTTCGACGATTAATGCAAGTTTTATGAAATTATTGATTGTTTTTCATATTTAATTTTCACAAAAACTTGCTACCACTTAAGATAAAATCCTTTGCAACATATATAGCAGGAAACACCAAGTCATCCAACACCATCCAAAACAACATAACAAAGACACCAAAATCTTAAAATAAATATAAAAAAAAATCCCACATTTTCAACTTTCACACTATAGAAAACACAACTTCACAATATTTAAAAAAAAAAAAATTTGTTGCTGAAAATGCTAAAAGGAAAAAACTGAAATTATTTACCTTGAGCATAAATGGCTTCGAAGATGCACACAGAAGCCCCAAAAAATGAAGAGCAAAGTGCCCTAAAGCAAAAAAAAGAAGCAAATCATTCAACTAAACGACAATCTAAGGATATAAACAAAACATCCAAAATTACAAAAACTAAATTCCAAAAAACATAGAGCAATGTGTTCTGAAATGAAAAACACAAACAAATCATACACCCAGACATCGGATCTAACGATATAAAGAAAACACCCAGAATTAAAAAAATAAAATAAAATTCATGCAAAAATCCCACTTGAACATGGAAAAAAAAAAAATTAAAACAGCAATACTATAAAGGTTAAAAAAAAACTCACCACCAAACAGAGATGGACCTTGGAGGTAACAAATCCACACTGATAAAATCGAAAGACCAACAAAATGGGTACTGACCCAGGGATTTTATACGCAAGATGCAGTAACTATTTATTTTTCCAAGGGTTTTTAACGTAAAAAATTTGCACAGATGATGATTTGGCTGAGAAAAATGAGAAAGATGAGAAGATCGAAAACGAAGAAAAAGAGGGCTTGAGAGAGAGAAAGGCAGGCGGAAAAACCATGAAAATGAGGAGAGAGAGATGTGAGGGATGAGGGATGAGAGATGAGAGATGAGAGAGGGGGGACAGATGGGAGAGGCAGAGAGTAAGGCCATCTCCAACCGAAGGGTCCAGAGGGCCAGAGGGCCGAAAATAGCCCGAAAACCGTCTCCAACCGAGGGCTAGGCCAGAGGGCTCTGGAATCTGGGAGGGCCCCACGAAATCGGAGAGGGCTAGAGGGCTGGAGGGTTGGCTGCATGCAACCGGCCAGCCAGCCCGGGGCTGGCCATTTTTTTTTTAATGTTTTGTTATTTCTATCGGTTATAACTGCAGAAATAATATTAGTGTCGGTTATAACCGACACTAATAGCAATATATGGTCTAATGGCTAGTTTTCAAATTGCTATTAGTGTCGGTTATAACCGACACTAATAGTGATTTATATATTACGGCTAGTTTCCAAATTTTTTATGAATTTAAACCTTTTTTTTTTCTTTTTTTTTCCCTATAACTTCCTATAATTTCTATTTTACAAAATTTGCTTCAATTTTTTTTTAAATTCTTTTTTTTTCTATAACTTCTATTTTAAAAAATTTGTTTCATATATTTTTTTTAAATTCCATTTTGTTCCTATAACTTCTATTTCACAAAATTTGTTTCATTTTTTTTTTCAATAACTTTCTATAACTTCTTATTTTTTTCTATAACTTTCTATACTCCTACGATGGCGGATGATGATGTTGATTATGGATATTAAATATAAGTTGTTGTAGTTTTTAAATTTAATTTGTCGTTTTTAAATTTTAGTTGTAGTTTTTAAATATAAGTTGTAGTTTTTAAATTTAAAGTGTTGTTGTTTTTAAATTTAAGTTGTTGTAGTTTTTAAATTTAAATAATAAATTATGTTTGGCCCTATGGCCCTTTGGCCCTCGGTTGGAGACGGTTTTTTGTGACAGGGCTAAAACAAGCCCTCTGGCCCTCTGGCCCTCGGTTGGAGACGGAGGCAAATATGGCCATGTACTGTTCATTAAAATATTAATATCTTGAAGAATCTTGGAAGGCCAGAGGCCTAAAATGAGCCCTCTGGCCAGCCCTCGGTTGGAGATGGCCTAATGAGGGATGAGAGAGGGTGACGATGTCGGGAAGGCTGTGCAAAAGAAGAAAGGCAACGGGCAAGCTGGCATAAAACAGGGGCAAGCACGTGGGATAGAAGAGCACTAAACCGGCTTCTAACAATTTTTAATAGGAAAAATTTGTATTCGGTCCCTCGTTTTTACTGTTTATTGACTGATACCTTATTAGTTCTCAAATTTTGATTCAAGTTCCTAGCATTAATGTGATAATGAATTTACAGGTTTATTGACACACCCCGACCCGGAATGTCCACTAGGACTCCGAATTGAGTTGTGCTGGCCGACACCTGGAAGGTGACGAAGCCATAAAGTGATGATATGGAAGAATGTGAATAAATTTAAACCTAAAGGTACCTAACTATCAGAGTGCGCTGTCAGTGGGTATAGACCCATTTCACACGCGTTGTCAGAGCATAAGTAAAGTACAGTAGTGTGGGTGAGGATCATACCCTCAGAAGTAGCCACCTGAACTGAGATATGCCACGAGTCCTTGTCGATAAAGAAACTATGCTATTAGAACCTGGAGGGGTGCAAAACAAAAAGCGTGAGTGGGCAAAAACAAAGTTTTATCAAAATCATTTCGATATGAAAGTTGTAACCCCTCTCTGTAAAACAAGTATACTTCCCAGAAAAATATATATACGTACTAATACCGAAAACCATGTATCAGTCAATCTCATCAAATAAGCAATGCCATGCCCGAATGAACCATAATCAATAATCAACATATACCAAATACCATCAAATAATCAGGTGATATCTCAACTCAAATCATGCCGGCAATATATATATATATATATATATATATATATATATATATATCAATCAGCCGGAGTCACCTCTAGTGACCTGTACGGCTGAATCTATGGCTCCTCAATCAATCCTCAATCCATCTCTCAATCAATCATCAATAATCAATAATCAGTAACCTGCACCCATGACGGAACCACCTAATGTGGTCTGTACGTCAAGCTGGGTAAATACGCCCTGTGCTACGATCACGTGAAGGCTGGCGACGAATCGCAAGTCACCTACGAGTCGGAACCACCTAATGTGGTCTGTACGACAAGCTGCCACCTGCCTTGGATCCAAGGTGAGCGTACAGTGCGGGAGGTGAACGATCACGTGAAAGCTAAGCCCTACTCGGGCGGCACAACCCCGATGTGCAGGTAATGAGCCATATAACAATCTCATCGATATCACCTTAATCATCACATCACAAACACATACTTACCTGACTTACCTGGCGCCCGCGGTGCATCAATGTATATTCACACAAATATATATAAAAATATAACTATGGCATTCGACATGGCATTCATTTCATAAAAACATTTTAAAACGCATTTCTGGGAAAAATCAATCAATTATATATATATATATATATATATATATATATATATATATATATATATATATATACTAAAAACCAAAAGCCCACTCACCTGAAGTTTGCCCAACAACTCCCTAGCACAACCCATCAAGGCATCATGACGATCGGCGCCTAGAACAATCATCAAATCATGCCTCAGAAATCATATCGATAGAATATATAACTTATATAAAACACGTCACTATGTAGTTCGATCCGGAAGATCTGCAACTCAGATTTCCAATCCGTAACTTCTCATGATTCACATTATGCTTCTAGAACAACATACTAAAGTTTCGTTATGATCCAACGGTTGGATCTCCGCCAATTTCCAAAACCGAGTGGCGATTAACCATTTATTTTATAACTTACAAATCCAATTCGGGAAGATCCATACGTCGGATTCCCAATCCGTAAGTTTCCACATTCTTCAAATATTAAGTACTACCACATATCAAAGTTTGGTGACGATCCAACGGTCGGTTCGTCGATTCATATTTTTACCTAACCCCGAATCGTAACGAATTTAGGTTCAATTGATCAATCTACGTCATCCGATTATCAAAACTGAATTCAGAACATGAAATATGGCCTAAAAATAGCATTGGCGGCTCACTGACCATGCACCGCCGTCAGCGCCGCCGCGGGTGGCGGTCGGCCGCCCCGGCTCGCTGGAAAATTCAACTTTCTCCAAAAATTACCAAAATTTGCAGAATTGAAGATCTCAAAGAGTAGAACAACTTTCATACCTGTGACCAAGGCCAATTCGGTCGATAAGAGCTCCAATTTCATCAAAACCGTACGAAACCCTTGAATTTGGTGTGATTCGATTCGACCTCCAAACTTGTTCCAACGCCTCCAAACTTGTTTGGGATTTGTTCCAGACCTCAAGAGGATGCCATGGGTGGTATTAATTGGAAGAAATTGCTCGGGATTGGATGATTCGAAGCCAAAGCCGCCGGATGCCCCCGTGGGTTTGTGGCTTCGAACTGGAAAAATGGGAAAGAAATTGGGAATTCTAACACTACATAGATGTAGGGCTCGTCAAGGGCTTTTCATGGACACCAAGATCACCCAAAACGGAGTTCGGATGAAGGAGATATGAGCGGGTCAAGGGTCCGGGTTTGCGGGTCAAGGAGAAGACCCGGTTCGTTCCCCTCCTTCTCTCCTCCCTTCTTTCTCTCCTTTCCTCTTCCTTCTATTTGCTGGTCCTTCCTCTCTCTTCTCCTCATTCCTCCATTTATTTCCCCTTTCTCTTCTTGCCTTTCCATCACAGCCATCCATTTATTTTCTTTTAATCTGGGCCGTTCACGTGGCACACCAGATTGAGCTCCAAAAATCTGGGGCTTTCTAGAAATTAATTAATTTACTAGAATACCCCCAACTTTAAACGTTAATAACTTCTTCGATATAGCTCCAAATCACGAACCGCTTGCGCCCACGCGTCCGTAGCGACGAGTACTACAAGAATATGCCAAGAAAACAAATCTTAGATGGCACGAAACAACGATTAACCTCGAACAATGCACATGCCTCAAAGGGCATTTTCGTAAAATCACTTATTAAAAATTTATACAATTGTAAAACCAGGGACGGACTGTCACATTTATTATATAATTTTTAATATAAAAATTAGTAATTAATTTAGGGTTTAATACTCACACCTCTATTAAACTTCTAATTAATTTTCAATTCAAACATTTCCAAAATAATAAAAAATAAAATTAGATTAAGTTTGTACCTATTAGTTTTTTATATATATAAAAAGATTCTCAATTTTTTAATCTTAAATGTACCCATTCATATAATTTTTCAATTTTTTTAATCTTAAATGTACCCATTCTCAAATATATCAATTTGTTATATGTAAAATGTACCTTTTTTTTAATATAAAATCCATTCAAATTTTTTAATCCATGTTTAAACTTATATGGGTACATTCTTTTTCGTTGATTTGAGAATGTATCCTTGTTTTGGTACAATAACTTTTTTTGTTAATTTTGGTGAATGTACCCATATATATATATATATATATATATATATATAGACACACACACAATATAATAGAGAGTATAATTTATATTTTATTATTTTTAATCCCATAGATTATGGGTTTTATTTAAAATCTCATTAATATAAACAATTACAAATTTCAATTTTTAATTTTTAATTTAAAAAAATATAGTAACTTACATTATTACATTAATGTCAGGGACCTCGATCAAAATTTAAAAACTAACAAGATTTCAATAAAAGAATATTACTAGTCAGGGACCGCACCCAAAATGTTCATTTTTAATAAATGTTTTTCCGTACATCTATTTTTTTTTTATTGTTTGCTGTGCCACAAACCATGCGACTTGCTTTAATTCCCATTTTTTAAATATTTTTTTTGGCCCTGGCACCCATGCATCCAATTTCTTTATAATTGTTTATTGTTTGCTGCTCCTCAGATAAATAACGGGTGGATAGGAGCGAGGCCGGGAAGGACAAAACGGGCTTTTCACTGTAGCAAAACGTAAACAGAACCGGAAGCAAATAAGAAATTGAGGGCATTACCGTCTATTCACTGTTTATGAACGGTGAACCACAGTGCTAGGAGAACCCAGTTTTAGTACATGTATAATAATATAATAATATACATATATATATATATATATAGAGTTTTAACGAAAAACCCGCGGTATTGTTATCTTTAACAAAAAATCACTTTTTTACACTGAAAAGTCAATCCTGGTACTATTCATTTTACCCTTTATTTTGTCTTTATCGTTAACACTCAAAGTTTTCAAGCTATTTTCATTAGTTTTCCTATATATAAATCCTTATAAAATTATAGATAAATAAAGCCAGAGCGACGAGCAATGACACGAAATGCACGCCGTGGTGGAAAAATATGGGTACGCATATTTCTAGACAAATCTGTTACAATAAGACTTATAAAAACACGTATAGATTCGGAGAAAGGATCTCCCAAATATATTTTAAAAAAAAGAAAGATGTTACGTTGTATGTTCATCTACCCAAACCTTCAAAGTCTGTGGGCCTGCCTGCCTTGTTTCCAACTTCCTTGTAATCCTCACAAGAAGAAAATATATCCTTGGCCAGTCTGAGCGGTCTCCATGTATAGCACTTAATTAACAAACAAAGAATTAGGTAATAACTTTAATATAATTTGACCTGTCTTCGTCTTTCAATTTCGATTTTTCACCACCTTCTCATCCACCACCTTGAAATCATGTAAAGTGACATAAGTTTACGCGTTAATATAAGTTTTATGTGTTTTATTTTATGATACTACACTCTAAAGTATTAATCCGTTGCCCATCCAAGTTATAATATGTGAAGTGATAATATCATGAGACGCGTTGCGATACACACAGTAATTAGCTTGGTTTCATGTGGGGAATAAAATAGTTGTATCTTGTTTCTAAGGCCCTCATTAACCACAAAATATAAAGTTTCACCACACGTCGTAATTTGATTGATCTGGAAGGAGAAATAACTATTTACACGTAAGGAGCTCAGTTTATAATAAACCTTCTTCAATGGGTATGAAACCAAACCCAAAAAAGCCAGTAGAGACTACTTGTTGTATACACACAAGAAATGTTGTGGTTGGAGGAACTGAGGCTTGGCTGCTGCTGCCATTTCTATTCTGTCCCATTTCTCCTTCCTCTTTATTTCTGCTTGGTTGGCCTTGGATTCTCTTAGCTCAATTTCTTCAAGGCATTTGGAGTACAAAACTGGATCCATTTCTTCAAGCATCACCTTCACATTTTCGGTCAGTTGCCGGACGCTTTTGCTCCAATGCCACTTCAAGTTCTTCTCCATGCCTTCAACCACGACTGGAAACACTTCCTCCATTGCCACAGATATCATCTTCAAAAAATGCTCATTGTTCCAAACATAGAGGGCTCTCTCTGCTACCTATGAGTACAAAACAATATAGCAATTTTTTAGACCATAGTTAAAAACATGACATTTAAACTTAAAGGAATAATGTAGTTTCTATGATTGGCAGATAAAGAGGAACAACTCAACTGTAAAGAGCCAAGTGGCGTTGCTCTGCATATAAGGAGGAATGTCTCCTTAATTTCGGAGATTATAATACTTACTAAGGGAATTCAAATAGGGCGTTCAAAGCATAGTAGAATTCCAAGGTTTCTTTTCTCTAGTACATGGAGTGAATCGAGCAATTGACATAGCCTAATCATAACTCATTTGCCAACCCGCGCCTTCACCACCTAGGCTAACAGCAAATGCTCGATTTCAAGAGGGTTTTACAGGGGCACAGTTTCATCCTTAAAAAAGGACTCAAGAAAGTAGTATTCAGCACACGCAGTCTTTACTATTTCGATTTTATTTTCAAGCATTGGAAAGAAGAGGGTACTAATTTTTTTAGGATTTGTTAATTATTTTCTGTTTGTCTGCTAAGAAAGCAGAGGAAAAGAAGACAGATATTAGAATCTTGATATGTGATTGAAAACTTGGCAATTCCAATCCAAGATAGCTATAACGTCTTGAAGTTATTCGAGTTCCTTAAAAACTAATGGATGTAACCAAATCGTCAGCACGAAAACTAGACCTTCCTTAGTCAAGCATTTTAAAAATGAGGGTACTAAACTATTATGAATTAGCAATGATTTTCTGTTTGTTTGCAAAAGAAATGAACACTGATTTTGTGAATCTTGCTATTCGAAAAATCATCAAGCCAGAAGCAAAATTAAAACTATGTACCTGTGAGTTCCAACTGTTCAAGCATCTTGTTATCCGTAGGCATAAAGGCAGAGCCAACTTCCTATACTGATCAGGGTCAATATTCTCCACCAGCTCTTCCAGCTCCCCAACCAGCAAAACCTCCTTCTGGCAATTCGTCACAGGCCAATACCTCAAAATCCCTCTCACCACAATCCCGCCAAGCACGGGCTCCTTCTGCACAAACTGCGACATGCAGTAAGCCAGCTGCCTGTGGTAGCTCTGCATCCCTTTAGCCTTGTGGAAAGGAATAAGCACTCTCATCAAAAACAGCTTGTGCTCTTCCTTCAGCGGCACAGTGAAGCCATTGATTATGCTTCCCCATATCTCAAGCAACTCTCTGATCCCACAATGCCGCTCTGTCTCAAACACATAGTGCAAGAACACATCGTTCATAGATTTCCTCATGAAGGAACGGTAGAATGTGAATTGAGAATATATTTTATGGTACACATTCTTCAAGCTGTCGCGCTCCCTCGGGTCTTCTGATTGGAAGAGGACAAGGAGGTTGACAACAAACTGGTGGTCAATGTATCCTCTGAGTAACTTAGGATCGTTGTTGATCACGATGCGGATGAGGATGTCGTAGACTAACTGCAGGTGCGACCACACAGGGGAAAAGGAGGATATGGGGTCCTCATCAGCGGGAAAGTCCGTAGCGATTGTGGGATTGGAAGGAGGAGGGAGAGGCCGGAAAAGGTTTAACGATATCATGGAAATGAGAGACGACATGACATGATCATGTAGAGGCTTTTTCGAGGTTTTGACAACCGAGAGGAGCTGCAAAAGCTTTTGCCTTTTGAGTTCTTGTTGCGTAGGGCATTCGCTTGGATCGGTGAAGGTGAAGATAAAATGGCAGACGGAGATTGCTGATAGGATTTCTTCATTTTCCACACTGGAAGAAGATTGACTGCCAATAGTACTATTGGAGTTGGCAATCTTTTTTCCGCAGTCAGAAGCGCCTTTGGCATCGAGATCAAATAGGTGTTGAAGGGTTGCAGATTTTCCTCTTGGGGAAGCCCTTGGTGATGCCCTTGGTGACGCTCTTGGAGTGTCGTTTTGAACTCCCATTTTTATTTTATTTTTTCTTCTCTTCCTCTAAGCTTTTTCTCTATCCAGAAAAGCACCTCATCCTCAAACTGCTTATAAAAGTGCTTATTTGGTTTTTTTTTTTCTCAGTAGCTGATGAAACAAAGGCCAAAACGACAGCGGTGTTATATAGACAACAAAGTGTTATAAAATCCGATGGTTAACAAAAGACCGCAATTTGTTGATATATATATATATACACACACACACACATATATATATACACACACACACATAAAATAAAAAATAAAAAAAACCAAAAGACTGCAATTTTGACATAAACCTAATTAGCTGGTAAGGTAAGGTTAAGCCAATACATGTTAAGGGGGTTTTCACAATAAGCCTCGGAATACTCTCTTTAATGATTAGATTACTGAACATAAGCTCAAAAAGTTGATAGAGGATTTTACAATGTGATCGTCAAAGTGTTTCTTACTAATATTAACAGTCGTTAAGAGCTAACTAACAACTTGTTTAAGGACTAATTGAGTTTACTGATCTTTCTTCGTTCTTGAGTGTGTGCCACGTGGAATGATGTTACTGCGAAGCAACAAGACAACATTTCATAAACATTGGATGAGGATCCTCTTCGGGTCTTCTTTGTGAGGATTTTAGGGATCAATTTATCTTAGTCGTTTATCGTACGCGCGGCTAACTTTTGATAGGTATTATTTGTGTTCAATTTAAATAAAAATTTCAAAATAATTTATTGTCGCATGATATTTGATGAACGGCTAGGATAAACTGATCATCTTCACAAAGAGGATCCGGATAGGATCCTATTCCATAAATATTAGTCATAAATATTAGAGAAAATTAGAATCCCCTACAGTTTTTCTATATTATTTAGATTAAACATCTGTGTCATTTTAAAATTTGATTAAAGTGTTTTGACCAATAGCTACCTCAAGCTAAATTACATGTCATTATTATATTTTTTTAAATTAAAATAATTTTTGAATTTATCATTTTATCTACATGATGCATTTTTCCTTATTTAGTGGAGATATTAACAATTAAACTATATTTTCTCTTCTTCCAGATATGTTTTTTCGATCACATGTTTTTTTTTTTTTTTTTTTTTGTTATGCAAACATTTAATATTATTTATTTTTCCAAATGGTTTTTTATTTTCAAATAGTTGGTGATCAACATAAAAGCTCCGTGTAATTTTTTCAATTTTTTTTGTGAAATTATATTTTTTTGATTTTTTTTTAAGTATAGTTGACACACCCCAACCTGAAAGTGGGGCATGCTGGCCGTCACGTGAGCGTGACGTAAGCCATGTGCACAGTGCGGAAGCAATAGAGAATAGAAATTTCAGATCAATTAAAACCGAAACGCTAGCAATACTAGTGTAAAAGAAGTGTGAATTCCACTAATACAGAGCATAAAAGTCTACGTGCAGTCAAGCAGAAGTACTGAATAGAAATAACACCCGAAGGTGGTCCTACATAAGTGAATTATGTCAGAACGTCTGATGAGCTCCTCGTATGCCACCAACGAACACTATTTAATACCTGGAAGGGCGAAAAACAAAGTTGAGTGGGTCAGAAACAAATCTTTTCAAAACCTTTCTTTTCTCAAAAGTTATAACCCCTCGCCGTAAAATCTGTATAATTTCCCAGAAATAAAGTATATACTCATATATATAATTCTCAAAATCCTGATGGAAAATATGTATGTATGAATGTATGTATGCCATGCCAAAGTATCATAACTGAATGCCAAAGCATAACTTTGTGAATGTGATTGAATACTAGATATCAACTTAGCCCTCGGCTGTATATAGCTCATAACAATCTCATCATATCATATAGCTCATAATCATCTCAATCATATCATATATACCCTGCACACACATCAATACCACCTCTAGTGGTCTGCACAACATCACTGAATATAAACTAATATGCTCTAGTGCTACAATCACGTGAAGACTGAGCGACAAATCGCGGGTCACCTACGAGTCGAACCCACCTATAGTGGCTTATTCGACAGGACTGAGCACCTAACTTGGATCCAAGACAAGAATACGGTGCGGGAGGTGAACATCACGTGAAAGACTGAGCCCCTCTCTGGGCGGGAGCACTAATATCAGTGTGCAGGTTTATGAGCTCTAATCATATCACATCACATTACATTACATCATTCGTTCACATCAACTAGTATATAAACTTACCTGCCACTTACATGTGCGTCCTCAGCACCAACATCAATATAAGTAATCAATAACGCATAATAAAATAAATAGATACTTTGCATGGCATTTCATATCACATTTCATTTAAACTGATTTTCTGGGAAAAACTCATTTATATAGGTATATAAGGAAAACAAATGCCCACTCACTAATAAGTAGACGGGTCGTAACTCTCGTGCCTAGCCTGGCTACGCTCGTCCTCCGGATAGGTCTCGCTTATATGAGAAGTAACTGAAATAACGTTAATTAACGCACATAATCGAAACCTTAGAAATAACTTTTCATACATTGCTGAAATTGGGTATATGAATATACCATCGTGATCTATACAATCTCAGGAACATCCTCATATTTTTAGAAAAATTTTCCGACCACCCATGTGCCGTCACGCGCCGGCCACGCGCGGCCACGTGATCTGCACAATGACGGCATCAATTAACGCTGTCAGGAATATTCCTCGGAATATTCTGTTAAAACCCAACGGTAACAGTTAAAGATGACTGACGGCGTCAGCATATTCCGTCAAGACAGATGGAATATTCCTTGTCTTCTCCCCGCGACTGTTCGCCGGTTTCTGGAAAAACTTCCAACTATGGTTTCTCCTTCATTTTTCAACCATTTTTCATAAAATTGGTACCAAAATGAAGCTACGAGCATGTAGAACACAACCATACAAGTTTCAAAGCTTAAAATCCACTAGATTTTACCTGAGGAAGCTTGATAATTCGGCCAACTTTGAAATGCTTCGATCTCAGTCCTTCGACGTCCAAAACCTTCCAACGAACCACTCCGAGCTTCCTTGGGACCTCATAAAGCTCCCTATGAGCTTGAAATCTCCAAGAACACAAGGTTTTACGTGAGCATGAATAGTGACAAAATCGGAGATTGTGGGAACTCGGGTTTTCGAAAGCTTTCTTACCTGAAACTTGTACCAATGCGTTCGTAGGGACGAGATGAACACAATGGTGGTCTTCACGTCCTCGATCTACTAAGTTTGGGGAGGATTTGGATGTGTCCGTACGTAGGGAAGAAGAAAGAGAGAGTCTGTGAGGTAGAGAGAGAGAGTGCGGGAGTGAGAGAGAGAAATAATGAATGTGTGTGTGTGTGGTCCAAATACCACCAAACCAAACTCCCAAACTTAGATACACACACATACCTTAATTAATGCCTAGGGGCATTTTCGTCATTTCACATTCGTCGTACGAAAACTCCGGGACGGGCTGTTACAATAGTTGTTGACGAATTATTATTAGGTACAATACATTACATATATATTATCTGCGGGTACATTTGAATTTACAAAAATTATTAATTGGTACGTTTATTTGCAATTTTGGTACGTTTGATATGATACATATTGTTAATATTGGTACATTATTTTTATTTTGTACACATTATGTATTGGTACGTTTATATTTTTCTCAATCCTATTTTCTCTTAACATACTAAAAGAAAAACGTATTTCGGTACGTTCGATTTTGTGGGATTTTTATTTTTATTTTTTTTTTTGAGAAATCGATTTTGTAAGATTTAAAAATATTTTAAACTATTTTGAAAAGAAAATATCTTAAATCGTAGATAACTATTGCTAAATTTTAGCATTAAAGTGAAAATAAATTGAATCTAACCAACTCTTTTTTTTTTTTTTGAAATTATCTCTAATGGAGGAGAGTGTAATAAAAAAGCTAGATTATAGGAAATTTGTTACAATATAATGTGCATATAACACCAAAATTATGACAATTTTTTTTAATCAAATCACTAAAAGGCATGGATGTTTGATCTAAAAAATTCAAAACTGAAACGCCTATATCAAAACACATATGCCTCACCAACCTATGTCTTCGACATTTTTGTGTGGGGTCCACAGTGTAGGAACAAAATACAAGCAGACTCTCCTTCCAAGGGACTGTTTGTCAAGCAGAGCAGATCAGAGTGGTAGTTTTAGTACAAAAGTATTTTTATTGTACCACTTTTCAAGTGCTTTTTGAAAATCGCTTGGAAGTGCTTCATAAACTAACATCTATCAAGTGCTTCTGTTCAAAACACTTTATGAATTAAAAGCTCTTCTAAACTTTGTCAAAGTCAGAGACAACCAATTATTTCAAACACCAAATGGTTACATTTATTGATGGAATCATGCTACAATACTATACTGATCATATGCATTGTGGATGTCTGGAAGGTCAGAATTCGAGGAGAAATTAAACCACCTCTTTTGTTTCGTAAACTCGATGCAAGGCTGCAGAAGCAGCCCGATGATCACCGCAGCGATGCTAACAGCCATTACCTTTGGAGTAGCAAGAGCTAAAACTACAAAGATTAACACCGTCGGAGGAATGCAGATCAAAATTGCTCCCACTGTACCCACCGGTATCTTAAAAGGCCGCGATGCAGCTGGGTTTTTCATCCTCAATTTCACAAACGCGATGAATTCCATTATCATTCCGAAGCAATACAAGTAGTTCTCAGCAGCTACAATCTCTTGGAAGCTCAACCAGGAAAGCAAGATCACACCGGACGCAGAGAATAAGATTCCGGTAAGCGGTGTGCCGTAACGAGATCTTTTGGCAAAGATTGAAGGAAGCATCCCACGTTCTGCCATACCCAAAAGTTGAAACGAGTCGCTGCTCATTTCAGCCACAAACATACCCATGTTTGACAAAGCAGAAGCTGCTAGGACCCAGGTTCTTAACCATACACCTCCAAGCATTTTAGCAATATCTGCAAAATACCCATCTGACCATAGTTCACGTTCAACTGGAACAGCTCCGGTACCAATCAGAAGAGGGAAAATGTATCCAACCACGACCAAGATAAGGGCATAAAAGAGAGATTTCGGAAGAGTTGTACCAGGGTTTTCCACCTCCCCTGCAAGAGTACTAATTGAATCCCAGTAATTAAGATTCCAAAACAGCGTGTTCAAGTACAAAGTCCAATTCACAGTCTCCAGGTTTACCACAATCCAATTTGAAGGATTTAGTTTGGGGATTGCTATAAATCCCATGAATACGAAAGGAAGAAGTGAAAACACCCCCAGTAAGATAGCAGCCCAACCGACTATTGTCAAACCCCTGTAGTTCATGTAAGTGAGCATTGCTGTCAAAACCAACACGGCAACTGTCCTTGGGAGACCACTTTCTAAAGCCGGAATTGCTGATTTGAGATAGTCAAGAAACAGAACAGGGTATAGAGCGTTATCAATCACCCCACTAAGCCATTTTACCCATCCTTGCTGAAAGCCCCAGTACGGTCCCAAAGCCGATGAGACCCAAACGACATATCCCCCATTCTCAGGGAACATAGTACCCATTTCTGCAGTTATCAAGGCCTCTGGAACACTCCATATGATTGCAAAAACTAGAAAACCAAGAAGGGCTAAAAGGGGACCGGCTGCCTGGACACTATCTTCGACACCAAATGGACCTCCTGAGACCTCGTAGAAGATCAAGAACACAAGAGGTATAATTGAAACCTTTTGATACTTATGTAAGTCGTGAGAGGATCCTTCCCCCAAACCAGCATACTCAGCAATATTGTTGTCCAACATTTGCCTAATAGGTGAGTTTCTATGTTTCTGCGCATAATGTAGTAAACATACTCTTACGAAATGCCATGGATTACTAGATTTCGACTGTTAAAGTGAAAAAGGAACCGAATACTGCAGAAGCTAACATTGTTCCTAGTTATTATATCTAAAGCCATCACTTTCAAGCAAAGACAATTACTTTCACAGTAAAAAAACATAAATTTAACTGAATTCACAACAGGATTAAGAAAAACTATACAAAAAGAGTATAATTTTCTATAATTCCAGAATTCCATTCATTGGGAAGAAGATAAATTCCTTGTTAAGTCTTTGTCATGCAACAAATACAAAATTGTTTACTCAAATCACAAACGCTCATTCCACCAAGCAATGAATTTCCAGCCACAAAATACAGGCAAACCGGCAAAAGAATCACAAAACACAACACCCACCAAAACTATCACATCAAATTAATAAAAACTAAACAAAATAACAATGTGGGTTCTCTCAAAGCAGCCATATAAAGTAAAAATCTCACATCCCAATTGGGCAAATTCCAAATTAATACAGCATCAATGTATCAATTAAAAAAACCCAATGGGGAAATGTACCTCTCTCTCTGGCTTAACAATCCGCGACCGATCTCAAGAACAACTCAGTAAAGAAACAAAAAAGACCAAAAGGGGGGCGGGGGCGTTGAGTAAAGAAGAAGGAGGAGCTAACCATGAAAAGGAGGCAAGAGAGAGAAGTGACCTAATCGGATTTGCGGTGCTTTATCGATGCGTCATGATGTCAGATAAGCGAGCATCTGCGTCTCCACCACGCGTCGGTCTGAGTGGACACACACGAATCTGATTCAGCTGCAGAGTGAGAACGCTGCATCGCCGACACAGTTGGACACGGCTGAAGAGAAAAACAAACACAGATTTTGAAGTATTGCGTTTTATTACCAAGAACCGTTAGTAGATGGAATGTCAGATTGCAAAAGCATGTGTATCGTGTTTGATTGAAAAAAGGAGTTTTACTGAAGATCGGGTTACCAACGAGACGTGGTTGATTTTGGACCGTTAGTAACTACGAGTCTTATAATGATCTATGGTTGATAATCCCCCACCTGTTTAGCATGCATAATAGTTTGTTAAATAATGCTAATACTTAGACCTTTAGGCCTCGTTTGGCAGTTCGGACTGTACTGACTATTTCTGTCGGATAGGATAAATAGTCACCAGATAGTACTGACTAAATTAGTCGGACGTTTAGTGCAGTATCGGACTAATGACCGTATTATTTATACAGTGTTTGATTTTATACCGGATATGATAAAAAAAGAAAAATAATGATAGAATAATCCACAAAGGGCAGTGCCTTTAATTTGTCGTTCATGTTTGTCATAAAACCCTTTTTGGTTGATCTTCTGCAGACAACATGGATCTGTTAAGGGTGTGTTTTACGACAAATCGAGGCACTGTGAAGGTGCGGCTTCAAACGGAGACGAAGGTCCAGCCACGTCGGCGAGGATTGACAGAGCTTTTGGCTCTTGAAGTTTTCAGGGAATCGATGAGATCTGCTCCAGATTCCGGCGAAAAGGCGATTGCAGGTCGTTGGGTTTCAAATCCTGTTAACCAAATCTATTAATTGGATTTCCAACCCTCAGTAATTTCATAGAATTTTATAGAAATTATGGAGTTCTAAAACTTAATTTGAAGGGATCTATAACTTCCCCAATAATTTAGGGCGGAGCAGAGCAAAATAGAAGAAGAACAACGGCGGCTGAACGATGCGAGAGAGAGAGAAAGGAACTGAGCAGAGCAAAGTAGAAGAAGAACGACGGCGGCTGGACGGTGACGGCTGAACGACGACGACTGAACTACGAACGACGACGGCTGAACGACGAACGACGAATGACGAACGATGAACGACGGCGGCTGAACAACGAACGACGAACGACGGCGGCTGAACGATGCGAGAGAGAGAGAAAGGAACACGACGAGTAAGGGACAGAGAGGGAGAGAGGGAGAGAGGGAGAAAGCGATCGTTGTTTCCCACCCGACTAATAATCCTTACGTTTTAGGGAGGATAAATTAACAGGTGTGTACCGTATAAATCATGTGGGGCCGGTATAATTAATCCGATTGCTATTTAGTACGGAACAACGCCAAACACTCGGGTCTGTATTATTTATCCTATCCGATGCTTTATACGGGCTGCCAAACAGGGCCTTAGTATCACGAGTTAGTGTTTTTTAATATAGATGAAATTTTGAATCTCGTGTGAATGACGAGTTTAATGTTAATATATTCTTTTCATTATTTAGTATTCACGAGTTTAATATTAATTTATTCTTTCCATTATTTAGTATAGAGCATCTTCAGTAAAAAATTATAAAATGCATTGAAACTAGTATCCCTTTATATTTTTAGTTGGCTGTAAAACATTCCAATGACGGAATGTAAAATCTGTTCTCGTGTCTTTGTCACGCATTATAAGCTCACCTAATTCATGCGGGATATTCCGAAGATGGTCTAAAGGCTATAAATATGTTTTGGCCCCCATTATTATTCAATGGGTCATGTAAGTACATTTCATTGAATTTTTAAGCTGGAAAATAGAAATCAATAAAATATTGAATACTTATCACAGTTTGATCTTGAAATTGAACTTTCCAATCAAAATGGACCCTTAAATAGAAAATCAATTAATTTGATTCCTGAAAATGGATCCTACATATTAATTTGGTCATTCCGTTAGCTTTTCATCAAATTTTATGTTAGTGTGCTGATGTGGCACACAAGTGAGTTCTATTTATCCACTCATATGTCCGCTTTAGTAAAATCTGCTTGTTTTTATTTTTTGTTTCTTTTTATTTGTTTTATAAAAAACTTGCTTGTTTAACCATGAGCTGGTGGTTCAGTGGTAAATGGCGGATTGCGAGACTTCTTTCAAAGTAAAAACTAAAGGTCTTGAGTTCGAAACCCACTGCTGGTGTGGAAATCAAACTTGTGGGAATGGGAGGCTGAAATGTCTCTTTGAATCTTCTCGGCCCCTGGAATGAGTAGATAACCGTGACTTGCCACCAGATGTCTCTTAAAAAAAAAAAAAAAAAAAAATTTGCTTGTTTGTTAGATATCTCTTTCAAGCTTTGCTCTCATTTTCAATGCCACTTAATATACCTGTTTGTTTGTTAGCTCCCTCCTATATTTATTGAATTAAGTAGAAGGAGCAACATACCAAATACCCAAAATACATGTTTTGGTACCTGTTGATCCTAAAAACTACCAAGCCTACGTGGCACGCAGACCGAGTAATTAATAAGCTAACTATGTCCTTCAGTGTGTGCAAGGCATGCCAACTCGACGACAAAGCTCGGTCGGGGAGTAAAATATGCTGATGTCACATTGAGCGCGGTGCTGACTTCTTGATCTTGCAACTGCGGCCGAGGAAGGAGCACGTCTCGGCCTTCGAGTTCTGGAGCCTGAAGACAAGGTTGCTAGTTCTGCGAAGTTCACAAATCGTCGGCGTCGGGTTCGGTCACGGTGATTGTATTTGTGAGAGTATAAGCACGCCGAACTGGCACCAGACTATATGGACACAAATACTCGAAAGAGATGTATGTCTTGATGGTAAATGTGGTTCGGCCGTCAAAATGCTAAACTCTAAAGTGTACTTGTGAATATCTAATCATAAAACAACTCGGCATTCAACGTGCCGAGCCTAGTAACTTGTAACACCTCAATTCGTCGAGAAGGCTGATGAGATGACCTCTACCAACAAGAACACAAAAATCTTTGTCGACCGAGACTTCGATAAATAACCGGTCGGTATCGAAGCAGTGTTGTTTATCCAAACTGACGGTGCTCATTGATCGACTGATTTTACGGCTCCAGTGCTGTTTTTCCAAACTGAAGATGTGGTTGCCTTCACAGTGCTGTTTATCCAAACTGAAGATGTGTTGGCGAGAAGAAATTGGGAGATGATAAAATCTCAAAGGTTGTTGAGAAGCTTTGTGCAGGATAATTTGTGTGTTGAATTGGAGGACCTCAATGTTGCATGCGACTCTGTGTTTATCCAAACTGAAGATGTGTTGGCGAGAAGAAATTGGGAGATGATAAAATCTCAAAGGTTGTTGAGAAGCTTTGTGCAGGATAATTTGTGTGTTGAATTGGAGGACCTCAATGTTGCATGCGACTCTGTATATATAGCATCCATACTTTGTGCTTGGCACGGCCTAATAATTTCGTAGAAACCAATTGAAATTGGCATAGGTTAAAGCCTATGTTCTAGATGGGTGACTTTTCAAACAAGA
This sequence comes from Heteromeles arbutifolia, assembly GCA_024362995.1. Taxonomy (NCBI): domain Eukaryota; kingdom Viridiplantae; phylum Streptophyta; class Magnoliopsida; order Rosales; family Rosaceae; genus Heteromeles; species Heteromeles arbutifolia. The sequence goes on along the minus strand of JANCRC010000004.1, from coordinate 19,993,801 downwards.
TAAAAACTTATCCCATCACCCATCCAAAAGCCTATCCGTGGCATAATTCCATCAAATCACTTCACCAATTGAATTCATCATGCACATTTCCCCTGACGAAGACCATGTACATGCATGATGGTTCCTTCACCAAATTAAACTCTGAAAAGTGATTCTAATTGATGAAATATCTAAAGATAAAACCATGTGCTACAACCCCCATTCACTCCAACACGTCCATGAATTGCAAGCCAATTTGAATTGTACCACCCACTTCAATATCAGAGATAGGACTTGGTTTTGATAATAATTAGCTATGTAGGAGATTGCATGCACCTGGGGCTTTGATATGATGAGCTGTTCCCATTCGAATGTCTTCATGCAATCCTTTGACGATGGATCAGATCATCATTTTTCAAAACAACCAGCTAGATATACCTAATAGGGTAAATTACACAAAACTACCTCAACTATTGGTCTCATGACACTTTCATACCTCATCTTTTAAAATTGACAATGTTATACCTCATCTTTAGAATATGGTCAATTTAATACCTTCCGTTAGCTTGACCGTTAATTTGTCAGTTAAATGCTGACGTGGCTTGATCCAAACCCCACTTTCTATTAAAAAATTAAGAAAATATTAAAAAAATCATTTAATATATTTTAAATATTAAAATAACAAAAAAAAGTGAAAAAAAAAAACAAATTCAAAACCCAATTCGTCCCCACCCCACCCCCTCTCTCTCTCGTCCCCCATCTTCTTCCCCTGCTGCCCAGAAACGAAACGAAAAAAAAAAAAAAATTCAATACCCAATTCGTCCCCACCCCACCCTTTCTCTCTCCTCCCCCATCTTCTTCCCCTGCTGCCCAGAAAAGAAACGAAAAAAAAAAAAAAAAAAAACTAAAAATCAAAACCCAGTTCGTCCCCACCCGAGACTTGGGCTCGCACACCCATGGCTCGCCAGACCTGTGTTGGGTGTCCTCTGGGTGCCCCGGAGCTTCACGAAGACGAAAGGGGAGAGGGTTGACGCCAATGATGGTTTTGGTACCGTCGTCGGTGGGTGTGGGTGTGTAAATGGGTGCGTGAGTGTAGATCTGGGAGAAAGGTATAGTCTGTGCGAGAGAGAGGGGGAGAAAGAGTGAGTGAGCTCAGAGAGAGAGAGATGTTAGCATGGGTGGGGAAGGGTGGGGGGTTGCACGGAAGGGGAACGGGAAGGGGTCAGGGTGGGGGAGAGAGATGGGAATGAGTTTTGGGATGCAGAGAAGAGAGAGAGGCGAGAGAGAGGGGGAGAGAGAGAAGAGAGAGATAGGAGAGAAAGAGATTTAATATAAAAATATTTTTTTTTAAATTTTTAAATTTTAATTATTAAAAATATATTTAATAATTTTTTAATCCAGTTGGATTAGTGAGTGGGCCTCGCATGTAGCTACGTCAGCACTTAATAGAAAAATTAACAGAAAAACTGACGGAGGTATGACATTGGCACAAATTCGTAAGATGAGGTATGACATTGTCAATTTTAAAAAATGAGGTATGAAAGTATCGTGACACCAATAGTTGAGGTAGTTTTTTGTCATTTACCTTACCTAATATTAGGTTTAGATATCCTAATAAATATATTAAGAGATAATATCATAATTAAAATCACAATATTATTTCTCAATATTAATTGAAAATCATTTCAACCTTTTTGTCATTCAACGATCTAAAATTCTGCTTATTTAACCGCCTCGATTGCTTGGACCGATGGTGTAATTTTGGGTCCAAACAATACCACAAACTATGAAATCTTGAAGTAAGAGACGATACTTCATAGAAAACAACCAAGGGATCCCATATACACACACCATTAGAATTTTAAAGCTGAAAGTAACAGACAAAGCAACCATTTTGCATATTAATCAAACTGAAAAAAACAAAAAAGTAAAGACTTACTGTATCTTGGAGATTTGGACGATGCCCACCATCTTTTACCACGATACCCATTGTTATGAGCTTCAAAGCTCAAGATACCTTCTAATTTTCTACTAATTTGTTGATTCCGCCGCCGATTCTTCATATTCTCTCTCAGATTCTAACCTAGGATGCCTACCGTCAACGGTCAACCCCATATACGTTATTCGTGGCGCTCATGCCTTCCTCTTCTATCTAGCAACGATTAGGTTTTGTTGTGGTATAAAATTACTTTTTTGCCTTCAGACAATTATCACGTGTCGTGCACGTGACCAAGATAGATGAAAATTTTTGAAATCTCACATCAGAGGGGAAAATTAACAAATTATGAAAGTTTAGAGGTAATCGTTTAAAATTAAATTTTAAAGAGAAAATCGGCGAATACCTATCACGTTTTTAAAACAGAGTTCCATTTATTACATGGTGTTAGGAATGTTCAACATTAATTTTAACAAAAATGCCACGAAAGGTGGTATTCATAGATTTTATAAAACCTATTAATTTATGTGAGAAATGTGTCAAAGTAAACAAGGAGGTAAGCCCCACCATACTATTGAGTTTCACATGATCTTTTGCATGTCATAATTAAAGGGAAGTGATCCCTTCCGGATCTCTCCCACCAAATCTTAGGAACCTGGAGATCTGGACTTTTGAAATTTGATCAAACGGCTATAAATAGGGGGCGCCCTTCTAAAAGTTATAATAACTGTAGCCGTTTGATCAAATTTCAAGGATTCGGATCTCCAGATCCCTAGGACTTTGTGGGAGATATCTGAAGGGGATCTCTTCGCATAATTAAAATGAATAAGCCATTTGGACAATTAATGTGACAGCCCATCCCGAGAAATAATTATCGTGGATGTGAAAAGACTAAAATGCCCCTGGGACGTTGAGTTTTGTTGTGGCGTTGTGTGGTCTAAGTTTTGGATGTAGACAAATAAGAAGCAAGAAGCAGGAGTTTACAAATTTGAGACAAGCAAAGAGGATAGCGAACGAGTATTACAGAAAGTTTATGGACTTGTCTCGTTATCATCCGGATGTTGCTGCTAATCCGGCGAAAATATTATGTCGTTTTAAGCTGGGTACAAAAAAAAAGGTGGCGTTTTGAGGCGACCACTATTCATAGTACTTCTTACCAGGAGTTTTACGAGATTTTGTTGAGGATTGAAGAGAATATGCCCAGTGAGAGTAAAGAAGAAAAAGGAAAAGAATGTGAACCAGAGGAAAAATGACCAATGTAAAAATCAGTCATCTCAAGGACCTCAAAAAACTTAGAGCTTCAAAAGAAGTGAAGCTAGTTCTAGTCTTTCCAGCGGAGGTTTTAGTGCCACTGGTTCGAGGCAAGGTGGTAGATTTATTGGAGGTCCTGGATTCCAGAGGCAAGGAGATGTTGATAGAGGAAATGTACCCTTGTGTCGTAGGTGCAATAATAGAAACTTTGGAGAGTGTAGGCGAAAAAGCAGATGATGCTTTACATGTGGAAAAATTGGGACATAGAGCTACAAATTGTCCCCAGAATCAGTAGATGCCCAGCAGTTTTCTTTGCCACCACTAGCGCCAATTCAGCAGGTTCCTGGATTTAGTAGTTATGGTCGGATAGGCCGTGGTGTGCTAAGGCGAAGTAATCAAGCTAATATAAGTCGTGGGACAACAACAAGCCAGAGACGTGTTAACATATCACTGCAAGATTCCCAGAATCTTTCGGACTACGTTGAACATTTTTTGTCACTTTGCTAGAGTTTATTGATTGTGATGCATAAATTTTATGTTCTTGACGATGTTGCAAAGAAAGTATTAAACGAGTACGATTAAGGCGTATATATGTATTTCCCAATGAGGAGCAAGATGGTAATATTGCACCCTCGGGAATTGTTACTTACTTGTCAAGACAACAATGAGTTATCGGTATTGCGGGCTGCAGACCGTAATATTAATAACTTATTCGTTGGATTCGTTAAGCAAGTAATCAGGGAGGTCATTATATGTTAGTATCGTGTTTATTCAGAGTGTTCAGTGATGGTAGAAGATGTAGTTATGGCAGCGAATTTTATTTTGTTAGATATGGTGGATTTCGATGTTATTCTAGGCACAGATTGGTTGCATTATAATCGTGCTAAGATAGATTGCTGCGGGAAATCAGTTACTTTCCATCATCTTGTATTACCAGAGCTTACTTTTGTGGTTGAGCAAACTAGAGTGAGGTATGCCGTTATTTCTGCTGTGGAAGCAAATACGTTGTTATCAAAAGGCTGCCAAGGATACTTAGCTCATATGGTGTTGAATGATGTTGCTCTGAGTAGTGTGGAAGATGTAAAGGTAGTTAGACATTATCCTGATGTTTTCCCTGAGGATTTACTTGGAATGCCGCCGGACAAAGATGTGGAGTTCACTATTGATTTGTCTCCAGGTATAGATCTTATATTATAGAATGGCTCCTGCAGAGTTGAGGGAATTGAAGGTTCAGTTGTAGGAATTGGTTGATAAATGTTTCATTTAACCTAGCACGTTACCTTGTGGAGCCCCAGTTTTGTTTGTAAGGAAGAAAGACGAGACCTTAAGGCTATACATTGATTATAGGTAATTGAATCGGGTAACGATTGAGAACCATTATCCATTGCCGCGCATTTATGATTGTTTGATCAGCTTAGAGCTGCCTGTGTGTTTCCAAAGATTGACTTGAGGTCTGGTTATTATCAGTTGAAGATTAGCAGTGAGGATGTTCCTAAGACTGATTTCAAGACTCGTTATGGTCTTTATGAGTTTTTGGTGACGCCATTCGGATTGACGAATGCGCATGCTGCTTTTATGGGTTTGATAAACCAAGTATTCTAGCAATATCTAGACATGTTTGTTATTGTTTTCATTGATGATATTCTGGCGTACTCTAAGTCGAAAGCAGACCATGCTAGACATCTTAAATTGGTATTAAAGAAATTGAGGGAACATCGGTAGTATGCCAAGTTCAGTAAATACCAATGTTGGATCAATCAAGTGGCATTTCTGGGACATATGATATATGTTCAAAGTATTCAAGTGGATCCTTAAAAGGTAGCAGTAGTTGAGAATTTGAAACAGCCACGAACCGTCACTGAGGTACAGAGTTTTCTTAGCTTAGCAAGATGTTATTGACAATTTGTTAAGGATTTCTCAATCATTGCCTTGCCACTAGCGAGGTTGGCAAGAAAGGGAGTTGAATTCGAGTGGGATGATAATTATGGGCAAAGTTTCCAGCAGTTGAAGTATTATCTCGCTCATGCATTTGTTTTAGCACTCCCAAATGATAGCGGTAATTATAAGGTCTTTAGTGATACTTCTTTGAATGGTCTAGGATGTGTGTTAATGCAACATGGTAGGGTGATTACCTATACTTCACGACAATTGAAACCTCATGAGATGAATTACTCTACTCATGATTTGGAATTAACGGCTATCATCTTTGCTTTGAAGTTATGGAGACATTACCCTTTTGGTGAGAAATGCAAGATTTTACGGATCATAAAAGTCTCCAATATCTGTTTATTCAGAGGGATTTTAATCTTAGGCAACGAAGGTGGATTGAGTTGCTTAGTGATTATGATTGCACGACCTGGGTGACCGTACAAATGTTGTGGTTGATGCACTTAGTAGGAAGACTCCAGTGGGAACTAATGTTTTGGATACTTGTTATGTTCCTCTTCTTGCGGATTTGAGATTTACTGGAGTGAAGCTTAAGGTGAAAGATCGAAAAGAAGCTTTATTGGATAGTTTTCAAGTCAGGCCAATATCAATTGATCGAGTGCTCGAGGCACAGATTAGTGATGAGGAAATTCAAGGGCTAATTCATTTAAGGAATTAAGAGAAAAAGAAAGACCTCAGAATTAGAGAATCAGATGGCATGCTTATGCAAGAGAACAAGACGTATGTGCCCAATAATGAAGAATTAAAGAAAGAAATTTTGGATGAAGCTCATTGTTCGGCTTATGCAATGCATCTAGGAGGAACTAAGATGTATCATACCATTCGACCATTTTATTATTGGCCGGGTTTGAAAAGAGAAATTGCTGAGTATGTAAGTAGGTTGCCATTGTCAGCAAGTCAAGGCTGAAAGGAAGAAACCATTTGGGGTTGATGCAGCCACTTCCCGTTCCACAATGGAAATAGGAAAATATTACTATGGCTGTGGTATACAAGCTTCCTTGTACACTAAATGGTTGTGATGGAATTTGGTTGAATGTTAATCGACTTACTAAGGCAAACATGTTATTCCAGTGAGGGAGTAACAACCTTTCCAGATAAGTGCAACAATTATTTATTTGTTTTATGGGAAAGAGATTTGGGTTTATGGATCTATTGAGCTTGTTGAGTATATTGGTCACTTCAGTTTTCCAGAAGAAACACCATAGAGCCCATGAAAACGGTGTCTTGTGTGTTGATTTTTGGATTTGTGGGCATGATGAAATTTAAGGTTCCGAGATTGTGGAGGAGACTACTCAGAACGTTCAGGTAATTAAGTCTAACTTGAAAGCGGCCCAGGATCACCAGAAAAGAACTTAGCAGACATATCACTGACCGGGTGTTTAACGTAAGTGATTGGGCGTGTTTGAAATTATCACCTTGGAAAAGTGTGATTCGGCTTGGAAAGAAAGGCAAGTTAAGTGCTAGATATATCGGACTTGATGTGATCACCGAGCGAGTCGATGAAGTTGCTTACAGGCTTGAGTTGCCTTCAGAGTTGTCGAAAGTGCACGATGTGTTTCATGTTTCGATGCTTCGTCACTACGTCTCAGATTCGTCTCATGTGATACCTCATCAACCCTTAGATATCAATTCAGATTTGACTTATGATGAGGAGCTAGTGACTATTTTGGATTGGAAAGAAAAGGTTCTGAGAAATAAGACAGTGCGCTTGGTGAAAGTTTTGTGGATGAACCACTTAGTGGAAGATGCTACTTAGGAAACAGAGAAACAGATGAGGGAGATGTACCCAAGGTTGTTTGATGAGTACTAGTGGATGTTTTTGGTTATGTAAATTTCAAGGATGATATTTTATAAGGAGGGTAGATTGTGACAGCCCGTCCCGAGAAATAATTATCGTGGATGTGAAAAGACTAAAATGCCCCTGGGACGTTGAGTTTTGTTGTGGTGTTTTGTGGTTTAAGTTTTGGATGTGGACAAATAGGTTAAGTCCCTAATATTTTGGAACTAATTAGGGACTTAGACTTAAGTTATTTTTGTTGTTTTGTTTGGTTAGTGACCATTTGGACCACACACACACACCTACATCATCTACTCCCATGTACCTTCTCTCTCCTCCCTTACGGATCTCTCCCATTTTCCGTACAACCCGTACAGACATCACCTAAACCAAGCCAAATCTTCACAAATCGAGGGATTAAAGGTCACCATCTTGTTCCTTGTGACCTCATGAGTCGATTGGTAGCATTTTTAGGACATGGGACCTTCGAAAACCCGAAAACCCGAGAACCCGTAACATCAGATTTTTAGCATTGTTCATGCACTCGTGAATGAGAAGGTTTCAGAGCATGTTAAGCTTAACGGAATATTCTAATAGCGTCAAGTTAGTTTTAACGAAATATGCTACTTTTTGACGAAATATTCCTGACGGCGTTAACTGACGTCGTTAGTGTGCATGGCACGTGGCCGCGCGTGGAGGCGCGTCTAGTCGTGCCTTGGCCGGCGCGTGGCGGGGCGTGAGACCTGAGAAAAATATTTTAAAATTATGGGGATGTTTCTGAGGATGAGTAGGTCACTATAGTATATTCAAATACCAAAATTGAGCAATGTATGAGAAGTTATTACCTATTGTTGGCTATATGCGTTAAATAATGTTTATTCAGTTATTTCGCATATAGATGATACCTATCTAGAGGACGAGCGCCATCAATCGAAGCTCGCGGGTTATGACCCTTCTACTTATCTGTGAGTGGGCTTTTGTTTTTCGTATATACCAATATAAATGAGTTTTTTTCCTAGAAAATCAATTTAAGTGAAATGTGATATGATATTCCATACAAAGTATATATCTATTTTATTCATGCATCAGTAGCTGCATATAATGGTAATTGGTGCTGTGGACGCACATGTAAGTATTAGGTGAGTATATATCAATGACAGAGAATGATTAATATGAAATGATGATTATGTGAGATGTATTGAAAGCTCAAAAACCCGCACCTTGGTGTTAGTGTTCCCGCCCAGGGCCAGGGTATAGTCCTTCACGTGATGTTCACCTCCCTCACCATACGCTCACCTTGGATCCAAGTTAGGTGCATAGTCCTGTCGTACAGATCACTATAGGTGGTTCCGACTCGTAGGTGACCCGCGATTAGCGCACAGTCTTCATGTGATCATAACACTAGAGCGTATTTATTTACATCCAGTCTTGTCGGTCAGACCACGTGAGGTGGTTCCGACTCGTGTGCATGATATATATATATATATATATATATATATATATGATGAGATTGATTATGAGCTATAGTTCAGCCGAGCTGATCACTCAGTGGACATGTTATTATCCATGATGAGTTTATTTCACTTGATATATTTATGTGATTTGATGAGATATATTTGGCATGACATATACCTTGCATATCACTACTTTTGGTATGATTTTGAGTTATGATTTGAGATGAGTATATATGTATATATGCTATTTTTCAGGGAAATTATACATGTTTTACGGCGAGGGGTTAGAACCTTTGAAAAGAGAAAAGGTTTTGAAAAGATTTGTTTTTGCCCACTCACGCGTTTTGCTTTTCCCCCCTCTAGGTTCTAGGTAGCAGTGATTTGGTGGCCACGAGGGATCCAACGGTGTTCTGACAGAATTCACAAAAGTAGGATTCATCTTCAGGTGTTATATCTTAGTAATTGTCCTACTTAACTACAACTAGAGGTTCTTATTGCTCTGAATGTGTATTTATACACTTAGACTCTCACTAGCATGTTATTTGGATAGTACGGCTAGTAGTTGGTTTTTATTTATTCGTATTTCTATTTATCTCATTAGCTTCCGCACTGTGCACATGGTTACGTCACTCTCATGTAACGGCCAGCACGCCCTCCTTGGGACGGGGTGTGTCAATTAAAGTCAGAAAAAATTACTGATGGAGCTCAGAATGTAGCCAGATGGAGTTTTGTTATCTATATTGTCCAGGCATGTCCTGCATTAATCTTAGGGCAACGAAAATAAGTTTTATGAGCAACATTTTGTGATGACGAATGAAATTATTAAACTTTCACATAGATATTTTATGAGTCGAGCAATTTCTTGTGTTTAAAAACAATTTTACGGTTGCTTATTGTTTGGGGGATGGGCAACCCAATCCACTTTTTCCTCCCCAAATCACTCCAGCTCACTCAGGCAATTGGGCTCAAGGTGAGCCAGATGGAGAAGTCAGGCAATTATCACCCGGCCTAGCACCCTGCTTATGTGACGCAAGGCTTTGCCACAATTTAAATTATTAGAAAATTGTAAAAATTATTAAAAAAAACTAATTAAAAATATAAAAAAAGTGTAATTTTTTGTTTTGTTTATAAATACCTAATCATGTTCTTCCACTTTACACTACATTTAAATATTTTCAAATACTTTCAACCTTTATTACTATCCAAAATTAAAAATAAAGTTATCTTTTATTATTTTATAAAGTAAAAAAGAAATACTAATATTTTAATAGAATTGTTTGAGCTATTCAGTTTAGAAATGGAGATGCATCTGTATAATTACTATTCACTTAAAGGGATTGAGTTGCATGTGAGGGCCTTACTACACTGAGCGTGCTCTCATGGACATGGTAGCTCTACCAAATAAAGAGTTGAGGAAAGAGAAAAAAAAGAAAAAAAAAAGAGAGAGAGTGTAAAGGTAATGCTAGAGAGACTAAATTTGTAGATAAAATTTGAAAACTAAAAAACATGGAGGTTTATTGATTTATTACTTAAGCGTTAATAAACGTCCTTATTCTTATGGTGACACATCATTTAGTTTGCAAAGTTATTTCTAAATTTAGTCTCCCTAACATTACCATAAATAATAAAAGGGTAAATTACATTTTACCCCCTCAGGTTTGGGGTCGATTGCAACCCCATACAACATCTTTAAAACATTTCAATTTCATACATTTATTTCATACATTTACTTATCATTTTATTTCAATTTCATACATCTGTTAGAAAATCCGTTAAGTAAACCGTTAAGTGATGATGTGGCAAATATGGGATCCACATTTATGCTGACGTGGCTGCCAAATTTGTACCACGTGGCAAAAAAAAAAATTATGCATTTAAAATATAATAATTTACCCTAAAAAAAAAAAATTGAAACCCACCTTCTCCCTCTCCTCCACTCTCTTCACCTCCCCTCCCCTCCAAAAAACCCACCCCCCCGGCAACGCCCCCCACCCCCACCTCCCCCGCAACCCCCTACCCTACCCCACCCAACACCTCAAAAAACCCACCTATTTCCGGCGACCTCCTTTATGTCTTTCTCTTCCTCCTTCTCTCAATCTAACCTCGAATTGTCGTCGATCGGACCCACGAGATGCAGCCACCAACGACATCGAAAAGGGATTTTGGTATTTGACAATTTGGGTTTTTGGTTGATTACAAATAATCTAGGTTTTTTAGGGTTTAGGGTGGGGTGGGGGGAGAGGGTGTTGCGGGGGAGGTGGTGGTGGGTGGGATGGGGTGGGTTTTTTGGATGGGAGGGGAGGTGAAGAGAGTGGAGGAGAGGGATAATGTGGGTCGGGGGAAGATGGGTTTCAGTTTTTTTTTTTTAATTTTTTTAATAGGATAAATTATTATATTTTAAATGCATAAAAATTATTTTTTTGCCACGTGACATAAATTTGACAGCTATGTCACCATAAATGTGGATCCTATTTTTCCCACGTCATCACTCAACGGTTTACTTAACGGATGTATGAAATTAAAATAAAATGATAAGTAAATGTATGAAATTGAAATATTTTAAAGATGTTGTATGGAGTTGCAATCAATCCCAAATCTAAAGGGTAAAATGTAATTTATCTATAATAAAAAGAGGGAGAAACGAGGGCCAGGATGCCATGTGGCAACCAAGAAACGGTCACATCAAGATGGTGCGGTTAAACGAATCAGGATCCTCGCCGGATCTTTCCCTAGGGATCCCGTAATCCTGTCTGTTCATTTTATATCGTGCGGTCAGTTTTTGTTAGATACTATTTATATTTGAATTTTAAATTTTAAATTTTAAATAATTTTTTACCGCACGATATACGATGAACGGACAAGATTGTGGAATCCATAGGAAATGCATCCGACGAGGATCCTGATTCCGGTTAAACTGGCCGAAACACCCCACCACGTAAGCTACTTGACGGTCCTGGATACAATTAACGACGACAGGGTAAAGCGAAAGACACTTTTTTTTATCCAAAGTGAAGCGAAAGACACTTGTTTGGGGCCTAGAAGCTTTCTTCCGGAGCCGACAATTTAAGATGGTTTTGGTCATTTTTGGATGGTAGCCTTAAATGGCTTAAGGATAATTAAGGGAAACTTGTCTTTTTATTTTATTTTATTTTTTTTTAAGCAAGCAATATTATCTACATTAAGAGGGATTGGTGAACTTAGCCTCACCATGAGTTAGCAATAATGTGGTTCAAATTCGTTTTTGGCAAAAATCAAACATAATACCTCTCACTTACAAGTAAAGATGAATACTACTAGATTGTAGTACTAAGTAACGAGGAGAAACTTGTCTTTGGGTAGTGAAATTTCATGTGGCATAGAGGTATCCTTGATTGTAGACCACAAATGAAGACGTTTTGGTGGGGATGATGAATGCTAGGGTTTGTGGCGAAATACTGTAAGTAGAAGAGTAAGAGAAATAAAAAGAGGCACTCAAACAATCAATCCAACAACAATTCTCAAAAACTAATGGAGACAACTTCTTCATTAAAACCTTTATCAAATTAAGCCAAAGATTTCTTAGTGTGTCGAGAACATAGCTCGGTAGATCAAATGTCATAATACAATTGGTTGAATGCTTGAAAAAAAAAATTCCAACCACTTGTATTATGACACTTGAAGAATCAAGCCGTATTTCTAGCACACTATAACATTCTCCAATCTAGCAAGCTCTCTCATCTTTTCAATGTTAAAGCCCTCATTCATTTCATCATAGTTTTTTTTTTGGTCAATTATTCCTCTTTATGAATGTCCATGTTGTATTAGCTTTGTTGTATTAGTGCGACTCTCTTTGAATCAACTATTATCATTTCAATACAAGAACTAAAGCAATTTATCTTCTTCTTTTTTTAAAATTTTTTTCTTTACCTCTTTGAATCAAAACTTGAGCTCCTAGTATTAAAGATTTAGTTCACCATTTACATATTGTGATTTAATCATCTACATAAATAAAGTTCTTAATAGAAAATGTCACATCCCGACCCGGGGCGGACCACTTCCTGGGCCCGCTCCACCACCGTAGCACGATATTGTCCGCTTTGGGCTTACCATTCCCTCACGGTTTTGTTTCTGAGAACTCACGAGCAACTTCCCAGTGGGTCACCAATCCTGGGAGTGCTCTGGCCCCCTTCTCGCTTAACTTCGGAATTCCTACAGAACCCGAAGCCAGTGAGCTCCCAAAAAGCCTCGTGCTAGGTAGGGATGGGAATATACATTTAAGGATCACTCCCCTAGGCGATGTGGGATGTCACAATCCACCCCCCTTAGGGGCTCGACGTCCTCGTCGGCACACTTCCGGCCAGGGATAGGCTCTGATACCAATTTGACACATCCCGACCCGGGGCGGACCACTTCCCGGGCCCGCTCCACCACCGTAGCACGATATTGTCCGCTTTGGGCTTTCCATTCCCTCACGGTTTTGTTTCTGGGAACTCACGAGCAACTTCCCAGTGGGTCACCCATCCTGGGAGTGCTCTGGCCCCCTTCTCGCTTAACTTTGGAATTCCTACCAAACCCGAAGCCAGTGAGCTCCCAAAAGGCCTCGTGCTAGGTAGGGATGGGAATATACATTTAAGGATCACTCCCTTAGGCGATGTGGGATGTCACAGAAAAGACAAAGAAAGAATCTAAAGTTGAGCCACTCTCAGAGGCCTGTCAATTCTTGACACGACCCGATAACCCAACACGACACGACACGATACGAAATTAACAGGTGTTCAGGTCAACACGATAATGAATCGGGTCGTTATCGGGTAACCCAATAAGCATCTGTTAAGATAACGGGTTGGTTCTGGTATACACGTGAATAACACGATACACGATAAACAAAATATTAATTTTATAATTTTATGACCCTAAAAAAATACTATAATAATTTTATATATTAATTTAACAATTTTATACCCCTAAAAACTATAATAATTATATATATATTAAATTAAATTTTAAAAATTGGTGACCATTGGATCGGCTTAAATATACATACCATTCAATTTCTTAAGTGTTATACGTACAAAATAAATAAATTTAAATCTACTTAATATATATATATATATATATATATACACACCATTGAACTTGATGAGATACGAATTATACGAAACTAATTTCAACGATCCAACCGTCAAACTTGTTTATATATTCTTCGAGATCACATTAGCAAAAAATCGCAAAAAAGAAACATTCACTGATCAAGTAACGGGACAAAATTTTTCGACGGTTATAAACGAAAAATCACAATTTAACGGTTATTAACTCCGATTTTAATGATTTTTTACAGCTACACTCATTGACCCTATATGAATACAATGAATGAATTCGATCTTCAATTTAAAATATTGACACTAGCGGATACCACAAAATCTTATGTTATACTTAATAAAAGTATAAATAAACTCTAAGTGTTAGTGAATCTATCGTTTTGATGGGATACGCATTCTACGAAACTAATTTCAACAATCCAACCGTCAAATTTATTTGTGTATGCTTCAAGATCGCATACGCCAAAAATTGCAAAAAACAAACATTCAGAGATCAAGTAACGGGACAAAATTTTTCGACGGTTATCAACGAAAAATCACGTTTTAACGGTTATTTTAACTCCGATTTTGATGATTTTTTACAGCTACACTCCTTGACCCTATATGAATACAATGAATGAACTTGATCTTGAATTTAAAATATTTACACTACTTATGTTATATTTAATGAAAGTATAAATAAACTCTTAAGTGTTAGTGAATCTATTGTTTTGATGTGATACGCCCTCTATGAAACTAGTTTCAACGATCTAACCGTCAAACATGTTTGTATATACTTCGAGATCGCATACGCCAAAATTGCAAAAAACAAACATTCAGAGATCAAGTAATGGGACAAAACTTTTCGACGGTTATAAACGAAAAATCACGATTTAACGGTTATTTTAACTCTGATTTTGATGATTTTTTACAGCTACACTCCTTGACCCTATATGAATACAATGAATGAATTCGATCTTCCATTTAAAATATTTACACTAGTGGATACCATAAAATCTTATGTTATACTTAATGAAAGTATAAATAAACTCTTGAGTGTTAGTGAATCTATCGTTTTGATGGGATTCGCATTTTCCGAAACTAATTTCAACGATCCAACCGTCAAACTTGTTTGTATATGCTTCGAGATCGCATACGCCAAAAATTGCAAAAAACAAACATTCAGATATGAAGTAACGGGACAAAACTTTTCGACGGTTATTAACAAAAAATCACGATTTAACGGTTATTTTAACTCCGATTTTGATGATTTTTTACAGCTACACTCCTTGACCCTATATGAATACAATGAATGAACTCGATCTTCAATTTAAAATATTTACACTGCTTATGTTATATTTAATGAAAGTATAAATAAACTCTTAAGTGTTAGTGAATCTATTGTTTTGATGTGATACGCCCTCTATGAAACTAGTTTCAACGATCTAACCGTCAAACATGTTTGTATATACTTCGAGATCGCATACGCCAAAATTGCAAAAAACAAACATTCAGAGATCAAGTAATGGGACAAAACTTTTCGACGGTTATAAACGAAAAATCACGATTTAACGGTTATTTTAACTCTGATTTTGATGATTTTTTACAGCTACACTCCTTGACCCTATATGAATACAATGAATGAATTCGATCTTCCATTTAAAATATTTACACTAGTGGATACCATAAAATCTTATGTTATACTTAATGAAAGTATAAATAAACTCTTGAGTGTTAGTGAATCTATCGTTTTGATGGGATTCGCATTTTTCGAAACTAATTTCAACGATCCAACCGTCAAACTTGTTTGTATATGCTTCGAGATCGCATACGCCACAAATTGCAAAAAACAAACATTCAGATATGAAGTAACGGGACAAAACTTTTCGACGGTTATTAACAAAAAATCACGATTTAACGGTTATTTTAACTCCGATTTTGATGATTTTTTACAGCTACACTCCTTGACCCTATATGAATACAATGAATGAACTCGATCTTCAATTTAAAATATTTACACTAGTGGATACCTATCACATCCCGGCTCGGGCTCGACCACTTCCCAGGCTCGACTCCGCCATAGCACGATATTGTCCGCTTTGGGCCCCTACGACACCCTCACGGTTTTGTTTTTGGGAACTCACACAATAACTTCCTAGTGGGTCACCCATCATAAGAATGCTCTCGCCCAAACTCGCTTAACTTCGGAGTTCAGAACTCCGAAGCCAGTGAGCTCCCAAATGGCCTCGTGCTAATTGGAGGTGGGAATCTACATATAAGGCTTACAGGATCCTCACCCCTGGGCGATGTGTGATCTTACAATCCACCCCCCTTAAGGGGCCCGACGTCCTCATCGGCACACATCCAGCAAGGGAGTGGCTCTGATACCAAATTGTCACATCCTAGCCTAAGCTCAACCACTTCCCAGGCTCAACTCTGCCATAGCATGATATTGTCCGCTTTGGGCCCCTACCACACCCTCATGGTTTTGTTTTTGGGAACTCACACGAGAATTTCCCAGTGGGTCACCCATCATAGGAATGCTCACGCCCAAACTCGTTTAACTTCGGAGTTCCAATGAACTCCGAAGCCAGTGAACTCCCAAAAGGTCTCGTGCTAATTGGAGGTGGGAATGTACATATAAGGCTTACAGGATCCTCACCCCTGGGCGATGTGGGATCGTACAATCCACACCCACGATTGCGCACTCTATCACTGTTTAATTTGAATTAGTTCTAGTTTAGTTTAAATTAATTCATTTATTTCGTCACTTACCCCTATGGTTACGTCACCTCACGGTGATGGCCAGCATGCTTCGACCTTCCTGGGTCGGGGTGTGTCAATACCACAAAATCTTATGTTATACTTAATGAAAGTATGAATAAACTCTTAAGTGTTAATGAATCTATTGTTTTGATGGGATATGCATTCTACGAAACTAGTTTCAACGATCCAACCGTCAAACATGTTTGTATATATTTCGAGATCGCATATGCCAAAAATTGCAAAAAACAAACATTCAGAGATCAAGTAACGGGACAAAACTTTTCGAAGGTTTTAAACGAAAAATCATGATTTAACGGTTATTTTAACTCCGATTTTGATGATTTTTTACAACTACACTCCTTGATCCTATATAAATACAATGAACTAATTTGATCGTCAATTTAAAATATTTACACAAGTGGATACCACAAAATCTTATGTCATGATAATCGATGAAAATTGAGGATTTTGTAAAAGGAATAACATGCAAGCAAGCTTTGAGTTCCATTGGTAAGGTTTAAACTTTTGAGAAATGCTTCATAACCTTAAAAACAAAAACTCTTTCATTTTGCATATCCTTGCACATTTAATATTTTGTAATAGACTAGAAGTGTATGGATGTTTGTTTATTAGACTCTTATTTTTTCGTGTAGATGTAGTACTTAAACGACAAATGTGTTTTAATGTTTTGAAGTAATATTTATGTAGCAATGTGTGGTATGTGCAAATTTTAAGAAAAAAAAATATTTTTCTTAACGGGTCATAACGGGTCGGGTCACTTTGGATAAAGTGACCCGACCTATTAAGGACCCGTTAAGATAACGGGTGTGACACGACACGACACGACTTGTTAAGATAACATGTGTTACACAAAAACGACACGAACACGATAGACACGACCCATTTGTCAGGCAGTAAATGACACTATCTTTTGGTTAGAGGTCAAACAAACGCAGTTTCTATCACATACACACTATCTACTGCGACAACTAGTGGTGACAGACAAGACCCATGAGAAATCTAGGGGCGAACAACACTTGTTTTAGTTCCAGATGTTAAGCGATGATTTTTCAATTTTAAGAGTAAATTGTAGCTATGGTCCCTTAACTTTAACTCAATTGGAGCAATGGTCCCTCAACTAAAAATCCATTACCATTGGTCCCTCAACTTATCAAAACGTGCAGCTATGGTCCCTTAACTAAAAATCCATTACCATTGGTCCCTCAACTTTAATTTAACTGGAGAAATAGTCCCTTAACTTTAACCCAATTGTAGCAATGGTCCTTCCAATATAACTCGTTTTGACAAAAATTTTGACATAGTTGACGAAAAGAATCATAATTATACACTTTGATGAGTTGAGGGATCCTAATTGTATAAATGGTCATTCCAACATAGCTTATTTTGACAAAATTTTGACAAAATTGATGAGAAGGACTATAGCTACATATTTTGATAAGTTGAGGAACCAATGGTAATGGATTTTTAGTTAAGAAACTATTGCTCCAATTTGATTAAAATTGAGGGACCATTCGTACAATTTACTCTAATTTTAAAGAGCAAAATGAGACTCAAATTCTATCTTAAGCGGCGATAAATATCTAGCGGACCATAATGTGTGTTTGTGAGAATTTGGGCTCCACTTCACTATTTTCATGGGGTCGACACCTTTGAGTTTATGCAAATATAGGTCTGATATACTGTATTCTTTTTTAAATTTTATATTCCATTCAACAACCTTGTGTAACCTAAAGTTACACTTTATTCTTTCTCATGACTTTATACAACAAAAATGCAAAAGATGATTCATTAATCTAAATCCAACCATTAAAAAAAAAAAAAAAAACTAATGAAAGTGGTTTGAAAACTTTGAGTTTTAACGATAATGACAAAATAAAGGGTAAAGTAAATAGTACCAAGATTGACTTTTTAGTGTAAAAAAGTGATTTTTTGTTAAAATGAACAGTACCGGGAGCTTTTCGTTAAAGTTCCCTTAAAAAAATAAGCCTATCAATTTAACGGCTAATAGAATATTTTTTATTAAATATAAATTCATATGATAAAATTTTCAATGAAGAAATAGTTTTCTTCTACCTGGAAAAAAAATTCGGTGGCAACTGACAATCATTGTATGGAGTCTGGAGTGAGAATTGTTGACCTAAAAATATAAATCTAATTTGTTTAATTTTTGTTTGAATAAACGATATTATTTATAAAAAATAAAAAAAAATAAAAAAGAAAACTTAGCCGCATAATGAACTATTAATAATATAGTTCAAGTTCTCAAAAAGAGGGGTATTACTAAACCATATTACTAAAAGCTTCTAAGAAAATTTAAATTCAAGAATTAAAAAGGAGAATTTATAGTGGACTGTTCATAAATCTAATTGAATATACAACCCAAAAACAACAAAGCAAAAAGAAATTTCATTCGCAAATGGCCCTTTACCACATTGATAAAAAGGAGTTGAGATCTTGTATGATGACGACGTGATTCTAATTTTCTCTGTAACTAATATAACAAAATCAATTATTTGACAAAAATAAAAAGAAAAGAAATTTCATTGACTCAATTCAATAATAACTAGACACGTGCCGTCCCCACATGGATTCCCCCCCCCCGAAAAAAACGCGTGCACTATCTCTTACTCCCGCTTCAGAAATGCTCCCGACGCAACACAAGAACCTTCCCGAGTCAGTCTCCCACTCCGTCTCTGAAAAATCCCAAATTTTTTTTCATGTTTTTCTAGTCGGAATTGTCGATGGAATCCCTTTCCATGGAGATCTCCGCCATTAAAAACCCTAAGCCCAATTCGCATTCCCATTCCCCGACGTTTCTCCTCCACAACGGCTTCAGCGACGAGGTCGATGTCTCTGACATCGAGATGATCACGATCCAGACCGTCACCTACACCAGCCTCAGGGACCTCCTCCCGGCGTCGCCGCAGCCATCGATCATGTCGCCGATTCACAATTCCAGCTGGCACGACGAGATTCCGATCAAGAACCCGCTCGTCAAGCACGCCGCGCTGGCGTACCTCCAGCCGATGTCCTCGCCGCCAGAGGTCGGCGATAAGGGATTATTCCGGATGATCCGGAAGAAGTGCAACTGTGAGTTCGGGTGCCTCGGTTGGTTCGGCGACGTCGTTTTGAAGACAGTTAGGGAGGTGTTTGGCGGCGTTTGCGGTTGTATGAATAGTTTTGGCGAGATTGGGGATGAGGAAGACGAGGAGGAGGAGGAGGAGGAGGAGGAGTGTTTGAAAGTGGACTGAGGAGATTGAAGGAGAGGGGTATTTTTGGAAAGGTAGGGGTTGACTGGTAGATGATGGTAAAGAGAGAATTGAGTGAGACCTTCTTTTTGTATATAGAATTTATTTAATTTTTTTTCTTTTTTGTAATTGAGTGTTGGTGGGTGGCTTTGTAAATAGATATACATCGTGTTCGGTTTATTAATCACCGAACGCATGATTCGTGGGAGAGAATTTGATTTTTCCTTTTCAAGAAAAAGTTATTGAGATTTATTTTCTTGGTGCTCTATATATTTTTTGGTCAAATGTAATATATCGATCTGTCAGTTAAGATTTTGTGGAATTTTTTGCTTCTAGATCGATTAGTGACCAAGTTTTGTGCTTTGTTTTTTAAACATTTTGATTATGACTTTCTGCTTATTTTATGGTGTATAATTGCCGTGAGTAAAGTTTCGTGTTGAGTACTTAGTAGCTTTAGCTATAGAGTTTTTGGAGATGGATCTGCGAGGTCGAATGAAAAATAATTTGAAGTGTGAACATTTTCCACTTTGAAGATTAAATTTATAATCTAAACTCTATAGTATTTTGATGATAATGTTATTAACCGAAGTAAGATGATGATTCCATTGCATAGTGACAACACCGATTTGTCTTTGTATATCTAAATACAAACACAAAAGAAGTACATATTCACATTTTTAGAGGTTTAATAACAAATCTCATATACAAATATTATTTTATTTAAACTTTTTCTCCGGCAAATATTTAAACTTATTAAATTAAACAAGGCTTTTTATATTAGCACCCCACATTAAAATTTAATATTAAATGACTTATTTACTCCACTGTGCAATGACAATTTTGACCTTATTAGGTTTTTTTTTTTTTTTAAAAAAAAAAAATTCTAAATACACCCTAAATCACTTTTAGCGTATTATTTATCTTCTCAACTATCAAAACCCTCACACCCTCCATTATTGAACAAAACCCTAACCAATGAAACTACAAACATGTTGATTGAGAAAAATTGTTTTTGACGAATGGAACACGAAATCGATGTTTCGAAAGCTTCACATGAGGTAAGACTTCATATTTTCATTGTTTTAGTGTTTTTGACGAATGGAACACGAAATCGATGTTTTCTAGCAATCTTGCAGGAGAATCATATTCCTCAATAAGACCTGCAACACGATTAAAAACACATTACAGTAAATAACTATGAAGATCATTAGGAATGTTGAATGGATTCATATGGCAATACTGACCGTGACTTAGAAGCAGAACCATGTCATAGTCAAGAACAGATGTTATACGATGCGCAATAGTAATGACTGTGCAGTCAATAAAGTGTTGTCGAAGGGTCTGCTGGATCAAATGTGGGGTGTATGTACAAAATATAAGGTGTATATTGAGAGTGTGGGGTGTGGGGATATTATGGGAAAATATGTGGGGTGTATTAAGATAATTTTTAAATGAAAAAATAAATGTGGGGTGTATTAAGTATATGAGGTTTATTCAACAATTTGTGGAGTGTTAATATAATCTTAAACAAATATTCATCGAACTTATTAAATTAAGCAAGTATTCAAACTTCCATGACTATTCTATACATGAACGTTCACACATAATTAAAAGATTTTATTGCCACCCATGAAATTCACCAGTATTTTTATAGCATTTTTCTTACAAGAAAAAATGCTTCAAAAATGATAGAGACTCAAAATAACAACTAATCAAAGTAAGATGCGGACTTAATCTTCTTTACTCCTCTAGAAGAAAATAAAATAAAAATTACACTGTTACAGTGCAACCTACTAAGGTTCGAATGCCAAACAAACTTGAAATAATTTAGTGGTAGCGAATTTTGAGTATCAAATATGAAAAATAATTTTGTGGTACTAAACACTATTCCATGAGGATATTGGGACCATGAAGACTATGACATTTTTGGGAGCTTAGTCACTAGTATATAAATATAATAACATCATGACTGACTAGGATTGTCGTAGGTGATCACTTCTTAGTGCTAATCGTCTCATGAGGGATGCACATGCGTCACCTAAGAAAAGACGTCCGGTTTTTGTAATGCCAAGTAGGCTAATTTTTTTAGACAAAAATTTATACATGTGATATGCTAAAAAATAAGCACGTTGTTTAACATCTAAATAAAAATTCAATCATCGACAATCAAATTATATAATTTACAAAATATAATTTAAATAGATGGTCTTTATAATATTATCCTTTTTATAATCTAACATTTTTTAAGTGAGCCTATTACCAGATACCTTCTAAGGGAGATAGTTGTTCCAATTAGGCACGCTAGCCCACCACATTTTATATGAAAATTTTAACGATAAACTCTCGGTACTGTTTACTTTAACGAAAAACCATATTTTTATACTAAAAAAATCAATCATGGTACTATTCACTTTACCTTTTATTTTGTTCTTATCTTTAAAATTCAAAGTTTTCAAATCATTTTCATTAGTTTTATTTTTTATATAAAAGGGCTAATAAGGACACTATAAAAAAATATCATTGTACCTTTCTTCCAATTGTATTTTCTTTTTTATAATTTTATTTGTTTCGAGTGCACAATTACTCGTTAAACATTTCCCTTTATATAATTCTGCTTTAGAAATTATGCACCACTTCAATGCGCAGGTGTGCCATGTATAGATTTTGGGGCATCATAAGGTATTTTTGGCCTCTTATATACTCATGTTTAATTTTAATTAATTTATTCAATCGGATGATAACTATAAATAAAGAGAAATATATGAGAAGTTAAAAATGATCGGTAAAAATCACTTGAATAGATCATTTTTAGCATCTTACAAATTATGCGAGTTGTATGATATCAAGTTTTTTACAATTAGGTGACCAAATGTCCGTTGTTGCACCACCATACAAATTGATATGATGAGCGGAAACCCTTGCCTAATGGAATTGCTGTTGATTGATTCACCCTCCACTAGGGTTCCTCGTTGTTCGCAAAAGGGCAAAAAAGATAGCCCCTTGAGGCACAGGCATCCTTTCATCCATATCTTCAAACACTTAAAAGCTTTTTAGTCAAAATGGTCTTTAAGATTTATATAACTTCTCACTTTGATCTTTAATATTCGAAATCAATAGAAGTAGTCCCTAAGTTTGTCCACCATCAATCATTTTGGTCATTCCATAAAAATCTAGATTAAATAAGGTTAAAATGATAAAAATACCCTCAATTTTTGTCAAATCATTTGACTCATTGTTTATTAAATTGAAGGTATTTTTGTCATGGAATGATTTTGGTAGCTATATGTATGGAATGATTTTTGTCATTTTGGTCCCTGAATGATTTTTATGGAATGATCAAAATGATTGATAGTGGACAAACTCAGGGACCACTTCTATTGATTTCAAATATCAGGTACCAAAGTGATGAGTTATGCAAATCTTATGTACTATTTTGGCTAAAAAGCCAACACTTAACTGACTCTTATTTTCCATTCATATAGAAAGCAGCGGAGCGTTTTAATTTTGCTTCTTCAATGTCTTTTTCTTCAAAGATTGATGGAGCACTTGCCACTCGCATAATTCTTAGCTGTGCATCAGCTCCATACATGTACCTACCAAAATCAAAGTAACCAAGAATTAGACGTTCTTGTCGTTTCATAACAAAAAAAAAAAAAAAAAAATCTTTCAATTCATGCTCGTCATATACGCACCTTTCTTTCATTTCTTGAAGTTGTCTCCACCAAAATCCTCGGTACCCAATTGAACCAATCAATCATATCCATAATCGAGTTGTGAATCACGCACATAACTTCCGCTTGCGATCAAATTTTAATTTCTCAGCATCTTGGGCATACAATAGGCAGATCCCACACATTTCCACATTACTTTTGTTAGTTCTGTCACGACAGTTTAGGAGGTGGAAGTCAAAAGAGGCCTCGGTGACAAGTTTGTAAAAACGAGTGGATGCCTCTCCAATTGCAAACGAACTATACCACACAAACACGTGACTGGACTCAAAATTGCCGTACCTTTTCCTTTAAAAGGAACATAGGAAGGGTAATTGATTTCACGGGTTTCACCATTACCAGTTTTTAAATTGCACTTACATCCAAACTTCATACTCTGCAGATAAGAACCATGGCGACTGGCCTTCCAAACAAGAGAGAGCGAAACCCAAGAAATCTGTACCATACCAATCTGGAGGAAGCTTGACAGTTATAGAACATCCGTTGTTTCGATGGCTGAACCAATTTGGAATTTCATTCCCCTCATGGACAATGCTAACTGAAGTCCCACCAGTGATATCCTGCGATAGTGATGCGCATCAAAATTATTAAACTCTTGAATAAAGTGGAAGAAGTGAAATAGACAGTGTGTGCGCGTGTGAGAGCAGAGAGACCTTATAACATTCTTCTTTCTTATAGTTGGGTGGCGCAGTTGCAACTCGCATAATTCTTAGTTGTGCATCAGTGAATATGTTGCTCCGTGCCTTATGATCCAAGTTTCGGCAATTGGTAAAATAATAACTCCCTCGTGTTAACTACATTGCAAAAGATGAAGAAATGGTACAGAGGAAGAGGAAGATGATAGAGAGAAAACCAGAAAGATTGTATTGATTAAATGGAGCAAATGTATACAAATGAACTTAAGGAAATGATGACTATACAATCCCTTATATAACCATATAACCTGATTACAATACTACCCCTCTAACTATATTTCTATTATATCAGTTATTACCTCGAAACAATTCATATTTATCCCAAGCTTGTGTGAGTGAATTTCTTCAACTTGACACTGTCGTCAGTGACCTGCAGTCATTTGCTTCAAGACTACGTAGTACGGGGAGCTCTGGTAAAGATCGAAGGTTTGGGCAATAGTTTAACCGCAGGTGAGACAATTGACAACCTCGTTTGATGCTTGAAGGTATGCTCTCAATTTCGGTTCCTCCTAGATCTAAATCTCGTAACCAGGGTAAAAACATGAGGAGGTCGGGGATTTCTAATTTAATACAGGAACATAGGCTTATTAGTTCCAAAGAGCTCAAACCGAGTGAGAGATTTAAATTGTTGAGACTCAGGCAGCCAGTAAAGCTCAACGTCTTAAGATGTTTTAAACAGTATATGCTGTCTGGGACGAACTCAAGGTTTTCGCACCTATCGAGAATTAAACTTTGAAGCCCAATTAGCATTCCTATCGATGAATGTAGCTCTTTAACCGCTGTTCCTTGTAAACTAAGAAATTTCAGATGTTCCATAGGCTCCAAAATTTCTGGGAAGTATTCAAATTCAAGGCAATCAGTGAGGTCAAGCTCTCAAGAGATTTTAACTTACAAATGCTCTTTGGTAGACTCACCAGCCTATTGCAATAACTCAGTTTAAGTGTGGTGAGACCAAGGAGACACTGAATCGACGATGTGGGCAATTCCTTTATTGTGGTGAAAGATAAATCTAAGAATTCAATGTTGTCAGGCATCTGAGGAAAAGATTTTAGATTTTCTCAGTGTCCCAGATGAGGATAAGTAAGCTTGTCAAAATCTTTGAAATATGATGGAATCCGTGTCAATCTTATGCAACCAGAAAAATTTATATGCTCAATTTTTGAACTGCGAGAGAGATCTGGAACCTCAGCCAGATGTGTGCAATAACTAAGATTGATCACTTTCAAGTTTCCAAGATTCTGTAACAAATTAAAGAGAAATTTATTAACTTCGCCGAAATAAATTTCCACATCCACCATATTTCATACAAGGTTAACTCAAGTAAGTATATGTACCTGGTTTTTATTCCAAAGTGGCGCCTCAAGTCTGCTATAGGGCATTCGAAGCTCAACAAGGTTGTTTGGAGAAAACTTTGATGGAAGAGATTTCAAAGGGTATCGCTATCAGTAAAGATACATGAGAGCATTGGGAAGAGACGCAAGACCTTGAGAAAGGTCAATCTTGTAGTACACCTCGCCAAAGATGGCATCATGAAAACCTATAAATTTGGGAAAATCCCCAGAACCATGAATCTTTAGCAATCTCAGATTATACATCTCTTTGAAGGATGAACTGGAGAGTTGTAGCCTTGTAATGCTAGACGTGTCAACGTATATGCATTGAACCTTTGCAGTTCCCTGAAAATCAAGAGCAAAGTATAAAATGAGAAAAAATATATACAACAAAGTTTACTCGAAACTACTTTACATCTGACAGGCTTATCAAAAACGAGTTTCCTTTGTGTTTTCTTGTAGACAGCTCATGTACTTTATTTTGGTTTAAGAAACTTTTAGGATCTTACTGTATTATTCCCCAGAACATGATAGACGTCTTCAGGAACCCACAACCTATTACGTTTTCCAGGCTCATCTGCACATTGTTCGCCAATAATTTTCTGACCCATTTCCTGAAGCAAATCATGCATCTCTAAGCAATTTCGTCATTGAAATTGATATTAGAGACTTATCAATGAGAACTTGAATTCCGTTTGCAAAGAAACCTCGAAAATGTATCATTCTTTTCGCAGAATCAACATCCATCCCTTTAAGAAAGCATGCGATATCAAGGAAGCATTCCTTCTCATTTTCTTCTAATCCATTATAACTAAGTCTCAATACATTCTGTATTTTTTCGCTAGGAAACTTTTTCAATTTTCTCAACTCTTCATCCCAGTCTTCTTCTGTTTTGCAGCGATGGAATAAAGCACCCAAAGTTTTAAGAGCCAATGGAACGCCTTCAATATAATCTATCACCTTTCTTGAAAACTCTGTATGATCTGTTGTAGGAGACTTATTCTTGAAAGCATGCATTTGAAAGAGCTGAAGGGCTTCGTCATGTTTTAATCCCTTGACCTCATAAATTTTGTCCTCACCAACCATTTCATTCAGTAGGCTCCTATCTCTAGTTGTTACAATGATTCTGCTTTTGGGACCAAACCGAACATCATCTCCAACTAGATGTTCTAATTGTTCTGAATCATTCACATCATCAAGAACAATGAGGACCTTTGTACGGCTGTGCCTTTCGCGGACAAGCTTAGATCCTATAGATGGAGTGCCAATAGTCAGATCTTTCTCGTTTAATATCTCACGAAGAAGTATATTCTGCAAGTTCTTTGGCCCTTGTTTTTCTGACTCCTCCCGAACATTTGCGAGAAAACAGGAAGCTTCGAATTTAGAAGTGAGTCGGTTAAATACAGCACCAGCAAGGGTGGTCTTGCCAATACCTCCCATTCCCCATATACCTACAGTCCAAATATCTGGTGAATCAATGCATAATAACGACTCAATTTCCTCGATTTTGGTTTCAATTCCAACGAGGCCTTTAGAATCACTTGACTGTTTGCAATTCAATTTGGTCAATATAACTTGGACAACTTTCTCAACGAAATGGGCCTCTGTCCTGAAAAATATAATTATGAAGGTCAAAAAATAGAGACCAATTAAATGTCTTAATGAGGTGCAAAGAGGTTCAAAAATTATGCAAGAGGTGCATAGTTACCCGGCTTTGTTTGAATTATCAAAACCAGATAGGTTGGCAGCTTTCTCCAAAGCATCCCTCCACTCAAGCACCTTGTCCATACCGTCCTTGAAACGTTCTTCAAGTTGAGCAAATGCAAATGCATAACTCCCCTGCTGTTTTCGTACATCTGCTGGACTGATGTCGTAAAAAATGGGTATAACAAACTGTCCATCGCTTTCCTTGCATCCTAGTATATGCAAGATTTCATCCAAACACCATGTGGAAGAAGCATAGTTTTTTGAGAAAATGATCACCGAAAGCTTTGATTTCCCAATAGCGTCTAGAAGGGCAGGTCCGATTTCATCCCCTCCCTCCAGTTTGTAATCTATGTAGGTGTCAAGTTTCTTTCGAAGTAAAGCAGCATGAAGGTGGCTGATGAAAGTGTCGCGGGTGTCCTCACCTCTGAAACTAAGGAACACATCATGCTTTCTTCGAGGTGAGATAGCAGCAGCAGAAGACGAAGACGCCATATTAATTACCTGCAAACCAAACTGTATCTCTCATAACCTGCAAACACACCCATATATAGATACATACACACAGAGAGATATGCACATATCGGCGGGGGGAGCCAGGAAAGTATAGCAAGGGGGTACCTCATGTGGACAAGATGATAATATATGTGTGTAAGATATACTGGTTACAAATCCATATACAAATAATACAGCACAAAAAAGAGAGGGAGAGAGCACTGAAGGAGTTCAAGCTTCCATTCTCCATTATAAAAGGGTCATGAAAATTCAATTCAAGCCTTCTAGTCAGAGGTAACCACACATCCACTTTCTGCTTACGATATACACAAACCGAATTCAGTTTGCACATACATGACCGATCAAGAAACTCCAATATGCAGAATTTCCAAAAGATTTTATTAGTAATAGTAAGTGGTAACCATACACCACAAAATCCATGAAAAACAAGTCTAATACAAAGCAACAAGTTCAAATAAGTAATCACTAGTCTATTACTAAATCAAATTTCATTTCAAATTTCTGAAAATAAAATAACTTATAATGTTGTAAACTGAAATAAAAAAGGAACAAAGTTACCCGAAAAATGTAGAAGCCTTGAGGGATGAATGATTCTTGGGATGAGTCGCGGACTAAGTCGCTCTTTTTAAGACGTTTCGCGGCTCTGCCCAAAGTGTGCAAGCAGTTCACAAATACCACGTCGTCCCCAGAATAAAACAACCAAGAACTTTCTTCTTCTGATGAAGTTCTTCCTTGCACAAACGGAAGAACCTTCGAACTTACACCCTTCCGATATGTTGCTTTCAGAACTTAATGTTTGTTTTGAAAATTATATAAACGGTTGTTTTTTCTTTTCCTCTCCCTTACTTCGTACATTGGATCAATATATATATATATAGAGGAAACCTTTCACAAGAGGGATCTCCATTTTTTCAAAAAAATGGGGACACGCTCCCCACCGTTGGATTTAACTTTAATGAAATTGTGTGGTTGAGATTGTGTGGTCTGTGTTTTAATCTCAACCACACAATTTCATTAAAATCAATCTAACGGTGGGGAGCGTATCTCTATTTTTTTGAAAAAATGGAGATCCCTCCCCTTAAGCAACCTGCTTGACCTTTATCTTCAGAGAAGGAATCTCATCTTTAAGATGAGAAGCTACCTCACGTTTCTTTTTGTGGAAATAAATCAATTGTCAAATCATAGGTTAATAATAAATTTATAAGATTAATTACTATTTACGATTTATATTTAATATTTGTAATAAACCAAAATATAAATATATTTAAAATATTTAAATAAAACATAATTGCTCTAACATATAACATTATCTATATACTAAAACCCAAGTGAAAAACACTGTTTATTAATAGTGCCCACCCGGTTTTGCCCCTGATCTAACGCCCATAATTTTGGCATTTTGAAGATGCTACATGAAATGTCTTTTTTGCCCCTTTCCTTTATCTTTTTTTCCCCGCGTGTTGCTCGGCTTGACCTTTTCTGCTTATGACCACGTGTCGATCACCGAATCGACCGTGGCTTTGTCTCTTTTCTCGCTCTTATTTTTGCTGATTCCTTTCGCTTTCAGTTCACTTTCACTTTACTTTAGAACCTTGGTTTAAGCTGGTTGTGCGTTTTTCTTCGTTTCAAATTTGCTTGGTTAGCTTTGTTTGCCGTTTCTTTCGTTTTGTTTATGCTTTTTGTTTTCGTTTTGTTTATGCTTTTTGTTTTCGTTTCTGTCTTTCGTTTTTCTTCTTGGTTTCTGCTGTTGCAGGACTTTAGTTTGTGCAATCGATTTTCAGCTTTTGTTTTTCAGCGCCTTTGTTTTCGCTTTCCGGTTTTAAATTCGGGACATGGATCTTTCGATTTGTTCTTTTTTTTTTCCTTGCACTCTTGATAGGCTATGACTTTGTGTTTATTGATGGTTGTTTTTGCAGTGGTCGAACTGTTCGCACGCTTCCCCCTCCTTCCTCAAACACGCTTTGCGTTATTGCCTCCCGTGCGTCTTCTACGACTCCGATCTGCATATCTCCTTTGGTAAGAGTCCATTTCTCTTTCTCAGGAATTGAGCTTGAATCTTCTATGGCGGCTGTTATTTTATTCTAAGAACAACCCATTTTTCAGAAGCTCAGAAGTTTAAATGAGTCGATTTTACTTGCTCTTGAGTTTGTGATTTTGGGATCTGAAAATTTGAATTACTTAATTATTCTTGATTATTTGCTGTCCTGAAATCAAGATTGTCGATTTGGTCTGAATTGTTCCTTTCTTTTCTGTCCTCTTGATTATCCGTTGTATCTGGAGAACTCGAGGATTACGTCATGATATTCTGATGGTTGCTGTGTTGGATTTATCAGTCTTATTCTAGGTTTACCAAGCATTCCTATTTTGGGGTATTTCTCTTTTATCAAAGAGATTGACTGTTTTTTTTTAGTGAAAGTTTTAATCGCTTACATTTTTAGTTAGGCTATGTTTTGGGTTTTGGCAGATTTGTAGCCTATTTATGTATGTGGTTTTTATCGTAGACTTGGAAGAAAATGGGATTGAGAGTGAGGAAACAACAGCACAGAAAGCATGGAATAAAGAATTGGGATCAGGGATATGGAAACAGAGAAAAAGAATATGATGGATGATTAGGTTCACTTCGTTTATGTTTGTGTGATGAGAATGTGGTTCAGTTAAGCAGTGGTCGTGCTGTGTTTTCTTTTGGCAATCTCATTCTTTTAATCAGTTACGCTTTTAAACAAACTGGTATAGGTCTATAGTTTTGAAAGTGTAGTTGTTACATCATTGCTCAGCCTCATTGAAATTTCTTTATGCATTATTTGTCAATTCACAAACCTTAAATCTTATTTCAGCAGTTTAAAATGGAAGATCGAGGTCCAACTCCTCTTGATCGATTGGTCGCATATGAAAAAATTCAAAAAATTAAAGTTCGTATCTGCAGAATATGGAGACCAAGATTTTCAAGCATGACTGATAAATATGGAGGTCTACACTGTGTATTAGTTGATGAAAAGGTCAGTAATCAATATTTAATAATACTGTTTGATAAGCTCTTAACAACACATGTTAAGAATTTTGTATTTGTTCTAATCAAGGTCTAAAATATCGATGATATCGGAAATATCGGTAGTCCAAAAACACGGAAATTTCGATGGAAATATCGGGATATTATCGATATCGATAAAAATTGAATAAAAACCACGGAAATTGCAAGAAAAACTTAGAAATTTTTATTGAAACTTTGCAGGATGTTTATTTAGTCAATTATCTATTAGTTTATCATAAAAAAATTGGAAGGAAATGCATTGCATGATGGATTTAACTTATTTAAGTTGATTATATAGCGAGCTGGCAAACATTGTGAGTGTAGAAAATATATAAATATTTTAGCATATTTTCACAAAAATATAAGTGATATGGTGGTCAATGTGTTGAAGGAGTAAAATGGGAGGGGTTCAAATCCCCTTGGTGTTTTTTTAAATATAGAAATTTAGGGAAATTTCGATGGAAATATCGATAACATTGGAAATATCGGAAGTCCAAAAACACGGAAATTTCGATGGAAATATCGGGATATTATGGATATTTTAGACCTTGGTTCTAATACACATCACATGACATTTTTACTCTCTGGGATATCTCCAATTCATTTCTAATCTCTGTACTCTTTCATTTTCTATCGGAAAATTACATATTAGTTATCATCCTGGCTCTATGTGATAAGAAATTTTTTTTGGGTGCATATGCATTGTCTTTAACCTGTTAATTACACTAATAAATTCACTCTTGATGTTTACTATCCATCTTATTCTCTAATATTTGTGATTTACATTTATTTTCATATTATTTCAAGTATTGAATATATCAACTCTCATGTTAAGTCTATGTGACATTTAATTATTTTATGGGTATCCTAAACCCTAAATTCATCTTAGTCTATAATGTTTGTCATTTGTAAATGTTTTCATATTATTTTAAGTTTCAAATTCAGTGTTATTTACCCATTCATGATGTCTTTGACAATTTCTTTTTCTTCCTTTCTCAATGTTTGGTTATCAAGGAACAAGCGATAGAAGCGTCTTCTGACAAAATGGACCATGGTATAATAGTCCCAAAAATTGAAGCAGGTGCTTGCTACAAGATTATGAATTTTCGTACCAACAATATGAGAGGCCAGTATCGAGTAGTCCCGCATGACACCCATGTCGTGTTAACTGGCAAAACAGTTTCTAACAAGTTGACAAGTGTGTTTCCACCTATTCCGCGTCACATATTTTTTTTGCAAGATTATAATAGATTGTATCCTAGGCTGAACAAGACTGATATCCTAACAGGTAATAAATATGTACGCATGTATATATAGGTGTGTGTTACAATGCATTGATATATGTTTTATGAAACATTTTGTCCTCACCTAATTATGTTTTGTTTTCTTTCCTTTTTCAAATTTGCAGATGTTATTGGTCATGTGGTTGGCGTCCAGTGTTTGGAGCCCGTAAAAGTGATCCAAAGAATTGATCACAAGTGTGATGTGGTTATTCAAAATATCAGGTTATTTCCTCTGCATATCATAATGTGGTTATTCAAAATATCAGGTTATTTCCTCTGCATGTCATACTTTTTAATTGTTCTGTAAAAATACTGTGTATATCGATGATATCCAAACTGTTGTTTTGGCTTCTTATCACATTAGGCAATCATATACTTTTCTTAAAAAAAAAATTAATCTATTTTGGATAAAAAATTCTGTCACATTTTTATTACTTTTTCATTATCTTTTTTTGATCATTTTATTTGGCAGAAAAGACGAAGCTAAGATTACATTGTGGTCAGACCTTGCACACAGCTTTACTTCTTTATCGTTCGATTCACTGCCTGAAGCAAGAATTATTGTTTTTACGAGCTTGAAAGTCAAGCTATTTGGAGGTATATATTTCAATCAAGAAATCATTTTTTTGCTATTCTTTCTTCCAGATGTTTACATGCCTGATTAGTTTTCAAATTTTGTTTTCCTGTTTTTCCTAGACAGTGTTAGATGGTTTTATTGAGTTTTCAACTATTTTTAAAAATAAGTGCAACTATTCTGCGCGTTTATAACATAAATATTTTAATCTATGAAACTAAAAATTGTTATGTTGTTATGTAGTCTTTGAACAACATAGTGTTCATAGATATGCTTTGTTTGATGTCTATTAATTTTGTTCTTAAAAAATCAGTGTAGGTTTGCATTAGTCATTTACGTAACTGCTTACAATGTCAACTCATACATCTTTTTTCCTTTTTCTATTTTCATTTTCTTTTTTGTCTTCTTTTTTCTTATTTTTTCCTTTTTTTTTTTTAATACAGAAAGCATCATCCTCAACAGCACCGGTGCAACACTTTTCTTTGTTGATCCAGAAATTCCAGAATTAAATTCATATAAATCAGTATAAGTTCATTCTTTATCATACAATCAAAATCATAACACACCTACAATTATTAAAAGAAAAATATCTATTCTTTTCTCAAAACTGTTGCAGGTTTTCTCGCTTGCCTCACCCTGTTACAATACTCCCCCCCTCTAATCAGGCAAGAGAAACTGAAGCTTTACAAACTGGAAAAATGGTCACAATTGAAGAGTTGGGCTACTTAGACCCAGATTTATATAAGGTATACAAAATGCTTTTATTTTATCATATTAAATCAAAATAATCTTATTCAATTTTTACTTCTTTTACATAAGCTTTCTATTTCATGATTATTAACTATCTAAACATCTTTCTGGATATTTAACAGGATGATACATTTTTGTGCAAGACATCAATTAAGCGGTTTAACACATCATATGAATGGTGGTATGCTGCTTGCCCTACATGTGCCAAACAAATGTACAAGGACCCAACAACTGGTCAACTGATGTGCCAAAAACATACAAATCAAATGCCAACTCCTTGGTAATGAGTTAAACACTATATTTCGCGTTTGTCAATTGATTGTTGTCTCATATCCTTCTTAAACTAAAACTTATTCTTTATTCTGTTTTTAATTACATATTTTCAATTAATAGTTCTTTGATCATGTAACAAAATTGCAAGCCATAAATTTAATTAAATTTGTAATCAAACTTTGCATACCTATCCTTTTATTTTTCATATGATTAGTATTAACATTAAACCATACCATAGAAAAATCTATGAGAACACAGTTCTTGACTTATTACACTATTTATCCTCTGTAATTAATGTTTTTTTCTATTTGAATAAAGGTACAGAGTGTTCTTGGTCCTTGAAGACGAAACAAATGAGATCAATGCTCTCATTATCGGCAAATCAGGCGAAAAGGTCTTTGGCATGCCATGCAAAGATTTGGTTTTGCAATCAAAGGTTAACAGATCACAAGCAATTGCCAAGTGAGTTTCTCAGACTTATAGGCCAAAGGAAAATTTTTCACCTCGGGTTTGGAAGCCGACGAAATTTGATGAATTCAAATGATCTCCTTATCTACAATGTTTCTGAGGACACAATGATCCAACCAACAACACCAGAGTCTATTATGAAAGAAATTGCAATGTCTTCGACAACAGTTTCATCGTCCAGTACACCAGCTGAAAAAATCGGAGAAACGCATAAGAGGAAAAGAGATTCAATCAGGAGAGCCCTTTTTACAAAGGCTGAAAATAGGTTATATTCTGCATCGCAACATTTTTTGCTCATTCTCAAATTATTTTCAATCTGATCTAAATCTATTTTTCCTATCTCTTTAATATCGTTGCCACAGGGAGACAGAGGAAGTCTCTGAAGCAGATGTGCAGGAATTTGATCAGGTTCCAATCAAATTGTTAAAAAAAACATCTTCTCCAACAACCATGAAAAAAGACCCTCCTCTGCCAAAAAAAAAACTAGGTAACTTTGCTCCATTCCTATTTTTCATATGATGTAACCATATTTGCACACACTTGATTACAGCTCAGTTAGCATTTACATCTTTTATTTGTCCATCTGCACATCTTTTATTTGCAGTTACTCCTGGAAGGAACAAACTTTTGCTGCTATAGAAAAAAGTGATCATCTTTTGTTAAAACAACAGTGCTTCTCCATATTTTTGCATGTAAGTAGGCCACCATAACATTGATACCCCTATTTTTTGTGCACATGAACAATCTGACGTTTTCAAATCTTTCACCTGCAACTACTGATGCTGATCAACACCTAACATAGCTACCAGGGGGTAATATCAGACTCATCACTTTTGTACATCCATGTCAAAATGTTTCCTAACGTTTTTTGCCTAAATTGTACAACTATAAACAGTGGCCTGTAAAAATATGGACTGCATTTTATATGTAGTCTTTATTATGTTTATGTTAATAGTGTTACTCAACATTTCTGTACATTTGGATTTTCATCATATGTTCTATGGTTTTATTTTCGTTCCCGCAACAACGTGCGGGCATAATTTCCTAGTCAATTACTATCCCCTAAACTCCAATTCAAAAACAGAGAAAACAAACAAAGATTCGAAGAAATACACTAAATTATATTTAAACTATAGTTTCAATCCGAAATTTATCTAATTATAGATATGCAAGTCAGTGGTTTACCTTTGAATCAAAAAAGTATTTGCACGTACAGAGATTAATTACCTTTTGACGATCATGTGCTACTTAATTGGTAGGTGATTAATTTTATGCACAAGGTCGATGCTCCTGTGTAACGAAAGTCAACTTTATAATCAGTTTAATTAGTTTAATGAGATGGAAGTTGCGCGCTAGCTGTCTTCTGTGTTGCTACCTCTGCCGGTACTGTCCATTATATATTATCCATGCTACGTAAACTTTTCTATATTATATTGCAATTTGCTACGATCCAAATAATTAACTCACTTTTTCTCATTAAAAATTGTGGGTTATATCCCATGCGTCGACTAGACTTACTTTTTATATGAATTTTCTATTTGAGACTTGCCTTTATTCATTGTGTCGATTAGACTAGACGATTTCTTTAACTGTTTCTGTATTATTCATAAGGACTTAATGTGACATCTACTTGAGTATTTATATACTCAAGGAAAAAGTTGCAGTTTTAATTTAATTAGGATTGTGATTATGCAAATCTTAATAGATTGTGTTTAGAATTATGTTCAAGATCTTTCTTATTGAACCTTGTATTACTTGTAGGCAGGTAAGCCTCTATATGTGTTTAATATATACTGGTTACAAATCCATATACAGATTATACGGCACAAAAATGAAAGGAAGAGATTACTAAAGGAGTTCAAGCTTATATTCTCTATTAAAAGGGTCATAAAAAGTCGACCCACGCTTTCGAGTCAGGGGGAACCACGCATCCACTGTCTGCTTATGATATACTCAAACCGAATTCAGTTTGCATATACATGAACGATCAAGAAACTCCAATGCAGAATTTCCTAAAGTTTTTATTAGTAATTGTAAGTGGTAACCATACACCACAAAATCCATGAAAAACAAGTCTAATACAAAGCTACAATAAGTAATCACTAGTCTAATACTAAATCAATTTTCATTTCAAATTTCTGAAAATAAAATAACATCAATTATTACACCCTAAACACCAATTCAAAAGTAGAGGAAACAAACAAAGATTTGAAGAAAGTATTTGCGCACACAGAGATTAATTGTCTTACGCTATAGCTCAGAACCAAAATTTATCTAATTAAATATGTGTAAGTCAGTGATTTACTTTTGATTCAAGAAAGTATTTGTGCGCACATAGATTAATTGCCTTAAGCGAGAGAGAGATAAAAAGTTGTAGAGAGAGGTTGCCTAACTTTTAATAGTCATGTTATATAATTTTCTCCTACTTAACTAGTAGTTGATTAATTTTGTGCACAAAGTTGATGCTCCTGTGTAATGAGTCAACTTCATAATCGGTTTAATTAGTTTAATGAGATGGAAGTTGCGTGCTAGCCGTGTTCTGTGTTGCTACCTGCCGGACTCCATTATACATATACAATATTTGTATGTATGTATGGATGTATGTGTGTATATTCTCCATGCTACGAGATCTTTTTATAATATATTATTGCAACGACCCAAATGATTTACTCACTTTTCTCATTAGACTCTGGATTTGTTCCATGTTATCATAACTAGGTTTTGTGAAGAAATTTTTTATTGTGTTTAGAACACGAGTGGTATACCACGTTTCGTTATATAAATACAAACGTTTAGTCATTGTACAGAACGTTTAGTTATTTAAGTTGTTAATTTTTTAACAATCTCTACTACTTATATAGTGACACGTGGTGTTGGTGTACCATCATGTGTTCCAGGTGCACTAAAAACTCTCGGTTTTGTGAAACTGACTTGTTATATGAATTTCCTATTTGAGACTTGCGTTTAGTCATTGTGCTGACTAGAGATGACTTCATTAACTACTTCTATATCATCCATAACGACTTGATGCACCCTCTACTTGAGTATTTACACACTTGAGGGAGTTTTGCAGTTCTAATTTAATTATTTGTGATGGGTAAATCCTAGTAGATTGTGTTTAGGATTATGTGTTGAGAATGAATCCCACATTAATGGGAGGAGAGACCTTAAGTAGTTGAGCTACTCCCTATATTGCCAATTGGTTTTATGGTGGAGCCTCAACTTCTTCATTGTACCAGAGCAAGTTGCCTGACGTATGAAGCCAAATAGCCACACGTGCTCCACCGCATTGTGTTGTTCACGTGTTAGGCTTAAAAATTCACCGCACGCGAGGGGGCGTGTTGAGAATGAATTCCACATTGATGAGAATGAATTCCACATTGATGAGAGGAGGGACATTGTATGTGCTTATAAGTAGTTGCGCTACTCTTCATATTGTCAATTGATTTTATGGTGGAATTTCAACTTTCTTTATTATGTTCAAGATCTTTCCTATTGGACATTGTATTACTTGTAGGGCAAATAAGCCCACTATTTTTATTATAAATAAAGACACAAAGTGGTGAAAAACATCATCATATGAATCCTCCAACTCTCTTTTCTCTCTTTCTCTCTATATCGCACCTTCTCTCTTTTCTCTTACCAAAATAGGCTTACAACAAGAGATTCAATTTAGTTCGAGAAATATAATAATATATTTTGATATAGGTCGATGATCATTTTGTCTTGAATATCTTCTAGCATAACTCAATTGAAATAATTCTCCTTTTCATCTAAAGTCAATACTTTTGCTAAAATATCTCTTTGTTGATTTATCCTTAAAAGCACAAAATGTTAATCAAAGTAATCCTAATATTAAAAATATTTTGTAATGTTAAACAAATTACCCCCAACTTGCACACCAACACAAAAGTTCGGCAAATTACTTGGAGACCCAAAGCTTTACAACAACAATGACTAAAACTAGGAATCCCTTGATCATGATAGATTTTTCGAAATACCTGGTATTTAAACGGATACTTCACATGTAAGGAAATAATATATTTATCCGTGTGTCTCCACCTATTTTATACCGTGGAGTATCCCTTTATTACCGGTCACTAGGAAAAAAATCCCTCGGCTACAAGGTTTACAAACAGCTCAGCTCAAATTCTTTATTTTTAATTTCTAATCATTTTCTTTGACTGCTTCAACTTGTTGTTCCTCCCAACTTGATGGTCTCGACATTGGGCATACAACAGGCGGATCCCACACTTTATTACCTTTAATTCGTATTTGACTATGAGGAGAGGATCGAGGTGCAGTCAAAACAGGCTCAGTTACAAGTCTGTAAAATGCAGTGGAGCAATATAAATTTGCTCCCTCTCCAAGTGGAAACGCACTACACCACACAAATATGTAGCACACACGTGATGTGATCCGATAGAAGAAGTCAATTCCCCCTTCTTATAAAAAAAAAAAAAATACGAAGGATAACTGGTTTTGGCTTTCGCTACGATTAATTTTGAAATTTGAACTTATATCCAAACATCATTTTTGCATCACCAAAGTCGTCTTTGACAACAAGAGATAGAGCAAAACCGAATAAATATGTACCAATCTGGAGGAAGTTTGATAGTTATCGAAGATCCCTCACTTTGATGGCCGAACCAAGAGAATTGTTATTAGCACTCCAAAAGTCTTATTCTACAATCCTTACAAGTGTTTTTTTCTTTCTAATTATAGAAAGTTTAGAGTGCCAAATGAGATTTTTGGAGTGCTAATAACAATTTCCCTGAACCAATTTAGAATTTCATTTCCTACACATCCATATAGAAAGCCAGCGGCATGTGCCGACAAAAATTTGGGATCACCCTCTTCAACAAAATTTTTTGGACACAAATGCCCTCAAAACAAAAAAATTCAAAAGAAGTCCAAAATAATGCATCAAATAAGGTAAGGGCATTTTCGTCATTTTAATAGTAATTTTTTAATAATTAATTTTTTTGTGGTTTTTTAATTCTTTTTTAATTAGTACCTCGTAATGAGCTAGCAACAATGTGATTCAATTTCTCTATTTTTAAACATGTTCAAAATATCTTAAGAGGCGTGTAATGCCGGTTATAAAAAATACCATTCGCACGCAGATAATAATCTGATTAAATTAGTTGTCAAATGATTTTTTTTAACAAATGATATTATTGTGATTAAATAAGTTGTCAAATGATTGTTTTTTTTTTTTAATAAACGATATTTTCTACACTAAGGGAAATGGGGGTGGGCTTAGTCTCACAATGGGCTAGCAATAATGTGATTCAATAAGTTGTTTATTAAATATTATTTTCTCTATTTTTAAACACGTTCAAAACATCTTAAGAGACGTGTAATGCCGGTTATAAAAAAAGGTTTTCGCACGCGGATAATAATGTGATTAAATTAATTGTCAAATGATTGTTTTTTTTTTTAACAAACGATATTATATACACTAAGGGAGAGAGGTTGGGCTTAGCCTCACAATAGGCTAGTAATAATGTGATTCAATCAATTGTTTATTAAATATTATTTTCTCTATTGATAATGTAAATTCTATAGAAACCGATTTTATTATTGAATTCAGCTGCTTTAATTGGTTTATGAGAGGTTTCTTCTAACATGATCTAAAATTAATCATTTACTTCAAATATTTGACTTTCATTTTGTCAATTTACGCATATAAATACATTTAAAACATATAGATCGCGCGTAGCACATCGTGATTTAAAAAATACCTTCTGCACGCACGTGAGTGCGTGCATGAAGGCTAGTATATATAATGCTAACTGAAGTCCCATCAAAGATTTCTTGCAACATTGATGCATGGACATCAAATAAATGATTAAACTCGATCGTGGAAAGATGGCATAAGAGAGATGAAAGTGTGTGCTTTTGTCTTTGGGGGGTTGGGCGGGGGTTTGTTGGGGGAAGAATGGACATCAAATAAATTATTAAACTCTTGGAAAGATGGCATAAGAGAGATATGAAAGTGTGTGTTTGTGGGGGCCAGGGAGGGAGAGATCGTGTCAATTTCTTCTTCATTAAAGATCGATGGAGCAGTTGCCACTCTCATAATTCTTAACTGTGCATCAGCCATTATGTTCATCCTTGCATTTTCATCCAAGTCTGGGCAATCAGAAAAATAAAAATGCTCTAGGAACAATTCATATGTATCTCATGCTTGTGTGAGTGAATTTCTTGAACTTGACAATGTCTTCAGTGACGTACAGCCATTTGCTTCAAGACAACGTAGCACGGAGAGCTCTAGTAAAGACTGAAAGCTCCTCAAGAGTTTAAGTGCAGGTGAGACAACTGACCACTTAGGTTGCATGACACGGACACGGATATGGTGAGACGGAAAAACTCAAAAATAAGGACACGACGATTAATATATAATAAATATTGCATATATTAAAAACCATATTTCCTATTCATAATATAACAAAGTACTCATGTTCGTCAATTTCATTCATCATACATAATAATTATTTTTGAACAAATCACCCTACATGATAATTAAAACACAAAGATAATAATTAAAACAACAAATGATTCAAGTCTCAATGATCTTCAAATCGCTCTTTAAATTTCCTCTTGAACTTCATCGTTGTCATTAGTAAAGATCACGGCCTCCAGTTCAGATTCATCAAGAGAAAGGTTTGCAATTTCGAGCACACCCGCATGCATACTCAAAGAATCAAATCCATCGCCACCCACATCCCATATTTTGAATTGACCTTTTTTTATAAAGGTTGGTCCTCCTAAATAGAAGACGAACATTATTATGAACATATACCAAATCTTTGGCTCCTTGTGGTGCTATCTTATTCCCCCTAAATAATGAAATCAAACGTTGACCATTTTTTTTCACAACATGAGGAGGAACAAGGTTGTCCAAGAAGCTTCAAAGGCAAATCTTGAAGAGTTGGGGTGGAAGCTCCATGGACAATCCACCATTTTACCTATTGGATTGGAAATCTAACACTTATAGCATCACTACTTGAAAAATCATCAAGATTAGCCGAAAAAGCAACATGCTCCTCATTGATACTTCTCCCCTCCATTATTAGTAAAGTATCGCTCAAAGCATTTTTTTTCTTTCTATTGCGATCTCTTTATCCTTATGCAAAGCAACACGATTTGGAGCACCATCAAGCCACTCATTGTTGTAATACATGTAAGTGATAAATGAAAAAATTATAATAACGAAAGCCAACTAAATAAATTTACTAAAACTCTCAAGAAAGTACCTTGGATTTAAAGAATGTGCAAGGCAATGTAGTGGTGTGCTACTTTTGGTCCATCTTTGTATTAGCACTTCCTACACGGCATCAAAGAATTCCGATTGCTCATCAAGCTCACATCTTCTATCATACAGTCCCAATATTCATAAACCAAGTGAAGACACGGAATATCAGTGTCACACATTCTAGGCATAGAATAAATAGGAGATGTAAAATTAAGTATGTAGTCAAGGTCACACCAAAGCTTGTCACTTAATATTTTCTCTTTGATACTTCTTGCCTTTTCCACACAATCCTCTTGATACAAATCCCATTCCTCACTAACTACCATTCTTTGTAAGTCACGCTTTATTTCCTTAAATCTCATTATCACAATCATTGAAGCAAAGATTGTATCGGCAATTGCAAGAAGCTTCAACTTCGAACAAGAATTAAAGATAGCCAATCTCATTTGGTGGTTCAAGAAAGTATTTGGTCGCAGAGAGTTTAATTGCCTTAATGAGGAAATACTAAGAGGGTTACTAGATTTAATTAACAAGAGGATTGAGTCGCATTCCGGAAACCATGATGGAGTTGAGAGAGAGAGAGATTGCCTAGCACAAGATCTAGTCAACAAGAAAAACTAATTAGTAGTTGATTAATTTTAAGAAAAACTAATGAAAATAGCTTAAAAACTTTGAGTTTTAACGATAAGGACAAAATAAATGATAAAGTGAATACTATCAGGATTGACTTTTTGTATAAAAATGTGGTTTTTTGTTAAAGTGAACAGTACCAGAAGCTTTTCGTTAAAGTTCCCTTATTTTTATGCACAAAGTCGATGATCTCTTGTGTAATGAAAGTTAACTTTATAATCGGTTTAAATAGTTTAATGGGGTGGAAGTTGCGTGCTTAGCTGTCTTCTGTGTTGCTAGCTGCTGGACTGCATTATATATACATTATCCATACTACGTGATCTTTTTATATATATTGCAACAATCCAGATACTTAAGGGCTGATTTGGCGTTGTTGCGGTACTTATAAAAAAAAGCAACTTATTTATGTTAAATGCGTTTGGTAAATGAAATCCCTATTTGAATTACATCACCTCAAAGCAAATTAGACCGAATGGCATGAAATTTCCGCACAAAAAGATAAGTTTCTTTCATTGCTTCTGCAACTAACATAGGATTTAGTGAGTTATTCAACTCAATCCATCCTAAGCACCAAAGGAGGCCTAGATGTTTAGTCACAGTTGTGCAATATAAATGTGTATATACACCATGTTTCTACAAAACTAGTCTCACCAGTAATCGCGACACGAGCAATTGCCGTCAATGAAGTGGTGAAAGACCTTTGAATCTCCAACAATTATCTCTCTCTTGGTGATTTCTGAAATCTTCTTTGCAGCACTATGACAGTCTTCACAGATTCTAGTGTTTTTCCTAACAACAACGGGGCGTCTGATTTCCGTAGAGATCAAACCAAAACAAATTGCCAATCTTACACCATGACTCTCTGCGGAATTTGCTCTCTTTCTCTTCAAATCCAACGGTCTGAACTTGGTGGTACTATGAACGTATTTGTCTTCCCCTATCTTCCTCAGAATCAAATCTAAAACAGCATAAATCATGTAGGTTTCAACATGGGTCGTATCTTGGTTGATGAATCTGTAAGACCTACATTTGGTCTCATCAAAACTGCATGCGACAGTTTTCCGGAGTCCTCTTTGCTTCATATGATATTTAAGCCGTTCTACATCTTCCCACCTCCCAGCTTCAGCGTACATATTAGCAAGACATAACACCCGGTATTATCATATTCCAAGGACAAAATATGCTCAGCAGCAAGTTCAGCGAACTCTATACTCCTGTTGTTTCTACTAGCTGTCAGTAATGACCCCCGAATTCTGGCTGTGGGAAGCAGTGGCATTTCATCGATAAAAATCTTGGCACTGTCAAGATTACCTGTTCGACCAAGAAGATCGATCATACAACCAGAGTGCTCTATTCCAGGATCAACACCATAGTCTCTATTCATCGAGTCATAATATTTCCAACCCTCATCAACCATGCCAGAAACACTACACGCCGTTAACAGGGAAACAAATGTTCTCTCGTTAGGTTGAATGCCATTGTCACTCATTTTGGAGAAAAACTCGATGGATATACTCCCAATCCCATGTATTGCATAAGCCATAATTATAGTGTTCCACGAACTGACATCCCTGAATATCATCCTATCAAAAACTATTGAATTCTAGTTCAAAAATGGTTGTTTTTGTATATTCATTCATAAGAGACAAATACAAGAGAGGGCTCTTTATAAAGAGGCCGAGCAAGACTAGCAGCCTAAGACAAAAAATAGCTGGCTGCCACTAACAGCTACAAACCACTATTTAAACCAACTAAACTAGATACAAGTTTCTAGGTAAATTATGAATACCAAAAATATGGAGAAAGATGTATGGAGCAGCTGCAACAAGGTATGGGAGGGATGGAGCTGCCCGTGCAGCTTTATCCCATTCACAAAGTGACTCAAGGATGCACAGTGGCGGCTGCAACTCACATGTGAGTAGATGAAGTTGCAGCCGCAACTTGTACCTTGACCACTGATGACTTCTTTCAACATGCCCTCTCAAGCTGGATCAAGGGGGTTGATTGATCCAAGTTTGCCCAACAACCTTTGAAACTGAGTAGACTCTAGGGTTTTTGTGAATAAATCTGCCAGTTGATCATGATGGCTTCGAGTGAAGACAGTTTCAATCACTTTGGCTTGAACTTGGGCACAAATGTAGTGGCAATCCACTTCAATGTGTTTTGTCCTTTTGTGAAACACCGGATTCGATGCAATATGCATGGCAACTTGGTTATCGCAGTGCAAATACATTGGTTGAGAGCTTGGAAACCCAAGGTCTGCAAGGAGACTGTTTAACCAAACAAGCTCACAAGCAGTGGACGCCATCGCACGGTACTCAGCTTTGGCACTTGACCTAGCAATCACAGCTTGCTTCTTGCTCTTCCATGTAACAAGGTTGCCCCCAACAAAGGTGCTAAAACCCGTTGTAGATTTGCGATCAAGGGCATTACCTGCCGAGTCAGCATCGGTGTAGCCTATAATGTGAGTTGAACCATTTTTCTTCATGAGAATGCCCCTTCCCACTGAGCCTTTGAGGTACCTGAGAAGTCTTTTGACCATTTCCCAGTGAAGTGAGGTAAGAGAATGCATGAACTGACTAATGAGACTCACTGCATAAGCAATGTCGGGTCTCGTAATAGTAAGATAGATGAGTTTCCCAACTAATCTTTGATAGGTGCTGAGATCAGTTAGTGGTTCTCCTTCAACATCCAACTTGAGCTTGCTGACTAAAGGGGTACGAGCAGGTTTGGAGTCCATCATTTTTGCTTCATCAAGTAGATCCAACACATATTTTATTTGATTTAAGAACAGACCCTTATGAGAAGTAGCCATCTCAATCCCAAGAAA
The DNA here is from genome assembly GCA_024362995.1 of Heteromeles arbutifolia. NCBI lineage: Eukaryota > Viridiplantae > Streptophyta > Magnoliopsida > Rosales > Rosaceae > Heteromeles > Heteromeles arbutifolia. The sequence continues at coordinate 19,949,294 of JANCRC010000004.1, read as the reverse complement.
ATATTTGAGAACTCCCAAATCTTTGATTGCAAATTTTTGGTGAAGTGATTGCTTGAGAGCATTGAGTTCATCAACATTATCTCCTGTAATGATCAAATCATCAACATATATAAGTACCACGAGTTTACCAGCTGAACCTATTCGTACAAATAAAGAAGAATCAGCGTGGCTTCTTTTGAATCATGCAGCCTCCAAAACTGAGCTTAGTTTGGAATACCATGCACGAGGAGATTGCTCGAGTCCGTATATGGCTTTGTGAAGTTTGCAGACCATGTTAGGTTCATTCTCTTGAGGATGTCTTGGTGGTAATCTCATGTATACCTCTTCTTCAAGGTCACCGTGGAGAAAAGGCATTCTTCACATCCATTTGGAACAAGGGCCATTCACAATTAACAGCCACAGATAGTAAGACTCTTATAGTGTTCATTTTGGCGACTGGAGCAAATGTCTCCTTGTAATCGATGCCATATGTTTGAGTGAATCCTCTAGCCACAAGTCTAGCCTTGTGCCTTTCAATTTCACCATCAGAGTGAAATTTAGTCTTGTAAATCCACCTACTTCCCACAGCTTTCTTCCCTTGGGGAAGCTTGACAACACTCCAAGTGTGATTATCATTCAAGGCCTTGAGTTCTTCATGCATTGCTTCTTGCCAGACTGGATTGCCACTAGCTTCTTGAAAACTTTTAGGTTCAACTTCATTAGATAACAGACTAAGGAAAGAAGCATGAGATGAAGACAAGTTTTTGTAAGTAACAGCTCAAGAAATAGGATGTCTTGTAGTATAAGCAACATACTCTTGAAACCTTGCAGGTGGTTGCCTATCTCTGGTAGGGTTTCTCCTTGGAGCCATTATGTCTTCTTGGAGTTGATTTTGAGCTTGAGAAAAATTAGTGAGATTTTCACAACTCACATGATCATCAGTGTGATTAATATGGAGCAATTGGGAGCTACATTCAGGTACTTCAGCTGGAGTAGGAAGAGGAAAAGAATCCAAGAAACTCTCTCCATGCGAAGTAGACTCAAAGTTTTTTGAAAAATAGGGAGTGAATTCATCAAATCTCACATCTCTGGACACTATGATTTTTTGAGTGTTTGGATTATAACACTTGTAACCCTTCTGAGAGCTCGAATAACCCATGAATACACACTTGGTAGCCCTTGGTTCCAATTTGTCACGGTGAGCAGTTTGAATGTGGACAAAGCAAGTACATCCAAATGTTCTAAGATGAAAAACATTCATGTTTCTTCCTTTAAGGATCTCATAGGGTGATTTAGAACTCAAACTCCGACTAGGCAACCTGTTAATGATGTAAGTGGCAGTAAGAATGCCTTGGGACCAAAACGTCTTGGGAACATTCATTTGAAACATCAAGGACCTGGTTTTTTTTCCAACAAATCCCTATTTTTTCTCTCGGCTACACCATTTTGTTGTGGTGTACCCACACAACTTGTTTGATGCATAATTCCATATGTGCTTAAATAGGTTGACATGATGTTAGATGTATACTCAGTGCCATTATCTGACCTAAGTGTAAGTATCTTGGAGGAAAAATGAGTTTCAACAAGATTGTGAAAGTCTTTAAAGGCATCAAACACTTCACTTTTAAACTTTAACATATACAACCAAGTAGTTCTAGAGTAATCATCTACAAAAGTAACATAGTACCTATACCCATCAAATGATTCTACCCTCGATGGACCCCAAACATCGGAGTGAACAATTTCAAAGAGATTATTGGTTCTAGACTTGGATGAAACAAAAGGAAGTCTAGTCGCCTTAGAGAGTTGACATGTCTCACATTCATGTGAATCTTTACAAAACTTAGGAAACAGAACAGACAACACTTGTTCAGAAGGATGAGCTAATCTTTGATGCCATAGCTGGTGTTCTCGATCAAAACTTAAACAGGCAAAAAGTTCTTGGGGAATATTGCTATCTCTTGACAGGTAGTACAGGCCATTTATATTGACTCCTTCACTAATCTTCCTCTTGGTGACTCGGTCCTGAAAAACAACATTGTGAGGAGAAAAAATGGCAAGACAATCTAGGGTTTTTGTGATCTTTCCAACGGACAATAGTTGGAAAGGAAAATAGGGAACATAAAGAGCAGGTGACTCGACCCTATCACTCATCAATTTTATCTTCCCTTTACCTAGAATAAGTTCCCCTTTACCACTTGCCACGGAAACATGACTAGGTTTATATAACTGTGTATACTCATGCAAACTGGAAGCTTTGTTTGTCATATGGTCAGTGGCACCTGAGTCTATAATCCAAACATCATGTAAAACACCTATATTTAAAGCTGTTGAGAAAGCACTTGTTATACCTGAGATGTCTCCTTGAGGAACACATTCTGAATCGGCCAGGAATCCAGCAAATTTCCCAAGTAAAGCAGTGTGATTTTCAGTGACATGGTTCTCACTCTCAGTGCTTCCCTTCTTCCTTTGTATATAAGCAGCAAACTCATTTAGTAAATCAACAGGGTTTGAGGTGAAATTTACCAGATCATTAGAAGACGAGCTTGTTGCACGATAGGCCTTTGGAGTATGAGTTTGTGAGTGATTGAGTGAACTTCTTACATCTCTGAATGATCTGTTTTCAAACTTAGGTCTTAATTCAGGATGTAGGATCCAGCACTTCTCCCTCAAATGACCACCACCATTGCAGTAAGTGCACTTCCAATCTGACCTCCTTCCTTTGAACTGCTTGTCCCCAGCAGATTTGTGGTTGACAGTGAATGCCCTAGCTTCAGTGTTGGTCTTGATTTCGACACTCATCACTTTTCTGTAGGTTTCTTCTCTTTGCACAGCTTGACACACACTTGCAAGAGATGGTAACTCAAGAGTCATTAAGAGGTGGCTGCGAAGATCTTCATACTTTGGTCCCAAACTAGCCAAGATTTGGAAAACCTTGTCTTCATCAGCTCTCTTCAGAAGCACGGCGGAATCAGTAGTGTGTGGGCGATACAAATCTAGTTCATTCCACATGTTCTTCAAGCTTCCAAGGTGTTGAACAAAAGCTTGATCACCTTGCTTTAAACTAGCAAGGTTCTTTTTGAGTTGGAACACCCAAGCAGCGTTGTTTTGACTCCCGTACATCTCCTTGACTGCTTCCTAAAGAATACAAGACGATTCTGAGTAACTGAAAAGCTCAGATAACTTGGGCTCCATGGAGTTGAGCATCCACGACATAACCAGTTGGTCATTACACAGCCATGCATCGTAAGATGTAGAGGTAGATTTAGGAGGTTTAATGCTGCCATTGATATACCCTATCTTGGATCTTCCTTCTAGGGCAAGAGTGACAGCACGGGACCAAGGTAGATAGTTGAATTCATTTAATAACACGGAGCACAACCTTTGATTAGGATTGATCTCTCCATGAATGATGCTGGAAGTTGAAGTAGAGGAACTCGTAGCCTCTGAAATCAACGGGTTGTCTTCTGCCATTTTTAAGGGATGAATAGAAGGAAAAAGAAAAACTCAGAGGCAGGCCAATTATGATTCCTGCTCTGATACCATATTGAACTCTAGTTCAAAAATGACTGTTTTTGTATATTCATTCATAAGAGACAAATACAAGAGAGGGCTCTTTATAAAGAGGCCGAGCAAGACTAGCAGCCTAAGACAAAAAATAGCTGGCTGCCACTAACAGCTACAAACCATTATTTAAACCAACTAAACTAGCTACAAGTTTCTAGGTGAATTATGAATACCAAAAATATGGAGAAAGATGTATGGATCAGCTGCAACAAGGTATGGGAAGGATGGAGCTGCCCGTGCAGCTTTATCCCATTCACAAAGTGACTCAAGGATGCACAGTGGCTGCTGCAACTCACATGTGAATAGCTGAAGTTGCAGCTGCAACTTGTACCTTGACCACTGATGACTTCTTTCAACAAAAACAAAAACTTCTTGTGTCGTCTCCAGATACCCACATTTTGCATACATGCAAACAGTTGCATTCAAGATTAAGGTATTTGAGTTGTGCTCCAATTTTGTGATATAACCATGAATTTGCTTCCGCTCCCCTACTGATGCTACTTCAGAATAGGCAGGTATTATGCTTGAAAATGTAATTGCATCCGGTTCAAGCGGTTCATTCAAGAGATTCCAAAATAGTTCCAAGGCTTTCTTGTTCTGTCCACTTTGTACATATGCAGAAATAATGCTATTCCATGATATCAAGTTATTTTCAATTAGCTGACCAAATATACGTTCTGCCAAATTTATCCTGCCACAAGCACCATACAAATAGATCAATGCAGTTTCCAATACAATATGAGGGAGAAAACCTCGTCTAATGGCCTTCGTCGTGCTCTGTGGTGCGATCTTTTAAATTTGCGTTCTAATACTATAGTACTGTGGATGGCAATCGGTGACTTTAATGCCATTCTTGGAGCTCATGAGCAGATGGATGGTCACTTGCCTGCTCGATCTTCTTGTGAGGACTTTCGTAGTACTGCTGAGCTTTGTGATTTTACTCATATGGATTCTTCTGGTGCTTTTTATACTTGGACTAATGGTTGGAGTGTCCGTGGTTATATGGAGAGACGTCTTGACCGCTCTCTTTGTGAGTCACGTTGGTTACAATCTTGGCCTCACACTAGTTGTAGTTGTTCAGTTTTACCTACAATTGTCTTGTTTTCTCAGCTTATGCTTCTCTTCTTGGTGGACCACGACCCTTTCAATTTCAGTCTATATGGACTTTACATTCAAACTTTTCTTTTTTGGTTACTAAGTATTGGCAGTCAACTATTGCCTATGGGTGTCCCATGTTTTTATGTTGGAAAAGCTCAAGGTTCTTAAGTGTTGTCTTCGAGGTTTGAACTTTAATGTTTTTGGTGATGTTCATAGAAATGTCACTATTGAGAAGGAAATACTTCATAATATCCAAAGTACTATTTCTTCTTATCAGAATTCTCAAAAGAGGCTTAATGAATAAGTTGTGGCTAAGACAACTGTGTCCTCGATGCTCTTTGTATGCAAGAAGCTTTCTGGTGCGATCGTGCTCTGAGTTAAATGGTTTACTGAGGGTGATCATAATATTGTTTTTTTCCATGCTCATGCTCGAGGTAGGCATTCTTCTTCCAAGATTGTTACTCTTTTAGATGGTTATAATGTACTCTCTTCTTCTATTGCTATTGTTGATCATGTGGTAAACTTTTATCAGTCTTTATATAATTCTTCATTCACACCAAGTGGAATTGAGGATGTTTGTCGTGTAATTCCACCAATGGTTAGTGAAGAGGAAAATCTTTCTCTTTCTTGTTTACCCTCAGCTGATGAAATTAAAAATGTTGTTTTTTCTATGGATACCTCGAGTGCTCCGGGTCCTGATGGCTGTCTTGGTTCCTTATATCGTTCATGTTTTGATATAGTTGGTTTGGATGTTATTGCTTTTGTACAATATTTCTTTAAGTGTGGATGGCTTTATTTGAATGATAATTGTAACTTTGTGGTGCTTATCCCTAAAATAGAAAGGGCATCCACTATTGCTCAGTATTGACACATTGCTTTGGCTAACTTTTTATTCAAAATTATTCCCAAGATTCTTGCTGATCGGCTTGGCCTATTGCCACTTGCATTATTTCTCCACAACAAACGACTTTTTTGAAAGGTAGACGCATTTATGATTGCATTGGGCTGGTTTCAGAAGGGGTTAATTTTATGGACAAAAAGGCTTTTGGTGGTAACGTGGGTATTAAAGTCAACATTGCTAAAGCTTTTGATACTTTGAACTGGGATTCACTTTCAAGCTTTGGTTGATAAGGCTAAATCTCGCCTCTTGGGTTGGAAGGGTAAACTTTTCTCAATGGCTAGACGGCTTCAATTGTTGCAATCTGTTTATCAAAGCTTATTTCTCCATAGTTTCTCAGTTTATCAATTACTAGCTTGCCTTTTAAAGAATCTTTCTGCTTGCGCAAGGAATTTTATTTAGTCAAGGGACTTGGCTTCCCGAAAGTTGATAACTATTGATTGGAGTATGGTGTGTGGACCTAAACATGAAGGTGGGCATGGTTTTCATGATTTAGCTTCTTTGAACTTGACGACTTTGCTTAGTTTTGGCTGGGATGCTTTACAATCCTCTTATATATGGGGTTCTTTCGCTCGTCAGTGCTTTCTTCTTTCGCCTCACAAAAAACAAAATATCTATTTATGATCTTTTGTGTGGCATTTTTTAAAGCGTGCTTTGCCTATTCTGCATAACAATAGTCATTGGATTATTGGTGATGGGAGGTCAGCTTCCTTATGGTTCAACAAATGGTTGGATGACTTGATTATTAACCCTTCTTTATCTTTGGTAATTTCTCCTAAGGTGCTTCATCGGGTTTCAGATGTTATTGAAGTTCAAAATTGGTCTTTGCCAGATTATTTCATAAACTTATTTCCTTTTGTGGTGCAACAGATAGTACGTCTACCTTTGCCTTTCAATATAAAGGATGACAAATTGATTTGGGAGCCTACTTATACTGGGAAATTCTCTTTTTCTTTTGGCTATCATTTTATTCGATGAATACGTAGCGATTGTGCTTGGGCTAAGTTTATTTGGCGATGTTTTATTCTGCCTCGTCTATCCATTTTGGCTTGGCGACTTTTTCATGATAAACTTCATACCGATGATGCACTTCAACGACGCGGTATTTCTTGGGCATCGATTTTTTTGTTTATGTCATAATTCTAAAGAATCTACTGCTTATCTTTTCTTCGGTTGTCGGGTATCTAGGCAACTTTGGAAGTGGTTAGCATGTCAATTTGGCACCTCTTTGCCTTTTTCAGATTCGCTGGCTGGTTTTTGGGACGCCTACGTGCGTAAGCCATTTTCCCAACAATTGCACAATCTTTGGATTTTTGCAATCTTTCTACATTTTCGGCTATAGCTTGAAATAAGTTCTTTTTTGAAGGTTGCCCCATATATTTTCATCGTCTTTGCATGTCTATCAATTCTGGGATAGTTCATGGTGGGAAGTTTATTCCTAGTTACTCTCAGGGTTTTGACACTCGTATAATTTCTTCTCTGGGGATTCGACCTATCCCTCGCAAAGGCCTTACTATTCTTCCTGTGAATTTGGTCTCATCCTTGGTTTCCTTGGATTAAACTTAATACAGATGGTTTGTCTAAGGGAAATCCCGGTCATGCTGCTTGTGGAGGAGTTTTTAGGGATTGCCATGACCAATTCCTTGGTGGTTTATGCCAAGGGATTGGTCATCGTAACTCTTTCTCTACAGAATTATCAGCAATTATGATTGGTGTAGAGTTTGTATATCAACAAGGATGGCATTGCCTTTGGTTAGAAAGTGACTCTTATAGTGTTATTTATGCAATACAAACGATTGTTTTTATCTTCCTTGGTCTCTTCGTATGCAATGGTCCATTTGTTTAGACTGCATTTGAAAGACGACTTTTTATGCCTTTCACATATATCACGAAGGGAATGTTGTTGCGCATAATTTTGCTAATATGGGTTTGTCTTCTCCAAGTTTGGTATGGCATGATTCCCCTCTGTTGGTTGTTCGTGCTGCTTTGTTTTCAAACTATGCTGGCTTTCCTGGCTTCTGCTTCTCAAATTAATGTGCATCTCGACATATAGGTTTGTCTCACTTTCTTGTTTTATTTTCTTAACCATGTGATGTTGCTTGATTTGTTTTGCATGTTTAGACCTTTACGATTGGCCATAGAGGGGATAGGTTTGAGGGCCCCCCCCTCTTTTCCTTGTATCATTATTGTTTTTGTTTCTAGAAAGATAAGGTTTATGTCCCCCCTTCCTTTTCATGTGTTTTTTTATCCTTTTTTTTTTCTTGTATTATGAGGGGTTAGGTTTATGTCCCCCCTGATTATGTGTAACTCTTTTTTTTGTTATTAATAAAATTTCCCTCGTACCGTCGAGATTTTCTAAAAATAAATTAAATAAATAAATAATTACCATGTTAATATTTAAGGTTGTTCTTTCTAAAATATAAATTAATCCGTGACCAGACATCAACTTGTGTGTTTATACGTGACAACTATATCCTATTGGTTAGACATACAGTTGAACACATACAAACCCATTAAGCACCGAAGAATCATGTCAACCAAGTAGGACTAGTTTGATATTGGTCATCTTCACTAGTTTTTCTACTCTTCTTAATCTTAGTTCCAATAAATCTAATTGATTGGTCATCCTCTTAGATTTATCTAATTATCTAGAAACAAGTTCACAATGATGGCCAGTTGCAAGAATATTCGAAACTAGAATAAATTACGCTCAAAGATTAAGAATTAAACATGACATATAATTTGAATAATAATCAACAAAATACTTCAGAAATAATCATGTTATGGCTTCATCATACACCTTAGAAAAGTAGTTTAGTTACACAGTCGTAATAAATATCACAAAAGAAGTCATGGAAGAAGATAAAACCCGGAAAAGAATGGTAAAACGCAAGCTAAGCTCCCCTCCTTCCCTTTGGACGAATTTTGTGTCTCCCCTCCTCTTCAAAGAGCCTAAGGTATTATATTTAGTCTAGGAAAACCCTAAAAAGTCTGGTAGAGACTCTCCTAAAACAAAACAAATCCCTAAATAATTAATGAAACAAACTAGGAAAGAATCCTTCTTGACTTGGGAAACACGTCATCTGACTTGCTCGCCAAATTTGGGATCGATTTATCTTCTGAAATTTTTTGTACAAATATGGGAAACTTAGCTTTATCTCTTATCTTTCCAAGCATATACTGCACACCACTAGGAAAAATTGGGAAAGCCTTCAAATCGTCATTCCCCCACAGCTGCGCAGTACTACAAGATTCCAACTTCTACGGGATTAACTAGCAGAACTGGAGCGTTTGGCTTCATAAAAAGGTATGGAATTTAGATACAACGATCTTCAGCCTCTTAGCTTCCTTCTCCAATTCGCCTTGCATTAAAACTCCTCAAGAAAGTCGAATTTATCACCAAAAACGTCATAAGCGCGCAGATTAGCTAAAATAGAGAAAATGAACATAATAAGTCTTTTAAGACCAATTCGTTAACAAAATCTAAGAATAAACGGCATGAAATAATAAGAAATAATGCACTTATCAGGTCACACACCCATTCAATCAAATTCCAAATTCTTGTGAGCCAAATTCATTTCGAATTTGAAATCAACATAAGGGTTCTAAACCCTTCCAAATTGCCATACAAAAAGTCTAATTAATAGGTCATTCACCAATTAATCCAAATTCAAATTTTCAAATGGTACAAATCCGCTCCAAATGGCACAAAGCCGCTTCAAAATCCAAATGACACAAAACTATTCGAAATCTCTCAAATGGTACACAAAATCTTCTTTTTTAGTTGGTCATTCACTCAAATCATAACCGTCGGTTTGATTCCATCAAGGATACATAGGCAGTTTAGTACCACGTTCTAGATGCAACCGCAAAGCCTAAACACCAAATTGAATTCCTAGCTCATTTCAACCAAATTCACATCAAATACAAAAGCAAATCCTTTTTAGTGGGTCATTCACTTACGAAAAATTCAAATACCAAATCAAAGAACTACGAGTGACTAGGGTACGCAGGCAACTTGGGGCTCGACCTAGGTGCAGTCACAAAATCAAACAAACACATCAATCCTCAAAATTCATATTTTTCATATTAGAATCAAAGGAAAACTAATGAAAATGGTTTAAAAACTTTGAATTTTAACGATAAGGACAAAATAAAAGGTAAAGTGAATACTACCAAGTTTGACTTTTTTTGTGTAAAAATGTGGTTTTTCGTTAAAGTGAACAGTACCGCGGACTTTTCGTTAAAACTCCCAAGAATCAAAGGGTATTCCCTTCCCAAAAGAAGGGTTGTAATTAATAGACGCGTAGTCTATAATAAGTCGAACTCAAATTAAAAATACCTTTCTCGGAAAAGTGAACGAGGGTCAAGTCGTGTCGAATGTTCTTGTAACAATTTTTGCTCAACACAACCAAATTTTAACTTCTCAGCATCTTGGGCATACAATAGGCAGATCCCACACATTTTCACATTGCTTTTGCAAGTTCTGTCAAGATGGCCTAGGAAGTGGAAGTCAAAAGAGGCCTTGGTGACAAGTTTGTAAAAAGAAGTGGATGCTCCCTCTCCAAATGCACACCCACTATACCACACAAACACGTGACCGGAGTCAAAACTGCCGTACCCTTTTCCTTTAAAAGGAACATAGGAAGGGTAACTGAGTTCACGGCTTTCACCATTAGCAGTTTTGAAATTGCACTTACATCCAATCTGTATTTCTACATCATCACAAGAGAAATTGCCAACAAGAGATAGAGCAAAACCCAAGAAATCTGTACCATACCAATCTGGAGGAAGCTTGATATTTATCGAAGATCCCTCACTTTGATGGCTGAACCAATTTGGAATTTTTTCTCCCGCACATCTAATGCTAACTGAAGTCCCATCAGAGTTTCCCTGTAACATCGATGCATGGATATCAAATATATTATTAAACACGATGGTGAAAAAATGGCATAAGGGAGATAGGAAGGGTGGGGGGCGGGGGAGGAAGAGAGAAAGAGAGACCTTATAATATTCTTCTTCTTTAGAGTTCGATGCAGCAGTTGCAACTCTCATAATTCTTAACTGTACGTCATCCATTATATTGCTCCGTGCCTCATGATCCAATTCTAGGCAACCAGAAAAATAAAAATGCCCTCGAAACAATTCATATTTATCCCAAGCTTGTGTGAGTGAATTTCTTGAACTTGACACCGTCTCCAGTGACGTGCAGCCATTTGCTTCAAGACACGGGGAGCTCTGGTAAAGATTCAAGGTTTCTGCAATGGTTTAACCGCAGGTGAGACAACTGACAACCTTGTTTGATGCTTGGAGGTATGCTGTCAATTTCGGTTCCTCCGAGATCTAAATCTCGTAACCAGGGTAAAAACATGAGGAGGTCGGGGATTTCTAATGAAAAACAGTGACATATGCTTATTACTTCCAAAGAGCACAAACCGATTGAGAGATTTAAATTGTTGAGACTCATGCAGCCAGTAAAGCTCAACGTCTTAAGATGTTTTAAACTGTTGATGCTGTCTGGGACAAACTTAAGGTTTTCGCACCTATCGAGAATTAAACTTTGAAGCCCAATTAGCATTCCTATCGATGAATGGAGCTCTTTAACCGCCGTTCCTTGTAAACTAAGAAATTTCAGATGTTCCATAGGCTCCAAAATTTCTGGGAAGTATTTAAATTCAAGGCAGCCAGTGAGATCAAGTCTCTCAAGAGATTTTAACTTACAGATGCTCTTTGGCAGACTCACCAGCCTACCGCAATAACTCAGTTTAAGTGTAGTGAGACCGAGGAGACACTGAATTGACGATGTGGGCAATTCCTTTATTGCGGTGAAAGATAAATCTAAGAATTCAATGTTGTTGGGCATCTGAGGAAATGATTTTAGATTTTCACAGTGTCCCAAATGAAGATAAGTAAGCTTATCAAAACTTTTGAAATATGAAGGAATCCGTGCCAATCTTATGCAACCAGAAAGATTTATATGCTCAATTTTTGAACTGCGAGAAAGATCTGGAACTTCAGCCAGATGTGTGCAATAACTAAGATCGATCGCTTTCAAGTTTTCAAGATTCTGTAACAAATTAAAGAGAAATTTGTTAACTTTGCTGAAATAAATTTCCACATCCACCATATTTCATACAAGGTTAACTCAAGTAAGCATATGTACCTTGTTTTTATTCCAAAGTGGCGCCTCAAGTCTGCTATAGGGCATTCGAAGCTCAACAAGATTGTTTGGAGAAAATTTTGATGGAAGAGATTTCAAAGGGTATCGGTCCCAGTAAAGATACCTGAGAGCATTGGGAAGAGACTCAAGACCTTGAGAAAGGTCAATCTTGTAGTACACCTCACCAAAGATAGCATCATGAAAACCTATAAATTTTGGAAAATCCTCAGAACCATGAATCTTTAGCAATCTCAGATTATACATCTCTTTGAAGGATGAACGGGAGAGTCGTAGCCTTGTAAGACTAGACATGTCAACGTATATGCATTGAACCTTTGCAGTTCCCTGAAAATCAAGAGCGAAGGAAAAAATGAGAATAATATATACAACAAAGTTTACTCAAAACTACTTTACATCTGACTGGCTTATCAAAATCGAGTTCCCTTTGTGTTTTCTCGTAGACAGCTCATGTTTTTAATGTTTGGTTTAAGAAAGTTTTAGGATCTTACTGTATTATTCTCCAGAACATGATAGACGTCTTCAGGAGCCCACAACCTATTCCGCTTTCCAGGCTCATCTGTACATTGTTCGCCAACAATTTTCTGACCCATTTCCTGAAGCAAATCATGCATCTCTAAGCAATTTGTCATTGAAATAGATATTAGAGACTTATCAATGAGAACTTGAATTCCGTTCGCAAAGAAACCTCGAAAATGTATCATTTTTTTTGCAGAATCAACATCCATCCCTTTAAGAAAGCATGCGATGTCAAGGAAGCATTCCTTCTCATTTTCTTCTAATCCATTATAACTAAGTCTCAATACATTCTGTACTTTTTCGCTAGGAAACTTTTTCAATTTTCTCAACTCTTCATCCCAGTCTTCTTCTGTTTTGCAGCGATGGAATAAAGCACCCAAAGTTTTAAGAGCCAATGGAACGCCTTTAATATAATCTATCACCTTTCTTGAAAACTCTGTATAATCTGTTGTAGGAGACTTATTCTTGAAAGCATGCATTTGAAAGAGCTGAAGGGCTTCGTCATGTTTTAATCCCTTGACCTCATAAATTTTGTCCTCGTCAACCATTTCATTCAGTAGGCTCCTATCTCTAGTTGTTACAATGATTCTGCTTTTGGGACCAAACCGAACATCATCTCCAACTAGAAGTTCTAGTTGTTCTGAATCATTCACATCATCAAGAACAATGAGGACCTTTGTACGGCTGAGCCTTTCACGGACAAGCTTAGATCCTATAGATGGAGTGCCAATAGTCAGATCTTTCTCGTTTAATATCTCACGAAGAAGTATATTCTGTAAGTTCTTTGGCCCTTGTTTTTCAGACTCCTCCCTAACATTTGCAAGAAAACAAGAAGCTTCGAATTTAGAAGTGAGTCGGTTAAATACAGCACCAGCAAGGGTGGTCTTGCCAATACCTCCCATTCCCCATATACCTACAGTCCATATATCTGGTGAATCAATGCATAATAACGACTCAATTTCCTCGATTTTGGTTTCAATTCCAACGAGGCCCTTAGAATCACTTGACTGTTTGCAATTCAATTTGGTCAATATAACTTGGACAACTTTCTCAATGAAATCGGCCTCTGTCCTGAAAAATATGATTATGAAGGTCAAAAAATAGATACTAATTAAGTATGCCTTAATGAGGTCCAAAGAGGTTCAAAAATTATGCAAGAGGTGCAAAGTTAGTTACCCGGCTTTGTTTGAATTATCAAAACCAGATAGGTTGGCAGCTTTCTCCAAAGCATCCCTCCACTTAAGCACCTTGTCCATACAGTCCTTGAAACGTTCTTCAAGTCGAGCAAATTCAACTGCATAAGTCCCCCGCTGATTTCGTACATCCGATGGACTGATGTCGTAAAATATGGGTATTACAAACTGTCCTTCCCTTTCCTCGCATCCTAGTATATGCAAGAGTTCATCCAAACACCATGTGGAAGAAGCATAGTTTTTTGAGAAAATGATCACCGAAAGGTTTGATTCCCCAATAGCTTCTAGAAGGGCAGGTCCGATTTCATCCCCTCTCTCCAGTTTGTAATCTATGTAGGTGTCAAGTTTCTTTCGAAGTAAAGCAGCATGAAGGTGGCTGGTGAAATTGTCGCGGGTGTCCTGACCTCTGAAACTAAGAAACACATCATGCTTTCTTCGAGGTGAGATAGCAGCAGCAGCAGAAGAGGAAGATGCCATATTAATTACCTGCAAACCAAACTATATATTTCATAACCTGCAAGCAAACCCACCCATATGTAGACACATACCACAACGTCAACGCACGCTTTCGAGTCGTGGGTAACCACAGATCTACTTTCTGCGTACGATATACCGAATTCAGTTTGCATATACAGGAACGATCAAGAAACTCCAATGCAGAATTTCCTAAAGTTTTTATTAGTAATAGTAAGATGTAACCATACACCACAAATCCATGAAAAAACAAGTCTAATACAAAGCCACACGGTCAAATAAGTAATCACTAGTCCAATACTACTTAATCAATTTTCATTTCAAATTTATGAAAATAAAATAACTTATTACACCAATGACTAAACACCAATTCAAAAATAGAGGAAACAAACAACGATTGGAAGAAATACACTAAAATTAAACTATAGTTTACCTCTGAATCAAGAAAGTATTTGCTCGCAGAGAGATTAATTGCCTCAATGAGGAAATACTAAGCGGGAAAAGATCTAGTAAACAAGATTTAATTAACAAGAGGATTGAGTCGCACTCCGGAAACAATGACGGAGTTGAGAGAGAGAGAGATTGCCTAGCACAAGACCTAATCAACAAGATCTAATCGGTAGTTGATTAATTTACGCACAAAGTCGATGCTCTCCTGTGTAATGAAAGTCAACTTTATAATCGGTTTAATTAGTTTAATGGGATGGAAGTTGCGTGCTTAGCTGTCTTCTGTGTTGCTACCTGCTGGACTGCATTATATATACGTTTGTTGCACCGGATTAATTCAGATTGAACTAGTTTTAGGAACTAAGTTGAATTGACTTAGACTAGATTAAGCTGGACTGACTTAGTAAAGCGTTTGGTTTGGTAGATTGCTGGACTTAAAAAAGAATAGTTAACAGCTATAATTTTATATCATTTAATACACATTTATTAATATTTTTTTTTATTCAAGCTTTTTCTTTGTGTTTTTTAGAGTGTCTAGAACACTCAACCTCTCTCTGGACTCTCCCTGGGAGTTCTTTCTTTTCTTCCTCGTAAGTGTCGTCCCCTAGCACTCATTTTTTTTCCATTTTTTCCTGCAAAATCGTCCCTAAAGCTACTTTATCCTCCGTGTCTCCATTTTTCTCCGTACCAAAGCTACTCTCTCCCTTTCTCTATCCATTTCTCGGGAATTTTCTGGGAAAAGAATTTTTTTTGGGAATTATCGGGAATAAGGAAGAATTTTTATATGGGGATTGTTGTTGTTTTTGTATATTTTTTTTTTGAATTTTGGTGTTGAGATTTAGGCAGTGGGTGGGGCTGGGTTTCAGATCTGGGAAATGGGCTGGCAAACGGAGTTGCCCAGAAGCATGCTAGGAGACTTGCAGCGTTCATAAGAGCGTTCGATGGTTAGGTTTGGAGACGGGATTAGCAATCCCATGGTTTTTGGGGGGCTTAGCTAAGACCGGCTAGCCCCTTGTTTTAGTCTAGGCGAGTGAGAGCTAGTCTTATTAAATCTAGGCCATACAGAAAAGAAACACGGGACTAGACTAACTTTAGTCTAGTTCAGTCAAGTGAACTTTAATGAGGGGAAACAAACACCCTCTTAAGGGCTGAATTGGGGTTGTTGAGGTACTTTTAAAAAAAGCAGCTTATTTAAAAAGAAAAATTATGTTAAATGTGTTTGGTAAATGAATTCCCTATGAATTACATCACCTCAAAGCAAATTAGACCGGATGGGTGAAATTTACACACAAAAAGATAAAGTTTCTTTCATTGCTTCTATCAACTAACATAGGATTTAATGAGTTATTCAACTCAATCCATCCTATGCACCAAAGGAGGCCTAGATGTTTAGTCACAGTTGTGCAATATAAATGTGTATATACACAATTTTTCTACAAAACTAGTCTCACCAGTAATCGCGACAAGAGCAATTTCCGTCAATGAAGTGGTGAAAGACGTTTGAATCTCCAACGATTATCTCTCTCTTGGTGATCTCTGAAATCTTGTTTGCAGCACTATGACAGTCTTCACAGATTCTAGTGTTTTTCCTAACAACAACGGCGAGAAATCAAACCAAAACAAATTGCTAATCTTACACCGTGACTCTCTGCGGAATTTGCTCTCTTTCTCTTCAAATCCAACGGTCTGAACTTGGTGATACTATGAACGTATTTGTCTTCCCTTATCTTCCTCAGAAGAAAATCTAAAACAGCATAAATCATGTAGGTTTCAACACAGGTCGTATCTTGGTTGATGAATCTGCAAGGCCTACATTTGGTCTCAACAAAACTGCACGCGACAGTTTTCCGGAGTCCTCTTTGCTTCATATGATATTTAAGCCGTTCTAAATCTTCCCACCTCCCAGCTTCAGCGTACATATTAGCAAGCAAGACATAAAACCCGGTATTATCATGTTCCAAGGACAAAATATGCTCAGCAGCAAGTTCAGCGAACTCTATGTTTCTGTTGTTTCTACTAGCTGTCAGTAATGACCCCCAAATTCTGGCCGTGGGAAGCAGTGACATTTCCTCGATAAAAATCTTGGCACTTTCAAGATTACCTGTTCGACCAAGAAGATCGATCATACAGCCAGAGTGCTCTATTCCAGGATCAATACCATAGTCTCTTTTCATCGAGTTATAGTATTTCCAACCCTCGTCAACCACACCAGAAACACTACATGCCGTTAACAGGGAAACAAATGTGCTCTCGTTAGGTTGAATGCCATTGTCTCTCATTTTGGAGAAAAACTCGATGGATTTTCTCCCAAACCCATGAATTGCATAAGCCATAATTATAGTGTTCCACGAACTGACATCCCTGAATATCATCCTAACAAAAACTTCTTGTGCCGTCTCCAGATACCCACATTTTGCATACATGCAAACAGTTGCATTCAAGATGAAGGTATTTGAGTTGTGCTCCAATTTTGTGATATAACCATGAATTTGCTTCCGCTCCCCTACTGATGCTACTTCAGAATAGGCAGGTATGATGCTTGAAAATGTAATTGCATCCGATTCAAGCGGTTCATTCAAGAGATTCCAAAATAGTTCCAAGGCTTCCCCGTTCTGTCCACTTTGTACAAATGCAGAAATCATGCTATTCCATGATATCAAGTTCTTTTCAATTAGCTGACCAAATATACGTTCTGCCAAATTTATCCTGCAGCAGGCACCATACAAATAGATCAGTGCAGTTTCCAATACAATATGAGGGAGAAAACCTCGTCTAATGGCATAGCCATGGATTGATTTACCTTCCAATAGGGCTCCTAGTTGTGTGCAAGAGGGAAGAAAATTGATCATTGTGATAGCATCAAGAACCAACTTATCTGCCTCTTGCATTTTTTTCAAGCAAGAAAGTGAGTCAAGCGGACGAGCATTTTGAGTATACCCACGTATCATGGCATTCCAAACCACAACATTCTTGGTGCAAATCTCATCAAACAACCTCTCTGCATAGTCCACACATTTGTGGTACATATCGATAAGCGAGGTCTGCACCATGACATCTGATTCAAGCATACATTTCAGCACCTGGTAATGGATTTCCTTCCCGGGTTGGAGAAAGCACTCTATAGCACAAGCATTAAGACTGCCAATCATACTGAATCTATCAGGCTTCATCCCAAGCACCTGCATTTCCTGAAAACAAACCATCGTCATCCAACCATCCCCAATAGCAGCATACCCGCCAATCATAGAATTCCAAGAAACCAAGTCTTTAACCGGCATTTCGTCAAACACTCTCTCTGCATACTCTATACAACCAAGTTTCGCATACGCAGCACAAAGCGAGTTACCGACATAAACATGCAAATCCAAACCGACCTTAGACAACTTCCCATGAACCTTTTGCCCTTCATCCAACGACAACAACCCACCACAAGCCTTGATAAAAAATGGGTAGGTATAATTATCAGCTCGAACACCTTCCCTTTGCATACTATGATAAAAATCAATCGCCTCCCGGAACAACCCATTATCAGCGAGACCTCTGATCATAACATTCCAGTAATACGTATCTGAATGGGACATTTTCTCGAACACCCGGAGTGCATCCTCCATGGACCCAGATTCAACATACTCCCGAAGAGCCTGTTTGAGCGCATAGTTGTTGAGGGGTCTAATCCAGGTGCTCGGATTCTTTGAAAGTTTTCGGATTCCACGAACCAATTTAGGAAGCTCCGGCTGGTCGGAGCTTTGGTTTGCTTTGGACTCAGCGGCTCGTTTTCGTAAAAGGCTCGTACGCAGCGTTAACGGGCTGGGGCGGCCCGAATCTATTCCAGCTATTTTAAGCCCAAAGAGTAGTCATTTACAATTAAGCGGGAACATTCGAGTGAGAAAAACTTATATGACACGAATATATCGCTACGCAATATCTGTATCAATGAATTAAGGATATGTAGAGAAAATTTTACACATGTCTTTATTATATTGGCATGGAACGCCACTGAAGCGGTATACTCGTGTCATATAAGTCATTCTCCAAAGTGAGAGAAGCATAAAAGATTAATTTTGATAAATCAGTCATACCAACTCAGTGTCAAATGGTTTTAATCTAAAACCCTAAGTGACATTGTTTCTCAATCGATCAAGTCATGCACCTTGGCGTGTTCTTTTTTGTGCAACTGACATTATTCATCTTATTCAACTGTTGAATCACTCGTTTCTTTCTATAATGGTGAACTATAGTTGTCATGATGTAAAGAGGATTGCTTGTTTATGTGATTGTTGATGATAGTATTTTGTTTTCGCCCAACAACAGAAAAGATCTATTAATTGTGAAAACAAACTTCATCAAGTAACTCTTCTAAACGAGTTAGCTTCTCTAGATTTCCTCTATACTTTAATTCCACATCAAATACAAATAAATGGCAATGTTATCTTAATATACCTGTTATACCAACTAGATATCGGTTTAATAGTAGTTCACTTTTTCCATTATTAGAAAAGATGTCTCTAAGTTTGACTACTCTAACCCAATTGATCCAAAACAACATGTTATCGATACTAATATATCTAGTTAAAGGCGAAAATACTACTTGTGCTCTTTGCTCTTAATGGGCACCAAATTTGTGCTCTTTGTTAACGGTTACAATGGAGCTACTTTTAAGTGGTCGGTTACTTTTATCTGAGCGTGTTAAGATCGAAGATAAATTATTGATCACATGAACTCATATTTGTATGCGACTTGCAAAGCCCAAACTAAAGCTAATTAGAGCTATAACAAGCTACCATAGAACCAACAAGGATAGTTTTATTATGTTGAAAGAAACCAATATGAATTGGAGAAAGAAATTACATGCGATCAAAGTGTGATGTCAAACACATAAAGTCAAATAACACACTCGAAAAATTTAGTTGTAATTAAGGTTTTAAAATTAAATTTCTTCAGGGATGCTTTGCAATTCAGGACTCCAAGAACTCTGGCGGCGTTGTTTGGCTCTTTGAATTTGCTTTTTTCTCAAAACATTTAGCCTCTGCTCCAAAGAAAATGAAGATGATGCCCTAACAACTGATGCTTGGTTGTGAATGCTGTTGCCATTCATGAGCTCCAGAGCTTGCTTCAAATCTTCCTTTCGTACCAGAATCTTCATCCTAACAGCCCCATCTTCCTGAGTCTGATGTGAAATTACGCTAGTACTCTGATGACGATGATCACCATTTACTTTTGCAACGGCCTCCATGAACGCATTGCTTCTGATCAAATTGTTCTTTAGATTAATCGGAGCTTGAAAATGTCGAAATAGTACTCTCTTAATCATCCCCATCCTTCTGAATGTCTGATTTTTATGTCTTGTGGGTTTAATTGAACCTCGATGTACTGACGAACATAGCATTTGTGATTGAGCTTTATATAAGAATTGCCAATGTGGGTTTAGCCATCTGAGTTGTAACTAAAAATTTTAATTAATGTTTAACTGAATCGTAGCGACCATTTGACACTTTGTTAATATACTCCTGTGCCCAATTGGGTTTTAGCTGTTATATTCGAAGTCAACAGGGTCTATACAACAACCGAGTTTTTTCTTTTTTTTGAAAACTACAACAACTGAGTTACAACAATATAAACCAACAGGAATAAGACAATATATTAGGTTTACATCTTCTCTCGCCATTTGATCCTGAAATATCGGATTTGTGCCGAGGAGAGTTGACTCGAGTTGTAAAGCCATGAGCCTCGGTCTAACGGTGGTCCCACAGTTTGGCATGCAGTATTAGACACAGAATAGTACTATTGGATGTAGGATTACTAAGGCCTCGTTTGGCATGCTGTATTAGACACAGGATAGTACTATTTAATATTATATGGTGTTTGGTGTTGTTCCGTATTAAATTAGCACCGGATTATTTATGCAGCCCGGCCTATTTTATACAATGCACGCCGGATATCTTATACACTCCAAATCGTCGGTATTATTAGTCGGGTCGCTGGAAACAAAATCAAGCTGGCTCTTTTTCCATCTCTCTCTTACTGATTACTCAAGCGCCTTCCCGATCCATCTTCCCAACCAGTATTCCTTCTCTCTCTCGACAAAGAAGGAACTAGAGTTTGGGGTGTGCGACTATATATTGTTGATGGGGATTGGGTGGTGGAATAAGTTGGAATTGGGGCTAATCGATGAACAGGCCGTCGACATGCATTTGCAGATGCTCATGGCGAACATCCATGGCAGCAACGTTTTCGTTTGGATCAGAGGTGGTGGTTTTTAGTTTTTTCCCATCAAATCGACGGGCCCTAATACCAAATTTGGTTTTAAATTGTGAAACTCAGTGCCATAAATGTTCTTCAATCTCCTTTTGAGGAAGTAAATGAACATGATAATCTTTGATTCTTTGTGCATCAACAACTTTTATTAATAGGAGGAAGAATTACAGACAAAAACAAGTTCAAGATGAATTGAGTTTTTATATTTTTAACTGAAACAAATATGACCGGTGCTCTTTAATTTGTTTATTCTGTTAAAAAGTATATAGACAATTTTTTTTTAAATATTGGTTTTTAATCTGGTATTGCACTTGTGAAATTCCATTCCTAGATTTCACTGTTATAATCTACAAAATTGTATTATTGAGACTTTACATTATTTTACGAGAAATTATATTAATTTATTTGAATTTAGATTTCAATTAAACTAGTTACGAAGAGTGAAGTTTGAGAAATTATTATTTACTCGTTGACCTTTCGAGGTCACAAGTAATGTTTTCAAATAGGTCTCGAAGCCACAAGCGCATAGGCGAAAGCCGTTTGCGAGTCCGGATTATAACGGTATAGTTATGGACGTTTGAAGTTGTGAACTATAGATTGTGGGAATTATTATTGGGAACTTTAACGAAAAGCTTCCGGTACTGTTCACTTTAACGAAAAACCACATTTTTATACTAAAAAGTCAATCCTGGTACTATTTACTTTACCCTTTATTTTGTTCTTATCGTTAAAACTTAAAGTTTTCAAGTCATTTTCATTAGTTTCCCATTATTTAATTCCCACATATGGGTATGGGTTGAAGGTTAAGTTAGTCTAATAAAAGGGACCAATCAGATTTTTAGAGGGGAGGAAGGACCAATAAGGGGGATTTTTCCCCTTCCATTTTCGTCAAACCGTGCACCCACAAACCCGACTTCAACCCGGCTGAATTCCGGCCAATCTCCACCATTTTTCAGGTCATTCTCACCCTCCACGACCTGCTACTTATTCCACAACCTCTCATCTACCTTATTTGCTCAAATTGAAGGGTTTTTAAGGCCAATTTCGAGTAGAACCATACCGGAGAACTCGGAGGTTCTCGACGGCGATTCGCCGTTCCGGCGAGTTTCATCACCCACCACCACCCTTAATCAACTTCCCTTGGACCCAAGAACAAGACCCAATCAGTTGTAGGGGCGTTGGAACACCAATGAAGCCGTATTGAAGAACACCACCTTAGGGTTTTCGACGGGTGCGAGCCAATTTGAGGGCCTTCCCGGCCAAATTGGACTCGGCCACAGGTATAAAGTTTACTCTACTTGTTGAGATCTTCATTCTTGTAAAATTTGAGAATTTTTGGAAAAAGTCGAATTTTCCGATGTGTGACATTCGATTTATGAAATGCTGTTGGTTGAGTATATTTTCGATAAGGTCCGCCACTTGAATATATTCTAGCAATTGACGATCTTACCATTGAATTGACACCAAATTTTAGTATGCTATTGTAGATATTGTTTAAGGACCTTAGGGACTTACTAGTGATAATCTAGTGGTTGGATCTTATGGAGCAAGTGATGTAAGATCATGGACCATACCTTTGATCGGCGGTTTGATTCTCATTACATGTCGTTGTGGGAGGCTTATGAGAGTTTTGGGTATGTGAAATTATTGAGAGAAATCTAAATGTGGACTTGTGCTTTGTTTTAGGCGGTGATAGAGCTTGACGCCTTGAATTCCATGCTAGAGTACGTTAGTGTGGACCTCATGTGAGTGATTTTAATCTATGTGATATGGTTATTATCTTAATTTCTTATATTAGTATCCTTTGTGAATATGAATTGGGTTTATAAATGTGATTTCTATTGAAATGTGATTTCTATATCTTAGCCATAGACCTATGTTTGTTAAACGTGATTTGACTTGTGTACTGATGATGATTGTGATATATGTGTGTTTAATTATCTTTTAGTAATGTGAATGAGAAATGATATGACAATGTGATCTTCGAATCCTATTATAAGTGTTTTGTGGAACATGGAGGACTTGTGTAGGCAAAGGTAGTCGAACACGAAGTAGGAGGCTCTAGGGAAACCCCATTATTAATATTATTCTTGTTATTCGTATTATTATGGGATCTAAACATTGTTTGATAATTATTTGGATATGATTGCCAACTGAATGTCTATCTGAACTTAGCATTACTACCTAGCATGAGATAGAGATGAAAGTCAGAAGATGAGTCAGGTACTTTACTATATTTTTAGTAGAATAGTAATTAAGGGAATTCCTTGTGTTATGCTTCATATGACTAGATGCTGGATTGATACGTGGAATCGATAGCGTGTGCGTGTACAAGTATGTATGATGTGTGAGGATGAGACTGCACATGTAGCAGAGGTACATGGATGGTCCTGCTTGGTATATCCGCATTGGGAGACCATACGTAATTTAGGGGTGATCATGCTTGGTATATCCGCGTTGGGTGATCACTGCCTGCACGACGAGATTATGCTGTGGTTCTGCTTGGTATATCCACGTTGGGGGACCATACGCATTTTAGGAGTGATCATGCTTGGTATATCCGCGTTGGGTGATCACTACCTAGAGTTATTGGATACAGTCCTGCTTGGTATATCCGTGTTGGGGGACTGTTAGGGGTGATCATGCTTGGTATATCCGCGTTGGGTGATCACTGCCTATGTTATTAGATTATGTATATGGTTCTGCTTGGTATATCCGCGTTGGGGGACCATACGTACTCTAGAGGTGATGATGAATAGTTGTACTTGATACATTTCTATAGGCGATCATAATTTAGTTTGAATTCCGTTGAGTGGTTCTGAATCCCTTTTGGTGTCTTGGTTCTGTTGAGTGGTCTGGAACCCGATGTTGATGGATTTCGTGAGTGGTCTGAAATCGCATCATCTGACTTGTTGATTCCTTGGAATTGAGACAGTTCCAGAGATGTAGGCTTCGACCGAACTATGTCGCTCTAGTCAGCTGTTTGGTGTATTGTGTGTGTTATTGATGATGTGATTGTGGAATGATGTTGATTGAGATTGTTGGCATTATGATTGGATTTGTTGAGCAATATGGCTAGAGAATATGATTGTGCTTCGTCGTTTGTTCTCTTAAGTATTGCATGATGTGCATTGTAGTATAGTGTTGAGACATAGTGATTATGTAATGAATGTCGAGTATGGCAAACTACTAATGGCTTGATCCCTAGTGAGGGTACGTAGGCAGTCTAATGAGGAAGTTAGATGCAGCCATAAATTGTATGAAAAATGCTATGCAATTTGAATCTTGATCTATGCTTTGTACATATCCCGGAGGCGGGGTATGTTAGATATACGGGTATTGGTGACGTCACGTGTCGATTCTGGACGTATGTTGGGATCGGGGCGTGACAGCACTAAACGCTCGATTAAATAATCAGTACGCCCGACTAAATAGTCAATATTATCCGATGACAAATTACCCTATCCGACTGAAATAATCAATACAGTCCGAGCTGCCAAACGAGGCCTAAGGGATCAGACTTAGACATCGCTTGTTTGAGTCCTAGTTGAATTAAAATTGCAAAGGATCAGGTTGGGTTTTGATAAGGTTTGAATCATTCCAGGAATCAAAACTTAAGGCTGATCAGATAAAGAATGAATTAAGTGCATAAGGAGACTAGATACAGAATCCTATAGTTCAAGTCAAAGAAGCCAAGACCAGATAAAGACTGAATTTCGATTAAAGAGGGGATGAAGAGATAGGTGGGCGCCGAGAAGGCATAGTTCTATCAGGACTTTGCCGCGGCAAGCTTGGTTATCACGAAATCCACCCCTATAATAGAAGTGGCTCTGCAACATGAGAAACCCCTTCAACTTAACATATATACAAACAGCTCAAAATGCTCTATGTGAAACCTTCTCACAACTATGAGAAAAATACTAATTATCCTAACCTTTCAGTTAGCATATCTTCAGTTCGTTGGAACATTACTAGGTTGGCAACCAGCAGAATTCAGTTCGGGTGAACATCACTAGAGCTGTAGAACTAGTCAGCCTAGGAGTACCTTCAGTTCAGTTGAACATCACTACTTCTAGTTTAGTTCGTTATCTATGTAAGTCTTAGTTGGCGAAGACTCTTCGATTCTTTTGCAAAAAAAAGTCACTTCATTAGCTTCCTCGGCAAAGTGATGTGTTATATGATTGGTTAATTACTCACAAGTACAATTCAGAGTTCGGCATTTAGACGACTGTACGACATTCACAATAAAGATACTTCTCATTTGAGTATTTTTGCTCATACAGCCTCATACTAATTCGGTGCACTTATATTCTCACAAATATAGTTGAAGCTGCAGAACCTGGTGTAGAAAATCTTGAACTTCGCAATGAATTATGTAACCTTGCCTTCAGGTTCTAAGATCCTAGGCCAAGAGGCGTTCCTTCCTCGACCATAGTCATTCAAGTGCAAAAGTCAGTAGCACATTTAACACCACACCACCACATCTATTCTACGCGCCTGACCAAGCTTGGTTGCAAGTTGGCACGGCCGCATTCACAAGAAGGACGTAATTAGCTAAATAGTTGCTTGGCTTATGCGTCATGTAAGTTTTGTAATTTTTAGAATCAACACTCGTGTATGAATCTAGTTAGATAAGGGGAGAAAGACAACTGAAGAACAATTAAACATCAAAAGCTTAAGCTAACAGAAAACGAGTCAGCAATGTACATCAGGTTTACGCATCAAATTATCTATAACTTCTAAAATACCATAAAACAAGGTCTCATTTTGAAGTTGATCGCAGCTCTACAGACTTCGATTACTTATTCAAGGACTAGGTTTTATATTGTGAAATTTTTATATGTCCATTCATTTATTTAATTGTAGGTACGTATGAATGGATTGTGACAAGCACCGACGGCTCACATGAAAACGACGTGTGCACACGTTTAAATAGGGATATCTAGGTCTCTATCACTTGTATTTTATCTTAAATTTATGATTAAGTAAAGAGAGAACATTCTTTGAGATTAATTAAATTAATCACAATGGAGTTTGGTTCAAATTATAATGCTTTGTAAATGAGAATCTATATGTGGTGGTCAAGAGAAATTTCAACTATCTAGTTTCATATTTTGCGTTGCTTCAAATTATCAATTGCCAAAATGTTTCTTTAGTCTGTTTTTCTAATCACTAGTCTTATCTCTCTCAACTTAACAATTATATTAACTTATCAAGCTTAAACCCCTAGAAACCAAGTCTTAGGTGTGGTTTCTAGGGGTGGACAATTAATACATAATACTGAGGTTTTGTATGTGTTTGTAAGAGCAAGGTGGAGCCAGTGAGGCCTGCTACATAAGGCTCAATGTCGATTGGTTCTAATCAGTGTTTTAAAAATCGGCCTAGGCGGTTGCTAGTGGAGTTTTGTGGCAATTTTTGGCAAAACAGTCACTAAAATTGGGGAAGGATTAGGCAGCCACCTAGGCAGTCTAGGTAGTCTAGGCGGCACGCTAGGTGGTTCCAAGTTTTTTATTTTTAATTAACTAATTAAATTAAAGCAGGTAACGCGTAAGCTAGAATTTGTTAAATTAATTCAGTTGTGAAATCTATTCTTATATATTTGTAATTTGTAAATTTGCTTATTGAGCTTATTGACTTTTATTACATTCTATTTTTATTTTTTTTATAGCGCTTAGGGTATTTTAAAACTTTGATTTTAATCGAAACCCCTAATTGACATTGTTTCACAGTCAAATCACGCCCCTTGGTGTGTTCATTCTTTGGTAACTAGAATTTTTCATGTCATTTGATGTTTTCAAGATCTAGGTTTCTTTCCGACACATTTAATTTATAGAGTTTAACCTGATTGCGGATATACATGTTTGCTGAGCCATGGATTGCAATTGTCACCATACAAAGACCTACTAATAGTGGAAACTGTTAAAGTTTCATACAGGAGTGGATCACTACTAATCTCATCGATACTGTCTATAACTTAATCAGTTTTTCAAATCAATATTGTAAGTGTGTGGTTTTATGAATAAATAACCCGATGCATTTAGTAGTGGAGTCATTCATTATACGAGAGATTTGGGGGATGTATTTAATTGGGATTTTGAGGGATTTTAATTCTTTTAATGAATTTAGGGGTATTCAATCAGGATTTTAAGTGATTCTCTGAAATTCAATGTGTATTCAGTCAGGATTTTAAGATAGTTTTAGGGGTGGGCACGGTCCGGTTCGGCCCGGTTCCACCCTTAAAATGGAACTGAAACCAGAAAATTTCAATAGTTCGGTTCGGTGCGATTCCGTTTAAATTTATTACTAAAACGGTACGGTTCGGTTCATGAAGGTTCCTGTTTGGTTCATGCCGATTTACGGTTCCAACCAAAATTATATATATGTTTTTTTCTAATTTTCTACTTCTAATACCAAACACATATTTCAACCACAAATTCAAGTAAATTTGAGTTTCCACTACTAGATCTACAAGATTTGTGACCGGAGGATAGAAAGTGTGCATATAAATATAAATAAAAAAATAGAAACGTTCATATCAAGACCAAAGTGTAGATCTTAAACTAAAACTAAAATGTACATAATGCATAATATACTGGAAAAGACTGGAGAAAAATAATGTAGGGGGAGAAAGGTGATAAAACAACAAAGGAAGGGGAGAGAAGTGAAGAAAAATATTGGGCTTATGCACATGGTCTTCTTGGAAAAATGTCTTATTTATATAAAAATAATAATAAAACAATAATTTATATTAAAAGCGGTTCGGTCCGGTTCCTCCGGTTCTTAATATTTTCAAACCGGAACCATTTGAAACGGTTCGGTTCGGTTTTTGTTCCGGTTTTGACTTTTTTGTCAACGCGGTTTTTTACGGTTTTTTTTTGTCACGGTTTGATGGTTTTTATGCCCACCCCTAGATAGTTTATTAAAATCCTTAGAAATCCGGATGTATTCAATTATAATTTGAATTTAAAGAATTTGGAAAAGTTGAGGAATTAGAGGGAATTGGAGAGATTTTATATATATTTTAAGTATCCACAAATCTCACATCTCCCCATGAGATTTCGAGGGAATTAAATCAAAATTTTACATGGAATCTCTATAAATCAGTTAAACTCCATAAAAATCCATGGATTTATAAATCCATTAAAATCTCTCAAATTCCCAATTGAATACACCCACTTCGTGAGGTTTGATTACAGGCTTCCGATTTGAGTTTCATGGATTTGATTCAAGTGTCTCAACTCGGGAATTCACGGTTACTATTCAGGTTTTCAAGTCCAAACTCAATTTGTTCAAACCAAATAGGTGTGTGGCTTTATACAAAATGGCTCAATGCACTTATTAGTTGAATCATTCATTATAAGGGAGTTTGAGCTTCATGAGATTGAATTGTAGGTTTCCGATTTGGGATTTGGGGATTTGATTTGCTCGGGAATTTGGGGTTACAATTCAAGTGTCCAACTCTAAACTCGGGACTTCGAAGTCGGGGTTTTCCACATTGGTGAACCTTTTTTGTTTGAGTTTAAGAGATTTGGTTGGGGTGTCATCTTTGGACTTCAAACTTAAGTTACTTTTGGTCCACTATGATACCATGTCAAAATTTTAGTCATGTGGCTTGCTATTAATCAATCTTCACATGGTCCACAACTGAAGCACTTATGCAAACCAATAAGTATGAAATTTTATACGAAACGTCTCAATGCAATTAGTAGTGAACTATTTACTATAAGGACACCTACCCATTTAAAGAGGTGTCTAGGTTGGAGGCTGGTGCTAATGAAAACGACACGTATACCCGTTTAAAGAGGTATCTAGGTTTATATATGTTAAATATGTTTATCATAGATTCGTGATTAGGTAAAGAGACAACATTCATTGAGATTAATTAAATTAATCAGATGGAGTGGCTCAAATTAAAATGGTATGTAAACAGGTGGCATTCGAGAATGAAGAATCTAAATGATTAGGGTGGCTTCCAAATTTTGAAATGAAAAATGTGAAAAGGTATGAAATGGTGAGTTGTTTGTATGACCCGTCTCTCTAATCATTACTCATCAGTCGTATCTCTCCCAACCTACAACCGTATGAACGTATTAAGCTTACTGCGCACAAACCCTATCATGAGCCAAAGTCTTGGGGTTGAAGGACGCTTAATTATTTGACATGATTGGTAAATTATGAGGTTTTTCCCTACGAGGGGAGGAAAAATTAAAATTTAAAGCATGTTTAATAATTATTTTGTTTTCAGTTTTAAATTTTCACATTTTTATTTGAAATATGAAGAAAGTAAATTGAGAAAACGGGATAAAAGATAATGAAAACATGAATGATGAAATCAAAATCTTGAAAGTGAAAACTAGTTTTTTTTTCTTTTTTTCTTTTCATTTAGGTCTTTCCTTGTACATTTCTTCAATAATTCTAATGGTTTTGTGTGCCTTACCTTGTACATTTCTTATACATCTCTACCACAATCCTTCATTTCTCTTCTACATCCCTCCTTTTCCCAAACTTATTCACCTTTATTGTAATTAGAGTAATGTTACGTAGACTAAATTTGTAAACTAAATGATGTGTCACTAATGAGAAATAAGCACGTCAATCTACACTTAAGTAATAATCCAATCATCAACTTCCATGTCATTTAGTTTACAAAATTTAATTTACAAATTTAGTCTCTATAGCACTACCCATGTAATTAAATCAAAAATAGATAGGGTGTTGGGTTTTTATCAACGTCCGATGTTCGAAACTCTCACATCCCCTAAATGATTGTAATAATTAGAATCATTTCCTCTCCCATTAATAATAATAATTAAAAAAACAAAATAGTTATCAAACAGAGCTTAATTAATTTAGATAAATTGGTTATACTTCATGTCAATTGGTTTAATCAAAACCCTAATTGACATTGTTTTACAGTCACTTCACATGCCTTGGTATACATTGTCTGGTAAGTAAGTTATTAACATTTGTTATTATGTATGAATCCCCACATCGGAAAAAAGAGGGACCTTGCATGTGCTTGTAAGAGCAAGTCCACCCCTAAGGACTTTGTGCCAGCACCCAGCGCATTTATCCACTCAAGTGAACAGTAATAGACCCCAGTGAACAGTAATAGGCCAAAGCATCTCCACCCCTAACAAAAAATAGCCTAGTCCATTTTATTAAAATATTATTAATTTTTATTATAAAATAATAATTTTATTTTTAATTTCTGAATTTATAAAAAATAAAATAATAATAATAATATCTAAATTTATTAAAAAATTTATGTATTTTTTAAAAGTGAAATTCTTAATTTTTTGGGGTAAAAAATGTGGACCATTGATCTGTGATCGGACGGTCCAGTTTAAAAGTAAAATTTAAATTTTTTTTACCGTTGGAAATCCAATGGTCTAGAAAAACTAGCCGTTGGAAATCCAACGGCTATGAGCATGCCACGTCACTAATGGACTCCGGAGCACAAGTGGGCTGACAGCCCTCTGCAACCTTGTCTCCTACTCGCGGCCACTCGCGAGTGTCGTGCACGCTCCAGCCAAATAGGCCGGTTCTTGGGTCTATCAAAAATGGGCTGGTCTGTTGCCTGGCTTGGGCTGGGTGCCAGGCAACTTTGTGGGCTGGAGTGAATGGACAGACCCTCAGTGTGTTTTTTTGACTAGGTGCTGGGCAAACAAAGCTCCGGTGGACTTGCTCTAAGAGCATGTTGGACTACTCTCCATATTATAAGCACATACAAGGTGACACGCCCCAATCCCGGTGTCTGAATGACAACATGATGGTCACGTGCTGGCCGACACCTGAGGGTGATGCAAGCTAATGCATATGCCGAGAACATGTAAAACATGCATATAAATTTCGCACTGTAAAGAAGAAGAAGAAGAATAAGGTACTGATCACTGATAGAAGGAAAATATTCAACTGCAAACATTTAAAAAGTGATAATGCATGGACATGTTCAGAGCATACTACCAATTCGAAATACAAGCGGAAGGGATATTAAAAAGTGCTATTACTAGAGATGTCCTACGCAGAGGGGAGGACACAAAGTCACTGATATGGGAATGCCTCGTAGCTCGGATCGTACGCCTCGTTCCAAGATCCTGAAAGGGGCGCAAAACAAAACATGAGTGGACCAAGTTTAATATAAATAATACTAGAATCAATTACCCTTCAAACGTACTAACTCCCAGCTTTAGAAAACTCATATAACATAATAAGTAATAGGTTTTCTGAAAACCCTAGCATGCCATAAAACCTTCGTAAAACATATATCATATATATTGTGCTTAGTAATGGTATCATAAACGCCCGAAGGCACATCCATCGCCCGCTCGAAGGCACATCCATCGCCTTTTCGAAGGCACATTCATCACCTGCCCGAAGGCACATTGTATGAATACCCGCTAAATAAGCATAGAAAATCATGAACATAATCTATTCAAAATATATATCATCGAAGCTCAATAGCTCAAACACCATATCATAAATCCATGTTCATAAATATTTTAGTAAACGTAAATTCGATAAAGCATGATATTTCATAAAGCGTAAATCCAATAACTCATAAACGTTTCATAAAACGTAGTCATAAAATCATACTTTTCATGTATGCATTTCTAGTAATAAAATCATGCATTTTAAAAGGGGTCCATTCACAGTTACTCCGTTACCAAAGTGCCATTCAACAATATGGAGGACGGGATCACTTAGAGGACTAATTAGTAAACTCTAACAAGAAGATTGAATTTGGAAAAATGGATGTCGTATTCGGATTCAGGACACCGAAAAACCTAAGGAGGGACCTCGAGTTCCCCCATGCGCCGCGACGGGGAAGCGGCCCAGAAGGCCACACGCCATCGCACGCGCCGAGTTAAATTGCCGGAAAAGTGGCATGTGCCGCCATCCACGGCAACGGAACATAGTAACTCCGACGAGGCGCGTGTGCTCTACCTGTAGCCTCACGCACCCACGAGAGCAAATTACTCGCCTTCCTCGCGAGGCCTGAAACTGGTCGGTTTCTGGGCTCGACTTCCTGAGCTCCGTTTGAGCTCGTTTCTCAACCATTTTCGATGTTTCAAAAGCCAAAATGAAGCTTGACACAAGAAGAAGAGATTTGTACCAATTTGGGATGGAGTGGTGGCTAGAGTTGGCCGAAAAATGGCTGCAAAGTGGCTGTCCTCATTGGAAAATTGGGGAAGTTTTCCCTGTGAGTTTCCTACATCCAAAAGTTACCAAAACTTCTCAAAACTACTCCCAAACATACACCAAAACACGACCTATAAGTTTTGGCCTATGTTTGAGGCTCACCTTTATCAGAAAAAGGCGAGAACTCACCAAAGAGATTTCGTGAACAGTGACGGTGAAGAGAAAAAAAAGAGTTTGGGGGGTCCTCTTTCGTTTCTGGGTTCACAAATGTGATGGTGGGGTGGTTGTTGTCGTTGTCTGTGTGTGGGCCCTTGGGGAGGGTTGGTTTTAAAGAGAGCAGAAAAAGTTTAGAAAGAGATGAGAGAAGAGAATTTAGAGAAGTAGAAGTGACAGAAAAATAGGAAGGGGGTTACACGGGAAAAAGGGAGGGTCGGGGGACAAGGGTATAGAAGTGGGTCCTAGTGGCTCACAAATTAAGACTACTAAAGACGAAACATGAAATATCTTCCAAACATGAAATTACCGAAATACCCTTAATGTTTCGAAAATTGTAAAAATTTCATTCTAGCTCCAAATTCGAATCTCGTCGAGTACAAAAAGAATAAACTAAGAAAATTAGTCATACGCGTCACGACGATATGGTCAACGAAAGGCAACGTTCACGCTACGAGGGCAATTTGGTAAATTCACACATTTAATAATACAAATACTTAAAAATTAAGGACGGGGTATCACAATCTACCCCTTTAAGAGAATTTTATCCCCTAGATTTACTACCTCAAGTAAATAGGTACGGATATTGATTTCTCATCAGTTCTTCTATTTCCCACGTTGCTTCCTCAACTGCTTGGTTTCGCCACAACACTTTTACCGACGGAATGACATTATTTCTCAGCGCTTTATCCTGTCGGTCGATAATTGCCACTGGCTCCTCAACATAGCTCATGTCCAAACTCACTTCTAACAGTTGCGGTTGCAAAATATGAGATGGATCCGGTACGTACTTCCGAAGCATGGAAACATGAAACATGTCATGTATCTGGGACATTTCAGATGGTAACTCCAATGTATAAGCAACATTGCCAATTATCTCTGTGATTCTAAAGGGGCCGACATGTCGAGGACTTAACTTCCTTCGCTTACCAAAGCGGACCACACCCTTCTAGGGCGACAATTTCAGAAATACAAAGTCACCAATTTCACACTCACGATCCCTAGAATTCGTTCAGCGACACTCTTGCATTAGTGGTGTCGGCATTTTCTGGCCCCACCAAAACTCGTTCACCAACCTCAGTCCAACACAGTGGTGTCCTGCACGGCCTTCCATACAGTGCTTCAAAATGTGTCATACCGATGCTTGAGTGATAACTGTTATTATGGAACGACCCGTCCCAGATTTTACGAAACATGGAATGTCGAAGGCAATTTTGTAATTTCACTTTGGTTGGGATATTTATTTTAAATTTTTGTCTTTGGTGGATCTTGTTTGGTGTGCTAGTGGGGCCCACCCCCTTGTTTTGGTATCCCGACCCACTCTATCTTTTTCCCTCCATTTTCTCTCCTTTCTTTTTCTCGTGAATCTCATCTCTCTCTTCTTTTCTTTCCCTCTCACCTCTGCATTATCCTATCCTCCCCGAAGCATTGACCCTTACAAACAAACAACGCTGGCGCCATCCCCTGAACGTCATGATCGCGAACCCTGGGCCAAGGTCTTGGAAACTCAACAGTGGCAAAGACCATGGTTCACCTTCCTCCCTGACGAACCCACAGTGATTTCTCGCCACCCTCGACGTAGGTAAGTCCCTAGAACCTCTTGGGTTATGTTTTAGGGTTAGATTAAGGTAGGTTTTAAGTTGTTTTCACTTGTTAGATGTAGAAACGGCACGGGGATCCTAAACCCAGTTTCCAGTGAGGGATGTCGTGACTTCTAAGCCATTTTTCGGCCAGCTCCGGCCATGACACATCTCCAAATTGGTATGAACCTCTTCTCCACTTTCTAAGCTTCATTTCCATAACTAGAATGTGGAAAATGGTGAAGAAATGAGCTCGAACGAAGCTCTAGAACCTCTGCCTAGATTTCAGCCAACCCACGGCCTGAAACCGAGTCAACTCGACCCGCAACCCAAAACCCGATCCAAAATTGAATCCAACCCAGCAATCAGGCCCAACCCAACTACCCGGCCCAACCCAGCAACCAAGCCCAACCCAACAACCCGGCCCAACCCCAGCAACCCAAAACTCAACCCAACCCGACTCGGACCCAATGGAATATTCTGTTAGGGAATATTCTTCGAAATATTCTGTTAGGGAATATTCCGAAGAATATTCCCCATAATATTCTCTGAAATATTCTTACGTTAACTCTTTGTTGACTTTTACGAAATTTGCGCAGGACCCCTCTTAGGGTAATTCGACGCCCTAATTTCAAATTCGCGCTCCGTTTTCCCAAATTTAATTGTTTTAGGAGGGTTTTACTTATTTGGTCCCTTTATGTGCTTAGGTGCGTTTGTTAGTGGCGACCACGTCCTTTCTAGTTCGAACGGCTTTTTGGCGACGGAGTATTGTGAGGTGACCCCTTCCAAAATGCATGATTTTATTACTAGAAATGCATACATGAAAAGCATGATTTTATGGCTACGTTTTATGAAACATTTATGAGTAAATCAGATTTACGCTTTATGAGATATCATGCTTCATTGAATTTATGAATATGATTTATGATATGATGTTTGAGCTATTAAGCTTCGATGAGATATATTTTGGAAAGATTATGTTCATGATTTTTTGTACTTACTTAGTGGATATTCATACTATGTGCCTACTGGCAAAGATTTATATATGCCTTCGGACGGGTGATGTAGGGCCTACGGAGGAATGATTTACATACGCCTTTGGGCGGGTGATGTAGGGCCTTCGGATGGAAGATTTATATATGCCTTCGGATGGGCGATGTAGGGCCTTCGGGCGATTGTGATACCACTACTAAGCACTTTATATATGATATATGTTTTATGAAAGTTTTATGGAATGCTAGGGTTTTCGGAAAACCTATTAGTTATTATGCTATATGAGTTTCTAAAACTGGGGGTTAGTATGTTGAAGAATAACTGTTTTAGTATTACTTATATATAAACTTGGTCCAATCATGTTTTGTTTAGCGCCCCCTCAGAACTTAGAATCGAGGCGTACAATCTGTCGAACTGTTAGATTGACCATCTGTCTGTGGGTGATAGGCAGTGCTGTACAATAGTTGAGTATCCATAACATCATGGAATGCTTTCCAAAACCTAGAGGTGAATCTTGGATCTCTGTCTGAAACAATGGTAATGGGTACACTGTGAAGTTTGACTATATTCTCGATAAACAGCTGTGCTAGCTTCTCCAACGTATAATTTTTTCGAACTAGTAAGAAATGAGCAGTCTTAGTGAGCCTATCTACAATTACCCAAATGCCATCAAACCTTAACCGCATGCTCGGTAATCCAAACACAAAATCCATAATGATATTCTCCTACTTCTAAGCTGGTATAGAGAGATCATTCTGGTCTCTGTCTGTCAGCTTTCACTTGTTTGCAAATTATACATCTCTTCACATACTCCGCTACATCCCGTTTCATCCCATACCAATAATAGAATGGACGAACAGTATGGTATAATTTAGTACTACCCGGGTGCATCGCATACGCCGAATGTGAGCCTCATCAAAGATTTCCTTTTTCACGACTTCATTGTTTTTGGGTATGAATACTCTATTTCCCATCATCAAAGCTCCATCTTTTCGGATCCTCAAATCTCGTCTCAACCCATTCTGCACTTGTTCTTTTAGGTCTGCACACTGTTGATTGTGTTCCTGAGCTTCCTGAACCAGATCCACCAATACAGGTTTAATTTGGAAGTGCGCCAACAATGCTCCATGTGGATCTGAAGCCAACGCAAAGCCGGTTCCTTTAAGAGAAAACAATAGTGAAACATGGATAGCTCGGAGGGAGGTAAGCTATCCATAGGATTTTCGACTAAAAGCGTTCGCTACGACATTTGTGCGACCAGAATGATACTTAATAGTGCTATCATAGTCACTAATGAGTTCCGTCCACCTTCTCTGTCTCAAGTTCAACTCCTTCTAGGTGAAAACATATTTCAAGCTTTTGTGATCTGTAAAGATACGGCACTTCTCGCCGTAAAGGTAATGTCGCCAGATTTTCAAAGCAAATACTACTGCTCCAAGTTCTAGATCATGAGTGGGGTAATTTTTCTCATGAAGTTTGAGTTGCCTGGAAGTATAGGAGATGACTTTCCCATGCTGCATCAGAACACAATCCAAGCCTGACAAAGACGCAACACTCTAAATTTCAAACTCACCGCCATCGTCCGGAAGAGCAAGGACAGGGGCATGAGTAAGACGATGTTTAAACTCCTGGAAGTTTCATTCGCAATTTTCTTCCCACTCAAATTTGACTCATTTTCGGGTTAACTTAGTAAGAGGCAAGGCAATCACTGAGAAATCATGCACAAATAGTCGGTAATAACCAGCTAGACCAAGAAAACTCCTTACTTCTGTAACAATCTTTGGTTGCTTCCATGCTGCAACTGCAGAAATCTTCTAAGGGTCCATGCAAATTCCCTCAGCAGAAACCACATGCCTGAGAAAACTAATCTAGTCCAACCAAAATTGACACTTACTAAACTTTGCATACAACAGGTGTTTCCTCAACTTCTCCAACACTAATTTCAAATGTTTCGTATGCTCGGCATTACTCTTGTAATAAATCAATATGTCATTGATAAATACAATCTGAAAACTCTATTCATCAAGTCCATAAAGGCTGCAGGTGCATTCGTTAATCCAAAAGGCATGACACGAAACTCATAATGTCCATATCGAGTGTGAAAAGCGGTATTTGACACATCTTCATTCCGGATTAGTAGCTGATGATAACCCGAATGAAGATTGATCTTTGAGAATACCTGAGCACCCTTCAATTGATCAAACAAGTCGTCAATACGAGGTAGGGGATAACGGTTCTCATCGACCCATCATTCTTCCTCATAAACAGTGCATGAGCATCCCAGGAAGACGTACTGGGTTGGATATAGCCTTTATCCACAAGATCCTAAAGTTGAATATTTAACTCCCTCAATTCAGCTGGTGTCTTTCGGTATGGTGCTAAAGAAATAGGATTAGTACCTGGAAGTAAGTCGATGGTAAATTCAACTTCCCTTGCAGACGATAACTCTAAATCTTCAAGAAAGACATCGGTGAATTCATTCACCACTAGCACATCCCTAGCATATAGAGAAGGATCACCATATGTGACCACATGAGCCAAGTATCCAACATAACCCTTTTGTAACAACTTTTTCGTCCTGATGGCAGAAATAATACTATTTTGAATGCTCACCCTGAAATGTGATTGCTGGTTGTCCAGGCCGATCAAATGTCACAAGCTTCTGTCTACAACTGACATGTGTATCGTGCTTGGATAACCAATCCATTCCCAAAATGATATCAAACTCAACCAGCTTAAAAGGAACCAAATGGGCCTCCAAAATTTCTCCCTCAACAATAATTGGGCAATCCCTAAATTCCCATTATGCACAAAACAAATCCCCAGGGGTAATTGTATAAATATATCATAATCAAGCGGTGAAGCTTGCGAGTTCACAACCCGTGCACATTGTGGAGATATGAACGAATATGTAGCACCCGGATCAATCAACACACGAGCCAAATGATCAAAAGCAAGTAACGTACAAGTGATTACTCTAGCATCTTACTCTGCTTCCCACTGTGTCATGGCATTGATACGTCTGTGAGCCTGTCGTCCCGAACCACTACTACGACCTCCATGAGTTCAAGCACCCTGATTACCATGTCATCTGTGGTTATCCTGAGCACAACTGCCAGAAGCTAGCCCATAATACTGCAGTTGCCTCTGAACAGGAATCTGAGTACCCAAACTACTACTTCCACTATAATCTGAACCGAAAACAAAACTTTCTGCTGGCCGTCCAATAGGGTAATTACGGGCAGTGTTCTAAAAAACGCCCTAGGCGGCGCCTAGCAACCGAGGCGTTTTTGGGCAAATCGGGCTGAAAAATCGGACTGCGCCTAGAAGGGCTAGGCGGCCCTAGGCAGTCCTAGGAGGTTTTTTTTTATATTTTTTTATTAATTGTGTGCTTTTTTCTTTTTTGGTTTCATGGTGGTATACTTATGGAAATGGTGTATCTAATTTGCAAATGATGGATTTACTACAAGTTCATCTAATACTTATGGAAATAGTGTACCTAATTTGCATTTTATCATTATTTTATTATCCATACAAGTATAATTTTTTTTTTTAGGTGTCAATATGCACTTATTTACAAGATATACAAGAAATTTACCTAAATTTGCCTAAGCGCCGCCTAGGCGCCTAGGCGCTAGGCGCTAGCCCGCCGCCCGACTAGCGCCTAGCGTTTTTTAGAACCTTGATTACGGGTATAGTGTCCAGTGCCACCACACCTCAAAGATGAGCCTGTACCTGCAACGCATTCTCCCCCAATGTTGCCTACCACAATGCGTACAATTTGCGATTGCTGAAGTAAAGTGACTGAAACTCTGTCTCGACATCTCATTGCCAGATCCCTCATTGGAAGATCCCGAAACCTGACCACGGCGTTTGAATGAAAATGAGTTTCTAGGGCCTAAAGAAAAAGAAGAAGTGGAAAGCTCTCTCGTGCTCCGAGATCGAAAACTTCGACCACGCTGAAACTGATTTCAAGGTGGACTCTGGGCAACTCGGTTCCAACATGACTGTTCAATCCTCAAAGCTGCCCAAATCATATCTTCATAGGATGCATAAGTTTGTGGTGCCATAAGTTCGCGGATATCATCATTCAGAGCAATTTCGAGTTAAGTCATCATCTCATATGTGTTCCTCTAGACTGGGAGGTAGTGTCTCGCCAATTGTCGAAAAGTACTATCTAGCTCAATAATCGACAAGTTACCCTGGCGAAATTCTAAGAATTCTTGTCTCTTTCTCAACTTGTATTACGGGCTCAAAAAGTGTTTCCCAAAGAGTTTCCTGAAAGCAGCCCAAGTCATCATCGAGTAAGGTGGCCGAGAGTCCTTCACTAATTTCCACCAAAATCTCGCATTACCCTAGAGAAAGTAACTTGCGGTCTTCGCCCACTCATCCGTTGGGCAAAACATACTCTACAGAGTGTCCTTCATCTTCTAGAGCCAATCATCGGCCACCTCACAAGCACCAACAATGTTCAAATCAGTAACACCATGACTCCGAGCAATTTCTATGTAAGTACAACTTTGCTCGCTATTCCTAAGGAAAACATGTCGCAGAGCAGAGGTCAATTGATGAATTCCACCCATCAAACCAGTGCAAGGCCAACGAGGCACATTCCCACCACGAGTATCCATGATTCTGATAAGAGGCAAAACAAGATTTAGAAAGACGCAAGATTCCTCGATTGTGCAAGAAGAATTCTGACTACCAAGTGGAATAGAATGAAATCCTAAGTATGCTCTGATATTAATCTGACACACCCTGATCTCGGTGCCCGAATGACAACGGGATAGCCACGTGCTGGCCGACACACGAGGGTGACACAAGCCATTTAATTAATGCATATTCCGAGAACATGTAAAACATGCATATAAATTCCGCGTCGTAACCACGCAAGGTAAAATCAAAATACACACCTTAATGAAATAATAATAATAATAAGGTACTGATCACTGATAGAAGGAAAATATTCAACTGCCAATATTTAAAAAGAGACAATGTATGGACATGTTCAGAACATACTACTAATTCGAAATACAAGCGGAAGGGATATTAAAAAGTGTGATTACTAGAGATGTCCTATGCAGATGGGAGGACACAAAGTCACTAATATGAGAATGCCTCGTAGCTCGGATTGTACGCCTCGCTCTTAGGTCCTGAAGGGGGCGCAAAACAAAATATGAGTGGACCAAGTTTAATATAAATAATACTAAGATCAATTACCCTTCAAACGTACTAACCCCCAGTTTTAGAAAACTCATATAGCATAATAAGTAATAGGTTTTCCGAAAACCCTAGCATACCATAAAACATTCGTAAAACATATATCATATATAGTGTACTTAGTAATGGTATCATAAACGCCCGAAGGCACATCCATCTCCTACTCGAAGGCACATACATCGCCCGTCCGAATGCACATTCATCACCCGCCCGAAGGCACATTGTATGAATACCTGCTAAATAAGCACAGAAAATCATGAACATAATTTATTCAAAATATATATCATCGGAGCTCAATAGCTCAAACACCAT
This sequence comes from Heteromeles arbutifolia, assembly GCA_024362995.1. Taxonomy (NCBI): domain Eukaryota; kingdom Viridiplantae; phylum Streptophyta; class Magnoliopsida; order Rosales; family Rosaceae; genus Heteromeles; species Heteromeles arbutifolia. The sequence continues at coordinate 19,909,226 of JANCRC010000004.1, read as the reverse complement.
ATCATAAATCCATGTTCATAAATATTTTAGTAAACGTAAATTCGATAAAGCATGATATTTCATAAAGCGTAAATCTGATAACTCATAAACGTTTCATAAAACGTAGTCATAAAATCATGATTTTCATGTATGCATTTCTAGTAATAAAAGCATGCATTTTAGAAGGGGTCAACTCACAGTTACTTTGTTACTAAAGTGTCGTTCAATAATAAGGAGGACGGGATCACCTCTAATGACGCACCTAAGCACAAAAGATGACTAATTAGTAAACCCTAACAAGACGACTAAATTTGGGAAAACGAACGTTGTATTCGAATTCAGGATGTCAAAAAACCTAAGAAGGGACCTCGAGTTCCCCTACGCGCCGCCAAAGGGTGGTGGCCCGAAAGACCATACGCAGAGTTGGGTCGCCGAAATAGTTGTCGAGGCCGCCATCCACGGCAATGGAGCACACGTGCACAGTACCTCTGGATAGGCTCATGTGCTCCACGCACCGAGAACTGCAGCAGCACGAGCAGCCTCACGCTCTAGCGAGTGCAGGCTGCTCGCCTTCTTCGCGAGGCCTGAAACTGGCTGGTTTCTGAGCCCGACCTCCGTTCGAGCTCGTTTCTCAACCATTTTTTATTTTTCAAAAGCCAAAATGAAGCTTGACACGAGGAGAAGAGATTCGTACCAATTTGGGACAGAGTGGTGGCCGGAGTTGGCCAAAAAATGGTTGCAAAATGGTTGTCTTCGCCGGAAAACTGGATAAGTTTTCCCCGTGAGTTTCCTACATCTAAAGTTACTAAAACTTCTTAAAACTACTCCCAAACATAGACCAAGACACGATCTACAAGTTTTGGACTAAGTTTGAGGCTTACATTTTCCGAAAACATGCAAGAACTCGTCGGAGATATTTCATGAACAATGACAGTGCAGAGAAAATAGAGATAGTTTAGGGGGTCATCTTTCGTTTCTATGTTCACAGGGGTGATCGTGGGGTTGTTGTTGTCGTTGTTGTTGCCGTTGTTTGTGTGTGTCCCCTCGGAGATGGCTGGTTTCAGAGATAACAGAAAGAGTTTAGAGAGAGATAAAAGTGACAGAAAAATGGGAAGAGGGGTCACACGGGAAAAAGGGAAGGTCGAGGGACAAGGGTATAGGAGTGGGTCCCAGTGGCTCACACATTAATACCACTAAAGACGAAACATGAAATAGCTTCCAAACATGAAATTACCGAAATACCCTCGACATTTTGAAAATCGTAAAACCTTCGTTCTAGCTCCAAATTCCAATTTTCTCGCGCCCAAACGTTCGTGGCGTCGAGTACAAAAAGAATAAATTAAGAAAATTAGTCATATGCGTCACAACGAGATGGTCAATGAAAGTCAACGTTCATGCTACGAGGGCAATTTGGTAAATTCATATTACAAATACTTAAAAAATTAAGGACAGGGTATCACAAAAGGTCCTTCTTTTCCCCGATGTGGGATTCATACTCTTAACAGTTTCCAAGAGGTTTCTTTCTAACACATTTATAGAGTTTAACCCGATGAAGGATATGCTTGCTAAGCCAGGGACAAGAAGTTCCAAGAACTTTGGCGACCTTTTCCCTGATATGGGATTCATACTCTTAACAATTTTCCAAGCGGTTTCTTTCCCAGTTTCCAAGAGGTTTCTTTCTGACACATTTATAGAGTTTAACCCGATGGATGATATGCTTGCTAAGCCAGGGACAAGAAGTTCCAAGAACTTTGGCGACCTTTTCCCTGATGTGGGATTCATACTCTTAACAGTTTCCAAGAGGTTTCTTTCCGACACATTTATAGAGTTTAACCCGATGGAGGATATGCTTGCTAAGCCAGGGACAAGAAGTTCTCCGGGATCCATGAACTTTGGCGACTTTTTTTTTTTTTTTTTTTTTTTTGTGTGTTTTTAGTCAAGCTTTAATTAAACCTCTGTTTACTGATGAACATCCAATTTCTGATTGAGCTTTTATGGGAATTGCCAATGTGGGATTTTGCCATCTGAGTCGTAACTAGAAGTTTTAATTAACATAAAACTGAATGGTAGCTGCCATTTGACTTTGTTAGAAAGAAATTTCTATTCTATGGCCATTTGGGTGTCAGCTGCGATATTCGAAGTCAACAGGGCCTACACAACAACCAGGTTACACCAACTTAAACGGACAAAAAATGAGATAATAATGTATATCAAGTTTACATTTTTCTTTCCGTTTCATGTTTAATTAGACTAACATGTCACAACAATTTAAACTAACAGACAACGAGTGATTAAGATTAAGGTTTTTTAGCCAAAATAGTCCTTGAGATTTGCATAACTCCTCACTTTGGTCCCTAAGATTTGAAATTAATAGAAATGGTCTCTGAGATTGTCCATCATCAATTATTTTGGTCCTTCCATGAAGAATTATGTTAAATAAGGATCAAAAATGACAAAAATACCCTCAATTTAACAAACAAAAGGGCAAATGATTTGACAAAAAATTGAGGGTATTTTTGTCATTTTATTCTTATTTAATGTAGATTTTTCATAGAATGACCAAAATGATTGATGATGGATAATTTCAGGGACCACTTCTATTGATTTCAAATCTCAAGGACTAGAGTGAGGAGTTATGCAAATCTCAGAGACCATTTTGGCTAAAAAGCCTAAGATTAAATCTACCCTAAATAAACTATATATTATTTATTATATTTTCAATTTGAAAATCTATTATCCAACACAATGGTATATAACTTCTAAAATATGAATGAAACAAGGTTCACATTTTAAGTTGTTCATGGCATATTTTTTAAAGACTAGCCGGTCACGTATTCAATCATTAGATTTGATAATTTTATATGACCATTCATTACTTAATTATACGTGTGAATGCCACACAACGATGGTTTTCACATGCAAAGTCCTAAATAATCTAAATAACGTTGAAGATTGGTGCTAATGAAAATGACGCGTACACGTTTAATGATGATCTCTCTAAGTCATTATTTGTTATGTTTATCTTAGATTGATGATCAGGTATATATATAGAGAGAGAAGAGAACATTATTTGAGATTAGTAAATTAATAATCAGATGGAGTTTGGTCCAAATTTAAAAGGTTTGTAAATAGGTGGCATTCGAGAATGAAGAATCTATATGTGGTTATGGGAATAAATTTTCAACTCTCTAATGTCATATATATTAGGGTTGCTTCAAAAAAATGGAATGCAAAATGTCAAAGGTATGTTAATGAGCTGTTTATATATAGCCTCCCTTCCTGCTATCTCCCTCAACCAGCACAGTTAATGAACGTATCAAGCTTAAAGTTCATAAACCCTAGCTAGTAGGCAAAAGTCTTGGGGTTGAAGCCTTGAAGGAGGACACGAAAAGCTTAATTACGAGACATGATTGGTTACCTATAGTTTTACATACCACAACTAATCATACTCAATTTGATGGAATTGTTTGATCTTAAAGAGAGTTATTCTTTAATTTTACACGTGAGGAATTATTTCTTGATTTCGTCTAGGTAGTTGAAGTTCGTACACTTTTTTATTTAGAAGTTAAGGAATACTACGTCCGTCGAGCACTGGCGTGAATGATTTTCTAACAGTTATTACATGTGGGCATGTTGGATGCAGACTTAATAAATAGTAAACCGTGCTTAGAAATTTAAAGTAATTTACGTAATTCTGTCCATTTAGTTTGCAGTTGTATTTTCACAATGAGAAGTAAGCATCAATGAGAGCCTTGTTTGACATAATGTAAAAAGAGAAGAGCTCTTGTGGAGAACTAACGATTGTGCCTCTCTTGACTTGGAGTTGAGTACTGCGGAGTTATAAATTAACCACATTCAATAGGAGAAGGTGACACGCCCGACTCCGATATCCTCCAAACATCAGGGTAGGCACGTGCTGGCCGACACCCGAAGATGACTAAGCCATACTAACATGCATGAAAGCAATGAAGAAAGAACGAACATAAATAAAACTCGTAAAATTTAACTATAATGAATATGCAATTGTGGAACATGTTCAGAGCATACAACTAATCTAGAACACTATAGAATTAATATTATAAAAATATACGAACAAAGGAATGGGTCATACACCGAGAGGACTCGAAGATACCGATGTGGGAGTGCCTTGACACTGGGATTGTACGCCTCGATTCTAAGTCCTGAGGGGGTGTAAAACAAAACATGAGTGGACCAAGTTTATATATAAGTAATGCTAAAATAATTATTTATCAACGTACTAACCCCCGGCTGTAGAAAACTCATATAGCATAAGTAGTAATAGGTTTTCCGAAAACCCTAGCATGCCATAAAACCTTCATAAAACATATATCATATACAGTGTGCTTAGTAGTGGTATCACAATCGCCATAAGGCACTACATCGCCAGCCTGAAGGCATATATAAATATCTCCCACCCGAAGGCAAGGTCATATATAAATATCTTCCGCCCGAAGGCACTACATCGTCTACCCGAAGGTCATATATAAATATCTTTCGCCCGAAGGCACTACATCGTCCGTCCGAAGGTCATATATAAATATCTTCCGCTCGAAGGCACTACATCGCCCGCCCGAAGGTCATATAAGTATCATTCTCCCGTAGGCACATAGTATGAATAACCACTAAGTAAGCACATAAAATCATGAACATAATATTTCCAAAATATATCTCATCGAAGCTCAATAGCTCAAATATCATATCAATAAATCCATGTTCATATAAAGCATGATATTTCATAAAGTGTAAAATCCGATTTACTCATAAACGTTTCATAAAACGTAGTCATAAAATCATGCTTTTCATGTATGCATTTCTAGTAATAAAATCATTCATTTTGGAAAGGTTCCACTCACAGATACTCCGTCGTCGAAGAGTCGTGCAATCTAGAGAAGACGGAAACGTCACTAACAAATGCACCTAAGCACATAAAGGGACAAATTAATAAAACTCTACTAAAATGATTGAATTTGAGAAAACGGAGCGCGGATTTGGAATCAGGGCGTCGAATTACCCTAAGAAGGGTCCTGGGCAAATAAAAAGTCAACATAAGAATATTCCCTAACGGAATATTCTATCCGGGTCGGGTCGAATCCAGTTCGAATTTGGGTCGGGTGGGTTGGGCCAGGTCGATGGGTTGGGCTAGTTACGGATCGGGTTTTGGGTTTGCAGGTTGGGTCGACCCGGTTTAAGCCGGTTTCCACGAAGAAGAAAGCCAAAGCTTTCCAAGCTCCGTTCAACCCCAAATCTTAACTAGTCATACAATATACCAAATTAAAGCCCAAGGAACAATGAAGAATATTATACCTATCTCATGGCCAGCCGTGGCCGAAGTTGGCCGGAAAACGACCTACAAGTTTCAGGTTCTCGCTCGAATCTGGGGAAGTATCCCCGAACTGGTTTTTCGTTGTTTCGACGTCCAAAACACGCACGAATGAGTTAGTCTTCAACAAGAGACGAGGGAAAGACGATTCAAAGGGTTTAGAACCTTACCCTCGTGTGGGAAGTCGAGAAACTCGTAGGAGATGATAATGAACAGTGGCGTAGCCACTATCGGAGCATCAAGACTCCACGGTCGTGGCCTGGGTTCAAGGTCATGTCTGGGAAGGTCATAAGGTGGTGGTCATTGTTGTTGTATGTGTGTATGTGTGTGTGTGTGTGTGGTGCTCAGGGGAAGAGAGGGTGCAGAGAGGGAGCTGAGAGAAAATAAGAGAGAGAGATGAAGGAAGTCACGGGGAGAGAGAGGGGAAGAGGAAGTGGGCTGGGGGACAAAACCAAAAGGGTGGGCCCCATTGGCACACCAAATAAGACCAAAAAGCAACCATGACAAAATATCTCCCAACCAAAGTGAAATTACAAAATTACCCTCGACATTTCGTAAAAAAATCTGGGACGAGTCATTACAGAAAGACATGTGGACAATATGCTCAATATGATGATTTTACTTTTGACATCGTGAGTAGACCAAATAATTACCCTAAGTGAATAAGACGTAGTCTGCCGTAAGATAATGAGATTTTATGCCACTAACAGACTATGGGCTCTCCGGGCCACTCGTTCTGTTATCGGGCTATACCCAGCCTAGTGGTGGCAGGGCACCGACTTTCTAGAGTCTCTCCTGAGATGTTCGGCGCTTTTGCTTTCTTACTAATAGAGGCCTTCAAGACTACTAGCTGGCAGGTTTGTGGCGAATGACTTGCATGATCAAGGATTGCCTAGTATGCTCTGCAGCCTCCCCTCCCAGGAGTAAACGTCACTTACTACTTAAAACTCTCTCAAGTTCTCTTTTTCTCTCTACTTCTTTTCTAACTTAGGCATCAGAGACCTTTTAGCGGACTCTCCCAAACCCTAAACGAAATTCGCATACACATATTTATTTGTAGACCAAGAAGAAGACACAACCCCCTAATTGAGTTTTCAGGCATAGTAGCCATTGATAATTGATATTTTGACCCAAATTTAAACAACCGATAATTAGTTATTAAGATCATAAACTATATTGGCCCAAATTTGCTGAAGAGATATGCTATTGACACTCTAAAAAAATCATTGTGTACTTCAATTTTTTATATTTAAAAACAAAACACACTTACAAACCAGCAAAATAACTTTCATATTGATCTGAATTAAAAAATTTTTACACATATGGAGATGCAGGGGATCGAACCCTGTACCTCCCGCATGCAAAGCGAGCGCTCTACCATTTGAGCTACATCCCCTTTTGGCAGAAGCATACCGGAAATTATACTTTAAGGTGAATCAATCAAATCTTAGAACCAGACCTGCATCCCTAGGACCCAAACACCCAAAAGGACAAACAAGTCCGCTGGGATCTTTTAGCTGACGTTGCGGTATACTTCTTCTTTTTTTTTTTGTTAAAGGGAAACTTTAACAGTGAATTCTTTTGGCCAAGCCAACCGACGCTTGTAAATATCCTATATGTGGACCAGTTGTATTGTGAAAGCTTTGCTCTCGTATATAATTGAGGCAGAAATTAATAATGTTATTCAGTATTACGGTTAGATGATATTTCTTTTTATTAGTAAATTTGAAGTTTTAGATTCAATTTTTAATACATGCGAATTTGAACCATATTACTGCTAGCCTATTGTAAAGTTAAACTCACTCTCTCCCTTAATGTAGATAATATTGTTTGTTCAAAAAATTTTAAAAAAAAAAACCTAGCACGAATTTGAATGTCCTACTTTTGAAAGAAAAACAAAACTAGCAGCAATTCATGCAAGATCACAAGTCATAAGTAATTCAGGACAAGATTAGTTTGTTTGTTTGATAGTCATCAATCATAAACTATAATTCATAATTAATTCAGGACAAGATTAGTCACTTTGTTTGATAGTCATCAGTCATAAATTATATTGTTATGGGTCCTATCTTTTTGGGTCCAAATTATGTGTCCTATCAATTTATCAATTTCAACCTTGCTCAATTCAAAATTGCGAAGTTGAAATGTGGAAACTACATTCATTTTTTTTTTCGAAAAATGTAAATGTGGGTTTTATCCCAAGAGAAGAGATGTATAAGGGATGCACTATGGATAAGAAGTAGAGGCTTCAAGACAATATGTGTGGAGGGAGTCTCTAAGCTTGTGATTGATTCAATCTTAGGGTCTTGCAGTGTTCCTTGACATTTAAATTAAGTTTATAATTGAAGATATCAAAGGCTTAGTCACCTCTTTTGATTCCGTCTTCTAGGCGCAAGTTTATAGAGACGCACACTTCGTGGCAGATGCTATTACTAGTACTGGCCTTCAATTTAACAACCTTCATGTTTCGGATAGAATGTTACCAAATGTTGTTTATAAAGCTTATTTCTTTGATTGTATAAGGACTGGTTGTGACCGAGATCACTCTATTTAATTTTTTTTTTTTTAATTTAAAAAAAATTCTTAGATTTTATGTCAAGAATATTTTACATCTCATCCATTAGAGAGAATTTTCTAGTAAAAAAATGTACAATGCTTATTCTGAAGCATTTTACATCTCTAATTAAAGATGCTCTTAGATGAGTTGAGTTGACTAGGTAACTTTTCAATGTAACCTAATAATACCGTCATGTAGTGTTACATATTAATTATAATTATTTTGAGTACAAAGATATATTTTACATTGAGCGGATGGGGAGTTAGGCTAAACCACACAGTGGACAACCTAATTTGTTATCGAATTCGCCATCTACGAGATTCAAACATAAGACCTCTTACTTACAAGTGAAGAGAAATACCACCAGACCGTAATGTTGAGTGGCTAATTATAATTATTATACCATGTGTATATGTATTAATATTATAACAAGGAGAAATGGTAAGGAGACACTCTCTGAAGGTGGCAGAGAGTCTCATTTTTTTTAGAGAAATGCTAAGGTGATTGTCTCAAAAGTAGGACTTTCTATAGACTCTATGTCACCTCATGTTTTTTGCATAATATTTTATAATGTTGACACAAAAATTAACGTTAAACTGTGAGATGATAGAGAATTCATAAAAAATCTCACTTAAAAGAGCCCCTTAACATTTCTCTTTCTCTTATAACATGTCTATTTATTAACGTCAACACGTATTTATCAAACCCTATACACCCTGTTTTCGCCAAAATTCCGCTTATGCGACTTTTTTCGCCCTAAATACTTTTGCACTTTCTCTCCATTTTTTTCTTTCTCAAATCATCATATCTTTATACGCTCTGAGAATGATATTGAAAAAGAATGCTGTTATCGTCATATACCATTAAAATTAATTAGGGATTAATTAATGTAAAGTTGAATGAAAGTGAACGTAGGTGCCAAATTGTAACACAATTTGAAGTTTGTGTGGTTAATTTTAAATTTTTTTAATTTATATAGTAATTATTACACAACATCAAAACAAAATTCCGCTGTTATATTGCCAATTTCCCATTGAATTATACATGAATTAGTTTTGTTTGTTGGATACTCTTCATCACATGTCAGATAGATTGAGTTTTGTTTTTTTTGTTTTTGATAAAGGAATACAACTTGTGACAAGTTATGGTTATTCACACATTCTGGATCCGAAGAGGTTATGAGGAATTTTACTCTGCCCGTTGCTACGGTCAAACAGACTCACCAACTCCGAACATTGAACCTGGATCTCCCATGTTTTTTCTTTCTTCCTGGCCCTAACATTAATTAGAAGCAACGAAACGAATATAATCTATTAATTAGTTTCGCTTTTTTTTGTCGTTGACTCATTGGTCGGTTAAAATTAAGATCCCCACAACCCCACTCTCCTTAGCACAACTCCCCCTCCCACTCAGATATATAAATGCCGACCTCCCATCTTCTCTCTCTGTGTCTCCCCAGTGCCCACTCACGGTAAAAAAGCCAAAGCAAAAGGCAAACACACAAGCGTATGCTTACAAGCAAGGCACAGCGACCGTTACGAAACTAACAGAGAGACACACTACTTTTTCGTTTTTAAGCTTAAGTTTACTGTATTTGTAGAAGTAGTAGTTTGGAGAGAGAGAGAGAGAGAGAGAGAGAGAGAAAGGCATGGAGATGGAGGGTATTGGAGGACTGAGGCATCTGTTTATGACAGTGTTTTTGCATGGGTTTGCAAGCTTCATGGTGATTCCAGCCATAACTGATATCACCATGCTGGCTCTTTGCCCTGGTCGAGATGAGTGCTCCCTTGCCATTTACCTCTCTGGTTTTCAACAAGCGGTATGTATGTACATGCATATATGTAACCATATAAATATATATATATATATATATATATATGTTAATTAATTTGTCGTTGCCTTATGGTTTCCTTTTCATGTATAATATATGTTAGCTTCTTCACACACATGAATCATGCATGTATCTTAATTTCTACTTCCATGTCCCTTAATTCCCTCTATCATTTGATTAATTCCACAGATGATATCGAAGAGGAGCCATGTAAAGTTTTGATTTTGATTTAGTTTTATTTATCAATATACTTGAAAATTTTCTATGCTCTTTCTCTCATGCATATCATGATATTTAGTTTAATCCGCAGATGATATCATAAAAAATTTTTAGTTAATTTTATAGGTATGTTGCAAATTCATTTTATAATAATTATTCATTAAAAAAAAAATTGGAATCAGTTCCAGCAAGCACATTTAAGAATTTATATATTAAATAGTTAAAGTAATTACTAAGTACATTAAGAAGAAGAAAAGGAAAAACAGCACATACAAAGAGAACATCAACTTTTTGGTAGGGTTCAATGGATTCTAACTAGCTAGGAGTTTTCAACTTTACCTTCTATAGGAAAAGAGTATATTAAGTTACCCTTATTACTTTTACCTGTATTTTTACTATTTCAATAAAATAATTTTGTTGTTTTTATAGCGAGATTTTTATCTCAACAGATAAGTAAATCAGATGCGTGAGCCTAACCATTTGATCTAGATTTTTATGCATGCATCTAACTAACTAGATATAACTACTCTAAACGTGTGTACGTGAACTGAAGCTTGCAAACCCTATATAGATCTTCCCAACTAAACTTCATACCCACCAAACTGGCTATCCATGTCCATACGTTTCAGTATATTATCGTTCGTACATTTCACCATTTGAGCGCATTAATTACTTTTAATTATTACATGCAATTTAATTAGATACAAAACAAAAGAAGCGTCATCCGCACATGTCCTAGCAACCAAACAAATCTCTGTCGCAATCCTAAGATGCTGCAATTTTAATTTTAAGAGTACTGCTAATTAGGACGTATGTGTATTTATATAATTTACTTTTTCCAATTTGAGTTCAATTGCAATTTCATATAACATTTTTAAACATTTCAATCGAATACATTAGTTATATTTCATTTCAATTTCATGCAACCTTTATAAAATTTGTTAAGTGATGACGTAATATGCATTTCACATTTGTACGACATGACTGTCAACTTGTACCACATGGCCAAATCACTATGAAAAAATATTTAATTACTAAAAATTATTTAAAGGATTTTTTAATTAGCACTTCACATGTTATTGAATACACTCCACTTAAAAATGTAATAATAAACAACTTGTAACTCTAATATGAAATGACGATTCGAACCGTCATAGCCACTCTTACTCTCCATTGTAGAACAAAACCCTAAAAACACAAACACGTTGATGAAAAAATATCTTCTGATGAACATAACAAAAAATCGAGTTTTGCTCCTTATTCATTCATTGGTTTTCACATTCAAGAAAATATTTAAATAATGGAATAAAAATTTGACTTTTTGCAAAGCCCTGCTCTAATTGGAATCCAAGAAATAGGAAAAAAACACTGGAGAATGTTGTAAAATGTTAAAATGTAATTAAATGTAATATTCTTGTGGCTGTTTGATGATGAAGAAATTTAATGTTTTTGGGCTGGTTGGAGCTGACATGACCTTATAAGAACAGTTCCTACCATTTGTCCATTAGGCTTCTTAGAATCCAACGTGATTGTTCAAGAAAATTTGACGGATGTTTATAAATCAAACGGCAAGATGGAGATTTTATACCACAATTTAATTCTTCTTTCTTGTCTTTAAAATGCGGATTATTTTTTTGTTTGAAAGAGATGAAGAGTTTGATGTGTGGTTAATTAGTTGATGATTGTGGGGTGTGTGAGATGTGAGGTGTGAGGTGTGAGGTGTGAGGTGTGAGGTGTGAGGGTAGTATTAGAAAATACGTGGGGTGTGTTAAGAAAAATTTTAATTTAAAAATAAATATGGGATGTATTAAGTATGTGGATTATAATCAATAAAATGTAATGTGTTAATAAAACAAGCCTTATTTAACTACATTTAATATTTCATCGCACCATTGCCACTCCTCTCGTCTGCTCAGCTTACCCCTCTCTCTCGTCGGCTAATATAAAAAAAAATACCTTAAAATTTTAGATAACATTTCTGAAAAAAATTATTTTCTATATATGGCATATTATTGACTACCACATCAACAAAGGAGTGGGAGTTAAAGATACGGTATAAAATTACAACTAAAATAGAAGTTTGAGTATAAAATTGTAATATTTTAAAAATATTGTATGAGATTGGAATTGTGCACAGATCTTCAGGAATAATTTATCCACTTTATATGTATGGTCTATTAAGGTCGGTTTCATCTTGAACTGAGGAGTAAAGCGACGTATGTGTCTTACATTTTCATGGTCAAGCAAAGGTGGGCCTCCACCTTGAACTGAGGAGTAAAGCAATGGTAACAATTATAAATCACAACAATGCGTGTGAGTCATGTCCTCTTAAGTCGTTTAGCAGTACACTAGTTTATATGATTTTTATTCTCATATAAAGAAATCAAGTTGTATGAGTTTAATTTTTGCCACAGTGTTTTTGTCATGTTCTGTGTTTTTAATAGTTGTGAGAGTCATATTACGTATAAATTAAATTACTAAGTTATAAAATTAAACAACGTAACTCACTTTTATGAGATTCAAATTTTTCGATCTACTATGCGAGTTTGATTCTAATTTATAGAAATCCAACTTAAAATTTAATATGTCACAATCCAACTCAAAATTTTTAACTCACTGTAAAAGACCTTACTCGTTTTTGACAAACAAGGTTATTGTTAATCGGATTGTCGATTACAAGATTCAATGCAACATTTAGACAAAAGTGAACTTAATTAATAGTTCAAATACACAGTATTACAACACAAACGTGTATCGTGCATATTTATAGTCTCTAAGATTAATTATACATAGTCGAATTAGTATTATATATGTGAGGAGATTTGGTGATAAACTAATGGGCATACGCGTGTGTGTTGGATGCAGATGATAGGATTGGGAACGGTGGTGATGACTCCACTAATTGGGAATCTGTCGGATGTGTATGGGAGGAAGTCTCTTCTCACGATCCCAATGACACTCTCCATTGTCCCACTAGGTTGGTATTCCACTAATTACTAATTAGTAATTGCATGTGTGTAGTTTCTCTGATTTTCTTCTTATTTCTTTTGCTTGATGATAGCTATGTTTCTTTAGTGCTAGCCTCTTCTGCATGCGCCCGCCACGTCTTCATTTCATTTTCATACTTTAACTGTGGTACCAATATTATTGGACCTAAGAATGTTCCACCTTTTCACTATCATATATATAAGGCCAACGGGCTGCTGAACACAGTGGAGATCAGATTTTTTGATGGTCAAATTACCAATTTACTCTTGCATAATTTGAAATATATGATTTTGGGCAGGTTGTGATTTTTTTTGGCTGAGAGACAGTTTGGTCCAACCAGCAGTGGGATGAACAGTGATTTGGTGTCATTGGTTTCGACAAAAAGTTTTGGACCGAACCGCCGTCAACCAAAAAACTTCAAAACCTGTCCAAAATAATATATCAAATCATGCAAGGGTAATTTGGTAATTTAATCATTATAAAATATAAAGTAATGGGTTGTTGGACAAAAAAATAAGATTAAAAAAATGTGAGGGGTTCCATCTGTCCCCCCTCTCTCTCATCTCTCATCCCTCAAGTCTCTCTCTCCTCATTTTCATTGTTTTTTGAGAAAATTAATGAAAATGATTTGAAAAATTTAAGTTTTAATGATAAAGATAAAATAAATAGTAAAATAAATAGTATCAGAATTGATTTTTTAGTGTAAAAATATAGTTTTTCGTTAAAATGAACAGTATCGAGAGATTTTCGTTAAAGTTCTTTTGTTCTTTTGGTAATTTAGTCATAATAAAATATAAAGTAATGGGTTGTTGGACAACAAAATAAGATTAAAAAAATGTGAGGGGTTCCATCTGTCCTCCCTTTGTCTCATCTCTCATCCCTCACGTCTCTCTCTCCCTCCTCATTTTCATTGTTTTTCCACCTGTCTTTCCTTCTCTCTAAAGCCCAGTTAAAAAAAAAAAAATTTCGCATTCTGATAATAATGTAATTAAATTAGTTGTCAAATGATTATTTTTTTTTAATAAACGACATTATATATACTAAGGAGGAGGGGGTGAGCTTAGTCTCATAATAAGCTAGCAATAATGTGATTTAATTAGTTGTTCATTCAATATTATTTTATCTATTTTTAAACACGTTCAAAACATCTTAAGAAGTGTGTATTGCCAGTTATAAAAAATGTATTTCGCACGCGGATAATAATATGATTAAATTAGTTGTCAAATAATTGTTTTGAAGAGAGGGTGTGCTTAGCCTCACAATGGGCTAGCAACAATGTAATTTAATCAATTGTTCATTAAATATTATTTTCTCTATTCTTATTGTAAATTTTATAGACATCAGATTTTATTATGTGAATTTAACTGTTTTAATTGGTTTATGAGGGATTTCTTCTAGCATGATCTAAGATTATTCATTTACTTCAAATATTTGACTTTCCTTTTATCAATTTATGCATATAAATACATTTAAAACGTGTAAAATGTGTAAATCGTGCGTAGCACTCTGTGATTTAAAAAATGTTTTCTCCATGCGCGTGAGCGCGTGCATGAAAGCTAGTTTTAATATTCCTACTCAGTTTGAATATATTGTTGAGCACAAAATTTATGTTTTAATGGTTGATATTAACAAATAAATACAAACATGCTACACAAGTTACAACTTTAATGAACTGATAATAGGATGTGATTTTTAAAATTGTATTAAAATAGTTTTTGACATTTTCGAAAATGATGATGGTATTCACACGCTTTTTTTTTAACCTTCCACAAGCTCTTCTCAGTTTTTTACCATCAAATTGAATGAATTGAAAAAAAACAAATAACATAAATTAATAAAAAAAACGTATGGAAAATAAGAAGTCACCACTTCAATATATTAGATAAGAATCTCGTAGACATTTGTTTTGGCTAGACATTTTTCTTTCTTGTGGGGTATAGGTATACTGGTCAAACTTCAATCACTCAATTTTTCACTGTTTCGAATTGTGTTCTTCTTGTCCACTTTTTGGTGGGCAGCGATGCTCTATGACTTTTTAATTTCTTGTCTCCAAGTATTAATGTAGATGATCAGGTAGCACTGATTATATGCCCTTTCTTTGTCTTCTTTTTTGGTAGCGATATTGGCGTATAGCAGGAAGACAAGCTTCTTTTATGCCTACTATGTGCTGAGGACGGTAACTGCCTTGGTAGGTGAAGGCAGCGTCAACTGCCTCACCCTTGCTTATGTGGTATGCATAAATATACAGTCCCTAAAACCACTTGTATTGTACTATTCAAGTAATTGATAACTTGAGTGTAATGTTGCTTTTAATTAATCAAGCAACTTCATATTTGAGAATCTAGCGTTTGTTTAGTATGGTATCAATAGTTCTAGTTTTACGTGCAGGATCAAATTGTTCTTAATGGAGAGTGTTAGCTTGATATACATCTTATTCTTTGACATGTTAAGTTTTTCCAGAACCAGTTAGTTGCCTAAGACAAACTATTGCATGATTAAACAAGTTAACTATATATGATGTATGATTAAACAAGTTATTGCATATTTGTTTTTCATTAGTTATGAGTCATGGCATACTTTGAGGATGGGCATTAATTTGACCTCTCATTGCTAAAATGACGTATAAAATTGCCTTATTAATTCCAGGCCGACAATGTTTCAGAGAGAGAACGAATATCTGCATTTGGAATTCTTGCTGGATTTACCTCAGCAGCATTTGTATGTGGAACCTTAGCAGCTCGTTTCCTCTCCACTGCTTCAACATTTCAGGTGTTCATTCCCAACCTCCACCAATAAGTCCTACTATACCTATTAATCTTTGTGATAATTCCAATAATTCTAATTCTTGTTTATATATGGCTTAGATTGCTGCCTTTGCATCAATGCTTTCAACTATCTACATGAGAATTTTTCTCAAGGAGAGCTTGCCGAGCGATGATAGTACTTTGAGGCAGCCTATCTTGAAAGGAGGAGTACCAGAAGTTGTTGATGAAGGTGATGTCTACTCGCCGAAGACGACACAAGTATTTAAGAAAATTCCGTCTCCAGGAGATTTGATTTCCCTACTTAGGAGTAGGTAAGAGTTTTGTAAAATTTGTGTCAAATATCATCACATGTAGTAAAATCCCGTATCTTACTAAGATAACTTGTAAAACCCTGTGTTGCAGTAAGATTCTGTCACAAGCAGCAGTTGTTTCCTTCTTTCAGAGCCTGGCAGAGGGTGGCATGCAAGCTTCATTAATGGTACAATTTTTATTTACCCTAATTTCCAACTTTCATAGTCTTTTTAGTTGCTCGAAACCCCAATTTTTACCTCAGCTTTTACCGTGCAGTATTTCTTAAAGGCTCGTTTCCACTTCAACAAGAATCAGTTTGCTGATCTAATGCTGATTGTTGGGATATCAGGGACCATATCACAGGCTAGCAATACCCAACCTTCTGCTGCTACATTACATATTTTATATATATATATATATATATAAAATATATGTTATACACACACACACACACACACACACACACACACACACATATATATATATATATGTACATACCTCTTATAAATAGATTCCTTAATTTGCTGTTTGTGACTTCTGCAGCTGCTTTTCATGCCTACGTTGGCAACTGCTATAGGAGAGGAAAAGTTGCTTGCAATTGGGCTCATAATGGGCAGTATGAATGTATGTGCCTTTGCTTCAACTCGTCCTTACGATCCTCTAATTGAATGTGTCACTGTCAAGTGTTAACTCATGAGTTTGAGATCGTAACATAGGATTTTACTAAGGTCAGTCGTCCATGCATGAGCATGCGGCTTATGAGCATAGGACGAATGTGGTCCAATAGTGATCTATGGTTAGAAATTACCCATGTGCACATGTGATTTATGACCAAATGTCGATTCCATAGTGATCTACGGTCAGAAATCACACATGCGCACATGAACTACCGACGGCCTATAGCATAGCTCTCACTATATATTGATTCAAAACCTATAGCATAGCTCTCACTGTATATCGAATCATTGATTCAAAAACATTTCTGACTCTTAGATCTGGCCTTGTGCAGATGTTTCTTAACAGCATTTCATGGGCAGTTTGGGTAAATCATCCATTGCTGAACTTGCAAACTTCCTTCAGTACATGTTTCTTCGCATATTTACGTTTCTTTTGTTTTATAAAGTCGTTGAAAGAGATGTTCAAATGTTGCAGGTTCCTTATGCTGCGACTCTGTTTTCTGTTTTTGGATTTTTAGTGCAGCCAAGTGTATGTTTTTGCTTTAATCTTGGTAAAAACTATTTTTCTCTATCTTAGTTGAAGAACTATGACGGACTGACGGTGAAAATTTTCTGACTCACAGATACGCAGCATCGCATCAAAACAAGTTGGACCCAATGATCAGGTAATTTTACCAAGGACTGTAGTAGACTTAGGGCATGTAAGAAGCACTTTCCTCATAAGCTCATTACGTTGGAATTTTTATTAAAAACCTAAATGCTTTTTGAAAAAGCACTTGGAAATGCTTCTTCAAAACATTGCAATTTTTTTTTTCTTTTTTATCAAATATTTCGGAGGCGCTCATGTTCATACATGTTTTAATCGACTTATTTAAAAAGCAAAATTCATGTTCAGGGAAAGGCTCAAGGATGCATTTCAGGCATAAGCTCCTTTGCCAACATTGTTTCTCCATTAATTTTCAGTCCTCTAACAGGTATTTGTGGAATTTATCAATTATTATTATTTATTTGTGATTTTTGGGTAGATAAATCCTGTAATCCAAAATTTGACCAATTTGTCCTATTAAATATACATATATATATATATATCCAGCTTTATTCCTGTCTGAAGAAGCACCATTTTATTTCCCTGGCTTCAGTATTCTGTGCATTGGCCTTGCAACGGTAAGAACAATTCCCATGCATTTTCTTGACAAGTAGAATTTTTCATTTCATATTTTTATTTAATTAATTAATTTATTTGTGCAGATGATTGCCTTCGTTCAGAGCCTAATGATAAGGGCTTCTCCTCACAAAACCAGCACCAACATCTGCGTGGAATCTCCCTAGTCACAATTCAAATTATACAGAATTTTTCATTTCATCTTATGGAGCCCTTTAATTCACACAAGAAACCTAAGAACAAGATAAAGCTTCTGCCTGCCAGAACTTGATAGGGCGTAGTTAAAATCAGCCAGGTTACAGGGTAAATGAGATGACTCAAACATATATATAGGTAAATTCAGTAAAAATCAGTTTGTACCCTGGTGTTCTTCTGTATTTTCTTTCTTTTGTGTATTGGTATTTATAACGTTACAAGATTATTATATACAAAATTTCAATTGTCCATTTTCTGCATGTCTATATTATATATCATACAACAAAGGTTTTGACCAGATTAATTTTCCAAGAATGTAAATTCAGGAAATGATCTCTGTGCAAGATTAAAAAGGAGCAGAGAGGATTACATAACCAATCTTACCGGTAAAACTATTGTTATCCGCCACCAGAAAACTCGCCCTAATCTGACTTCCGAAAGCAAGTATACGAACAAAGAAAAACTCTAGCTGGCAAAACTCTTTTCACAGTCTATAATAGAACGAATTTCTATCAACTGTGGATGGAACTCTGTGCGGGAAAGGATTCAGTGATACAGATTACCGGGTGGCCTTTGTGCGGAGGCCTAACTCCCAGATGCAGGAAAATGAAGTGGGTTTGGGTGTTGAGGTTGCGCAAAGGATTGACCGGGCAACCGTTGAGTGACATCATCTTGCAAAGTTGGTCAAGATGGTGATGGAAAAAGAGCAAAGGAAAGAGAGGAGGGGAAAAGCCTGCTTGGTTAAAGAGGATGGAAGATCTCAACCAAGAAAAAGTTTGTCCATTCGAAGAAGTAGATGTCGGAATGAAATCATTCAGATAAAAGGCAAAGAAACAATGCAATAAAAATAGAAAATAACTGAACACTAAACACCTTAAGTTTAAGACAGCACCCACAAGGGGATTGCTCACGTTTAAATATATAGCGCAACAATTTGCAGCAGACAATCACACAACAGTATACTAAAAAGGATAAATCATTCCACAGTTTAACAAGTCATTGAAAATTCAGGCATTGCATTTAGATTTTCACATTGTTCGACAATACTATACATCAGCTCCAAATAAGAGTCATCTTAATAAGCGTTTCTGCCGTTCAAACATCTCTTACTAAGCCGTAAATAATCTAGAGAATACAATGCTGAATTTTAGAAATGTGACATCAAGGATAAACCTAGACAGTGACATATACATGTGAAGACTAAGCAATGGTTCCAACATAATATCGCAGAATATACATACTCCTGAAGCAGTCGATCCACCTCATTGGATGGGAAATATGTCATCATTAGCATCATCATCATCCATCTCCAGATACTTGAAGTTAACAGATTCCCATCCGTTACCTTTGTAATTAAAACCTGGACTCACATAGCACTTCATCTCATGAAACAGGTTCAAATTATCCACGAGCTTATGAAATGCATTGCATCCGCAACACTGCAGAACCAGGAGGAAAAAAAACATAACAGTTAGGTTCTTATCAACCATATCTTTTCCTTTAGCCCAGTACACTCATAATACTCGATTAAACGCTCAATTCAACCGCAATATAATTTATTATCGAAAACTCTTGAATTACTTGTCCAAAGTCACCACCAAAAGATGCTCAGTAACGTATCATGTAGGTTTACCCCAAATTTGATACTTACCTCCCCCAATTGCATTGTTTAACCCAAATTTGATAC
Organism: Heteromeles arbutifolia; assembly: GCA_024362995.1. Taxonomy (NCBI): domain Eukaryota; kingdom Viridiplantae; phylum Streptophyta; class Magnoliopsida; order Rosales; family Rosaceae; genus Heteromeles; species Heteromeles arbutifolia. Next base: position 19,889,534 of record JANCRC010000004.1, on the reverse strand, counting down.
TTACCTCCCCCAATTGCATTGTTTAATGTTCTTAACCAAATCAATTTTTTCACCTTTACCTACCTAACTTTTCCCCATTTGAAATCATATCGAATACACAAAATAAGGACTTAGAAAATAGTCCGTCAATATGTAGCACCATGATTAAAGCCTAATTTACTACCTGCACAAAGACGGTGCCGTCAGTGTAAGCATGGGGGTTAATTGCCCGCGTTGTCCTCTGCCCACAAATGTTACAAGTAAAAGCGACAAGCATCCTCCGGCGAGGCGATTTTGTAAAGAGAGACCAGGGAAAAGTGGAGACATTCTCTGTGCTTGACTCTGTCTGAACCCCAGCAGGGGCAGGAGGGCCTTCCATTCCAGAACCTGTAGTCCACCCTCTTCCTGTTGCCGCACCCATTACCAGTCCCATTGCCGCATCCTAACATCATGTTTTCGGCAAATCAATTTTCATTCAACACATACTAAACAATCAATGCTTATACACAACAAAACAATCATCACCTCAATCACTTAGACAAGTTAGTTTAATTATTAAATGCATAATTTTATGACAAAACACATAGATTTCGCATGAATATTTTGGTTTCTGATCTTTCCCTGATTTCCTCCACCAATTTATCCAAACAAAATAAAAGTTTCAAAAATAAAAGCTCATGCAATTGAGAGAGAGAGTACCTTGGAGAGTGGTGAGAGGGAGAGATGGCGATTGCTGAGAATCGGAAGGCGATTGATTTCTTTGGAATCCGATTTCGGATTGGACTCGTTCTCGTTTCCTGAAACCGAAAATCTCCATTCCGATGAGATAAAACAACAAATTCCCGTGTCTGGCTGACGGAAAATCCAAGGAAACTCGGAATCTCAAACCACTCTCATAAAATTTCGAAATTTCATTGATTAATTGGCAACCAAACGAAGTATAAGAGGGAAATGGAAGGAAGATTTTACCTTTGGAGGCGAGCGGGAGCTGAAAGGGCCGTGAAGGGAGGGACTTTCGGGGGGAGAAAACGGAGAAGGAAGAAGCGGACGACGTGATTGTAGGAGAAGCCGAGCTGATTAGAGCTTCCATGGGAATCTGCAGAAAGCAGCTGATTCCAGAATCTCAGACGAAGACGATGAAGATCGATGACGCCTCAGTGAGTCGAGTCGGAGGGTTAATAAAAGTCGTCGTTGAAAAAAATATCGCGGGAGTTACGTGGACGTGAGGATTTAGCATCATTTAGCTCCTCCTGGGCTGGGCCTGATGGTCTGTTTGGGTCAGGTTCTGTGTTAGGATTGGAGGCCCAACCGGCTCATTTTGCCTTATTTAGCACATATGATGTTTTAAATATTCGGTCTCATGTGCCGAACTCATTTAAACAGTTGAGCTAGAAGCGACTTACTCATTTTTTTTTATAGCTTTATTGATACAAATGATATTAGACAACGGGATGTCAAACACATGACCTAGATCTAAAGGAAATGTCCTTCCTTTCTCTTTCTTTTTCGGTTACACTCGACAAGGGCTGCCGACACTAAGAATGGGGTGACGGTGTGATAGGGGCGTCCAAAGAACTTATTGATATAATTCATCTGCTAAAATCTTTAGAGCTCGTTTGATGCTTAGGATTGAAATAAATTGGACAACTCATAAAATTTAAGATATCGTGTAAAGTACAAGTGAATGATTTTTCATTATGCGGGGGTTAAAACAAGATAGATATGAATAGAACATCTCTCTTGTAATCTTACCATTGTGAAGAGAATTGGAATCGATAAGTTTCCTTAATGAATAATCCATTTTCCACCTTCACAATTTTGTCATTCTTCCTACAACGCTAGATTAATACAGAAAACAAATACATGATCTCCAAATTCATGCATAAATCGAAAATATTAGAAAACCACAAATGAATAAGAAAACATGAAATATAAGATAACCAGTAACATGAAAATTTCCAAAAGAGTACAAATTGATCCCAATTATTTACAACTACTCTCAACAATTCCTAGGCGTCATTGCCATCATAACTCAACTAAATAAATCATCCAAACTAGCGACGCCTCCTTCATCTCCTAAAGAATCATCACAGTCGGGCTCAAATGTCAGTATTAGCTCTACAAGGTCCCGACTGGGAGATGAGTTCTCCCCGGTACGATCAGCACTTGGCACTGCAAAGAAATTTGAAACAAAACAAGAAAAAAAAAAAAAAGAAGCCAAACATTTGAAACAAAAGCACCAACAACATCACCACCATGCATTAAGAACTGGATGGGCTTACCGTATAAGTTCGCTCATTGGCATCTGGAAAGACTCAACGAGCCATTACATTTTGAAGATTTTCAAGTCACAAAAATGCTAGAAAAGGATTAACAGATCTTTACAATCTGTAGAGCCTCCAATCAAGTCACTAGCTGAAAGGATCTCATCCTCTGTTATAGTTTACCAATTTTCGGCTTGTGGAAGAACACGTAACATAAAAGAAAGCATAAACCGTAAACCCTCTTAAATAGGGCCTTATATGTAAGGCCTAGGCCCTCTCAAATGGGGATCGGTAGAGCCTAGGCCTTACATGTTAGGCCCTATTTAAGAGCGTTTGGGGTTTAGGCTTTTTTTAACTTCAGTTCTTGAAGTTAGTTTCTCTCGTCTTAAGACGTACAGAAATGAGTAAGCCCCGTAATTATCAATCTCGTTTTCTGATGCCATTTTAAAGTACAATAGCAAATACACAGCTGACTGGCCGGCGAAAACTTCATAAAATTGCTCCTATAACACAAATGCATGGCCAGATTACTCTGAGCAGTATCGAAGGTAACAAAACCCAAGACACATTAGACTTTTCCATCTCTTGATGAGTACAAAAAACATTCTTGAACTCTCTGGATGCATTTCTGTATATCAACAACACCTTTAAGTTTGGCTCTCCCACGAGATCGCAGATCCTATCCAGAGGAGGGTAAAAGGAGAATACAGTTTGTCAACTTCCAAGGTTCTAGAGTAGACAGACAACATATTTACCATACTTCACCGGTAAGGACTTGGCAGAGGTTAAATTAACAATGTACCCACTTCTCAACTGTTTCCGTCACCGATCTCAAAACTCGTCAGTTACTCTGACTTGTACGCCAAATACGAAGAAACAGCAAGGTCTTGTTAAACGTTACAGTAGCAACATGTATGCTTCATATCCATCAGATTGACACCTGAAAAAGTGTTCATACTATTCATCGAAGCTCATTGCGACTGCATAACCCGATTCATGCCCAGTTAGCCCACAGCTATCTTTCCAGTCCGAGTTTCTGAATAACTGACTTCATGCAATCAGCTCAGGAAAATCCTACAAATTGGAAGACTCAACTCGACTATAGGCTGCATGCTTTCTTACATTATTCTTTTCCATCATTAATCTCACATCTGCTGCATCATCCCATTGTCCAACATCAGCATACATATTGTATAACAGTACATATGGAGCTGAGCTTTCAGGTTCGAGTCTCATTAATGCTTCAGCTGCAACACGGGCCAACTCTACATTGTTATGCACTCTACAAGCACCTAATAATGCTCCCCATACAGCCTTGTCTGGTTCAAATGGCATGCTATTGATCAAATCCATGGCCTCCGCAAGCTGCCCATTCCGACCGATGTTGTCCACAAGGGAGGCATAGTGTTCAACACTTGGCTCAATGCCAAATTCATTAATCATGGATTTAAATTGACTCCGGCCTTCTTCAACTAATCCTGCATGAGCACATGCAGTCAACACTGCGATAAATGTTATATAAGTAGGCTGCACCCTTAACCTCTTCATCAAACTAAAAAGTTCCAAACCCTCTGCAGCAAAACCATGAGATGCATAGCCTCCAATCATTGCATTCCAAGAGATCACATCTTTCTGCAGTTTCATTTCATCAAAAATTGTCTGTGCCTCTTTTATCGCACCACATCGTGAATACATTGTTATGAGGGAGTTGTTTATTGGCATATCTGCAATAACCGTCTTTGTCACCAGCTGATGAATCTGCATGCCAAGATTTAGATCCACCAACCCGGTACTCACACTGAGAACTGAAGACAAAGTGTGTCTATCAGGTTTCTCTCCTTCGAGTTGCATCCGAGAAAAGAGATTGACTGCTCCTACAAAGTCCTCATTTTTATCATACCCTGCTATCATGGAGTTCCAAGTGACCAGGTTCTTTTGGGGCATCTTCTCAAAATAATCACGAGCCAGTTCTAAAGAACCGACTTGGGCATAGCCTAAGATCAACGAATTCCATGAGAGTGCATCAGGATTTGGCATTTCACTAAAGAGGCTAGAGGCCTCTTTCATATCTGACACATGAACATAGCCACTGATCATGGTATTCCACGAAAAGGTGTCTCGTTCTACCATTTGGTCAAAAAGTTCCCTGGCAGAAACAACATTTCCAGTTTTCACATAGCACATAATCATCGAATTCCATGACACAACATTTCTCTCAAATCTCCCATTGCCCTCCTTTCCCTTCTTGTGTGAAAACGGGATTTGATCAAAAAGCTTCCGCGCCTCTTCAACCCGTCCTCTCTGACCATAACCCGCAATCAACGTATTATAAGCACGCACCAAATCTTCTCTTCCATCATCCTTATTCCCACACTCGATAATTATCCTCGCAGCTTCATCCAGTTCGCCATTCTGAATAAGCCCTGAAACAAGCGCACTAAGAGAAGCCCCATCTCGTTCTGGCATTCTCTCAAAGAACTCAACCGCACGCACAACGTCACCATTCCGTAAAAACCCAGTAATCATTGCATTCCAAGAAACAACACTCCGCTCCGGCATTCTATTAAAAAGGTCTAACGCGTCAGCCATTCTCCCGTTCTTAGCATACCCACTAATAATTGTGTTCCAAGAAACGCAATCCCTTTCTGCCATTTCATCAAACAAAATTCTCCCCTCCTCAATGTACCTACTCCCGCGACAAGATATATACGCCGATATCATCAAATTCCAGGTTACAACGTCTCTCTCAGGCATTTCGTCGAACAGCTTGCGCGCCTTCGCCATCTCTCTGCGTTTTACGTACCCAGTAATCATTGAATTCCAAGTCACCACATTTCGTTGAGGCATTTGATCAAACACTTCCCTGGCTTGGGCTATGTGACCGGTTCGGATCAAATGGGAGATCCTTTTGTTCAATGCGAAGAAGTTTTCGTTGTCTCGGGTCTGAGTGGAACTTCTGGGTTTCGAAGTTGAGGCAAAACGAGAGGACTGTACGGACGCATGATTGGATATGGGGATGGCGAGTGGACGAAGACGGAGACCTTGAGGCACAGTGATGAGTCGGAATACGACGCCGTTTGCATTGCCGAGAATCATTCTCCGAATGAGAGTCATTGAAGGACAGCGTCACTCGAAAGTCGTGACTTAATTGCATGAAACATTTGGCGCGTACAATTAAGAAAGCAAATTTTTTAAACAATGGGGACAGATAAATAGATGTAAGAGATATATACACTCGGTTGCACACAAGGTCTAAAATATCGATGATATCGGAAATATCGGTAGTCCAAAAACACGGAAATTTTGATGGAAATATCGGGATATTATCGATATCGATAAAAATTGAATAAAAACCACGGAAATTGTAAGAAAAACTTGGAAATTTTTATTGAAACTTTGCAGGATGTTTATTTAGTCAATTATCTATTAGTTTATCATAAAAAATTGGAAGGAAATGCATTGCATGATGGATTTAACTGATTTAAGTTGATTATATAGCGAGCTGGCAAACATTGTGAGTGTAGAAAATATATAAATATTTTAGCATATTTTCACAAAAATATAAGTGATATGGTGGTCAAGGTGTTGAAGGAGTAAAATAGGAGGGGTTTGAATCCCCTTGGTGTTTTTTTAAATATAGAAATTAAAAAAATACGGAAATTTCGACGGAAATATCGATAGTCCAAAAACACGAAAATTTCGATGGAAATATCAGGATATTATGGATATTTTAGACCTTGGTTGCACATAAATTTTGTTATAGTGAACCGCTCTCGCGCAGCCTCCTCAAGGCTTGTGTAAGGTTGGCCCATGTGTCAACTCTCTCACACGCAACAGAAAAAGTGTTATATACAATGGGTCATATAAGTATGGTGATTGTGCAATTACATGTTATATCACATAAAAGGGTGCAATTGCATTTTATGGTCTCAAGTTTGGATTCAATTGCAGTCTCATACTTCATTTCTAAATATTAAAATGTCATACACAAACTTGTCATTTAATTATAAATTACAATATCATATATATGTTAGTCAAAATGTTAATTTAGCTTTTAAGTGATGGTGTGCCAACGACAGCACTATTTTGCTTGTCAAATTTGTGCCATGTGTACAAACACCCAATAAAAAAATTTCTAATCGTTTATGTGTGCTTCCCATTTGCCCTTAAACTTTAAAATTACAATTTTTAACAAAACAATTTTTTTTAAAAGAAAAATATATGAATCCCACTGCCTCAACTCGTCTGCACACCTCCACACCCTCCCCGTAGGGATGGCAATTCTAACCGTTAAACCCGATAACCGTGGATAACCGTTCGAATGGATTGGATTTGGATATGAAAATTCAGGTATGGTTTGGATATGGGGAAAAACCGTTTATATTATTCGGTTATGGTTTTGAATATGGTTATAGAGGTCCCCAAATCATATCCATAACCGAATCCGATCCGATTAGTAAATAATAATAATATATATATATATATATATATATATGTATTTGTATATCCATTATTCACCAAACCATTACCTTGAGAATACAAAAGTTGCATTTTGTAGGAAAGTAAAGTTTTGAATCAAAATCAATGCGAACTCAATGGTGCTTTTAGGACATAACAAAAACAAGTCAACATCATCAGTGTTTTATTTTTATACTCAACAAGATCCATTCATTGGATCATTTTATACATCAAATGTTTAATGATGAAATTGATATCTACTAATAATTTCTCAATTGAACGAATATATTTTTTGTACTGACGAAGATGGATATACCCATTAACCGATAGGGAATCCGTTATCCGGTGGGTATAGTTATGGATAATATCCGATGGTTAATTTACGGTTATGGATATAGTTAATTTTCGTGATTATGGGGATGAATATAGTATTTTCGTCTCCAAACCGAACCGTTGTCATCCCTACCTCCCCGACAAGAACTCTAACTTGATTGGTTACCCGTCCCGACGAAAAGTTGTTAAAAGATTCAAACATTGACTATTTTTCGAAATTTGTCAAAATAATTAAGTAAAAAAAATGAGAATGCACGCAAAGGACATGTAGTTGGATTCAATCAAATGAAAAGCCCAATCAAATGATAAGCCCAAATGAGCCTCTACGCCATTCGCCATAACACAGCAGCACAGCAGGCACTGGGTAGCCACTGTGGTATGCTGAGCCCCAGCCTAATGGAAACATTGGGAGGCATTGGCAGCGGACAACTGTCGTTTTCAATAGCGTCGCCGTGGAAACACCACCAACCATGGCCGACGCCGCCATTAGCATCATCTGTCCAATGCGTACTTACCAAACAAGGCCAACGCTTTCTGACCAAACTCGCAGCCAATGCCAGAGACCCCAAGTTCACAAACAAATTGATATCCAAATTCCTATCAAGTTCCCCAAAGTCCATTGCTCTCAGCACTCTCTCCTATCTTCTCTCTCCTGACTCCACTCCCTCCCATCTCTCCTCCCTTGCCTTCCCTGTAAGTTACACCTCTCTCTCTCTCTCTCTCTCTCTCTCTCTCTCTCAAAACTAAATCTTTTGCTATGTCTTCATTGGGTTCCCAACAAAATTCAATTATCCATTTGGGTTGGTTTTGTTTTCTCAGCATCCAAACAAGCAATTACTTTTCAGCTTAACAATTTCAGCTAAGTTTTTTAATTGGGTTTTTTCAGTTGTACTCAAAAATCACAGAAGAGTCTTGGTTTGAATGGAATCCCAAGTTGGTGGCATCCCTTGTTGCCCTGCTCGACAAGCAAGGCCTACACAGCCAATCTGAAGCTCTAATCTCCGAAACCATATCCAAATTAGGATCCAGAGAACGGGAGCTTGCTCTTTTTCATTGCCAGTTGCTTGAATCACACTCTAAGCTAAGTTCAAAGCATGGATTTGATAGTACCTACAGTTACCTCCATCAGCTTCTTCATAATTCTTCCTCTGTTTATGTTAAGCGCCGGGCTTTTGAATCGATGGTTGGGGGTTTATGCGCGATGGATCGACCACAGGAAGCAGACATTTTGATTGAGGAAATGATGGTTAAAGGACTCAAACCATCGGTTTTCGAGTTCAGGTCTGTAGTTTATGGGTATGGAAGGTTAGGACTTTTTGAAGAAATGCTGAAAGTTGTGGAGAAAATGGAGGGCCAAGGGCTCGCTGTTGATACAGTCTGTTCAAATATGGTTCTTTCGTCATATGGAGCTTATAGTGAGCTGGCTGCAATGGTTCTGTGGCTCCGAAAAATGAAAAATTTGAGGCTTCCTTTCTCTATTAGGACTTACAATTCGGTCTTGAATTCGTGCCCTACGATCATGGCAATGCTGCAAGATCCGAAGGATGTTCTGTGTTCGATTGAAGAACTCAGTGGGGTTTTGAATGGTGATGAGGGTTTGGTGGTTAAAGAGTTGGTTGGATCAACGGTTTTGGAGGAGGTGATGGTGTGGGAGTCTTTGGAGGCTAAGTTGGATTTGCATGGTTTGCATTTGGGTTCGGCTTACTTGATAATGTTAGAGTGGTTTGAGGCAATGAGGCACAGGTTTAACTGTGGGGAATGTGTGATCCCGGCGGAGGTTGTCATCGTTTGCGGGTTGGGGAAGCATAGCGGTGTCAGAGGGGAGTCGCCGGTTAAAGGTCTGGTTAAGGTGATGATGCATCGGATGGGAAGTCCGATGAGAATCGACAGGAAGAATGTTGGTTGTTTCATTGCCAAGGGGAGAGCTGTGAAGGACTGGTTATCTTCGAGTGGCTGATTGAGATACAACTGTGTGATAAACCTGGCATGCTTTCACATTGCCTAGAATGCGCTTTCTGCGTTAGGTTTTCGCCAAGGCTCGTTTAGGATTACTTTTGTGGGTGAACACTTTTACTGACAAGTGCTGCAGCTAAAAGTACTTTCATTAAAAACAAATCCAAGGGGTTCCTAAAAAAGCACTTCCAAGTGGTCCCTAAACGCTTTTATCCAGTTGAAAATCTAATCAAGCTTTTGATCCAGAAATATTTACTCGGGAAATTACAGTCAATTACATGTTTGCATCTACAAAAATTGGATAGCAAACTGGCTTTTCCAGCTTCATCCAAAAATACCATCGAAGGAAAGTACATTTACAATGGAACATGTTACAAGCATGAAGTATACAAATTATCCTCGACATCTCCAAAACAACGTCACATATGCAGAGACTGCTTAATGCTCGTCGAATCCTAACCCCTCCACCGCACAAAATGGCTATTGAGCAAGCAAGCCGTCAGCCGTCACAGTAAGGGGATGATACAGAGCACGTTCATCAGTTAAGAGTGGAAAAATTGTACAATTGAGGCCTCTTTTGATGGATCTACTGAACCATAAAGCCACAATACCACCCAAACAAATACTCTCTGTTTAATCTTTTGCTGTTGGCTAACTCCAGGGTTGTCATGAAGCGCAAACGCTTCGTTGATTCAACTCTAAAACAGAACCCTTGATCGATTACACTTCAAAACCAAGGCATCCACCAGATATACATCTTTCCAAGATTTTTGTGGGCGACTGCTTCAGCTATTAATCTACGAGCCTGACCTTCTACAGCCAGTGGCAAAGATGGTGCCGCTCCGACACCAACTACTACTCCTTGCAACCTTGCCTCAATGTTACCGATTGCTCGCTGAAATGTTGATATTAGAACACCATTTAGTGATTGCTTCACAAACATGGATCACAAATGCAACTTCTGAACTTAAAAAAAAACAGACATCAAAACTTATCGATTCAGTTTAAACGTGCAATGGAACAGCATCACTACCATAAAAAATTCCTTGCTCCCTCCCAAGTCCCAACCCATTAATCTATTTACACATTCATCAGTTAGATATTACTTTAAATTTCATATTATAGTTCAATACCAATGGCCATTGCATAAAGAAAATCTTTGCTCCCATTCTATCAGGTGGATATTGCTTATGAAAGACCAAGAAACGCTAAACTGGACCTAGAATGTAAATGCAATAATGATACAGGGTTATTCTGTCATCTAGGGGCAATTTAATCTAAGAAACGCTTTTTAGTCAACTTGCAACAGTTTGACATGGTAGGCCTTGCGAAAATCCCAACTTAGATCAATTACGAAATGATAAATCAATGCCATTACTACCTTTACATTTAAAAAGAAAATATGACAACTTCAATAGAAGATAACGAAAGATTGAAACCTGTGCATGTGAATTCTGAACTTCTACTCCACTGGACTTGAGAGATTTTGTCCATTCCACAAGAGGATCGTGGACGAAAGTTTCAAGAACGCTCATTAAAGTCTCCCTATGCATCCTCAGTACTGAAAGTGTGATTTCAGACCCTCAAAAAGATTCCCTCATATCCGGTGATGCCCCAAGCCATCAATCATATTCTGCAGGTGTCATAACAGTCGCCATGAAAATTAATAAGAAACAATTAAGATTGGAAATGATTATATTACAATCGTTAGTAGATGAAGTATTTATTGTGCTCAAACTAAAATATTCTAGTCATGTTAGATAATTTATGGAATACTAGGGGGAACATTGGAAGAATTTTGTCCTACAGCATCACATCTTCTGGTATTTTACCTTGGCATTGGTCATAAATCCGTTTGATATGAGGATTTGTCTTTTGCCAATCAAATTTTCCACAGTTTATATATATGTCTTGAAGTATATGCTGAAGTCCACGAGTGTGAGGCACCCATTCTATCATACCACAGTCCTCTGTCAAAGGAATTACCGCAAAGGTGCGAATGTAGAGTTTCCTCAGACGGCTTTCTGGGTATTTAGACAGCAAACGGTTTATCATTGCAGTGAACTCCATCATGCGGGCATCTTTCCTGAGGTCATCCTTGGGTTTGCAGAGGAATGGGCGTTCAATGCCATCACTGCCTAATAAAACAATCTGAAATGCAAAAGAGGATGATTAAATATTACAAAGATGATGTAATGACATAGAAAATAGCCAGTTCACAGGACATGCCCAAGTGACAATAGGAAAAACTCGGATAACTCTCCGAAAATCTTCTCCAAATCCACAGTTTTTGCTCTTTACCACAAGTTATTTTAGAAATCTATCTGGTCATTATTGGACTCGGCATGTAAATTTAGAAATGATTTCCAGATGGTGATTGGTGATTATAACTTTTTATTAAGTTAGAAAAAAGGGGGTGGGAGGGTTTGTTCTGCTATTTCGTAACTTTAAAAATCAATTCATAAGCATTTAGGAGGACAAACCAGCATGCATAAGAAATTTGGTAGTATGATGCCTTTTCAATACATTCGCTGCTATGGCATACCACAGATTAATCAGTTGAGTTACAAGTATGTTAAGATATAGAACCTACCTTTTTAGGCCGTTGAAGAGATGAAAGAATCTCAGCCTCATCTCCGACTCCTGATATTGTAGGAAGATCGGTTGCCGAAAAAATATCATATCTAAGTGAGTCACTGAGCTTCCCGTCATATGTTGGTAGGCTAATAGTTAGAGACTGCTGAATTGGCATGATAATTCCCAGTGGCATCATCCTCTTTAAGGCACTAAATTCAGTTGAGATATTAATTGCTTTTGCCTTTGACTGGCCAGGATGGAAGCACAACTTAATTAAGTGACCAATCAGACTTGCAAACCGAACAAATAGATTGCTGCCAGTATTTCCTTGGCTGAACCCTTTCCGTGCAGCCTGTAGGATTTCTGCAGCTGCCTCCTGCCTTGAAGGAACAGTCGACCTTGAAACTGCTGCCATAATCCAAAGCGCTTGTTGTGGGTATTCCCGGAGAACAGTAGTGATTATGTTTTTGACCAATCGAGCAACTTCCTCATTCTGGTGGCAAATTCTGGAAACCAACTGTGGTAGTACTGTTAACCACTGGTAATGTTGGCAAATCCTTCAAACATCCTTGCATGATTCATTACCTAAACAAAATAGAAAGGAACATAGAATGGAGAAACCAGAGTTTAAATGTAACGAAACAAATTTAAGTTCATCTTTGACATCCAATAGTTACCTTCTCATGAGTTTTTTTTAACTCTTTACTGGATGCAGTGCCACTTGTTAGATACATACTTCCAAAGTCAAACCATAGAGTTAACAATCTTGGAAGTGCTTGAAAGAGATTTTTGTGACCCTTAAAAAGCCCCTTTGCATAAAATAACAGTACATCAGGTACACAAGACCACCAAGGCTTCTCAGTGCTTAAATTTGGAAAACCAACAATCGCACTATTTGATGGCATTTTCCTTGCACCGAGTTCAATGTTTTCTTCCTGACGTTTCCTGGCATCAGCAAGTAATTCCTCACAATACTTAGCACTGTAGAAATATCCTTCTCCCACTTGGGCTGCAGTTCCCTCACCCTCGTATAAAGACATAATACATCTTCTTTCTGCTTTTGCCTAGTGTGTTGGATCCACCTAGTATAGAGCAGTAGGGTCTTTGCAATATCTCAATTCTCATTCAAAGCTTGAGTATCACAAACTAAAAGTGGGTGGTTCAGTGGAACCAGTGAAAGACTAGTAATTGATGAAATTGCAGAGGAACCAACAATCTCTACAGGCAAGTTCAGGAGAGACTGCTGCAACTGTGCAACGGCACCATCAGATCGCCGGGTGCTCCATAGAAGTTTAGCCTTCTCCATGTGAACATTAGGTCCACCTGTAGCTTGAGCTTCTAGAATCGCCTGGTTTGCTGTCTCATAATGACCAGCCATGCGGCAGAGCTTTGCATATTGAAGCCAGCAGTTCCCAACTTGAGCTCCCAGAGCACTGGCAGCAAAAACCAATCTGTGGAAGGCCAAAAGTGGCTCTCTTGCCCAGAGTGATGACTGTGTAAACCTGAGACGGTTTTCCAGTTCTCCATCAATTGGGAGAACCCATGATCACCCAGTTGGAATGATTTCTCCAAGAAAGACACATCAACAAGAAGAGAGTGAAAGTCCTCAAGCTCTCGTAGAAGGTGAAGTTTTACAACAAATGGGTAGGCCCGTACATAGGAATCCATGCCTGCAGCTGCGAGAGGAGCAATGAGCGCTTGCTTTGAGAGGGCAATTTTTTCAGCAACTGAGAACTGATCCTTCTTCATCATTGCCTGGAGAATCTTTGCAACATCCATATCAAATGAGGCATTACTGTCAGAACTGCTACAAAGTAGACCCTCTTCATCAGCTCCACTAAGATACTCATCCATCAAATCCCACCTGCCAAGCCTCCATGCTGCCTGCACACCTTGCATGCACCATGTTTTCTTGTACTGGGGAACCCCAGAGATTAAGCCATCCACATGAGTAACCATGGCCTGAAGTTGACACATGTTTAACAAACAGTTAAGGACATCAGAATGCCTTTGAACTGATGTTGGTTCCATCTGCAAAGCTTGTTCACAAGAAGTTAAAGCCTCTGCCCAGTTTCCGGCTTTTTTGTTTATTAAGAGCTGGTCCTGCAATTGTAATCCCATAGATTTACGTAAACATGCAAAGCCAGAAAGGCCATCAGGCTCATCTAGGCAGCTGTATATTTCCATTAGGTATGAAATGTCTTCATCATCAAAGATGCCACTTTTATCAGATGCAGGGTTGAAAGAACCTGACTTTCCCCTCACATATGACTCAAAGTACAATAAAGACCTTGCATAAGCCTGGCACCTGAAGGAGGCCCTGGCAAGGATTACCTTAGGAATTGCTCACAACAGTTCTGAAACATATTTACGTTGTACAAGGAGATGCTCCTGATCTGCAGAAGAGTTACGAGTTTGATCCTTTGTCTTTGATGCTTGTTGCTTAGAAGCCAATGATTGAGAAAAGAGCTAATTCTTGTTTAGTGTCATCCACCCATTGACCAAGATTATCAAGGAGAGTGAACACAGCTTGAATGCAAACTTCAATTTTCCCACCCTTCACTCCATGAGCTGCATCCCCACTATTATCAGATGCTGCAACATCAAGAACACATAGGATTTCTTCTGTTATGCCATGACGTGCCCCCTCTGTGCCTTGACAAACAGCATTAAGAACCAGATATGGAAGCAGATATATTGCTGTCTGCATATCATGACGCACTATACCTCGACATGCATTGAAAATGCTGCTACGAGAACCAGTGGCATGTGAAGTCAACTTTCTTATCCAGGAGAATATCCATCTCCTGAATGACATAGATGGCCTGTAAATTGGGCCAACGAATGAAGAATCAGCAAAATTGGGAAGTTGAAACCTAGAGGTTAAGCAAGGGGCAATTATCTCTTTAACATAATTGGAGAATCTATCCCATAATCTTTGACCCCTTCTATTCATCTGACTGCTACCATCAGTACTCGTAATCCCAGATGCAGCAACATTCAAAGGCTCTTTGCCCCTTGGAGTCTCTAATGTGGATGAAGCAGCATTCTCATCTAATGAGGCCTCACAACCTGCAATCTTTAACAGTTCCCGTATAGCCAATGCAGCTGAGTCTTGAATTACAGTTTCAGGTGCAGCTCTAAAAACCCTTGCAAGGTGCTTGTGAATTAACTCATGGATAAGGTCATCATCCGAGCATTCAATTTTAAAGCGTTGGCATGAAAATCCTTTCAGTTTAGCAGGGTCAACTGCACCCATGGCCCCAAGGCAATCAGCACACACCAACTTCAGCCGCTGTCCAACTGCAGTCCTTGATTCTTCTTCGCATCCTCTTAGTAAGGATGTGATTAAAGAACTCAAAAGATCCATATCTGTACCACCTTCAGCAGTTATCAGAGATGTAACCTCTTCCTGTTTTAGGCTCAACAACTTGCTCAACTCGCAAACTACCATATATCTCACATTTAAGCTCTCATGATTCAAACCATCAATGTCATCACGCAATCGATCCTTCAATGTGATTGACCCTCGCACTTCTTGTATAGCTTTGTTCACTTCTGTTAGAGCTGAAACGCTGGGCAACGGAGGGAACTCGCGTATATGCTGCTTTACAACTACCCTGTTATTTAGCACAAGTTCTTCCAAAAATTTTACCACTTTGTCTAGATGTATAGGATTTTCGTCATCTCTCTCTAAAAAAGGAATAAGGGCAGCAAAAACTTGAGAGATTACATGTTTAGTGCTATCTGGTGATACTTTTACCAGCTGCACAATGAAAAAATGCAGCACAGAAAGACCCTCACTCTGGAGGGCTTCTTTACCAATAGCATGCATGAAAAGAACCATCAGTTTAGGCACATAAGTAGTAAGGTGAGAACCCATCATTTTAATCAGCATCTCAATACGCTGTAAGGCTTGTTTATGCAGTGAAATGTCTTCTGCATGGAGCATCTTTCTGTCAATAATACTTTTAAGAAGGCCAACAAAATGACTCCTCAAAAAGCTTGGAAGATCTTCACCACCAGTCAGAACTCTAGCAACCTCTTTTATCATCTCAGGAACTCTTGCTAACCTGTAAGCATATATGAAACGTTAATACGTTGGCAGAATTCTTGCATCTGTTGCAGCACAGAAGAATTGTACTAGTACATATCCCTGCTACAGATATTCACAATCTCGCTAGTTAGTAGCCAAAAGCAATTAAAATTTAAAGTATTAAAAGAATTCCTCAGGCTTATCTGAGTGAAAAGAACATTATAACCAACAGGATTCACTTGCAAAAACAATGGGGGAGAGTACAACTTCATACCTTCTGTTTATCTCATCTGAATCACCTCCATCTAAAAAGCATATGAGTTCGTCCAAAAGGGCAGGTAATGCAGCTGCGAAGATTTCTTGTTTGTCAGAACCAGTCTGTGTGTGGTAAAACTGCAAAGCAACAACTAACTCTCGCGCATCTGCTCGATGGAGAGCAAAAGCTAGCACTTTTGGTAGCCAATTAACTATAAGAGGCACCAAATCAGTGTTTAAACACTTGACCAGTTCATATAATGTTTCAAGTGCTTGATCATCATCCTGCTGAGACACCACAAGTTTCGGAAGAACAACAGGAATCATTTTCCTGATAAGTTCTTCTGTTGCAATACCAAGAACGGATTCTGTAAACTCTTTGACCTTAATTGGATGGCTAGACAGCCTCACAGATAAATAATCAAATAGTTCATTTCAAACATGAACAACTTTCAAAAGTATTAGTTCAAATCCTCCTTTAAGATGAAAGTAGCAAGATTTCTGTATCAACTTTGATGCCTTCAGTCTCACTGTCATGTGTGGATTGTCAAGCTGATCAACCAACAATAAAAGAGAAAACAAATATAATTGACTGTTAATGTCAACTGCAATCATTATTTCTGCTGTTGATTCCAAAAGAGTCTCAAAGATTTGGGGGTCTTTAGTTTCTGAAAAGGCATGCTTCATTATGTTAAAAAATTATTGTTCTTTACTTTTACTTGACGCGTCCTCATCAGGAAATAAGCAACTCAAAAAAGAATCCTCAAGGAATGAACTAATCTGAGTGCAGAATGCATCTCTTACAGCCTTCTTACCATTAAGGAGTAAATATTCAACACACTTAATCCTTTCAAATCTAGACACAATCAGATTCCTTATGCTCCCGTGTACAAATATTTGGTGAATATTTTTCACACAAGCAACTTGGACCTCTTCCAATGATTCATCATAAAGAAGTTTGAGAAATAGAGACTGCAGATGGGCAAAATCACAATCCAAACTAGTTTCTCTGTTGTGCATATCAGGCGGATGTATCACTTTTGAACATGACTCAGTATTGAGTTGAACACTTTTGTCACACTTTGAACACCAGAATCCTTGCAGAGAATAATCCACTGTCTGGCTACGTTTCTCATTTTTCATATTTAAAACTAATTTACACCGACTTCTATTCATGACATCTCAATCATTACAAGAACCATACAGGCATGACAAGAAACCAAGAGAAGAGGGAATAATATTCTTAACCTTCTCACTTATCTCTCCCCAAAAGAACCTGCAAGTGTGAGAAAAATGTAATTTCAGGAACAGAAGAGTCTACAATCACATCATCAGGACTCTAGAACTTATCATGTAAGCATAGGGTAAGCCAAAACTACAAATGCATTGCAAATAATTCCACTCCCAAATACCTTAGAATACCATTTCCATTTACGTAAGAAAGTAAAAATTGCAAGTTTCCGTGCATATTGCCATCCATGATAACTCCTTTCTATTTGTGTGATATTTTTCAAGTAAGAAGATAAGTTTCATAATTTTCTCTTTTTTTGTCAATGAAGCCTCCAGTAACATTAATTATTAGATCCCATTTTCTATCCCCAGGCATTATCAATATATTCATACATTTAAGAACATTGATTATATATATTACTAATAATGTAAGTGAAAAATGTAAGAACAAGTAAGTAAAAATTAAGTGTTCTCTTACTCAACAAGCCTTCTTGACATATGTGGCAGCCAACCGATACCAGACCACATGACAATCACAGACATCGAGATTATAGCTTCAATAATAACTTCTTCAAATTCATCATGAAGGCCCAAATCCAGGACTTAAAGCTGAATTTCAGTACTTGTTATATGACCAAGTTTGCATGCAACTTGAACAGAGATACATTGAAGTTTCCACAGAGGATGAGGGTCAGGAACTACATGAGGATAGGTCCATGGAAGCTTTAGGACATATACAAGGTCTGCATCAACATTCTTATTTTTGAACCCCGTACTCTCCATCATTAAGGGGCCCGAATATAAACATAAAAATATTAACATTCACTACGATGGAATCACAACTTATGCATGGAACTCCAGTATTTAACAATTAAACCCCAGAGAATGGAGTACTAGTAAGAAGACAGACACAAGATAATCTAGTGCAACGATAGCAACCATTTCCCAGCATCACTGAAAGAGAACTATCAAATTTAACCTTGTCTTCTCTACATTTTAGTTTTTAAAAATAAAATGAAGACAGTCTTAAACTGGCATTTTCAATAACAAACACGCATACTGGAGTTCCATATGGAAGATCTCAGTCACTAATGCATCTCTGACAACTAAGACTCATCCTCCACGGAAACTTTGATCAAGAAATGAGATTAAAATCAACTGTGAAATAACGCCTCTTTCCCGATTTCAGAATGGGTGCCATTTATTATTCAAGAAGGTGCACAAAATGAGATGATCGAGACTCGGATACTCAGCATTTATCAAAAGCCCAATGTACTTTCAGAAAAGATGAAACAAAAGGAAGAAAGATCATAAAAGATTGCCAATTATCTTGAAAGAATTTAAGAACCAAAACTGAGAGAACACATCAATATGGCAAAAACAAGACCATTCTTGAGGACCCATCTACTTACTCTGCAAAAGCAGCATGCTGTGAATTCCTTCCAGGTAGATGGAAATATCAAGTGCAACTGAAATTCCTTGCTTTGCCTACATAATATAACTCTCATTTACGCTAATGAAAAGTCCACAAGTCTAAACCAACATACCTGCTGTCATACCCAGGGCATCCATGCATACATCTGACAAAAGATGCTTGGTGACAGATTGATCTCTGGATATCTACAGAAGGCAATGCAAAGCAAGCTAAGAGCTCTTAATGCAGCATCTGGTCTTAAAGAATCAGGATGGACACCAGGAGGTTTTACAAATTCCACAAAAGAAAGTAGCGACTTAAGCATATAATCTGCATAATTTTCTCTTCCACAAGCAACTGTATGAGTACGCTTGCATTCCCCCTGAGAATTAGAATCCAAACTCATAATATCTTCATCTGCCTTTTGCCGTTTATTCTTGAAAGTATCCAAATCCTGTATAGGCCTTTTTTCTCCAACCCTCGAGTTTTCATTTGATTTATCACTTAGTGATGATAAACTCTGACAGTTACAATTTGTAATTCTCCATCCAACAAGATTGGGACTAAGTACAGACTCTACAGAGAGAGCTACTTTTAGGCAATCTATCAACGAGAAGCAGGGTTCGGGATAAGAAAGCACATAAAGGAGAGACTCGGGACTCCAGATATTAGGAGGGCACATTTTTGTAATCCGTATGTATGCATTGCACAGTGCAACCTGAAATAGAAATTATTTTCAAGACCCTAGAACAAATCAATCCCCCAGATCTGTTACCCATACACAGGGCATGAATGGCTAAAAAGAATAAATAATTTTTCTCAAAGAAAGCAGATGAAACATCATTATTAACCTTAAGCTCCTGGCTTTTGGTTCTCCCCATTGAATGAGAAAATACATCTACTAAATCGGCAGCTGTTAGCTCAACAACATCTTCAGGGCAATTACAGCGTAATGCATCAAGGCAACCACCCAAGGACGAATCATAAACGATGTTTCTGCAATGTAAGTCCAAGTTTTGGCATACCAAGGTAAAATTAGAATATAATACTGGATGTAAGGATTTCATTTATAAGTCTCATATACAACCAAAAAAAAATTCCCCAAAAAGAAAATTATTATGCCACAAAGACCACTAATACATAATGATGACCAATAGCACTAATGACTCTTTCAACCATGCGCTACAGACCACATAAACGTGTGCAGGTTTGCAATACCTATCTATATATGATATCTACCACGGTACATCATGCATTACCTGTCTTTACACGTCTAAATTCATTTCTCTTCTGTTTCATTCATAATCAACTTGAAACCCAGCACTGTGCAGACTGTCCCTAAACATCAAATCGTGTATAAACCCAACTCGGAGACAAGTGCTTCTCAAGCATCGAGAATTTTAATGGAAAAAAGATCAGCAGTAAACTCAATAAGACCCTAAGAACCACAAGCGATGTTTCTATATGCATAAAATAACATGAACTAATGAGAGAGGTCTACAACATGATGATGTGATTTAAGCGGATCAAAAATTAATACTAATCAATTTGACCAAAAATAGTTCATAATTGTAACATAAAGAGAAGCATTGCTTTGAAAGTTCATTTAACCGGGTGACTTTCACTTCGCACTCCAATAAAATTCTAATAGCAAACAATCAAAGTTTTGAGCATTCAACCTGAACGCAGGAAACCCCTCTTTGTCCTCCCTTAATATAGTTGATATCGACTGGATTATATTCTGATAAGGAAGGATGTCATAGTTTATCCCTGATCCAACAACATGTGCAAATTCAAAACATGCCTTGCATAAAATTCACATAGTTAGCATTCTACAGAATAAGGCTGCTTACATATCTGAAACTGAATCAGCTTTGTAATATTTCTTTCAAGTCGCACTAAAACCATAAAATTGACTTTTACTCTAAGAATGCCAACATAAAGCAATTGATGCTCACCATCTGCACATCAGCATCCCCATAACATAAGAGGGAACATGCGTCCCAAACAAGGCACATTAATGAGTCCTTCCACATACAGAGTTCCTTCGGTTAAGCATCTACCAACAATCTTTATCATCCAGGTTGCAAAAGGTTGCCACCTTGTTTTGCCCGTAAGGTTAATCAAGACACCAATCCATCATCCGGTTTATTACTTGCCGGAAGATCCCCAAGATGATCGGGGTCATCAAAAATTCCATTGAAGGACTCACAAAAACACCTTAAAGTTAATTTAGTCGATTCCGTAATATTTGAAACGTCTGAACAGACTGATGCCACACACAAAATATCTGAATAAAGACAAAGGCATATTAGCTTTCTTGTATGCATACAAAGGTCCAAATCCCAAAGTACCCCATATATAGGATCAGTACGAAAAACCAAATAAACTTGTTAAATACTCGAACTAAGTGATTAACATCTTGTTGAACATTGCATTCTTACCTCGAACAACAAGCATGGAATCAATGAAAAACTGGCAGTAGGCATCCGTGCTCCAGTACGAAGTAGCGCTAAAAGTGGTCCAACAATCTCAAATATTACTCCATGCCTAGAACTAAAACAACAGAAACTACTTTTGAGCATAAAATCGCAACGAAAAGCAATCGAAATAACCACAATCACATAATGTTCGCGCAGAATGAGCTCATTTTTCAATCCCCAAAGCTGTTTTCAATTTCCCAAACTAAGCAAAAGAAGCTGAAAAGCAATTAAAAGTTCGTGAATGAAAATTGAAGTCGCTTGCTTACCGGAACGAGGGCTCTGCCAAGAAAGGCAAGATGCGACCGAGCAGAGGAAGAATTGCGGTGGCCTTTCCACGGTGGAAAACTCCGGGCAAATGCCTGGCAGTGATAAAGATGAGCTTCAATACAGCTATCACTTCTCGCTCGTTCGCTGCAGACAGTGAAAAATTACACTCAAAACGCCGTCGCATTGTACTTCACTAGAGAGATATAGAGAGATATATATGAGGGGACGGGGGTACCTGAGGGAGATGGAACGACGGAAGCGTGGAGGAGGTCGGGGAGGACGGCGCGGAATCAGGTCACCAAATCGTCGTCGTAGCGGTTGTTAGGAGGGGTGGAGGGGGCCGCTATGCGTTCTCGGAGCTCGTGGACAAGGCTCGACAGGTTCGCCATTCCCGTTCTCTCTCTCTCTTCTTCCCTCCTAATTTCGAAGTGAACTAGAGTAAGGGCAGGTGTGGTATTGGTGTGCTTTGAAAAAAAATTGCTTCTGCTGTGCTGTGAGAATAAGCAGCTGTGAAATAAAGCAGCAGAGTGTTTGGTAAACTTTTTTGTAAAAGTGCTTTTGAAAGAAAAAAAGCAATATTATAGTGTTTGGTAAACTTTTATGTAAAACAGATGTGAAAAAAAGCTGGTTTTTCAAAGCTGGGTTTTGCAGCTTCTTGTTTTTGGCTTTTTTTCACCCAAAACTGTGAAAAAAAGCTGAAGCTGAATGTTTACCAAACACCAAAAACTGTCCCAGCTTTTTTTCATAGCAGCTTTTTTTAAAATCACCTCAACCCCAAACTGGGGCTAAAGGTACCCGCTTCACTCCCGCTCTGTCAGAAATCAGCCGCCCCCCTCGCCATTGGGCCCATTTCTGTATCTGAGTTGGGCCCAGCCCAAACTGATGACGTCACTTTCTTTTTCAGTTTCAAGATGTCTTTTGTCACTTTCTTGCCATGCCCTTGCTTGCCTTTGCTCTTCTAAAACGGGTGATATGCTCTTAGCAATTAAACTATTTATATCATCTTCCTATCATGAAGGGAAAAAAAACTGACCATTTGCATTTAATAAAGTGCAAGTTACGTGTTCACCTCAAGAGAGATGAGCATTTTTATCCACTTTTGGAGGGCAAGGGCAAATCAATTAAATTGTCTTAAAATTGTCTTTGTGCTAGTTCATCCGTTTGGGAAGTGGGAGGGCAAAAGCAAAGGCAATTACTATTCCCATATTTTATTTTATTTTTTTATGTTTTCTTGACCTTATTCTCCACATGTCTATGTTTTCAAATAAAGTCTAATTCTAATAAATTATTTTAAATACAACGAAAAATAATAACATTGCAACAAACATAATTACTTTAACCTAAGGGAGATTGTAGAAAATATAGATATTAAGTGTGGTATGGAGAATGAAAAATATAGTTGGTTATTAAGAGCAACTCCACCCTTGGTGGTTGCTCGAGGGACAGGCGAAGGGAAAGGGCCTGAGGGCCGGTGGATTGGGCTCCAGTGTGGGCAACCCGAGTGAAGGTGGGAGCCCGAGGGCCAGGCCCGTGGAGGATTGCCAGCCCTGCAGCCCGAGGTGGGTGTGACGTCAGGCTGATGCCAGGCCTGGCGTCGGTCCTCTTTTTATTTTTTTTGTGTCAGGCGCGTGCCCCTCACTTGCGAGTAAGGGCGCGTTAGCCGACAGCTTTACAAGGCACGGGGCCCGTTGGGAAGCCGACAGCTTTACAAGGCACGCGTTAGCCGACAGTTTCAGCAACCGACCGTTGGGAAGCCACGTGGCTTCCCATGATCCGTTCGATCTTAACGGCTCTTTAATACGAGCCGTCTGATTTACAACGGTAATAAATAAAAAACTGATTTAATATCAACCGTTCGATTTGAGATCAACAGTTGATATTAATCTGCTTTATAAATTATAAAAAAAAATAGTTTTAAAATTAAGAAAAGTTACCGTTGTGACACGTGGCACAATCTGGAGTGTTAGAATTCAAATTTTTTTAAATCCAACGGCAGAGATTAATTAGTTGAATAAAAATTTTTAAAAAATTGTAAAAAATCCGAAAAAAAATGTGAAAAATTTTGTAAAAAATTGATTTCACTTTTCTATAGATACCACTTCTTCTCCATCTACCTTACACCACAATTTCATATTTTCTCAACTACTTTCAATCGAATTCCTATCTTTCTCTCAAAGTTTCAATCCAATTTTTTTTTCCACAAAATGACTACTGATGCAGGTATGAATTGGTCGCTTCTTGAAGATGTTACGTTATGCACTAGCTGGGTTGAAGTTACTCATAGTTCGCTTACAGGTAATGAGATGCAGTTGCGAGAAATGTGGAGTTTAATTCATACCAAAATTCTTGAGAAAATGGGTGGGAAAAGAACCAAAGAATCGGTGTCTAGTTGTTGGAAATTACTTAGCCATTCCTTTAGTACGTGGAGAGATGCCTTGGCACAAGTTAGTAGTAATCTTCGAAGTGGGGAAAATTACTCGGATGAGGTAAGAATATATAATTATTTGTTTGTATTATTTATTTGTTACCTAATTTCATTATTATTCATTTGTAGCAACTTCAAGCACAAGCATGGTATGGTGCCAAAATCAAATCAAAAAACAAATCATTCAACCGGTGGGAATGTTGGAATATTGTTAAAGATTGTCCTAAATTCAAAGTTGTGCCCGTTGGTCTAGAAGTTTGCATGAACAGCACCCCTCTACACAGCACCCATTTACACTCTACACCCGATCGTGGCTCACATGTTCATGAAGAAGATGGAGAATAAGTGCCTGAAACGCCCATCCCTGAACAAGCGTCGGGGTCGACCCGTTATCCAATTAGGCCTCAAGGTAAGAAGGCTTCAAAGAGAAAAGGGAGTGCTTCCAAGAATGATTATGCAAACTACATGGAAGAACTTGCTCGCTAAGGTGAATTGACTTTGGCGCGGGAAATGGGGAAATTTGAGGCTGATAAGGCTAGAGATGAGGCAAAAGCTGCAGCTGTAGATAGGGCATTTCAAGCTAGTGAGAGGGAAAGAGAGCTACTTAGGCAAGAAAGGGAGTTGGCTAGAGAAGAAAGAAAGGCTCAACGAGATCGTGACATTATGAACACGCCTTTAGAAGGGAAGTCTCCAAATTCTAAATATTTTTTGAAGTCAGAGAAAGCGGATGTGGTGCGAATGAGGCGTGCAAGAGAAGTGAGATCAAGAGGAGATGGTCCTAGCACGACAAGACAAGATCATCCTAGCACCACAAATTGGTTAAGTGATGATGAATAGGGTACTTTTTGTAATCGGCGCCCATAGTTTTCCAATCACTTTGGGTTGTAATTTATTATTTATGTTGTTTCCAATTTATTGAATTTAGTACTTTATTTAAAGTGAGAGTACATTTATTTAATTTCATAATATATTTATACTAATAAAATTACATAAACACACCAAATAAAATTACATAAACATACCAAATAATAAAAAACTCACTACAAAAAACACACCAAATAAAATTTAATAAACACACTAAATACAAACAAACATACTAAATAAACTTAAGTATTTTCAGCTTGTTTCAATGCCCACTGGTGCTCTATCAAGTCAATTTGTCAAGCATTGTGCATAGATGGCCTTTGAAGTGCAGTATATCGTTGAATGACCCTTTCATTGTAACGTTCATCCCTTTGTAATGGCTCGTGTTGCATGGGTTCTTCGGTAGCATCATGCGCACAATATATTCGTGTTTTTGAATTGTTCATCGTGTCTGGCTCATATTCACCAACCGCATCATAATCGAACTCATCTTCCACAATCATGTTGTGAAGAATGACGCAAGTCATCATGATGGATCGAAGTGACTCTAAATCAAACATTCTGGCAGCACCTCTGACGATCGCCTAACGAGCTTGGAGGATACCAAAACAACGCTCCACATCCTTCTTGCATCCCTCTTAACAGCTTGCAAAGTGTTTTTCCTTTGCACTTCGCGGACGTGGCACTGTTTTGACAAATGTTTCCCACTGTGGGTAAATGCCGTCAGCTAGGTAGTATGACCCGTTGTACATACGTCCGTTAACGACGTACATGACTTTTGGTGCCTTTCCTTGTAGGACGTCATTGAACACTGGGGATTGGGCAAGGACGTTGAGATCATTTTGAGCCCCCAGAACCCCGAAAAAGGCGTGCCATATCCATGTATCAAAAGATGCTACCGCCTCCAAAATGATAGATTTTGCTCTTTTTTTGTCCCCATATGCACCTTGCCATGCGCTTGGACAATTTTTCCATGTCCAGTGCATACAATCGATGTTTCCTATCATCCCAGGAAAACCTCGCATCTCGCCCTTCTTCAGAAGCCTTTGCAAGTCCATGTGAGTAGGTTTTCGGAGGTATTCTGCGGTGTACAAAGATTCGACTGCTCCGCAAAACCTCGCATCTCGCCCTTTTTTCAGAAGCCTTTGCAAGTCCATGTGAGTAGGTTTTCGGAGGTACTCTGCGGTATGCAAAGACTCATCAGGGACTCAAGAATGGTTGATTTCCCCATCCTCGTTATCTCAACCACTTGGTCTGCAGATGCTCTATACACAAGCATCTGCAATGCAGTAGTGATTTTTTGCTCAGGCAGGAGACCCATATCACCACAAGCATCCTTCTTTTGCACAAAGTAAGAATCATGGTTGTAAACATCAATCATGATTATGTTGAACAAATGTCGTTCCATTCTAAAACGACATCTGAAGTACGTATTAGGAAATGCACTATTATGGACAAAGTAATCGTCCAACAGCTCTTCACCCCATCTTTGCCTGCTTCTATCAAGGTTTCTGGAACGGCTAGGCCTGCATATCTGAGCCACAATTTGGATGACTCGACGGGAATGTGAGGCTCTGGCCATTCTTGCTTCGCCATCTCTCCTTGTACGTTCCTCATCTTCTTCCATCTCATTTTGGTCTATCTGAAGATTGAACATTCCTTCAGATTGGTTAAACAATTCTTCCTCTTGCTGATCAATTTCCCACATCATCCTTGATGAAGAATAAGACATTGTAAAAAAAAAAGCAGAAACTATGAATAATGATAAAGATCTTAAGAAAGTTGGTGTGAGATTTCTTCCTTTTGCTGATCAATTTCCCACATCATCCTTGATGAAGAATAAGACATTGTAAAAAGGAAGCAGAAACTATGAATAATGATAAAGATCTTAAGAAAGTTGGTGTGAGATTTGTGAGGATTGATGGTGGATTATATGGACGATTTAGAAAGGATTGGCTTGTAGATAGGGCCACGTGGCATGCCATCATTCGTTAAAAATATGACCGAAATCTATCCTCAAAGATTCTGAAAAGATAACGACACATGGCACGATGACATTGGATAAAAATCTTATCGAAATCGATCTCCAATAATTATCTTTTCGGATAATGGCACGTGGCGCAACGAGAATAATTTAAAATATGATCGAAATCTATCCTCAAAGATTCTGAAAAGATAACGACACGTGGCACGATGGCATTGGATAAAAATCTTATCGAAATTGATCTCCAATAATTATCTTTTCGGATAATGACACGTGGCGCAACGAGAACGATTTAAAATCTAATCGAAATCTATCCTCAAAGATTCAGAAAAGATAACGACACGTGACACGATGACATTGGATAAAAATCTTATCGAAATCCATCGCAAAAATAATTGGTTTTTGGATAAAATGACACGTGGCGTAACAAGAACGATTTAAAAATTCTTATCCGAAATTACAAATAATTTTATTTTGTATTATTTAAACAAACAAAAAACTAATATTTTATTGCCTATTGCCAGGCGGAAGAGCTCCAAGGATGAAGATGTAAATGGCAATTACTGTTCATTTAAGGCAGTTACTGTTCACTGGGTGGATTGAATAGTGGATTGCCTGGGGGGAGGGCTCAAAGGGTGGAGTTGCTCTGATAGAAAAAGGTTTGGTAATTTTTTGGATTTTTACTAGTAGAATAATATTGATTGTTGATTTTCAAAACTATTACCGTTGGATGTCCAGGATCTCGCCACGTGGATGGATGCTGCAGAAAATGCTGCAAATTTTTTTATTCGTTGGAAATCCAACAATTGAGCTTTTGGATTCATAATGATCTGTTTGGCTCTGTGATGTACTACATGGGGGGCTCTGTCTCCTGCTGATCCAAGGGGCGCAAAACCATACAATAATTGCAAGAACAACCCAACGGGCTACTGCCTTTACTCCATCAGCCATCCATTTTTTACACCGGTGGACCACTTTTTTATTGGGCCCAAAGGCGATTCAACCCAATTGCCATATCAATTAGATAACCAGTGAAGATTAGGGCTGGTTTGGTTTGGGTTCCTGTATCGAAAATGGGATCCCAAATCCCGAACTGACATTTTTTGGGATAAGATTCTAAAAACCGAAACCGAACCGATATTTCGGTAATCCTGAATTTTGGGATTCCTGAAACATTTTCGAGATTTCAGTACGGTTTGGGATTTGTCAACCTTCCTCAAATTCATCGACATGGCCGTTGTCTCCCGGAGGCTCAAGGCTCAGAATTAGATCGAGATCAAGAACCACCGTCGACCTCAACGAGCTCAAGGAGGTGTGATATTCAATGATGGCGGCTTCTAGGTTCTGACAGCGACCATTCCTCACATATCCAAGGAGAAATGGAGGCTAGGGTCTATGATGGTACGAGAGAGAACTCGAGAGCTCGAGTCTAAATTGTAGTGGAGGTGGCTATGGTTGGGTGAGTGGTTTATGGGGGATTGTGTTGCAATGAAGGTGGCTATGGTTGTGTGAATGATTTATGGGGGATTCATTTACAGTGGAAGGCGTGGCTAGGGTTTGGAAGAGGGATGAAGCAAAAATGGGGGAGGCTAGGTTTTTGTGTTGACAAAAATTGAAGAGAGAGAAAGAAGTCTCTCGAAGCATTTAGAGAGAGAATGGAGGAGCCAAACGGCGCTGATAAGGTTTGGATAGAAATGAGGGAATGCACGGCATCTTTTAGCTTTTATACAACCAATAAATCCCAAAAAAACAACTCAAAAGCATACGAAGGAATCTCTTCGGTTCGGTTCGGGATTACCGAACCTGTGAATGGGCAGACCGAATCCTGTACCGAATGGCTCGAGATCGGTTCGGGATAAGTACCAAAATTTTCAGGATTTTCGGTTCGGGATCGGGATTTTTTCGGTATGGTTTGAGAACTTTGGGATTTTTTTTCCAGCCCTAGTGAAGATGCTCTAAAATAATCACTTGAATAGCACAAGTAGAATAACTCATAATTTTAATTATTGTACTGCCAAAATATAGTAAAATTTCTCTACTAACCATTTGCATACGATGTTTTGATAAAGTGAAAATTTACATGTTCGCGTCAGTTAGAGACATACATAATATAATCACTTTAGCCAAAGTATAATAACTCGAATTTTAGGCACTAGATTGCCAAAGTAGTTTAACATGTAAAATTTCAATGTAGTGTATTTGAGGAAGGGTGGTAATTTTTTAATTTAATAAATAGATATGTAGTTGCATATATATGCATAGACATATAGAGATGAAGATATTGAGAGAGATTGAGAGAGTAATACTAATAACTTTTAAGAAAAATTTGCAAAATCAAAGAGAAAAACTGAATGCAACTAACTTAGAGATCAACCCATCAAACCATATCAGATGGATATCATCCTCTCCGTTTCTCCACTCTATCCTACTGCATCCGGATGACGTTGGTTCCTTATGCTTCTCAACAAATTGCCAAGGGATGTAGAAGTCTCTATGTGCTTCTTGGCGAGATCGGATAAGTTTTCATGGACTGCTTTGTTTCCTCAATCGGCTTTAGTTGCCGTGTAAACAGAGGGAACCTGGCCAACCTGGCCAGTCATGCCAGGCATGGCACGGACGTTTATGTCAATTGGCAGAAGGCGGTACTGGATGTCAAGCTCCTGGAATATACGTACCATCTCTTCGACCAAATAGCCTCGCCTTACCCACCTTTCTCCTATGTCCTGGAAGTTCATTCTATGTTGAGGCCAAATTGCAAACCTTACCCTGTTTAGTTCTTCTACATCCTTCATTATAACCATTGGTGCTGGATACCAGTGCTCCTTCTTGTTCTCGATGTAACTGTAATCGCAAACCATAGGAAATAATTTAGTAACCAGACATTAAAGTTAGGAGTTGAGGTTTTCCGCATTTTTGCAAAACTAATACAATATTCTTAAGTATGGAGTGACAAATGATAATTCTGCATACCTGATTATTCTTTGCCTCATTAAAACAATCCTATCCGGCGGAGTTGATATGTGGATGCAGAACTCAATTGCATCTCCCGTGTCAGGACTACGATAGAAGTTAAATATGGGCAGAGTCGCGAGGATGCTGTTTGGGTACACGATTTTTGTGTTGTCATACCTTAGGAAAACTGTAGACAAGATGTTCATTTCTTCAACTACCATCTGAGGGTGATCGATAAACGAATTAGGCACCAGACATTAAAATGAAAAGAAAAGAAAAAAAAGTCTTAGCATGTGACACAGGTAAAGATAGAAATGTACCTGAACTCCGTCTATTTCGCACCGATCTCCCACATCAAAGGGGTGCCTCACGAATAAAAATATGACTGCTTCAAATACCGTCTTGCAGGTGTTACCAAAGACAAATGCCAAAACCACAAGCTGAGAACTCACAAACAAGAGAAACTTGGTGGTGGCAATTCCCAGCACATTAAGCCATATTACTGCTATAACAATGGCAACTATTATGTTCACCATGCGATGAAGTGTATTCACAGCCGTTTTGGTGTCATTCAGCGTCAAAGCAAGTGCTCTCCGTTCTCTGAAGGCATTGACCTGGAACCAATTCAGCACTTTACTTATCAAGCTAATCAAAACCACGTTCAGGCATTGTTTTGATGACATAGGGGTTTTAAACACTCTAACATGAAACTCTCCTGTGGAGTTGCATTCATGTTCATACATGAATTTGTTTAATGTCTGTCATTATCTGCTGCATTGTTTATCAAAGATTAACTCCCTTTTTCTGTCTTCTATTATTTTGGAATTTTAAGTTGGTAAGCTGGGCAACGAAAGTAACTAAAACCAAAATTTAACAGGGTTTGTTTCAGATTCCAACACTTTAAACATGAAACTTACCACCCAATTTTTCAAGGCAGATTTGCTGATTCTTTTGTGCTCGGATGCCCCTTCAAAGAGACTCATGGTCTTCACAGCCTCGTCTTCTTCCATGAAACACATCAAATCCTCCAGGTAGATGAACCTACAAGAAAAATGGGTAAGTTGGATTCGCTCAAAAGATAGAATGTAAGGGAGACAAAAATCAGGACAAAAAATGTATAAATTAAAATGAGGAAACATATGGCATATAGCATCTTTTACACTCTAGGTTGTATCCTTATTTTTTATTTTCTCTCTTACTTCCTCGTCGACTTAGAAGTATCTCCTCGTCGACTTAGGAGCATCTCCTCGTTTCCCATTTTAATTTCCCAAATGAATTATCATCCATTGATTTGTGTGGCACAAAACAGCCATCTAAATACAGATGGCATCCGGCACAAATCATGTGATATGAAGTAGTCAACTAACAGTAACATAACATAAATGTATATCTCCCATACAACAGTTGGCGTTGAATATCTAAAACTAGAATTTTGGGAACTGGAGAAATAGTGAACACTGAACATAATGAACCAAAAACAGCCAACGGAATACACTACGCCTTCCAAATGTGAAGGGAACAATAATTGATAGAAAATCGAGTTCACACGAAGAAACAAATAGGAACCAAAGTGTAGAAACACTAGAACACAGTAAAACCAAGTAACAGTCCAGATCAAATCGTAAATCAGTGTGGTTATAATGAAGATGGGAAAGAATCGAAACCTACTTGGAACCACGCCTAGCCACATTCTGAAATATCTTTTTAGCAGCAGCCTTTGCCTCAACCTCACTCCTGATCTGGGTGTCGGCCTCATCCTCACCAGTGGCATCCAGAATCTGCTCATCAAGTGTCGTAAGATGCCCCTTTCTAACTATATTCATCAGCCTCTTCATATTCCAAGCAGACACATTCTTGGGATTGAGCTTATGCAAGTGATCAATCGTGATTCCGGTCTCCTCTGCCCTCTTGGAAAGTGGCCTTGAATACTTGGTGCTCTTCCCAATAAGCCCACTACTCGCAATCACCCTCTCACTCGTCATCGAATCACTCCCGATCACCCTCCCAATCCTCGGGGACGGAAATGCATTTGCCTTGAGGGCAGGTGGCATAGTAGCCCCAGCACTCTGCAGCTTCCTGACCTCATCCGCCAACTTCTCCTCCTCCTCCTCCGCATTCTGTATCTCAATCAAAGGGCGCCCGGACAGCGTCTCAATCACATACTGATTAAAAAGAGCGTCCTGAATCCGATCAAAATACGAGTTCACATGGAACGATGAAGCTAACACCTTCACAATCAACGTCTTCACCAGCCACAGCAACACTCCAATCAAGAGACAAAGCAAGATTTTCGTCACATAGGCAAGCACCTCGCTCTTGGTCTCCCTCTCCACCTTCTTGTCAAACATGAAATGCCATGCGATTAGAACCAGGCCGAGCCAGAGGCAGTTCTGAACCGCCTTTCGGACTCCATATACGAAATACAAAATCCTCTTACGCAGATAGAAATTCCTCTCCACAAAAAACACCACGATCCTAATCCCCCAACCCGAAACCAATCTCCCGCAAATCAGAACCAAAATCAAGACCTCCCACTTCCACAATATCAATTTCCACAAGCTCTTCTGCCTCAGAACTGGAATCGTCATCGTGCAAACCAGAGCCCCAATGATCAAAATCAAGCTTACCCATTGAAGCAGCGTCAATGCGTTGAACTTCGCCCTCTTGTACTTGTGCGGCACGTCCTCCTCCAGAAACGGGTCGTCGTCATCGTCGTCGCCGCCGCGGCTCAGCATACCGGACCTCATCAGACCCGATCTCGGGATCTGGCCTGAGCGCGGGATTCGGCCCGATTTGAAGTCCGGCTCCTCGGGCGGGTCGATTAGTCTGGACTTGGTCTTTATTCTCAGCAAATCGGACTTGTTCGCGAACGAAGGCTCTCGGCGGAATGAGGCATTGGAAGTACAGCGGACGACGTCGTCCTGTCCGTTGCTCAACCTCCCGCTGCGGCGCCGCTCCTCGTCGCGGGACTCCCTGTACCGCCTCCGAACCGACTCGGTTTGCGGTGTATCGGGGAGGTCCGACGCCGGCGATTGGAACGAAACTTTTCTAGAGTCCATCGGACTCGGCAACTCGGCGAGCGGCGGCAAGTCGCGCTCGTTCTGCCGCAGCTCTTCCATATCCAAATCCATGTCAAGCGTCATGTCGCCGGAGGCTCTCTGCTTGTGCAGGAACTGCCCAATCAGCTTCGACGGCGGATCCTCCCCCGGCACCGTCGCCGTCTTCCCACGCCGCACGAAATCAAAACTCTCGGCATTGCCGTCGTCATTGCTGTCCCCGTTCCAGAAATCGATGCTGGACTCCCGCCAAATCTTCGCGCCATTTTTTGCGGGGTCCATGGCGGCCCTGGTGGAGGAATCAGCACCGTCGTCGATCTTGACAATGACTTCCCGCCGGTCGGACAAGTCGAGGTCAGTCATCGGCTGGCTGTGGTGGCGGTGGTCGTGATCTAAAAGAATAGGGAGCTCCTCGTGGCTAGGGTCGTCTGCTCCGGCGGAGATCTTCCTCGTGTGCCTGGCAGAGCCATGAGATTTAAACGATTTCTTGATGGAGAAATCCATTACACTACGACACTACTGGTAATTATAATAAAAAATCTTCTGCTAATTAAAATTTAGTCTTTTTTCTGTTAAATTTAAGGGAAAAAAACAATAAAAAACTACAATGTGAGAGGAGTTGAAAAAAATTGGAGAGAGGTTTGAAATTTTGTATTTAAGAATTAGGGTTCGTAGTTCGTTGGAATTAGGTTAACGCGTGTACTGGTATAACAAGACGAAGCTTCGGTTTTAAGAGTTAATTAAGAGCATGGGGAGAGAGAGAGAGAGAGAGAGAGAGTGTGAAGCTGCAACAGAGAAGCGTCTTGCCCGCTCTGCATGGGAATTAGTCCAGCTACATAGAAAATGACACTAAGTTGGGTGTTTAATTACTATTGTGCCATTAGTGGTTTTCTTAGGGTGAAATGTTATAAAAATAAAAACACTTTAATGAGTATACATAAAAATTTACCATTACTAAAAAATTGAATTACCATAGGCTAGTAGTAATGTTTTATTCATATCATAAACATGTAAACAAATTAACCATATCGGGCAATATTAAAACTCATGCAAGGAAATTTTCTTGTACAAAAAAACTCACCAGAAGACAATCTTGATACAAGAAAGCTATGAATTGATGATGTTTGAATTTTACTTCGAAGAGCTCCTTGTTTGCATAGATGCAATTTATGTGTCAATTTAATAGATATAAAGTTTGAAAAGTTACCTAACAAATTAATCAAGTTTTATGAGGAATGGTTTAGAGTTAGATCCCAAACTCAATCAATTAGTCACACCCTTTTTGGGTAAATTTTGTTAGTTTTACATTCCTATTACTCCCCAAAGTATGAGTGGAAAAAATAAGCATTTTACTCTAGTCAGTGTGCAGGAGGTGGCGCCGTGCCTCTGGTCGTCGAAAAATGCCACTAAAATCCAAAAATTCGACCCTGTGCTCGGCTGGTGGTGCCCTGTAGCAGCGCATTTCCAATTTTCCCTTTTGCTGCGACGCTGCGCGCGGTCGAAATTTTTCTTTTTCTTTTTCTTTTTCTTTTTTTGTGACATAGCTATTCCAAAACGATGTCGTTTTGGTCTTGGCTAAGAAAGACATTTTATGAAATTGCAAATCCTTCTTCAAATGATATTATAAGAAACAAGTCTTCCTTCAAATATCTGGGTAGTCCTCCTTCGAATCCTCCTTTAAATATTCCGGGTAGTCCTCATTCGATTCCTCCTTTGAATATTCCGGGTAGTTTAAATCCCCATTCGAACATTTCGGGTGGTTACATTTTTACTTTTAACCTTGCACTCTTTTAAATTTGTTCTTTCACCGATAATTTTTAACTTTCCCGCTGACGTTGGTTATCACTATAGAAATTAATTGGTCTTTTGTCATTGTGAGTCTATTGAGTGGCATCATCCTAGCTGAAAGCATTTGCAGGAGCTAGTACATAAAATTTTATTTATATTTTTCAAAAGTTTATTTGTATAAATGAATTATGACACCAAAAAAAAAAATTTACTTTTATTATATTTCTTGTAAGAGATTTAATTTGTTAATTTGGGTATGCTACACGAACCAGAAGGGCAAAATGGGAAATGTGCAGCACACTGACTCGAGCTTCGCGGGCTTAACTGGGGCGTTCGCTTCTCTTCTTTTAATTACGTGGCGCTGTTCCATTCGGAACCCATAAAAAGCCCGCGAAATTTTTTCAAACGACAAACGGTGACGCATTCGAACCCGCATCGACACAGTAAACCTAAAACATCAGTATTACGTGGCACGCATCCAACGGACTGTTTCTTCACCTCAGTGTAACAGTACAACTGTGCAACAATACGGCCGTAAAGTACGCGCTATGTGTTCGAAAGAAAGAGTCTACGGCAATGTTTGCGTTTCCTAATCTATATATATAAAGCGAGAAGGCCAAATAGGTGAAACATTCTGAAATACCAAAAGTGCCCCTTTATTTTCTTCACAATCAAAATTCAAAAATATTAAAAAATGAGGACAAACTGGTAAAAAAACATAATTGAACAAAAAAACTGTATTGAAAGAAAAAAAAAATATATATATATATAAAAATTATCCTCTTAAACTTAATTATGCGGTTAAGCACTCCACATACACGCGTACAAGGAGAACACAACTGCAGCGGTGGTTTTACGAGGGACAACGCAATTCAATCTCCATCCACCTTTTTACAGGTACGCCAAGTTTATTCAATTTCTGAATTTTATCTCTACATTTCATTCTAAAATATTGGACAATAATTCATATGGGTATTATCGTAAACGTTTCAGAATCTATTGATTAATTTATATTTTTCTTATGAATGTAATGTGATTTTGTTCGCATTTTATGCAATTGATCGCAGGGCATTTGAAGACGAACAGGGAGGAAAAGTTGGAAAATTATCCTCCTGTTTTGAAAAATAAGAGATAATTATCCTCCTAAACCGAGTGGTTAAAATTTTAACATGTTGAAAAAAAAATTGGCGTTCAAATTTGAAACTGCAAATAGCAGTTGCAATTGGTTTTATTCCTTTCCCGGAAAAAACTAAATCGTCTTCACTGTCAGGTATGTTAATTTGATGTTTGATTTATTTTAATCTCCCTTTCTATCATTAACTCCAGATTTGATCAAATATATAGGCTGATTGGTGAACCCCCAGTGAATGATGGTTGGTGGTTTCACATGATAAATACGGAAGAAGGGCAACAAATAGTTTCATTCTTTTGGATAACTTCGTTTAATTAACTTTTCCTCCTATCCATGAATTAATTTTAATTAATTTAGTAGAAATGTTCATTTTTGGTTTCTAGGAAATTAAAAGTTTGAACCTTTTTTATTTGTGTAATCAGTTTTGAAGTTTGTTTCACAGGGGAAATATGGAAGAAGGAAGAGAAATAGCGGAACAAGAGGGAACAGAAATAGTTTTGAACATCCTTTTCTGTTTTGGGTAACATAGTTTCATCCCTTTTTGTTTTTCCTTCTGTCCATGATTTGTTTTTAACTAATTTAAACAAAATGATCGTTGAAGTTTGAACCTTTTCTATTTCTTATAAATTTGGACCACAAGAACGGAGCAGAAGAGGTCTTCATCAAGTTTTTCTTTTTCTTAATTAGATGGTTGATCTACTCTCTTATTTGTCGCTCAGACTTTTTTATTTGCTTCTATTTTCCGATGCATACTTTTTTATCGGCGATTGGTGGACGATGTTTTGACGGGACGGCGGTTGTTAGGTAGGACTACGATCTATGCTTTATTTTATGGGCATGCCCATTTTCTTAATATGTCTCACATACTTCCCATTCTGTTTTTTGTATTTTTCAATTCACGTTCTTCTCATTCTCACTCTTCGCCTGTAGAGCCCGTCAGGTGTGTCGAAGTGGTTGGATGTGTTTGATGTGAAGAACTGGCTTGCTCTGAGAGGCTATGCGAAGAGTATATTTCTATTTCATATTTCTTCCGTGTTTTATTTATTTATTGGCGATCATATGATACTTTGTTCTTTTTCCGTTTTGGAAGAAAAATGTCACAATTGCTTTATTCTGTAATGATTTTAAGGCTCTACAGATGTCCTTAATTGTTTATGCCATGTTTAGTTTATCGTAATATTATAATCTACGGTCGAGTCTATATATGTAGTATGAACACTATATCAGAGAAGGGATTTTTATTTTCTTACTTTGTATTTAGAGGAAACAAAGAAGAACCATGGGAAGACATCTACAGTCGGTCCAAGAACAGTGATTGTTATAAGCAAGCACTTAATACATTTTAAAAATTCTCTGTAATCGGTTCAATTTCTTCTTATTTCCTTACATTCAGTTGGATTTCTTCTTCGTTGGGATTGATTATAGAATTTGGGTTTGTTTATTTGGTGTTGTAAGTATTCGTAAGCTTGTTTGCTTTTTTTTTTAGGGTGATAACTTTATTGCGTTGCTCTTTACTTGGACCAAAATAAAGAGACTTGGAATCCTTGCTTTCTGCAAGTTCTTTTAGGAAAGGGGAAAAGTACGGGTAACACTACGTTTCCTTTTATTTGAATAGGAGGGAGGAGACAAGAATGCATATAAATTCATGAACAAAATTTGGGGTTATGTTCTATCTTTTATTTCTATATCAAATTGATGAAGTCAACATGTTCTTTATCTGAGTATGCTTTGTCTATTGTTGTTACTTCATGTTTCGATCAATTTTTCTTTGTATAAATAAGATGCCATGCAAGCAAGTAAAGCTTTCTGGGTTTTACATGTCTACTGATTCTGAAGCTGGAGTGTAAAACCATGAAAATGGTTGTGAGGTTGAGGTTTAAGAGGTGCGTGACTATAAATATTTTATATTGTTTAAAATATTGTTCAACGAAGAGTTGCTTGCCTATTAATTAGTGTACGATTCAGGGGAATGTAGTTTATCATACTCAAGAGTGCAGTTAGTATTCTATGATTTGGCATAATTTTATTTGGCATCGATTCTTCTCTAATAATCTTCCCCAATTTCCTTTTGTTCTGTATATAATGGATCCTCTTAAATTTACAGGTTCATGGCTCATTCAGGCTGCAAAGGATTTGATTACTTTCTTTTTAGGAATATGAACTGGAACAGCTTCAAGTTCGGGTGTAATTATTTGCCTTATCAAGTAAATAAACTGTATCTTATCTGTTTGTTTTTTCATGCATGGGATTTGGGATCTTTTGATACAGGCGCCTCAATTTCGAATTTTCTATATCAAACATCCATGTCTTTTAGTGATTTGATTAAACTATTTTTTTGTCATAATTTGGTGCTACATGCACATTGTATTGAAACAAATTTCCTGTAATCTAGCCTTTTGATTACACTCTCCTCCATTAGAGATAATTGTAAAAAAAAAAAAAAGTTGGTTAGATTCAATTTATTTTCACAATAATGCTACAATTTAGCAATAATTATCTACGATTGAAGATAGTTTCTTTCCAAAATAATTTAAAACATTTTTAAATCCTACAAAATCAAACGTACCGAAATAAGTTTTTCTTTTAGTATGTTGAGAGAAAATAGGATTGAGAATAATATAAACGCACCAATACACAATGTGTACAAAATAAAATGTACCAAAATAAAAATATTGTACCAATATTAACAATATGTATCAAATCAAACTTACCAAAATTGCAAATAAACGTATCAACTAATGATTTTTATAAATTCAAACGTACCCGCAAATAATATATAGATAATGTATTGTACCTAATAATAATTCATCAACAACTATACTTAAAAAACAGCAAAAAAGAAAATAATTTCACAAAAATATTGAAAAATTTACACGGAGCTTTGATGTTGATCACCAACTATTTGAAATAAAATAAAAAAAAACCATTTGGAAAAAGAAATAATATTAAATGTTTGCATAACAAAAAAAAAAAAAAACTATGATCGAAAAAACATATATGGAAGAAGAGAAAATATAGTTTAATTACTAATATCTCCACTAAATAAGGAAAAGTGCATCATGCAGATAAAAAGATAAATTTAAAAATTATTTTAATTTAAAAAATATAATAATGACATGTAATTTAGCTTGAAGTGGCTATTGGTCAAAGCACTTTAATCAAATCTTAAAAAAGGCACAGATATTTAATCTAAATGATATATAGCTCATTTGGATATGTTTTTAAAATGACTGAAAGTGCTTTTGGTGAAAATATTTTTAGAAACAATCCTTCATAAAATAAATCCTGAAAAAACACTTAAAGTGTTTCTTGGAAGAAGCACATATGTGATGCCTCTTGTAGAAAGCCTTTAAAGTGTTTTTGGAACCCAAAAATATTTTTTCTAAAAGCACTTTAAGTCATTTTAAAAGCACATCCAAACGAGCTCATAAAAAAATTGTAAGGGATTCTAAATTATTCTATTTTTTATTGGAAGGTTATAAAAATACCTTTTACAGTGCTCCAAAATACGATAGATATACATGTTTTGCACAAATTAAAACCAGCTTATTACTACATTATGTATTCAATTTTAAATTAAGGTACAATATCTATGCCAAATAAAATAGGGTTGGCATATACACTTTAAGAAAACAACCTCCAATTGCACTTTTAATAGAAAAAGGCTTGGGTTTGATTGTAAAAACAAAAACAAAATTGTTAGACCCATTTTTCTAGAATAAAAACATGATTAGGCGATCTACTAATAAAGATTTTGGAAACTAATGTAATAAACTTTCATCTTCTGTAGGAAAATAGAAACAAGTTATAATAAAAGCAAAAAAAATTAAAAAAAAAAAAAAATCGCATGCGCAATTTAGAAAACGCCCCTTGCAAATACATGAAATTCGTCAATCAACTCTCAACGAATAAGAATGTCGATCGACAAATAAACACCAAATGCCTCCTAATGCTGTTTTAATCCTCTCACACGCAAGTGTTGTTTCACTATTGCATGAAAACAATTGACGCAATATATAATTAAAACCGCGTAGCGCCCGTAATTAAAAAAATGCCTCTTGCACGACCATGATTAAAGAGACCATGATTTAGTAATGGCACCATTACGTTACAAGTTGACTTTATGTTTTTGTATGTACATACTGTTCATCGTTTTGTTTTGGATCAATGTATCAAAACATAACATCACTGGCGGATGCACTAAGGGGCAAGGGGGGTCAGCTGATCCCTCGAACTTCAGGGAACGTCCATGGACATCTTAGGTGCTGACCCTCCGAACTTCGATGAATGTCCATGGATGACTTGGGTGCTGCCCCTTTAAAGGTTAGAGTTGCCCTTCATATATGCCCTTCAACTGCTTGATAAAATGCATTAGAGAGGTGTTGCTCCTCTACAGTCTAGTCCTAATATTATTTACCTCTGGCTTGTTTGTTGGTTGTGATTACAATTGTAAGCAAAAAAAAAGAACCAAGTAAAAAACTATCCAAAAATGCAAAGTAAATGATATGGTGATCTCAAAGAATAACAAAGCATCATCATTCTTAGACAAACATGTTAATGGGATGCAATGATATCAAACATTGTTAGTGTGCTCAAGATAAGTGTGTTTCTTTGTTAAGCATTCATATGGGAGCAGCCTTGGAACATGTTAGTTGCCCACGCAAATGAGGCATTAACAGGTATGCAGTATGCCTTTCCAAATGACTTCAGGCCTATCAAGACTCGATGAAATGACGATATGCATGCTATTTCTGCTAAATTTGCGCTACGCACGCTAATCTTATTGACCCCCTAATATTATTTCCTGGATCCGCCACTGCATACCATCACTTGGTCATGATACATAGCTTGAAAAAAATGTGACATAAGCTGTACAATTAAACATTAATGTCATTTTCGTTTACATAGTTATCAAATAAATTTTGACACAGCCCGACCCAAATATCGGGACGTGCTAGCCGTCACGTGAGCGTGACGTAGCCATGTGCGCAGTGCAGAAACATATATAAAGATGATAAGTACTGAAATAACATAACTAGCGATAAAAGATCATTGTAAAGTGTGAAGGACAAAAGCATAAATTTACAAGGTTCGAGCATTCTAGGTGCAGTCCAGAATGACTTAACAGAATAACCAGAATATTTACATGGATAGTGCATTGTCAGATTTGCCTTGAAACCTCGCTTGCCACCAATGCTATCTAATACCTGGAGGGGCGCAAAACAAAAGCGTGAGTGGGCAAAAACAAAGCTTTTCCAAAATCACTTCGATATAAAGTTATAACCCCTCTCTGTAAAAATATATATACTTCCCAGAAATATATATGTGTACTCATATTGAAAACCAACATTCAAATATTGCCATGTCCAAATAAACCATATCCAATATCAAAGCATGCAACAATATCAACAAAGTCAATCAGGTGATATCTTAATGCATAACATGCCGGCAATGCATATAAATCAGCCGGAGTCACCTATAGTGACCTATACGGCTGAATTTATGGCTCCTCAACTAAATCCTCAATCCAAACTCTCAATCAATAACCTGCACCCATGTCAGAACCACCTGTAGTGGTCTGTACGACAAGCTGGGTATATAAAAACGTTCTGTGTTATGGTTACGTGAAGACTGGCGACAAATCGCGGGTCACCTAGAAGTCGGAACCACCTATAGTGGTCTGTACGATAGGCTGGCACCTACCTTGGATCCAAGGTGAGCGTACGGTACGGGAGGTGAACGATCACGTGAAAGCTAAGCCCTACTCTGGCGGAGCACAAACCCCGATGTGCAGGTAAATGAGTCATATTCTAATCTCATCAATATCACCATAATCATCATAACAAAAACACATACTCACTTGACTTACCTGGCATCTGCAGTGCCACAACATATAATCACATAAACATAACAATAAATATATATGGCATTCGACATGGCATTCAATTTCATAAAATCATTCAAAGCGTATTTCTGGGAATCAGTCAAGTGTATATATATATACTAAAAACAAAAGCCCATTCACTGATAAGTAGATGGATCGTAGCCCCAAAGCCTTCCATGGCTGCGCTCGTCCTCGGGATAAATCTCACCTATATGCGAAACAACTATACAATAGTTAATTACGCACATAACCAAACTTAGGTAATAACTTCTCATACATTGCTCAATTGGGGTGTTTGAATATACCAACATGCTCTACTCAATCCCATAAACACCCGCATATTTTTAGAAAAATTTTCTAAAGCCCCACGCTCCCTCATGCGCCGGCCAAGGCACGGTAACACGCGCCGCCCACGCGCGGCCACGTGCCGTGCATGCTGACGGAAACCTTAACGCCGTTAGGGAATATTCCGTTAAATCTTCAGAATATTCCGTTAAGGTTAACTGACGCCGTTACATTCCGTTAGGAATATTCCGTCAACTTTGACAGAATATTCTCATGTCCCTTACTTCCAGTCACCGGAATCTGGTGCCGGCGATCGCTACGTTGCTGGATTCTAGAAAAAACCTTATAATCCTAATTTCTCACTCATTTTTCAACCAAATTTCTTGAAATTTACACCAACTCAAAGCTTAGGACAAGGGGAAGAGTTTTATACCTCTTTAAAGCTCAAAACACGACGGAATCTCGCCGGAGAAAAACCATGGAACTCGGCCAAGCTTCGAACTCACGATCCCGACGTCCAAAAACCACCAAACTTGCTCTCCGAGCTTCGTGAAAAGGTTCTAAGACTCCCTACGATCTTAGAATTCCCTAAAACTCCCTGGTTTACGAGCATATGAACAGTGCCCTTCACGGATTCAAGGGTTTTCGAGAGTTCTAGACCAAACTAAGGGTATGGTTGGGTTCACAAGGTTTTAAGGAACATGAATAAGGCATTTAGGACCTCGATCCGTGCCAAGATCAAGAGGTGCAGTGTTGTCCGTACATGTTGCAGAGGAA
The DNA here is from genome assembly GCA_024362995.1 of Heteromeles arbutifolia. Classification (NCBI taxonomy): domain Eukaryota; kingdom Viridiplantae; phylum Streptophyta; class Magnoliopsida; order Rosales; family Rosaceae; genus Heteromeles; species Heteromeles arbutifolia. The sequence continues at coordinate 19,847,138 of JANCRC010000004.1, read as the reverse complement.
ATGGGAGAAAACTCGAGAAGAATGAGAGAGAAAGGAAGAGTGAGAGAAAGAGATATGATGTGTGGGTGTATGTGTGTACGTGTACAATATTAGGGCCACACCACCAAGCCTAATTTCCAAAACAAACCCCGAAATACATACACACGTCACCACCGATACAGGGGTAAAAATGTCATTTCACATCCCTGATACGAATATCTTGGGACGGGCTGTTACAAATTTCTTACGCCCTTAAAGATGTGCACGATAAAGAAAAAGTTTACATAGTTATCAAACAAATTTCTTTACGCAAAGTGAAAACAAAAAACATGATAACTTTTTAGGACGTGCATGATAAAGAAAAAGTTTCTCTTTGCACAACACATTAAAATATATCTTAGCAATTACAATGGGAAAAAACTAACATAATACACCTTTAGGTGCGCGTAGCGCCCGTGAATCAAAAATGTCGTGCGTGCGGAGAGGCTAGTTATATTTTAAACGACATGGGCCGGAAAGGGTGTAGGGAACAAAACGCCGAAAGGGAATGTCGATGGAGGGAATGGGATCGTAGATTACTAGATTGTAGATATATATATTTTTTTTATTGAACAATGTAGATTGTAGATTGTAGATTGTTGTACTTGGTTGTTTGTGTAGTCAAAACCAATCAGATTATGGCTTGTTTGGATGTGCTTTTAAAATGACTGAAGAAAATATTTTTGGATTTCAAAAGCACTTTAAGTGCTTTCTACAAGAAGCACTAGTTATGTGCTTCTTTCATGAAGCACTTTAAGTGTTTTTCCAGGATTTACCAACATTTTAACTAAGGATTGTTTCCAAAAATATTTTCACCAAAAGCGCTTTCAGTCATTTTAAAAACACATCCAACAAGTCTTTAGACTTTTACTCATTTTGTGGAGAAAAAATTGGTATTATGACGATTTTTGTCACGGGACAGTGTTTTAGTCTACGTTTGAATTTGATAATTAGTTGTGATGATTGGACACTCCATTGTCACGTGATGAACAGAGCATAGAAAAAGATCCTACACCCTAGCCTCCAGCCCGTCGCTTTGGCTTTGAATCGGTGGCAATTCCGCCGATCCTTCCCCTTATTTTTCTCTCATTTCTTGTTTTCCTCCTAGCCAATTTTCCAAGTTTCATTTGGCTTGGTTGCAATGGCAACATTGTCGTGCTTTGTTTAAATTCTAATCCGATCATGAGAAATGGCGTTTTTGAAAACCATCCACTTTCCTTATTTGAGAGAAAAACGACAAATAAATGGAAATTTTGTTATACATGACCCTACTAATAGAATTAGGAACTTTTAACTCGAGTTTAAATTCTTAAGAATATTTTTTGAGACCACCAACTCTGCTTTAGCGTACTTTTTAACTTGAAAGTCAAAAGTACGTTTATGTCTCATGTAGTACTTAGGGTGCATAGAAAGATATATATATTTTTTTAGTACATCGATATTTTTACACTAAGGGGATGAGGAGTTTGCTAAACCACACAATGGGCAGCCTAATTTGGTATCGAATTCGTCATCCACGAGATTCGGACCTAAGACCTCTCACTTCCAAGTGAAGAGGAATACCACCAGACCGTAGTACTGAGTGACACATAAAAAAAGAATTAGTTTATCACAATATGTGGTGGAATACATGTACATAGGGGTGGTTCAGTATGGGATCCCATATCGAAACCGTTGTCCCGATTCCCAAACCAAATTTTCGGGAATCCCAATTTTTGGGAATCCCGAAACTCCCATACCGAAACCCTTGTCCCAATTCCCAAACTGAAATTTTTCGGGAATCCCAATTTCAATACTGATCCCAAACCAAATTTTCGGGAATCCTGAAATAGTTTTGGGATTTCGGGACAAATCGGGAATCCCAAAATGGTTTTGGGCTTTTGGACTAAAATTTGACATATTATGCTTTTGGGCTAAAATTCAACTTTTTATATTGAAAAATTGACATATAGGTATGCCCAATCTGCCAATTTGTTTCTACTAATATGTGCACACAAATCTGCCAATCAAATGGCAAAGCCCAGTTAGTATCTGCCTATTCAAAAGCAATCTATCAATATGAAACGTTAATATATGCTTGAGTAAACTAGTAAATCTATCTATAATCATGCTAGTCCCAAAAATTACGTCTAAAACGTTAATACATGCTTGAGTAAACTTCTGTACATATATAATAGGGTAAATGACAAAAAACTACCTCAACTATTGGTGTCACGACACTTTCATACCTCATCTTTTAAAGTTGACAATGTCATACCTCATCTTTAGAATTTGGTCAATTTTATACCTTCCGTTAGCTTGACCGTTAATTTGTCAATTAAATGCTGACGTGGCTTGATCTGGACCCCACTTTCTATTAAAAAATTATTAAAATATTATTAAAAACTAAAAAAAAATTATTTAATATTTTTTAAATATTAAAATAATTAAAAAGTAAAAAAAATTATTAAAGAAACCCCTTTCATCCCATTTCTCCCTCTTTTCCATCCCCCCTTCTCCCCCTTCATCCCTGTTCCCCCCTCTTCTCCTTCCCCCCCTTATCCCCCTTCATATCCCCCCCTCTTCTCCCCCTTCATCTTCCCCTACCTGCCTAATCTTCAACAGAAAAAATAAAAAATAAAAATTGAAAACCCGTCACACACACCCCCTGCCCCAGATCCCGTCACACCCCCGCCTCCCCCCGCGCCCAGATCCCGTCACACCCCAGCCCTCATTCCCTCTCTCTTCTCCGCGCCCAGATCCAGTCACAACCCCCCTCCCCCCGCGCCCAGATCCCGTCACACACACCCCCTTCTTCTCCAGTCAAACCAACCCCCAGAGGCCCAAATTTGAAAGCCCATCTTCTCCCCCTAACTGTTTTTCTTTTCTTTCTTTTCTTTTCTCTCCCCCTTCTTCCTCCTCCTCTTTTGCAGGTTTTTTTTTCCCCTCATTCTCTCTCCTCTTCCTCTTCCTCTTCCTCTTCTGTAAGTTGGGTGTTGGGGGGGGGGGGAAGGAACGGACGAACTGGGTTTTGGGGCTGCTGCTGCTGCAAGCTGGGTGGGGTGGGTGGGGGGAAACAGACGGACGAATGGAGGAAGAGAGGGCGGACGCGGGGTGTGGGCGGCGGCTGCTGCAAGCTGGGTGGGGTGGGGTGGGGGGGGAAACGGACGGACGAATGGAGGAAGAGAGGGTGGACGCACTGGGGGAGGGGGAGGAAAGGGTTGGAACACAGTGAATGCAGGAAGATAGGGCGCGGGCGGGGGGGGGGGGGGGGGGCGGGGCGGAATGAGGGGTAGGCTGATTGCGGGGGGGCGGGGCACGGGGCTGGGGTGGCCGTACCTGGGTCTGGGTTTTTGGTGAGGATGGTGAAGGAAGGTTAAGGGGGAACAGGTGGGAGGGGTTGGGTGGGAATGGGTCTCGGGGATGCAGATGAGAGAGAAATGAGAGAGAGGTGGGGAAGAGAGAGATGGAGATTTAATATCATAAAAAAATTAATTTTTTTAATTTTTAATTATTAAAAATATATTTAATAATTTTTTAATCCAGCTGGATTAGTAAGTGGGATCCGAATGTTGCCACATCAGCACTTAACAGAAAAATAAACAGAAAAACTGACGAAGGTATGACATTGGCATAAATTCGTAAGATGAGGTATGACATTGTCAACTTTAAAAAATGAGGTATGAAAGTGTCGTGACACCAATAGTTGAGGTAGTTTTTTTGTACTTTACCTTATATAATATAAATATTATAGATAGATGTAAAGTTTTCTCAAGCAAATTGTAACTTATAATCTATCCATGTATCTATCTATCAATCTCCCATGTTTATTCTGCATCTATGTATCCATCTATCAATCTTCTGTGATTTAAAAATTCTGCATATGTTCCACTATCTATCTTAGGGCTTCTTCCTGTATATGTTCCATCATCGATTTCCAGTGCTCCTTCAGTATTTCAATTTTCACTATTGTAGGTAGATGATGTTCCCCTTAAAGATGTGATTCTATATATTTAAAAATTAAATAATATATATATATATATATATATTTTTTTTTCGGTTTGGTTTGGGAATACCGAAATCCCAAAAACTTGAGACCGATTCCTGTACCAAAATTTCGGGATTGGCTCGGTATTGGGTACCAAAATTTTCGGGAATTTCGGTTTGGGATTTTTTCGGTTTGGTTTCGGGAATTTTTCGGTTCGGTATGGGATTTTTGGGATTTTTTTTCCAGCCCTACATGTACATATGGGCGTGTGTGGTCCTAATAACTAATTTAGGACCAAATTGAAAAGGAAAAACTGCTAATTCCTAAATGTCAACAAGGTTTCGATTCGGGAATATTGATGTGAATGAATATTCATAAAGCCTTTTTTTTGGCTACCCAAAAATAGAACTTCCTGTTTGCTTTTCAGTCGTCTTGAATTTTCATTACCCTTTGTAAAGAGGATGGTGAAGGCCAAAAAGGTATCAAGTGTCCCACTGCCAAGTGTTCTAAGCTCCAATATATATAGTAGAATTCTCTCATCTTCTATTCTCATAAAAATATCAATATAGAATGTTGATGTGATTTAATCGTAACTGTTCAAGTAGGAGAGGAGAGAAGAGGAGAGAGATTAGGAGGGGAGATAATCTCCTCCCCGATATATTCCACACATGTCTAGCATCATCTTTTTTTCCTTCCTAAATTATAGGTTACTATGCCGGTGTAGTTTCTTTATGCACGATAGTTCGATACTCATTTTATAGTTTACCTTAGTTTAAAATAGAGAGGTATTCATCAATTTCCCTCCTGAACTTGTGACTATTGGCCAATTTCCCCCCTTAACTTTAATTTTGGCCAATTTCCTCCCTCAACTCTCATAATTAGTCAATTTCCCCCCTCAACTTTAATTTGGCCAATTTCCCCCCTCAACTCTCATAATTAGTCAATTTGTACCCTACTGTTAATTTTTTAATTTGATCATAATTAAACAAGTGTGTGTAAGAAACTAAATAAGATGTATGTTAATCATTTTCCTATATCTTTATCCTATTACAAATAGATTAAAATGAAGAATTTTACAATTTATCATAGATATTATTATTAGTCATAATAAATCAGTATGGAGTAATTTTATTTGATTTTTTACTATACAAAATTGATAACGAAAAGGATTGATGTGTACATTTTTGTATGTGAATACAATTTTCTTTATAAAAGTGAAAGCTAAGTTTAAGTAAATTGCGGAGAATCGAGCTTTAGTGCAAAAATGGCTAGTCAATTCATAATTTTTCACTCCTTATTAAGAATAACCCATTTTATTGAAATAGGTCTGATCCATGAGTTTAGGATTATTATTTCTTCTTCTACATGCTTTAAACCCGATTAATAACTTTTTCTTATAATAAACCCATATCACATACTAATTGTATTATGTTTTTGTACATTTTACCCTATATTATGCAGGTGAGTTTATGTTAATTTTAGTACTTTGTTGGAAGTTATTAGAAAGATTGGAAAAAAAAATATATGGAAAATTAAAAAAAAATAACAATAGGATGCAACTAGACTAATTATGAGAGTTGAGGGGGGAAATTGGCCAAATTAAAGTTAAGGGGGGAAATTGACTAATTATGAGAGTTGAGGGGGGAAATTGGCCAATAGTCACAAGTTCAGGGGGGAAATTGATGAATATCTCTAAAATAGAATTTTGTTGGCCACTTAATACTAGAGTTTAGTGACATTCTTCTTCATTTGTAAGTAAGAGGCTTTAGGTTTGGTTTTCGCCAAAGGAGAATTTGAACCACACTATTGCTAGCCCATAGTAAGGCTTATCTCACTCCCACACTCCTTAGTGTAGATAATATCATTTGTTCGTCACTTAGTACTACAGTCTAATGGTATTTATCTTCACTTGTAAGTGAGAGGTCTTAGGTATGATTCTCGCTAAAGGCGAATTTGAACCACATTATTGCTAGCGTATTACAAGACTAAGCCTATCTCCTTCCCTCTTAATGTACATAATATCGTTTGTTAAAAAAAAAGAAAAAGATTTCGTTAGTACCAGAAATTAAGACTTTGGAGGCTTAACCCAATTCTAGGCCCAACCGTGGTACTCCCATTTCGAACTAATTTTAATCTTACTTAGAGGGAGATTGAGCTGTAAATTGGGTTGACTTTGGCACCCATGTCCATTTCACAATCTGTATTAAACCTTAAAAGGTCCGTTTGGATTGCTAATAAGCACTTTTACTACAAGTGTCTCTATTGTAAATACATTGAAAAGCCCTTCCCCAAAAAGCACTTCTACCTAAAAGCACTTCTTAAGTTTTCTGCCAAAAGGGATTTTAGTTGTTGATTGTTTGAGACGCACTCCCAAATAGATAATAAATTCGCATTACATACGAGTGAAAATCTAAATCATATTACACACAATTATAAATATATTCAAAATCCCTTCCCTAAAAAGCACTTCTACCTAAAAAAAGCACGTCTAACTTTTCCTGCCAAAAGAGCTTTTAGTTAACAGTTTCTGCCAAAAGAGCTTTTAGTTAACTGTTTCCAAATAGATTCTAAATCGTATTAAGTACGAGTAAAAATGTAATCGTATTACATACAAGTGAAGAGTAATGGAGTCACATTAATAAGATATTGTCATTGTTGTCCACTTTTGCATCGAAAGAAACTCACGACAACATTGTCGTTGTAAAACATCACAACAACATGTTCATCCAACCCATTACCATTACATTCAGAACTGCTGCTACGATATGAAAACGCAAAATAAATAAATAAAAAGGCAGAAAGGCTCTAACGAGTTATCGGTTGGACGTAATACTGTACATGGTATGTGAAATGGTTGGGGAATTCCCTGCACTGCACTAATTCCTTTTGATAAGTAATAAACATATGCTTGCCTTGGTTAGTGATAACCCCGTCTCAGGACGGACAGAAATCCTCCCGATGATTTGTGTCGTTCCACTCCATCACCAACCTGTTCAATAAACTTGGTTTCGTGGTCACCTTTGCTCATATTATTTTAATACATGTTTTGCCAAGTAACTGCAACCAGAATGTATACCTCCTTGGCTAATGCCTGCAGAATCTCTATGATTTCTGAGAAATCAGGTCTTGATGCTGGATCTTGCTGCCAGCATTTCTCGAGCAGCTCGGCAAGCTTGGGAGGAGTATTCTTTGGGATGGTCGGCCGTAAGCCCTGGAAAGACGGTAGGCAAACTTATACACAGTCCATCGTTTGAATAAAAGATGTACCACTCAAAGGGTTTATCATTTTTCTCCCTGGGCGGGCACTAAGCCAGTTACACAAGTGGTTTCAACTCCCAACGATTAATTAGTGATCAAGAAAACTAATCGTAGCAGAACAAGGGTAGAAGAATATGTCTCTGGTCACTAACTAAACAAAATTGTAGAATGATAGTGTACCTTTTGGGCAACTCCGACGGCTGCTTGTAACGGGGTCAAGTATTCATATGGAAGCTGCCGATTTAAACAGAAGAAATCATAAACAAGAGCAATAGTAAAATAAATGATAAAATAAATGCTATCGACAAGCAATACCCTTCCAGTCAGTAACTCCCATAACACAACTCCAAAGCTAAAAATATCCGCCTTGTGATCATACGGCTTGTGTTCTATAACCTTCCATGGAAAAGAACTGTTGTAAGGAAATGCCAACTAGAATTCATGTAATAGGAAAACACAGACACAGACTCATGGCGGAAATTTGGTAGCGACTTGCGAATAACCATTTTCTTAAACGTTGCCTTCATTTTCAAGCGCATTCTTCAATAGAAACTTAAAAAAAATGATAATAATAATGTTATGATATAATAAAATGTGATAAGTAGGAATGACATCCGGAGTTACAAAGAGAGCTGTGCGCATGAGAAACCCTAGGGTACAACCCAGATTAGTCTATTACTCCATGCTGACTACTTAATTGATGACAAAGGTTACCAATTGCTCATCATTAAGGTTTACCCGCACAGATGCCGATGGGGCACTTAGTTTATATACGTTAATTATGTGAAAACCAAACTATGTAGTCTAATAATCATCTCAGATAATGATAGGGATGCTAAATTTTGTAAATAAAATTTTGAAAACTAAATGAAATTGAAGTTCATGATTAAATTATTATTTAAGCGTTGATAAACGTGCTCATTTCTATTGATGAAACATCATTTAGTTTGCAAATTTTGTCTACAAATTTAGTCAGTACCCATCAATCTCACTCTTGTTATACACTAAATGTTGATGGAGTACTTTATTTCTTTTTAATATTAGGGAAAATTTAAGCTATGTAGCCTAATAATCTCTCTCTCTCTCTCTCTCTCTCTCTCTCTCTCTTTTGTTAGACCATCAATTAGGACCAAAAGTTTAAACTTGATTTCTGATTGGCCAACATAACAGCTCCCTATAATATATGTATACCCTAAACCCTAACACCATCCTTCTCTTTGTGCATTTGTGCTAGTGTGTATATATATTCACACACAGATATAAAACTTAAATGATGAAATGAACGAAAACAATTCCAGAACTTTCAAGTGGAAGTACAGACCTCTGGAGCCATCCACCTATAAGTCCCAGTTTCTGCTGTCATTACTCCAGATTGAGATTTTACTCTAGCAACCCCGAAATCAGCAACCTTAACAACCTGTAAAGTGATGCATATATCAAAAAAGCTTTAGAAGTGGTAGGTTAATGATCATTAAAGTATTAGCAGCTAAACTAGACAAAGAATTACTTTTCTAACTTGATTAAAGTATCATGAGGGTCTCTTACTTCATTTTCATCCATCAAGAGATTGGCGGCTTTTAAATCCCTGTGGATTATGTTATTTTGATGCAAGTAGGTCATTCCTTTGGAAACATCAATTGCGACCTTGAGCAAGGATGGAAGCTTAAAAACACCCTTTTGTTTATGCAAGTAATCATACACACTTCCACCGGACATATATTCTGCCATACGACGAGAATAAATCTTAAAAAAAAGGAACTAATAACTACCATTATTTGAAAATATCAAGTCATCAAAGTTATACAGTCATTGTAGCTTACCTGTTACAATGCACAAGCTTGGATGCTTGGTACACGCACCAATGAATTGTACAACATTCTTGTGTCGAACTTTCCTACAAGTTCCAGAAATCTTTTGTCAAACTAGAAGAGAAAAACATATTGTGGAAAGAAATTATAGTAGATTTCAACCACTTCCTCGTTTCCTTAAACAAGAAAAGAAAACTGTTAAGAGGCCAACAAACATTTAAAAGAATGTTACATGACAAACGCAAACATTTAAAAGAATGTTTAGTTGAGGCATCAAATCAAATTAAAAATATTTAGAAGATCAAGTGAGCATGCATTTCTTATGATTCCCGACAGTGGTAGAGACCACACCTATTCATGTCCCTAAAACATACCAGCCTAGTATCTATCCGGGAGTCAAAGCCCTATATATAGCTCGCATGGCTATTGATTCAGGGCAAAGTCAAGTTCAATGTAAATGGTGCACATGTAGGTTAATATAAATTGATATACCTCATAATGTAGACTTCCTGGGCAAAATCTTTCAGCATATCTGGATTTACACACTCGGGCTTGAGGACTTTAATGGCAACTTCTTGAGTACAATATGTACCTTTATATCTGATAAAAGATCCAAAGTCAACCGCCACTCAAAATTGCATGCGTGGCTGGGAGGGAACAAAAAAAAGGGAAAAACAGATTCAAACAGTACATCTTATAATTCAAAACTTACAAATCTCCACAGGACCCAGATGCAACTTTATTCCCAAACTTCAACTGTCTAGGATCAAGTTCCCATACATCAGTCCCATCATTAGGTATTTCCAGATGATCAGGTTCAGTTTTGATCACTACTTGATCATGCTCGCTGCCAAAAGATGATGATCGATGAGTTGGCGGCCACGGCCTCTGCACATAAATACAAAGTTCAAATGAATGATGCATTCCTCATGAAATTGCACGTAGATCATGGGAAGGTAAAGGTTACAGTATAAGGAAAAGATACGGATGCACCTCAATTAAAATAAAATGAAAGAAACATTATACTGATGGGACATCACTCGTTGTAATCCACCCTACTCAATCGAAAAAGAAATTAACTAGTAGAATAGAATCACCCCAATCTTTAAAACTTCCTTTTGTATTGCGATCTTAAGCTTCTCTGTTTCCTGTTTCAAGAACAAGTTGGCCAACTTAGTTTCTTATTGTAAATAAAATAAAAAACTGCTGTTTGCAGACTGTTTGGAAAAGCCTGAAGTTGTAATACTTCTTCGGTAAAACACTATTGAATCAAAATCATGTTTATCTTCTTAGGCAAACAAATGCTTTATTCAAAACCAAGCAATTGAATTGAATTGTCTAAAATTATGTGTATGTACCTCGTAACGCCATCCATCAACAACAAAGACATCCAAGGAGTAACCATCTAATGTGGAAAAAGCATGTGCTTCTTGGATGTTCAGCCCAATCTCCGCAAGCAAGGAAGTTAACTGCCAAATTTATCATGAGAGCGATGACCAGGAAGTATAAGAGGTACTGGTGTGTGAAGATATAATATTCACAGAAAAACTATGTAATTCATGTGCGTGACCCTCATATAGAGGCAAAATCAAGTTGAAAATATGTGAATTTATGTTTTTTTACCAGTGTTTTTAAAAAAAGCCTTGAGGCGTGCCTAGGCGGCTTTGGAGGCAGGGTGGGGATGAAAACGCCTCTACCAGCGGGAGTAGGCTTAAACTTACCTAGACATGTTCGAGGCGAGCCTAGGCGGCTGAGGTGCTTGATTGGGTGTTCCCAGGACCCTTCAACGGTCCAAAACCTTGCTTGAAATTTCCTGGGGACCCCTCTAAGTCGAAGATTGGGCTTTGCCCGTTGCCTCTGTAAAAGAGGTGAGGTGGCGTCTTCACGAAAAAGAAGAGTTTTTTCTTTTTTAATGACTTGGCCCAAAACGGCACCTTTTTGGCTACATCTATAACCCCCAACAGATCCCCCTTCTTCCCCGTCCCAATACGTGATTCTCCCATAACCGTATTCACAGTTCACCCAATCCCCAATCCCTAATTCACCAATTCCCCAATTCCTCGAACCCTAAATTCTCAATCCCAATCCCATATTTCAATTTTACCCCAATCTTATACTTCAATTTGTTTCAAAATTCTCCACACCACCAAATTTTGTTTCAAAATTCAAGTGAGTTTTTTAGTATTCTAATCTCAATTTGGTCTTTGATTTCTTGTTTGATTGTTGATTAATTTGTTTTACAAAGTATTATATTTTATATAATATTAAAAACTTCGGTCATGTGAGGCTTCGTCTCAGGCCTCAAGGCTTTCGCTTAGGCGGAGCTATTCATGAAACGCCTCGCCTACACCTTAACCTTTTAAAACATTGGTTTTTACATTAGTAATTTGCGACATTTCCAAGCTCAAAGTGTAATTATCGCCATAAGCGCTTAGCTCACATAAGTCCACACGCACACGTAGAGGTTCAAAAAATTCTTATGATGATGACTTGGTTTTAATGTCAAATAAGAAATTGTCAAATACCTGACTGAGTAGTTTTGGCTTATCATCTGTTGAGAAAGTGATTTCATGCGTTACGGGCCTACATCATTGTCCATCATGAATAAAACACATCAATATTCATCTGCAAGTGCAGTCACTTTGCTTCACTAGTGTAATTAGAAGCATGAGCATAAAATATAGTCGATTTACCAATGGTCAGGTTCACTTAAAGTTTCAGTTATGAAAAATGAAAATAAAAGTTTAAGCATCGATAAGTACAGTTAATATATCTAGCATGGATCACTGGTAACATGCAGCGCATCAAGCATGCAAAAAACTCCATTAACAGAACCCAATAGCAAATAAGTCCATGGCTAAGATCAAACCGGCCAACCAATTTAAAGGAAATAATTCCCAGACCCTTTCATAAACCAAGTTTAAATGGGAAAGTGAAAATATTGTGGTCAAAACTCATGAGCCAAACTAAAGTCTTTCAGAAAGAGAGATGCAGTAAAAACATATTTACTTGAGATAAATAGCTATTTACCAAGTAAACTGAGTTCTGGCATGTACAGCATGTTCAGCATCATGATCTTCAGATTTATTTGCCTCAAGTGCAAGGGCTTCGAGGTTAGGAGATGAGCCAAACGCTGGAGGGGGATGTATACTGATATTTGAAAAACCAGCTGGAGTTGTCAGTAATGTTTGACAGTGCAGTAGGATGACAGAAAAGAAGGTAAACACCTTTTATTCACAGACTATATGCGTTAAATCTTGAAGCTACATTTAAAAATTTGGATACACTTTTAGGAAACTAAATAAGAGTACCTTTGTCTGTTAGATATGTTTGAACTTTGGGCAGCATCTTTACCCGGATCTGTATTCATAGTATCTGCCGCATTCATATCAGCGATAGAATGAACCTACACGATATTGTGATTCCCAGAATGTATGAGGTCATGCAGCAAAGTTTAGGAGGATGACAAATGGGCATAAATGTGTGCACAACTAATTCATATAAAGAACTAGAAGAAAAAAGGAAGAAATTATTAGGGAAGTTCCAGCAGGAGATGAGACTTGAGACTTTGTTTGAATTTGGATTTTTCAACTGTTCATTTAATCACTTGTATTCTTAAAATTTTATGCTTCTAGGGAGCTTGTAGCTATGAGATAAATAACCTAGTTTTAACGGAAAGCTACTAGACTCTCACAACACGACCGAGCTAGTAACAATTAATGCGACCCTAAGCTAGTAAGATCAACAGATCTAATCTTACTCAAGGATAGCCACTATGAAACTAAGCTGCACGGAGAAACCAATTCCAAATAGAACCCTTCAAGGAGAAATCATTCTTAAGTCGTTAAACGACTACTCCTTCGCACAACACTAACAACTTTGAATGTGACATGATGAACATTCAATGAGTTAGGTAGTGTAGTCACAAGTGGGGCCTGGTCAAAATTCGATTTCCAAGCTTAATCAAGAAATGATCTCACAAAATCTGCGGTGACATTAAAGATGCACCAGCCACAGAAATGACAAGATAAACAGGCTAGAACTCAAGCATCAATGGCAACAAAATCTTTTACATTCGACGCAGCGGCAGGTCAGATATGTAGTCGATCATCGAACCTGTACAAGGCGGACTTCGATCGCTGGTCTATGAGCAGGATCATGAGCCAAATGCAGTAATCTTTTGTGCATAAGCACATCTTCTGCCCTCTCCACATTCACATCCAATGCATACCTATAAATAAGCGAGAACAATACTCATCAAAAAGCTGTTTGTGATTCTACAAAATAGTAAACCGCGAGTACTGAAGCGATTACCAGTAGAATAATGTGTTTTAGGATTGCTAAATCTGCTTTATTTTGTACTGTTTGGATCAATAGAAAAATACGTAATAACGTAGCAGAAAATGAAAGGAAATTTCCAGATACAAATTTCCATATGCAAGATTCAGAAACAAATTTTCAATAAACAGATTCGAAATCAGCAAAAAAAAATCTTAATAAAAATAATGATAAGAAATTAATGCTAGTGAGAGTAATATATATACATGCATATATAATATAAACAAATAAATAATTCAAGAAAAAAAATGAAGACAAATATGGGGAGTAAAAGGTACCGAGTGGGGAGGCGATTGAAGTGAGCCCAAAGCTCGTCGTCGAAGCCAGGGCGAATAGCTTCGTCGTTTTTGGAGTCCTTGAGGCGGCGGAGGACCTCATTGTAAACCCCGAGCTTCTGCCTCTGCTGGCGAGACTGAGCCGGAGAAGACGACGAGTTGTTCAGCGCTCTACTCCCGCAGCTCTCTCTGTTTTCCTTCGTCACCATTGGCGGCGAGCGCGACGGAATTGAGTAAACGGAGGAAGACAAAATGGCGGAGAGATAAAGTGAGAGGGAGGATCGTCGGTTGGTTTTTTGCTTTTTACGTGAAACGACGAACAGCTGGGTTTATATGCGGAGGATTTCAGAGTGAGGGTCCAAACTGAAAACTTAAATAATAATATAAATAAATAAATTACAACAACAATGAAATTAAAATTATTTTTTTTTTTACGGCGTAGTGCGCACCATTGGCGTGTGAATCATGCCGAGGTGGATCTTTTACGATTTCGACTCATGCTCATCCGCCTCTGTTAATTCTCTTTATTTTATTTTATTTTATTTTATACTTGGGTAACAAATTAATTAATCTCGAAATGCATGTCAACTTACACACATTTTTTTTCAATTTGTCATATCAACGAAAATTTTGAACGATTTGTTATATCAACTTTTCAAAATTATTAATTCATCATCTCACACTAACAATGTTAAGTTTTTCATCTAAAATAAGTCATGTGCCTCACACATGACTTGTGCTTTGGGTTATTTCAGACTTTTGACCTCCTTTTCATAAGTTCTTTACTTCTCTTTAGTACAAATCTTTAAATTTTGGTTAGTTAAAAAACATGGCGTGGTCGTTTAAAAAGTTTGTGGTGAACCACTAAAAAGGTACATTAGACTCACTAACATAGAGTAGTGGTAACTGCAAACTTTGAGAAATCAACATGGTCAATCATGTCCAAACGTGGTTAATCATGACCATCCCTTTCATTTCATTGCTACCATATCAAAAATATTAGTCCATTGTCCGATCATGTTCAAAATCAAAGCACTATATAAAAAATGAGAAAATATTACTTTAAGTTCACAACATTTACAATTGATTTCCTTCAAATTTTACGGTTTCCAGAAAAAAACTTAACGAGGTTAGGGTGTTATGACGGATTAACGGATAATGAGGTGTTGAAATGCCCAAAACAACCCTGAACATAAGTCATGACTTATTTTGAATGGAAAACATAACGGAGCTAGAGTGACATGACAAATTAATTATTTTGAAAAATTGTTATGACAAAATGCTTGATATTTTAGTTCATGTAATAAATTGAAAAAAAAAAGTGTATAAGTTCTTATGCCATCAAAAATTTTCCCATTGGTTAATTAACATGAGAAAAGATTTCATGAGATGTCACTCCATCAATTATAATGTGCCTTCAACCAGCATAAGTTAATAACGGATTAGATTAGATTATGGTTTGGATTCGTTACAATACGAAAGTGACGAAGAGACTGGTAAATAAAAGTACCAATCTCACCAAAAACTAATTTCGTATACATTAGGGTAGCGAATTGGCATTTCTCTTTAAGCTATATGCGCTCCAAACTTGAATTTTTTACGTTACAGACACTAACCTTATGGTATAATAGTATATTTGAATAAACGATTGTGATTCACAATTTGATAACATATAAGGTCTGGAAAGAAATTGTCACTACAGTTTTTATCTTGACTACCGGTGTTGATTAACTGTGGGGCGTGTCTAAATTTAGGGGGTGTAATGTATTAAGATTTGTATATGGACAATTGAGTTTTTAAAGTGATACTTTTATGGATTTAGTAGACTTCTACTTTTGTGGATAGACTTTTAATTATATTATTTTTGTGGAAAACAAGGGTGTTAAATGACTTTTGCAGAATTCTAAAGAGTTTTTTTTTTTTTTTTTTTGGTCAAAGAGTTCAATGATGGAAGATTAAGGGGTTTTTTTTAACTTTAATCCTTGAAGAAGATTAAAATTCAATAAAAACCTGATGTTAGATTGAATATTGATTTTAGTCATCTAGTGTGTACTTAATTCAAATTTATATTATATGTTTGTTTTAATATTAATAGATATCTTATTTGATATCATTACATTAAAATTAAAATTATTTATTATTATATACATTTTAATTCATTATATTTATTTTACTTCCTCTAATTAGTGTACCTAAATGTTCGTATTATAATATATTTTACAACATTAGTGTACCGAAATATTCGTATTTAAATATATTGTAGTGAATTAGGGGCACATAAGAAAATATGCAAAAACATAAGTGTACCAAAAAATTCCGTACCTAAATATATGATGCTAAACTAGTATACCAAAATGTTGGTACCTAAATATATTATAATACACTAGTGTACTGAAATGTCCGTACCTAAACATATTATACTAACCTAGTGTACCGAAATGTTCATACCTAAATATATTGTAATGATCAGTGGCACATAAGAAAATATGCAAAAACAAATCTTTACGAAAAATATTTTCTTATATAAGATACTTACCATAATGAGAATTAAAATTTATACTATTTTCATAAAATTTAATTTATGAACACCATAAAATTATAAATAAAAAGGAGAGACATCTCTCTTTTAATATGTTGGCATTAAATAGAATCTAGGGACTAAAATCAATTTTTAATCTTGTATAAGACGTTTTTCTAAACTTCATCTTATTTAAGGATTAAAATCTTGTTTTCTAATATTATAATTATTGTTGTATGTATAATTTACTGAATAATTATGGAGGCCATAAAGAGATAGAAAGGTGCGGTAATAGTAGAGAGAAGAGAGAGATGTGTAATTGTGGGTGTGTGTTATTCCACCCCTTTGTGCCTTTATTTATAGTAGTAGGATAGGTAAAAACCTTTCCCTTTAGGATTACAACATTTAATAGGTAATCTACTCCTAATAGAAATATAAGAGATATTCCAAGATATACTAGGATTTACACAATCACATTCCTAATTTAATAGGACTGCTACACTCCCCTTTGAGTATGTAAATACTCAAGTAAATGGCGCATCAGGTCTTCAGTGATGAAGCAAGTATAGTTGATGAAGTCGTCGACATAATGAGCGAATGCGAGTCTCAGATCAACGAAAGAATGCATAAAAAGTACAACACACAAAACCTCGCTATGGTAAAACCCAAGGTAAGGAAAAACCCATAGTCTAAGGAGAAAAGTGAGAAGTTGCATTAAGTCAAAACTATACGTCTTTTGGACGCAAGTAGAATAGCTCACAAGGGTATGATCAGCCCAGGATTGGTGCCTCATTAAAACCTAGTTAGGTAGCAAAAACCCAGTGGGAAAAATGCTCTTAGTCGTAGGGAAAAAGAGTACATTAAGATCAAGTGAGTATACTTCTAGATACTCCTCCTGAGTTTGACATAACTTCCAAATGAGAACTACAAGCATTGCATATTAATAGTTAGGCGTACCAATTCCTCTGACAAGCTTCTGGAAGGTTGACTTCGGCAGTGACGTCATGTAGAGGTTGGCAAGGTTGTCTGGGATCGGCTTGCATAACTTCAATATCTTGATGCTTTGCTGATGTAGATGTAGACGCAATATGTCTTGGCGTTGACTTCATTGATGTATCATGGCTTAGTTGGGTTGATACATACGGCATAGTCTTCATGGACCGTTGTTGGGACTCAACGATGGATGAAAACACAGGAAGTACTTCGAATATGCTTAACAAGAACTCCTAACCATGTCTCACTTGTGGCGTAGTGAAGTGAGGTGAGTCTTGGAACATTTCAAGGATTTCGCAACTAAGGTTATATCGTGGACCTCCAAGATATTGCGATATCCCTTAACGGTAAAGACATAACCATTCTGGGATTTTTCCTTGTGCGGGTTTGATAAGTAACCTGCATCAGCATAACAACAAGGCAACCATCATTTCGAGGACCAAGAGGGTTGGATCCGCTCGAGATGCATTGGGATTTACCCTCGTAATACCTTCAGGGTACGTCTTTAATACCAATTCAATGGTTGTGTGTAGGCGTGGTGTTGCATCTTTACCAAGATCAACAGCGAATGAGATGTTCTGTCTAAATACAATGAGCTAAGTACAACGAAGCGCAAAGTTGAACTTTAGATATGGAATTTCGGATTCCATAACCTCTTCAAGGGTCTCATTTGCATATAACGTATGGACGGTCAAAGGTATACTCAAAAGCGACACATTCGGGGTGTAGTTCGACTGGTAAACCAAAATACCGTCAGAACAATGCTTCAACTTCAGGTCAAGGCATAAATGAGTTTTCCCAACATCCTTCATCTCAAATTCCATCTTCAGGTGCGAGGCAGTTTTCTCAAGCTATTCCGGAGTCTTAGTGAGATTCGTGTCAATGACATAAACTATAACTCTAGCAATTTGGAATAAAACTTCATACTTTTACATGTAAGGGCATAATTCATCCCTGATTGATCAAATAATCACTTAGACGGGTATACCACATCCGTCAGATTGTAAGTGAACACCTCAAACAAGTTAAGAGGGTGTTTCGTGGTTTTGGAACTATTTGAACCAGCCCATGTAATTCTTCGGGAACTTACATGTAAATCTCCGTATCTATATCCCAATGGAAAAAACACTAACCACATTTCATAATGCTACTATCAAGCACATGACGTTTGAGAAAAACATTGCGCCGTAAGGCTCGCATCATATTGCACTATTTCATTCATCTCATAATGCTTCATTTCTCACTTGTAATATAACAGGGTTACCTTGGGCAATGTAGGAATGACAGGTCCAATACACACTTTGGTAAGGAATTTGACTTGGATTGTAACTTTAGTTGTCCAATCAGTTCTACTTTGTCACTTAATCCACAAAACACAGATCGATATCGTCGCTTTTCATTTATGTCGGTAGCTACCATATAAGTGAAAACATCATCGATGGTAATCTCATTTCAATTCCATTTAGCTCACCCAAACTAGTATACTGGACCAAGAACTTCAAGTCTCGGGAGTAATCTGGATTAATCTCATGAGATGGAAATGATTTGAGACAATGATCGAGTTTAGATTCATTATTATGCCGTGTCTTCCTCTTCCAGGGAAGTGAATCCTACGAACCGAGTGATCTGTCGTGCTCCAGGTCAAGACAGATTGATTGGCTATCCGCCGATGTACCGGATCGTCCAACATGGGCGTCCAAACCGTCCAACAGGGGCGGCACACCCTCAAGAGATGTTGACTTAACATCCGTTAAGTATGTCTATCCTTGCAGGCATGTTTGCAGCTGGTATATGATCTTGTCACTTTAGCTAGATCAGAGGAATGCGTCTGAAGCAACATTCTGAAATATAAAATTCATCGCACTTGCTTATCACACTTGTACAGTATGGGGATCGAGATGCAACATAGTGGGCAACGTCCACGTAAATTCGCGCCATTCTCTAGGAACGTTGACGTTCTTATCTCCCCCTAACGGCTGGAAGACTGTCTCATTAAAGTGACAACCCGTAAATGAGCGGTAAAGATATCGCATGCAAGGGCTCGAAGAGTGCTAGTGTGAATGAGAATCATGATCGACAAAAGATACACATCCTTTTTTGAGGACCCATGGTGGTACGTTGTGGTGGCGTAACTTGGCACATGGAATGCACACCCAAATATGTAAATACGAAAACCGTCAGGTTCGTACCCAGTAACCAACTGTAACGTCATATAGGTTGGGTGGCAATGGGCCTTAAGGCGGACCAACATAACTGTGTATAAGATTGCATAGCCCTAGGCAGAAACCAAAAACTTGGTACGTTTACCAAAAATCGGGCGATCATTTAAATTGCGCTTTATGATCGCTAGACGAGGCTATTTGGGGTGAACATGGGAATTCGATGTTCAATTATAAACCCAAAATACATGCAATACTTTATCGAAAACCGTCGATGTAAACTCTCCAACATTATCCAGTCTCCCGGACCTTAAGGGATAAGTAAGGTGGTGAGCCTTTAATCGGCCATGAGGTTTAGCAGCAATGTGTGTGGTCAAACATGTGACCAGTTTGTCGATTCATCAACCAAAACCATAAGTATTTATATGGTCTGCATTTTGGTTGGATTAGTCCCCATATATTCCCTTGAATCCACTTATGAAAAATGGTGATTTTGTGTCTTTGTGAGAGATGATTTAGAAAATCAATTTCCCTAATGAGCAGGTTTGGCAAAGTGTGCTTGTAGGCACAAGATCCTTACTTTGGGTAAGGAG
This sequence comes from Heteromeles arbutifolia, assembly GCA_024362995.1. Taxonomy (NCBI): domain Eukaryota; kingdom Viridiplantae; phylum Streptophyta; class Magnoliopsida; order Rosales; family Rosaceae; genus Heteromeles; species Heteromeles arbutifolia. The sequence goes on along the minus strand of JANCRC010000004.1, from coordinate 19,827,211 downwards.
ATGCATCGTGGCATCATTGTTCGACCTAAGTGTCCCAAATGGTCGTGCCAAAGCAAGTAAACTGCTCAATCACCAGGCTCCAGGCTGGCCACATGTGGCGTGTTTCCAGTTGGGAGACAACCCATTGGCCCCAAATCAAAGCTTCAGGCTCATTTTTGGAGGTGGTGCAAAGATATTTCACTCTTATTTTCTTCAGTGGTTCATTTATGATCATTGTCATCTCGAATATCCTTAAAAACTCAACGTCAGGGAGAATTTAAGGTCCCTTAAATGGTGATGCATTACCATTCATACAACGAGGAGCATGCCAATGCTCTTAATCAGGTTGGATAGACTTGAAGTTGTTGTTAGAGATGTGATTTAGGTGTAAAGTTAGTGTGCGTAGTACGCATTCATCCAGACAACTAACTTTCCCACATTCCTACCTAATCACGTGTTTAATTGAATTGGTCACATGTATTAAGAAACATGATTCAATTAACTCATATTCGAGGACAATATCAATAAGATTACCCATAAGTAAAACATACACCAAACTTGAATCCAAGAACATGGAAAGATGTTCACAAAGTAAGTGGTTTACTAAGGGGATTCGGCCAACAAGGCTATCCATGTCAAAATTATGATCTTCCAACGGTGTTCGGTGGAGCAAAATCAGTCTCACATATTGACTACTAGAATGGTACTCCTCAACAACATTGGTAGGGGTACGAACATGTGCATAACCAATTATCTATTCCATTGAGATGGAAGTAGATTCTGCAGGGTTGAGGTTTGGGAATATTATCCCTTATTCTTGAAGTTTTAGGTCTTAGGTGTTAATGATCATGCTTCGGGCATGATGCCATACCTTGGCAAGCCCTGATTCTACCATATGTTGTAAAAACAAACTCGAAATTGGATTGTGAGAGAGTATGACATTCGGTGTATCCCTGCCGAAGTAGGGTATCACTATTCGGTAGGTTCTGACTGAACTGGGTTTGAGTCATTCAGTAGACTCCAGCAGAAGCTGGGTGTATACCTTTCTCTCATGTTTGTGGTAGAAATCAGATTCGAGAATTTGGTAAACTTCCGCTTTCTACACTACTACTTCAGAAGCTAGTTAGAAACAAAAAAGGACGAGAAAAGTATTATCTAGTCAAAATTCGATCGGATTCATAAACTTCAGAATTGTACTCATTCATGGACGTAATCATGGTGTGCTTCAGGCAATGTCTTTCATGATTAGACAATACGTAGGAGCGAGCCAAAAAGCCATGGAATATTCGTTCAGGAGGTATTTCCGTTTGTAATGCTTTGGGCATAAGTCTTCGAATGAAGATCATGGCGGAGGCTTATTTAGCTCTTCCTTGCTATTGTTGGCTTCAATGGTGTCTCAACTTCTTGATAGTCAAGTGGAGATTCACGTCTTGTACCCCACATAAAGTGGTTTCTAATAGAAATGTCCAAATAAGGGAAATCGAACTTGTGATGGTTCGACAATCCATTGAATTTGGAGGGAACAAGATTGATATTGGTGCTATGAGAATGAATCATCCATAAGCATCAAAGTTAGAACATTCGGGTTCTAAGGCATGTTTTTCATGAAAAATTCGGGTTTTCATGGGTGTATTGTTTTATAAAAACTTCGGGTTTCAAAGGCACTAAATTTGAAACTACATGTTCAATTTAGTTTATGAACGTTTAGTTCATAAAAGAGAGGTTCCTGCAAGAATATAGAATGCAATTAAGCCTGGCAATTCCTGACACGACCCGATAACCCGACACGACACGACACAAAATTAACAGGTGTTCAGGTCGACACGATAACGAATCGGGTCGTTATCAGGTAACCCAATAAGCACCGGTTAAGATAATGGGTTGATTCGGGTATACACGTGGGTAACACGATACACAATAAGCAGAATATTAATTTTATAATTTTATAACCCTAAAAAAATACTGTAATAATTATATATACTAATTTAACAATTTTATACCCCTAAAAACTATAATATATATATATATATATTAAATTAACTATAATAATTATAATAATTATACCCCCAAAATATTAACTATCTAAAATAATTATATATATATATATATATATTAAATTTTGAATTAAATTTTATAAAAACTATAATAAATATTAATTAATATGCATCCATTGATTTGATTCCATAATTGATAATTCCATTCCACTCCCTGCAGTGCCTCCCTTTTTGAAGAAAAAGGAGGGAAAATGAAAATGATAAGAAAAGTTGAAAAGGAAACAAAAAAGAGAGGGAATTAGGGAAAGATGGGTAGGCTGCCGGAGGGAAAAGTGAAAATTATAAGAAAAGTTGGAAAGGAAACAAAAAAGAGAGGGAAAAATGAAAATTAATAGAAGTGGTGATAATTTTTTTTTATTTTTTTTAAGTTATTAACTTTTTATCACACATATGACATATCCCACTATTTTTATAATGACACGTGATGTACTATTCCGTGTACCGGCCAATTATACGTTCAAAATAAAAAGATTTAAATCTACTTAATAAATATATATATACACACACACCATTGAACTTGATGGGATACGAATTCTCCAAAACTAATTTCAACGATCCCAACCGTCAAACTTATTTGTATATGCTTTGAGATCACATCAGCAAAAAGTCGAAAAAAAAACATTCAGAGATCAGGTAACGGGACAAAGCTTTTCGACGGTTATAAACGAAAAATCACGATTTAACGGTTATTTTAACTCTGATTTTGATGATTTTTTACAGCTACACTCCTTGACCCTATATGAATACAATGAATTAATTCGATCTTCAATTTAAAATATTTACAAAAGTGGATACCACAAAATCTTATGTTATACTTAATGAAAGTATAAATAAACTCTAAGTGTTAGTCAATCTATCGTTTTGATGGGATACGAATTCTCCGAAACTAATTTCAACAATCCCAACCGTTAAACTTGTTTGTATATGCTTTGAGATCACATCAGCAAAAAATCACAAAAAACAAACATTCAGAGATCAAGTAACGGGACAAAGCTTTTCGACGGTTATAAACGAAAAATCACGATTTAACGGTTATTTTAACTCTGATTTTGATGATTTTTTACAGCTACACTCCTTGACCCTATATGAATACAATGAATGAATTCGATCTTCAATTTAAAATATTTACAAAAGTGGATACCACAAAATCTTATGTTATACTTAATGAAAGTACAAATAAACTCTAAGTGTCAGTCAATCTATTGTTTTGATGGGATACGAATTCTCCGAAACTAATTTCAACGATCCCAACCGTCAAATTTGTTTGTATATGCTTCGAGATCACATCAGCAAAAAATCACAAAAAACAAATATTCAGAGATCAAGTAATGGGAAAAAGCTTTTCGACGGTTATAAATGAAAAATCACGATTTAACGGTTATTTTAACTCCGATTTTGATGATTTTTTACAGCTACACTCCTTAACCCTATATGAATACAATGAATGAATTCGATCTTCAATTTAAAATATTTACACAAGTGGATACCACAAAATCTTATGTTATACTTAATGAAAGTATAAATAAACTCTAAATGTTAGTCAATCTATCGTTTTGATGGGATACGAATTCTCCGAAACTAATTTCAACGATCCCAACCGTCAAACTTGTTTGTATATGCTTCGAGATCACATCAGCAAAAAATCGCAAAAAACAAACATTCAGAGATCAAGTAACGGGCCAAAACTTTTCGACGGTTATAAACGAAAAAGTAGACATAGATGTTCTTTCTTGGTGGAAAATGGAGCGTTTTCATTATCCGATACTTTCTCAGTTAACACGAGATGTGTTAACAATTCCCATTTCAATTGTTGCATCAGAATCTGCATTTAGTATTGGGGGTAGAGTACTAGATCAGTATCGTAGTTCATTGTTACCAGAAACAGTTCAAGCTTGGTTGTGCACACAAGATTGGCTATTTGGAAAAGGAGGTAATATATTTTTATATGGTATAGTACTATTATTTTATTTCTTTTCATAATTATTTTGGTAAACTTCTCATAATTTGAATGATTTTTAATGTTTGGTTTTTCTATAATTAGTTTATGCGGAAGAGAGTTCTGACGTGGAAAACCTTACTGAAAACATCATCAACATAACTCTTGAAGGCAATAGATCAAGCCAAAGTTCCAATACAATTTCATGATGATCGATGTAAATTGAAGATTTTGTAAATTGAGGTTTAAACTTTTGAGAAAGACTTACAACCTTGAAAACAAAAACTCTTTCATTTTGTATATCCTTGCACATTTAATATTTGTAATGGATTAGTAGTGTATGTATATTTTTTTATTAGGCTCTTATTTTCGAGTGTAGATATAGTACTTAAACGACAAATGTTTTAATGTTTTGAAGTAATATTTATGTGGCAATGTGTGGTATGTGCAAATTTAAAAAAAAAAAAAAAAATTCTTAAGGGGTCATAACGGGTCGGGTCACTTTACCTGTTGGGTAAAGTGACCCGACCTGTTAAGGACCTGTTAAGATAACGGGTGTGACATGACATGACCCGTTAAGATAACAGGTGTTACACGAAAATGAAATGAACACGACAGACACGACCCGTTTGCCAGGCCTAAATGCAATATGCTGATTTAAGTGTAGTGGATTTGAGGTTCTTCGGGAACTCAAGTGTGAGCGCTTCAGGGCTACGAAAGTGAGTTAACGGTTCAAAGTATAAAAATAAATTATTGAATCGTTAATGTCCAAAAGTGATATTCAGGTCAATAATTTTGGATTCATTATCAAATTAATGGACTGCAGGTCACTTTTAATTAATTCAATAGATCGAGACCATTCAGGGTTGATCGTAGAAGCAAAATAATAATAACATGCGAGTTAAAATTATTTAGAATGCTAAAATATTAGCATGTGGGTAGAAAAATATTGTCCCAAAAATAATTGGGCTCAAGTTGGGTGCCTTGAGTAAAAGGCAGGGCCTAAAAGAGGCCTTGGGAGTGGGGGAAATCCCAGCCGCAACTAGGTTTCAATTTTGGGTCGAGGGAATGGCACGGGAGCAAGGCCCAACAAGTTTGTTGGCCTGATATTGCACGGGAAGCCCAGCAGAATGGCTGGCATCATATTTGGCTGCAGGGATGACCCAGCAAGCAGCACAGGCTTGCTACAGGCAGTCCAATGGCCAGCGGGACAAGGGCCCAACAAGCATGACAACTTGCTGGCATAGGCCAAAAGCAAAGGGAAGGTCCAAAAAGGAAAGCTTCAGGCTTCCTTGATGAATGTGGGCTACGGGCCCGAGACAACCCAACCAGACCGAAGGCCTGGGGTGTCTATCTGCTCGCAGCAAGGCTGCTGTCAAGGTCCATGTGAATGCAGCAAAGCCCAAAAGGCTGCTGCCGAGTTTGTGCCGCATGGGTGGTGTCCAATTTCCCAAAAATTTTCGACATAGGTAGGGTTTAAGAAACCCAAATTTGCTTCTAATTTATTTTATATAATTTGACTCACAAATTCCACATAACAATCTCATTGTGCGATGCATGAAACAAATATATATATATATATATATATTGACAAATATATGAACATATACAATATATATATCGGAAGGAAAATATAAATGTAGGGGGTTCATGCATTATGGGGAATGTTTTCATGCTTCAAGGTCGTTTCAAATATCTTACTTTATTTTAAGCGTACCTGATTAGCAGAAAACAATAAAAGCCTTTGAATTTGTAGAAGATCCTTCTTAGAAAGCCGGAATTGCATCTCCAATGTGTTGTATCATGTTCAACACAAAAAAATTAAATTGAATCAATAGCATGTAGATCAATTTAAAATAATAAATTAATCATAAGAAGAATGATTAAAACGTAATACTCCTCTGATTGAAAACCAAACTCTTGTTAGCGCAGCGTCAAGATCGTGCTGATAACGTGTTGTAGGTATAATTTACTGAACAATTATGGAGGCCATAGAGAGATAGAAAGGTGCGGCAATAGTAGAGAGAAGAGAGAGGTGTAATTGTGGGTGTGTGTTATTCCACCCCATTGTGCCTTTATTTATAGTAGTAGGATAGGTAAAAACCTTTCCCTTTAGGATTACAACATTTAATAGGTAATCTACTCCTAATAGGAATATAAGAGATATTCCAACATATACTAGGATTTACACAATCACATTCCTAATCTAATAGGACTGCAACAATTATGTGGATTTGTCATGGATTTTTAATGACCAATTTATTAGTGGTGAAAGTTTCACGTGGTGATTGTTGAGATAATGGTAGTAAAGTTCGTGTTAGTGGTGTTGTGATAATAGCAGGGGTGGTGATTGTGATGGCGGGGTGATGTTCAGGTGGTGGAGAACTAAGGATGGGGTGGTAATGATGGTGATAAAGGTGGCGGTCATGGTGATGGTGGTGGTCAGAGTAGGGTTGGCGATAATGCATGTGATAACGATGGTGGTTGTGGTGGTGTCGTAAGGATGAAGAAGAGTCACGATAAGGTGGTGGTGAAGACGTGGTGGTGGAAGTGGTGTTAATGATAGTCATTGCGATATGCAACTTTTGTAGACTCTCAAAGAGTCATAATTGAATACACTAAGATATTCATAGACTTTCTAGAAGTCATAAAAGTCTTCATTCAATGCATGGTGACTTTTGTTAACTTCTTAAAAGTCTATATTGAATACACTAAGATATTCATAGACTTTCTAGAAGTCATAAAAGTCTTCATTCAATGCATGGTGACTTTTGTTAACTTCTTAAAAGTCTATATTGAATACACTTGAATTTAAAACCAAACAAAGTCCATCAAACTCCCTATATAATAGAGAAATTCTAAGGGGGCGCTCTCAAAGTGGGAGTATCCATGGACTCTCTGTCACCTCACAATTTAACATCAATCATGTGTTAACATTATTGCAAAAATCAGAAGTTGACAGAGAGTACATGGAGAGTCCCACTTTTGAGAGAGTTGTTTAGTATTTCTCCTCCTAATTAATTCTATGTATCTGTGACGCCAAAGCCACCTTCTCCTTAGCCAATGAGACGTCTCCGAATTCCCTCCCTCTCCACTAACATTTTCTCACAATTACCAAAGGCCCAAAAGGAAGACACAAAGTAGTAGCGATGGTTTGGTATGGGATTCCAAACCGCAAAATTTTCGGGGCGGGAATTTGAAGACCAATCCCAAACCAAAATTTCGGTATTTCCGAAATATTTTCGGTATTTCGGGATGGTTTTGGTATTCCCAAATTTCATACAAATTGAAATAACAATCATTCATACCAAGTTAAATTAACATGCAACCCAAATAAAATAAGTAATAAAACCGAAAAGCAAAAAAATAAGTTACAAATCTAATATGTTCAAAAACTAAAAATACAAATTTTTGATTTCGTATTGAAGAAATAGACACATTTGTGGGAGGTTCGTACCGAAGAAATAGACACATTTGTGGGAGGTTCGTATAAGCAAATGTGGCGATAAATGGCTATGGTTACTACCTGTAGACCATGCCAATTATATTGCAACTAGTAATTAGCAATTGTTCAAATGTATAATATATATATATATATATATATATATATATATATATATACAGGATTACCGAAAAATTGAGAAGACAATACCGAATCCCGTACCGAAATTTCAAGAACGGTTCAGTATTTCATCTTGTAAATTTCAGGAATTTAAGTTTGAGATCGAAATTTTTTTGGTTTGGTTCGGGAATTTTTTACAGACTTACCAAGTAGCATATTCGGAGGCGCCCACTGATTTTGATAAGCTCGCGGCACAAAGACAATTCTAACCCTAATGCACTTTTTACTTTTTCATATTGGTCCCTCCTGTCAAATAAGCATGCCCCATCAAGGAGAGAGACGGCCAAAGTATTGTCTCCAAATTGTTTGGAGGAAGGGTGGACCAGACATGCACTGAGGGTTATAAGTGTAACTTCGCGTTGAAAATTAGAAAGCAGTTGGGTTTAAACTTAAAAGAATTCATAAGAAGAACGTGACGGGCAGAGCCGCAGAGGTGACTCTATCTCTCTATCTCTTACTTTGTACTAAGAATCTAAGTCACCATCATCAATGGTTTGCTTTTGGGATCATTGCCACTTGGCTTAAGATGGGCCGCTTGATCATATATATTTGACACCGTTTCCGTCTTTCTGTTACCTTCGACATATAATTTATCGCCTTCTTAGTATAAACGTCTAGACACACGACTGATCGGGTGACATGTTGTGATTTGCAAAGCAAGACGAAGCATACCAGTCAACAATGAGTTTTAATGATAATTTTGCAAGGTTGAAACTTCTGGCTGTCGATTTTTTCGTGAGGTTAGCCCAAAGTTCGGAATTAAAATCTAAAATTCAACTTGTTGACGTGTACATGATTCCTAGCCAAGTTTTTTTTTTTTTTTTTTTTCCATCGACTAGACAACATGATGCCACCACCGATTGTATCTTTTACATAGTAAGGAAAGAATGGATGGAGCCAAAACAGTGGAATATGCCATTATTGTATGAATTATTCTCTCCGGAGGAGGTGGAATTAATTAGCAGCTTACCACTTAGTATTCGGGATGTTGAGGATCGTCGATTGTGGCATTATGAACGTAATGGAAAGTTTACAGTGAGAAGTGCTTATTATGTTGCTCGGGGATTGATTTTAACAAATGGCGAGGGTACCCACGAGATCAACTTCGTCATCTTGTGTTGTTGGGGAGAAGTTTTGGAAGAAGTTATGGTCTGCTTGTGTCCCGGTGAAGGTTAAGGTTTGTGCCTGGCGGGCGTGCTTGGATTCATTGCCTACTCGATTGAATCTCAGTAAACGTCGGGTTTCGACTGATGAGACGTGTGGTGTTTGTGGATGGCTTATTGAATCCACAGAACATGTTTTTCGAGAGTGTAGTCTGGGACGGGCGGTATGGTTTCGAAGCCTGGCTATTCGAGTAGAGACGGGTAACAGAATGTCATTCATGATTTGGTTGGAGAATATTTCCAAGACTTTTCCTACAAATGGGTTTGAGTTATGTTTGATGCTGATCTGGTCTATTTGGAAGCATAGAAATGATGTTATTTGGAATGGTATCTCGTTACCATCGCAGGAACTGGTGATTCGAACAGAGGGTTGGATGCACGAGTTTCACCAATGGCATATGACGGGAGTTCAGAAGGCAAATAGAGTGGTTCAGAAGTGGAGCAAACCGTGCGTGGGTTGGCTTAAATGTAATTTTGATGGGGCTTGGAGCCAGAATGGGCCTCGGGGAGGCTACGAAATTGTCATACGAAATCATGCGGGAGTTTTTATGGCGGCTGCTGCAGGCCCTCTGGCGAGTTTATCATCTGCGGTTCACGCGGAGTTATTGGCTGCATGGAAGGCGCTGTTGCTAGTTCTAAATTACTGGGCAGAAAATTGTCAAATAATTTTAGAAAGGGATGCGAGCTTGGTGCTGTTTGCTATGCAGGGGCAGGGAGACAATCCTTCTGCTCTTGGACCGATTGTCAACGATTTGAGATACTTGCTTGCAGGAATGGTGCATTCGAAGATTAGCCATGTTCAATGGGAAGGAAATGGGACGGCACATCGGCTTGTTATAGTGGGAATTAGTATCTCTCAGGAGTTATTATGGTTTGAGGAACCTCCGGATTTGATTCATGATATATTAGTTGAGGAGGGTTTGCAGTAGTTTCGTTTTTTTGTTCTTGTTGATTGTTCATTTGAGGATAGGTTTTAGTTTGTGCGGGACGCTCTTTTCCTTAGACCGGATTGAAAGCCCCGACAAGGTTTTTATCGAGGCCCAGTGAGCACACTGTCCTTAGGATGTAAGTATTCCTTGTTTGTTTAATGAATGTCGTACTTTGTTTCAAAAGTTCAATGAAGAGAAAGAATGATGTAATTTATTTACCATAACTCATGTATGTTCGGCGAGTAAATTTCCCTATCATCGATTATGTACATAACTATATAGTGCTCAACAGCTTGCATTATATATTAATATATAATGTTTGATCCACCATTTTTTTTTTTTGCGTATGTATCTTATGACAGTTTAATACAGTGTGCGTCGGACGTGTAGAATAAAATTTTAACCGTGAAATGAAATATTTGTGTAGTACATGGAGGTTGGAGTACTATTGTCTGTAAAAGGCAAAAACACCGTGTGTAGTACAAGTCTTTGGTAACGTTTAGGAGCACGTTGATCAAGTTAAGGGTGGTTATTTTAATAATCCAAGTTGATAAGCATGCAAATCGTGGATTAATTAGTGTTGAAATAGAATATTAATTCAATCAAATGACAAGGAAAATAATGTAATTGTTTGCTATATATCATGATATTATGGCGCCAACATGTTGATAATTTAAGTGTCTTTCAGTAGCTGTTGCATGGAAATACATGTAACGTGATTTGATGATTAGAATAAATAAATAAGTACGTTTTTAAATCAAGATAATACTGAAAAATTAAAAATATTATCCAGCCAAAGTAGGATTAGTCCGTCTTCTATCCCCTCCTATTTAAACGGTTGCGATTAAGTTACGTCTACATTTTGTTTTGAATTTTTTATATAGAGAATAGTATAAAAAGAAGAATGTGAGAATAAAAGATAAAAGAGAATGATAATAGGAAGAGAGGGAATCATACTTCAAATGGAAAAGTGGCCCTTGAGTGCTACGAAAGGGCAAAACGAAGGGAAAATGTGGATGAGGATCGAGTGGAGTGCCAGCGAAGCGGCAAGCGGTCGGCGAGGGAATAGAAGGTGGGAACTGGGAACAAGTAATGGTGCGAGACTTCTCCGAGTCCAAAGTCCAACACTCCAGGCCATGTTTTATAGGATAAATATATATAAAATCTTATCCGGATTTTCAGCTTTGTTTTTCTTTTTGCAAGTTTGGTGGTTGTCTGTAATATTTTGGTGGATTTTGAAGGTTTGATGTGGAGGGCAGAATGGGAAACGAAATGTAAATGTGCTTTCTTTATTCCAAATGTAAAAAAAATCACTGTTAGTGTCGGTTGTGGATGAGTTATAAATTATTAAGAATAAGATTATATTGACCATGTCACATGTAGTGTCGGTCGTGGAAGAGTTATAAACTATTAAGAATAAGATTATATCGATCATGTCACATGTATATCAACGGTTATAATAAATCACGGTAAACGGCCTAGTGAAAATGTGGTAAAATATAATAGATAGAGTACCTCAAGTTTCGACAAAAAATAAAAAATAAATATAATAGAGTGGTAAAACGATCACGCACGACTGATGCTAGTCTAGCTTATAAACTAACTAGACTCATCAATGAGCAAGCAACAACATACAAAGCAAAAGGCATATACTTTTATATCTTGAGGATATTTCCCTAATGTCTATCAATGACTATGATAGTGTAACGCGATTATGCACTACCGATGCTAATATAATTTATAAACTAAACTCTTGAATAAGACATATTAATTTATAAACTAAACTCTTGAATAAGACATACTTCTATGTAATGAGGATATTCCCTAATCAAGTGATGGTTATTCTTCAAATCTAGTGTTTCACATCGTCCAACTAGCTTAGAATATTGAGCCCGCAGAGTACAAAGTTGTGTTTCCAAACGAGTACATTACCACTCGAAGCACCCACACTACCACATCAAATACAAAACGTTGAGTGCGATAAAATACTACTTCACGGTACATACTGTTGTACTATATATTAAGCCTTAGTATGTGGGGCTCACGACTTAGCCTATGATGTATATAAGAGATAAAAGAAACTTTTATTCTATAAAATGGATCATGCATCCTCACTTTAAAAAGGACAAATGATGACAAATATGACAAAAAGAGCGAAACCCTAACTTCTATAGCCTCCATGTACATTGTAACCTTCCAAAGAAAATACATTTATATTCTTCAAAAAAAAGATAATACATTTATATTCTCCAAGACATGATATAATCTTTAATTATGTAACCTCCCCCTTTCTCCATAACAAAGACTCAAAGAACATATACTAATTCTGTGACGAATTATATCTTAATATATTATTTCAATTATATTGTTGCAGAACTAAATTAAAAGGGCTGGCACGTTCAATGACCCTAGGCAACTTTTTCATTGTTCATTGAATGAGGACATATTTCCTCTTGGTAGCAAACGCTTCCATCGGTGATGTTCGATTTATCCTTACTATTCTTGTTAATTTTCCCTAATTTTCTTTATTAAAAAAAAGTTCCCTAATCTTAAGGCTAGACAAGCTACATTATGAATGGATATAATTATACCCTAGTTCTACGATTTGATATGTTATTGAGGGAAATGTGTAATATATTTTATTTGATGCTAAAATAAGTATAAAAGAGTGTCGTCCTGTTTGTTATATATAATTATTATGCGCAAAACTTCTCATGTGTTAAATCAAGAAATGTTGTCATTTAGTACTATGGTCTAGTGGTATTCTTAGGTTCAATTCTCACCAAAAACGAATTTGAACCACATTAGCCCATTGTGAGGTTAAGCTCACCCCCTCTCCTTGGTATACAAATGAAATGATAATTATATAAGTTTCATTCAAATTATGATAAAAAGGAGCTTCAGACCTTGATGCACAAGATGAAGCACACAATTGCTTCATTTGGATGTCGTAAAATTTGACTTTCTTGTAATAAAATGAAATATAAAAATAGGACACGGTAGTGATATTTCTCTTCTCTACTAGCACAAGCTCATGGTAGGAAAAAAGAAAAAAAAAACCCTGGAAAAGATCAAAGTATCTCAAAGAAAAACCCTAAGATTCACAAGTGTTATTCCCATGCATTTATGTAGCTCAAAACACAATCAGTTAGAAGAATTTGTAGGCAGGGAGACTTGTTACTGAGAAGGGAAGAAAAGGGATCCAAAAAGTTGGAAATATCCACACAACTCTCGACCAATGAATCTTTTACACAACATTTTCCCACACAAAATCTACTCACTTTCTTTTTTAAATTAAAGAAGCTACTTTACTACTAGTAGTAGAACATGTTACACTCTTGTTTCTTGGTTTTATATGCCACCAAAATTAACCGGTCATTTGATAACTATTTTATTTTTAGTTTTAGTTTTAATTTTTGTGTTGAGAGACAAATATACACCTGGGAGAAAATAAGAATATAGAAGAGCGTAAGAAGGATTGTGGGAGAAGTATAAAAGAAATGTATATTTATGATAACTATAACTATTTTACGTTATTTCACTTTCAAAATTTTGTCTTCGTTCATTCTTCTTTATTGTTTCCCTCCCTCCCTCGAACCACCTTTCTTCATCCCTCATTTCCTTCATATGCTTTCTTCATATCTAAAGCACAATTGTAAAAACAAAAATAAAAGTAATTATCAAACAAGCTCTAAAGTTTAAAATTCGGTGTAGATCATACAACACCTAGTAAAACACTAATCAATAAACCATGACACATTTTGCAAATGGTGTATTGTACTGATGAATTCCTCTTCATCCCACTGCGTTTCAGGTTCAAATCCTCGCCACTCCCCTTAATCAAGTTTAGAGTACTAATATCGTTCGTCATGAAAAACCATGATAAATTCTATAGTTTCAACAGAACCACCATTATAAACAATAACATGATGAAACTAAGTGTCCCATCACTCCACTGCCTCTGCGTTCACCATATCTTCATCAACAAAATCATCTTCTGCAAGCCACTGTTCAAGCTCGTCCATCTCATCAAAGTCATGCATGTAAACATCATCGGCAGTATCCCCTTGCTCAACTCCCAGCTCCTCACCATGGCACGATACATGCAAGAACGGTCTACTTGGAGCCAAAGCATCTACCATATCTCTATTTACACTACCCGTAACTCCCAACCATCTCAGCCTTGGAAAATATGGTTTCTTCAACCACCTAAACGAAACTCTTGGAAAATATGCTTTCTTTAATCTGTTGAAGGCCAGAGTTTGTAAGGTCAAATGAAACTCTTGGTTCTATGAGGGGTGCATCTCTAAGATCCAAATGGGTGAGGGACAGGAGACCTTTAGAAATCGTTCCAACCATAGCATCAGTTATATAGTCAACTGAAAGGCACAATTTGTGAATGTTTGGCAATATTGAAGGCTGAATACGGTTTGATGACTGATGCGGTTCAAAATTTGGGCAAAGTAGTTCACTCACCATTAATGATGAAATGTAGCCAATCTCGAGAGATGTGAGCTTATCCGACGCCAAAGCCCAAACTTGAGCGAAGTTATGACGGAGATAGATTGATGATACATCAAACATCAAGATCAGTGCCTACCAAATATAATCAAACAGAGATTAGACGAAAAAACCTAAACAATTATGATGTACCAGTACGGCAGTAACACAAATGTGCTTTACCGGTACATTGCAATTAATGGAACTTAAGCATCTAATGTCAAAATGCAAACAAGACTGCTACCAACCAGTTAATCATTCAGTCAGATGACTGAGGAGGAATTCATCCGTACTAACAAACTCGCAATTCTCGACAATCAATCAGTTATGAAGTTAGCATCTTCCGCAGATTCAAATGGCAAAATGTTTACTCAAATCCTTCTTGTTAAACATTTGCTATAAAGTAAACATAAATATTAAGCATCTAATGTGAAGAGTCAAGACGCAAACAAGACTGCTACTGAACATTTAATTATTCAGCCAGATGGCTGAGGAGGAACCTAACCGATTAACAAACTCAACATTTTCGATAGGATAATGCTAGGGAGACCAAGTTTTTTAAACCAAATGACGTGTCACCAATAAGAAATAAGCACGTTAATCGACACTTAATTAATCATCCAATCATCTACAACCACGCCATTTGGTTTAAAAAATTTGGTCTCCTTAGCATTACACTTTTCGATAACCCATCAGTTATAAAGTTTGCGTCTTTTGTAGATTCAAAAGGCAACATCTTTACTCAAATACTTGTCATTAAACATTTGCTTGTTATGCAATCATCATTTAATTGAGTCTTACTTCTAAGTGAGTGCAACCACTGAGCAACTCCTCCAAATCGGAAATATGAATAGCCCGCCCTCTCTTTTTGGCAACTGACCCCAAGCACAGAGACCTGAAGGGAAATTTCATAAGCCCCAAAATCCAATAACAACAACACCCTTTTCACATTCCACAATTCAAAAAATAACCACCAATCAATACATTTAAGTTAATAAGCAGCACATCTTAACCGAAGTCGAAAAAAAACCAACCTCAGATCCTTGCACCGGCCTCCAATTTCCAAGAGCAATTTGCCGCTAAAATCCGCGCAATTGAGCATACAGAGCTCCTCCCAGCGACGGCTGAAGCAGAACTTGAATGGCGGAATCCCGATTGAGCTGTTGCTTTCGCTCGTCTCACCCGCCATTTTTGCTTCTTCTGAGTCTTCTTCTTCGTCAATTTTATGAGATCACTGTTTTGGTTGTTTACCGTTTGACGACACTGCAACTGCAAAGTCTGCATCTTGATGCCAATCGAACGGTGCTATTTTCAGTTTAGATCAAATGACGAGGTAATTTGGAATTTGGGTTTTGGTTTTTACTTGGCCCAAAATAAATACAAAGCCCAAATCCAAGCCCTTATGAGAGTGTTAATTATTTGTTAATTATACAAGCGATATTGGAGGATGAGAGATTTGAGCTCACGATTTTGGCCGTAAAAGAAAATGTATTAACTCATTGAGCTACAAATCTCTCTCTCTCTCTCTTATAAGAGTTTTGATACACACGATATTCTACTTAAATTAATTTAAACTGCAGGCAAAGAAATTTGAACATCGTTGCAAGAAAGGGAACTTACTCATGTAGTCAATTTAGATATGGCTAATATGCAACCTTTATCAAGAGTTAAAGCATCGGTGATGATCTCTCTAAATGAGCTCCTAACCAAAATATAAGGAGAAATTGGAAAAATTCATCTCCAATTACATTCCAATTATGCTCCTAGGATAACAAACATCTAGGAGCTCCTGAATTTAGAGAACGAGAAACAAGCTCCTAATATTAATTATTATAATTTTAATACTATATTAAATAAAAAATTTCTTTCTATTGGTCACGATTACACGACTCCCTAATTTTGAGAGTGTGATTGGGCTTGAATTTTTTAGGGAGCTTTTAAAATAACTTTTTATTATTTTTAGCTAAAATTTGACTTAAAAATAGAGAGCCAGATTGAAAATGCTCTTAGCTACTAATATGGTGAATTTTGATGTATTTGGAAGAGGTAAGCTTGAGAAGATACATTTTGTCATGACATTAAGTAATTATATTTATTTTTTCATAATTAATGTGCATTATATCGGTATTACTTTATGTTTTTTTAAAGGAAAATTTTATTTGAACCCGTACAACCTCTTTCTATACTTAACTTAAATCTATCAATAAACCCATACAACCTCTTGGCTACCCTATTGCATAATTACCGTCAAGTACATGATAAGATTAACAATTAAACTAAAATTTATCAATAAACCCACACCAAATAATTAAACCCTAGTTTCACGCAATGTTTACGTTCATTCTGGCTAAAATCTTAAGAGCTCTTATACAGAAACAAGCTTTTTTTATTTTTTTTTATTTTTTTTATTTTATTTATAAATCAATGGATGGTGATTTTGAAGTTCTAAGTACTCCAACTAAGGTATGAATTGATATATGCAATTTTTTTGTTTGATTTCAATTTGTTTAGAGTTGAGAATATGGGTTTTTAAGTTTCAATTACAACCATCAACTTTGAAAGTTGAAAAATGAGTTATTGTGTTTTGCTGTGTAAATGGTGGCGAAGCCTCCCCTGCCAATTTGGTTTCCTCGAATCCACTCCATCACCATGGTTGAAAATCTAGAGCTAACCTAAAGAAACAAGGGTTTGCTACCATTTACGAAAGTAAATGAGCATGTTGTTTGCTACCACTTACCTTAGATCATGGAATAACTGAAAATTGGTTCATTAGGAGGTAGCAGATACCACAACAAAGAGACCATAGTGAAGTACGCAGCAGCTCCAGCACTGGGGCACATCATCTTAAGAAATTCTGTTAATTTCTACACAGAATAATGTTGTACTACATCAATTACGATGTAATACTGTATTACATTAACGAAAGCACGCCATACGACTTTATGCTTATGCAGTTTGGGATTTTATTCAATTTGGGATTAAAGAGATACTAGTTCTTTAATAAAAATTATTCAATTGGAATTTTATTTTCTAGTTGGGTGTAAAGATAAATTTACATGTTGAATTGAGTTTGTGAGGGTAGATTAGGTAGTAAACTTGGGTTTAAAGAGATATTGGTTTTTTACTTAAAAATAATATGGGTGTAGAGAGTAAATTGGGTGTAGAAAGTGGTTATAAGGGTTCAAATAAAATTTTCCTTTCTAAAAATATGTTGCATTGTTATATTATAGTAAATTTGCTTAAAGCGAATGAGTTATTTTTTTTTTTTTTTCGAAACAAAGTATGATATTCATTGATGATGAGTTTGAAAACGTACAACCGAACATTGAGGACAAGATGCATACAAAGGGTCTCAATAAAAAAGCTTTGTTGGAGATTTCAACTTGGTCAAAGGAAAAGAGCGTCCCGCACCAAAAGATTACAAATGAGAACTATCCTCAATGCAAATGAGTTTTAAACTTTGCAAAAGATGTGAATACTAATATGATAATTAGTTAGTTAATGTTTTTAATGTGTTTTTGTTCATACAAGAAATAGATTATAGTTTATAAAACAAATTCGAATTTGAGTGCAAGAAGGTAGACGGGCACACAACTAACTTGGTTAACAAGACTAACCCACTTTTGCAATAAAATTCCCAAGTGAAAAGTTTGTATCCTAAAATCTCAATCTAAAAAAACCTTTTTTTTTTAAAATCTCCGCCTAGGCGTTAATGACAAACCCCGACCCAGGATGTCCACTAGGACTCCGAATCGAGCTGTGCTGGCTGACACCTGGAAGGTGATGAAGCCATAAAGTGTGATGATGTGGAAAAATGTGAATAAATTTAAAATCTAAAAGTGCCTAAGTGCACGAGTGCGCGGTGAGCGGGTCTGGACCCATTTCACGTGTGATATAGAGCATAGGTATAGTACAGTAAGGTAAGATAATGATTATACCATCATAAGAAGACATCTGTACTGAGAAGTGCCACGAATCCTCGTCGATACGGAACTCTGCTGCTAGAACCTGAAGGGGTGCAAAAATAGAAAATGTGAGTGCGTGAAACAAAACTTTTCTAATCAATTTCAACTACCAAAGGCAGTAGCCCCTCGCCGTAACACCTGTATAATTTCTCAAAAAATAACAGGCGTGACTATAACTCAAAAGCATAACCAAAATAATAGTCTCATAGTTATCCGTGTCAAATATCTCAACAAGAATAAGTAACCCAGGTGAAATAAATCAATATGAAATGATATGTGAGTCGGATCCCCCTATAGTGGCCTATACAGCTGAATTAATAGCTCATCATCATGCTAGCCAGAGTCACCTCATGTGACATGTACGACTGCACCCATATCTCAATCAATTAATGCTATCATATAAGTCGGGAGTCACTTATAGTGACCTGTACGACTTATCCATATCTCATCAATCAATGCTAGCATATAAGTCGGGAGTCACCTATAGTGACTTGTATGACTTATCCATATCTCATCAAGCAATGCTAGCATATAAGTCCGGAGTCACCTATAGTGACTTGTATGACTTATCCATATCTCATCAAGCAATGCTAGCATATAAGTCGGGAGTCACCTATAGTGACCTGTACGACTTATCCATATCTCATCAATCAATGCTAGCATATAAGTCGGGAGTCACCAATAGTGACCTGTACGACTTATCCATAGCTCATCAAACAATGCTAGCATATAAGTCGGGAGTCACCTATAGTGACCTGTACGACTTATCCATATCTCATCAATCAATGCTAACACATAAGTCGGGAATCACCTATAGTGACCTGTATGACTTATCCATATCTCATCAAGCAATGCTAGCATATAAGTTGGGAGTCACCTATAGTGACCTGTACGACTTATCCATATCTCATCAATCAATGCTAGCATATAAGTCGGGAGTCACTTATAGTGACCTGTACGACTTATCCATATCTCATCATATAAGTTGGGAGTCACCTATAGTGACCTGTACGACTTATCCATAGCTCATCAAATATCCCTGCACACGAGTTGGAACCACCTCTAGTGGTCCGCACGAAGGGACTGGTGTAAATAAGTACGCTCAAATGCTACAATCACGTGAAGACTGTGCAAATAATCGCGGGTCACCTACGAGTCGGAACCACCTATAGTGGTCTGTACGACAGGCCTGTGCACCTACCTTGAATCCAAGGTGAGCGTAAGGTGCGGGAGGTGAACATCACGTGAATGACTGTGCCCTGGACACGGGCGGGAGCACTAACACCGGGGTGTAGTTTTATGAGCTCTAAATGCATCTAATACCGCATGTACTACTCATAGGCAACCTGTACGACAGTGTCGGTGTCACATCCCAGCCTGGGCTTAACCACTTCCATGGCCCCGCCTTCACTGTAGCACGATATTGTCCGCTTTGGGCCCCGACCATGCCCTCACGATTTTGTTTTTGGGAACTCACACGAGAACTTCCCAGTAGGTCATCCATCATGGGAGTGCTCTCGCGCGCTACTCGCTTAACTTCGGAATTCCAATGGAACCCGAAGCCAGTGAGCTCCCAAAAGACCTCGCGCTAGGTAGAAATGAGAATATACATATAAGGCTCATAGGATCCACTCCCCTGAGCGATGTGGGATCTCACAGTCGGAGTTGCATATTACATAAATGTAGTCATGCCATAACCCTATCATTCCAACTAATACTATATACTCACCTGAACCTACCTGTGTGTCATGTGTTTACCTTTGCACTTCAGAGCGTTCACAATAATTATGTGCAAGTAATATACATATGGATATACCAGGATGTAAATATGAAATTCAACCATATCATAATATTTCCAAATATATAAACATATATATAAATGGCATAAAATGCATAAGCTGTAACGCCCCACTCTCGAACTATTTGCCTTCAGAAATAATTATCGGTGATAAGCCCAACTAAACACTAGTTTAATTAACTATCATTACTTACGTTTCCTTACTTCAATTTCTTGATTCTTCACACATTGATTTATGACCAACCTTTAACCACCATATCATAAAGTTAAATCTCACATTTCCCACCAATGTCCCTCACATTGTTTAATTCCCCAAATAAGGCTATTGTCTCAATTAATTAGTCTCATTTATTATATGGCTGCATCTAACGTCTCGTTCGATTGCCCATGTACCCTAAACAAGGATCAAGCCATTCGTAGTTCACACAAGTACTTTAAAGCATTCACAGTAATTATATGCAATATTCAATTTATAAACGTTTGTAGAATTATTAATCATGTATATATATACGGTAGAAGAGAAAAGACCTACTCACCTTAGGTCCGTGCTATGACTCCCTTGCACGAATATCGAGACATCACGAATTATCGTCACCTGTGACCAATTATCAAATCACGTCTCAAAGTTCTTACCGATAGAATACATAATTTACATAAAACATATCCTCAAGGACCTTCAAGAATAATTTGACACCCATTGATCAAAAGTCAACCGTCGATCGAAAATCGATGGTTAGGTCCACAACCCTGCAAAACTCGATCCGAAAGATCCGCATCTCAGATTTCCAATCCGTAACTTCTCATGACACACAATATGCTTCTAGAACAACATACTTAAGTTTCATTACGATCCAACGGTTGGATCCTCGCCAATTTCCAAAACTGATTAGCGGTTAACGTTTTAATTTATGAACTTACAAATCCAATTGGGAAGATCCGTATGTCGGATTCCCAATCCGTAAGTTCCTACATTCTTCAAATATTATGTACTACAATGTAACAAATTTTGGTGACGATCCAATGGTTGGATCGTCGATTCACATAAATACCTATTAACGTATCGTAGAGAATTTAGGTTCCAACGATCAACCTACGTCATTCAAATATCAAAAATGAATTCAAGACATTTAACATAGCCTAAAAATAGCATTGGTGACCCACTGGCCACGCGCTGCCGCACGTGGTGGTCGGCCGCCCCGACTTGCCGGAAAATCCAACTATTTTTAAAAATTACCAAAATTTACAAAAATGAAGATCTCAATGAGTAGAACCCTGTGGCCAAGTCCAATTTGGCCGGGAAAAGCCCCAAATTCACTCAAACCCGCTGGAAACCCTAGAGTCGGTGAGCTTCGATTCTCCTTCCTCGGCATTCCAACACCCCTACAATTGGCTAGGTCTTGTTCCTGGGTCCAAGGGGAGTTGATTAAGGGTGGTGAGACTCGCTGGAACAGCGAATCGCCATCGAGAACCTCCGAGTTCTCCGGTACGGTTCTACTCGAAATTGGCCTTAAAAACCCTTGATTTTGAGCAAATATGGTAAATGAGAGGTTGTGTAATAAGTTGCAGGTGGTGGAGGGGTGGGAATGGCCTGAAAAATGGTGGAGATTGGCCGGAATTCGGCCGGGTTAAAGCCGGGTTTGTGAAAGCACGGGTTGACGAAATGGGGGGAAAGTTTCAACTTCTCTCTCTTCCTAATCGGTCCTTTTTCCTCCCTCTAAAAATCTGATTGGTCCCCATTTATTTTACATAAATTTAACATTTAACCCATATGTGGAAATTAAATAATTCCCATAATCTATAGTTTTACAACGTCAAACGTCCGTAACTATACCGATATAATTCGGACTCTTAAATGGCTTTCGCCTATGCGTTCGTACCAACGAATATTACACAAATGCGCTAAGTGAATAAGTCATACATTCCTCTAGACGATGGTCAACAGAAATCAAAATCCTTGTCTCTGGGCATTTTCGTCAATTCCCTCGATTAAAATAAATAAAAACGAAATTTTAGGGATGGGTTGTCACAGTTAAGCAGTTGGCCACTGCTACGATTAATCTCCACATGTTTAAAAAATAAGAAATGACACCTAAATATGCCTAAGTGCCCGCCTTACCTGCCTGGACCACCTAGGTTGTGATTCTCACTTTGATATAAATTAAAATAGGTAACTTTCATATTACATTATTTTTTAATAAATTGTAAGAAACATGTTGAATAGTTGAATGAACACTCATTATATGCCTATTTTCCCGAAGTTTTCAATATGTTTTAGTATTTTGTAATTTATATATCATTTTATTTTGCAACTTATGAATTCCAATACAATTATATAATATTTTAAGTATAAATATTTATATGTTACACAATAAATTTAGTTAAAATTAAAAATAAAAAAATAAAAAAAACCACCTAAGCCCCCTAGACGCCTAGGCGCTAAACTCTGCCCGTCACCTAACTAGCTCCTGGTGCCTTTTAGAACCTTCCAAAAAAACCAACCCCTTCCCACAACTTGGAAATTCAGCTCAACCCAATCTATCTTCTTCTAACACTCTTGTAATTGCTATTTGAAATTAATGGGACATGCTAATGCAAGATTAATCCAAGATGATGATACAATTTTCTACAAATTAAACATCAAACCATATAAAGCTTATGCTTTAATTCTATCATTAACTAACACTAAAACCTCTATCAATAGCATAATCCACAAAGCTATAGAGTGGCACCACTCCATCCCCATACTTCTCAAACCCATCCAACTCCTGCTTAGCTTTGGCCCTAAGGTGCTCCGCCACCTCCATAGACTTCTCCAACCCATACATTTTCACGTAGCTGAACCCCTTCTTTTTCCCCTCGTCATCGCCATCATCCCCGCCCTTCATCTTCTCCTCGATAATATCATCAGCCACCCAATACAAAACCCCGACAGCTCTCACATACCTCCTCAGCCTATCCATCTCATCATCTTCAGCACCACCCAACAATCCTCCGCAAACAGCAGAGCACTGGCTCATCTCCCCAAATTTCTTCTCCCGCGCCAATTCCACCGCCTCTGGCCAGCTTTCGAGGTCCAGGACTGCCCGCCATTCTGGTGGACCCCACGGTCTGAGCAATCTCCATATCACACGCAGGAGGCGCGGTTCCAGGTCTGAAGGGTTGTTTGACACAATATGCTGAAACCCCAATGGAAACAAACTATGGCCGGCGAGGAGTGCCATGTTGTCTCCGTAGATTGTGTGTTTCGAGGGCTGGCCTCGCCGTAATGGATCATCATCCATGCATGGAAGATCATCGTGCATGAGCGAAGCCGCATGTACCTATCAATTGTCATTCAAAGAACAGCAAGCAACTTTATGGATATTCCAATCACAAAATACAAAACCCAATTAAAAAATTGAGCAAAATTTGTCATGCCCCGATCCCGACATACGTCCAGGATCAACACGTGACATCACCAAATACCCGTATATTTAACATACCCCGCCTCCGGGATATGTACAAAGCATAGATCAAGATTCGAATTTCATGGCATTTTTCGTACATTTTATGGCTGCATGTAACTTCCTCGTTAAACTGCCTACATATCCTAAATAAGGATCAAGCCATTCGTAGTTCACCATTCACTACACATCGACTTTTATCGCAGTACGTCAAATTGAAAAGCATAGCATTTCTCAATCAATTGTTAGAACCTAACTAGCATGACATTATGCTTTCCCAAATGGTGACCTTTGGCAAATTGAATCTTCATATTATCATGATTGTTTCAATATAGTGCATTCTGCACCAAAGAGAATGCTCACTAATGATACATCTTCCATGATTTGGCATCGAAGATTGGGGCATATCTCCAAGGACAAAATGTTGAGACTTAAAAAGGATGGTATGCTGTCAAATGTTAACCTTGATGACTTCTCGGATTGCATAGATTGCTTTAAGGGCAAGACTACTCATTTAACCAACAAGAATAAAGCTAAAAGAAGCAATGATCTCTTAGAGATCATTCACACAGATGTGTGTGGTCCACTTCCAACAAAACAATATGTGGACACTCTTACTTCCTTCTCTTTATAGATGACTTTTCAAGATATACTTACTTGTATTTGATTTCTAAAACTCCCATAGGTCCCTGGATCGAAACCTGGCTCTGATACCACATGTTGGTTTTTTTAGAGATCGAAACCATCAAACCCTTACCAATTTATATACAGCGAATTTATAATGTGCATGGGCATTAAATGAACATGCATTAGCCCTAATCTCACGTATACAAGGTTGTCAAACCTAACCTGAATTCGCAGCCATGTTCTGCAGTGAATGAATAAGTTCTTAGGGCAATAGTTAGTCTTCTATTCTCTTGTGATCACTTTTGTGTTCTCTGGTTATCAATGAGACAAACCAGAACTGCATGGAACAAGGATTGATCACCGAAAAGAGGGACCACTAGAAGAAAAACCCACATCTATCACGGTGAATGCCCGTGGTTGATTGCAATTTACCACGGACATTGTGTCCGTTAGTAATCTTGGCGTGATGAAAAGTTTGAACTTCTACCACGGTCAAGGCGCGTTATCAATTAAATGATAATCAAGGATCTAACCCGTGGTAAATTGGAATCTAGCATCACGCGCTATGACCATTGTGGATCACTAATTGATCACGGCCAATGCCTGTTGTACAAAGTTTTTCAAAAATTAAAAAAAAAAAAAACTATTTAATATATATATATATGTATATATATATATATATATATATATATATATATAAACACACAAAATTGCAAATTTACTATAATACAATAATTTCTTAAATAATCACATATTCAAAAAGAATTACAAGCATTACACTAAACTACAACAAAATCAGGTATAAGGCCAATGTCCTATACTAAGAAATATGAAACTATTTTGACAAAAAAAGAAAAAAATAATAAGAAATATGAAACTATGTATCAAGTATGAAGTACACCTCCATTTACAGGGAAATAGTCAGCTTAGAAGTTTACTTTTCCTTAAACACCTCCAAATAAAAGTCCTTCGCGAGTGACATCCTGCCCTTAATGCTTGAACCTCACTAACTGCATCTTCTATATGTCTACTTCTATCTGCATAGACATAAGCACAAAGAAAAATAAAATAAAATCTTGTACTTCTTGGGTGGGAATATACTAATTTGATCTCAAGTAAGAGAAGTAAATACGGAAAGGAAAGATAATCGTGTGGTACAAACCAAGTGGATACACTCAAATATACACAAAATTATGATAGTGCAAATTCATATAAACATGTAAGCCTTCTTTCTTTTTCATGACATCCACAATTTTTTTTTTTTTTTTTTCAGAATAAATTTAAGAATAGAAATTACCTGAACACCAGTTAGAGGATTACGGTAACCGATGCAGGGGAAAACCTGAAGGTTAGTGATACAAAAAAAAAAAAAAAACAACAAAGCGCGAAAAAAGATTCATACAGAAATTTCATCAATAAAATGAAAAGAAATTAGAGAAAAAATCACCTCGGTTCTTCACTTCATATTGTCGACTTTTTTAACTTTTTGAATGGTTTGAGCTTGGAGATTTTAGTTTTCTTTTTCTTATGCAAATAATCACAGCTGACTCGGTTTTATTGAGTGGGAAGTTACTGGGCGAGGGAAAACACAGTAGAAACGTGTAGATTTTAGGTTTGAATTTGAATCCCACGTCTACTGCAAAGAGAAGATTAAGAGGATAAACGTGGGTTTGTGTTTATCTTTTCTTTCTTTTTTTTTAATTTGTGTTTTTCACTGTTTATATTTTCTTTCTTTCTTTCTTTTTTTTAATTTGTGTTTTTCACCTTTTAGTGTTTGACATATTTATCCGGGGTTTAATAATTTGTATTTGTATTTGTTATTTGTAGAGAGTTATTATAACCGTAATTTTATGGGATTCTAGTTGATAAGTAGTGTTTCATTAATAATATTTACAGAATTTTTTTTTTCAACTAATATTTACAGATTTTGAGGAGTGCTGTGAAAATTCCAAATTGCATATATGTTTGAAATTTTGAAACATTTTGGTGTCCCTCCTCCAATTTTATTTTAATTACGATGTGGATACTAACAATAATGACCACGAGCTTTGCATGTGGTGGCTTATTATATTAACAACGTGGAACTTTGCATGTGATCATTCACTTTTAATTTATAACAGATTAAGATTTGTTCGTGGTAAAAAATGTTATCCACCCCGTGCTTATTATACTCACTGTTCTAAAAATCTTCGCCTAGCGCTGCCTAGGCCCCGCCTAGGCACTAGGGGGTTGGCCACCGCCCCGATTAATGCTAAGGGCGCCTAGACCGCCTAGACCCGCCTAAACACTCGCCTAGGTCGCAACTCACTTAGACAAAAAATAGATAACTTTCATTTTGCATTTTGTTTTTTTTTCTAATAAATTGTAAGAGACTTGTTGCATACTTAAATGAACACACATTATATCCTAATTTCATATGTTTTCATTATGTTCCAATACTTCATAATATATATGCATTCTATTTTGTAGTTTATGACGAAATTATATATATTTCAAGTATAAACAGACACTTATTTACACGAAATATGATTGATTTACTTAAATCTGCCTAGTCCGCCTAGGCGCCCGTCTAGCCGCCTAGGCGCTAGGCCCCAGCCCGTCGCCCGACTAGCGCCTAGCAACTTTTAGAACCTTGATTAGACTCGTGGTAAATTTGTACTTTTTATAACGAGCATATAAAGCCCGTGGTAAAATTGTCGTGGTGGATAAGTTGATGTCTAGTAGTGGACCAAGCATTTCTATATATGTATTGCAACTGCTTCCTCCCATTAAGCGAGCAGTTGCAATCAGTTATCAAGGAAACCCTTAGCTGCATAATTTTAAATTCAAATTGGTTCCTTATATTTCCCTCCAAATGGTTGTTATCCGGTTACAACCCTAATTAAGTCTTACTTTATACATAGCTCATATTACTTGTGTTATTGCATGACTTGGTGTTTTATCTTACTCACCAAGTAAACCTTACATCTGATTGATATCGGTGGTCAGAGTCGTCCAGCAGGTTTTCAAATCGAAGTTGTTGGATCTCGATTGGGTTGAAATGGACGGTGGCGGTGAAGCGGAGGAGCAATGGATGGGGAAAGCAAGCTTCTTTGGCAGATAGACGTGGGATGATGTAGATATCATTGATCAAGCATTCCTGGCTTCTTCTGAAGCTCTCAGCTGGGAGACCTCTGACAGACAGACAGTGGGGAGCAAGTAAGTGGGGGAATTTGGACGTGATCGCCGATCGGGTGTTTGAATAACTGCAATATATGGTGGTTCTACAACCTACCCTCGTTTCAACGGGCCATTTCCCTTTTTTGTTGTATATGTTTTCTTTTATTACCTACCCTCGTTTCAACGGGCCATTTCCCTTTTTTGTTTTATATGTTCTTTAATAAAAAGTAATGCTAGAGAGAATAAAATTTTAAATCAAATTTGTAAACTAAATGATGTGTCACCAATCGAAAATAAGTACGTTAATTAGTACTTAAATAATAATTTAATCATCCACAACCACATTATTTGATTTTCAAATTTGGTTTAAAAAATTTAATCTTCTTAACATTACTCTTAATAAAATCGATATATTTGTAAAAAGATTACCCCTTAAAAATGATTGGATAAAAAGAATGGAGATTTAATGAAAATGACTTGGGTTAAGTTTATTTTAACAAAAAATCATTCTATAATTTTATTTAATGAAAAGGACTTAAACTTTAATGAAAAAGACATAAATTTAATAAAAAGGTAAAAGTTTAATATAATAAAAAAAATGAAATAGAAAAAATAATAAATAAAAAAACTGACTCGTGCTTCCATCACACACACTATTTCTGAAGCGAAACAATACTATATTGTCACATCCCGGCCCCGGCCCCCACCACATCCGATGCACGCCTCCACCGTAGCACGATATTGTCCGCTTTGGGCCCCGACCACTCCCTCACGGTTTTGTTTCTGGGAACTCACACGAGAACTTTCCAGTGGGTCATCCATTGGGAACTCACACGAAACTTCCCAGTGGGTCACCCATCATATAAGTGCTCTCGCGCGCTACTCGCTTAACTTCGGAGTTCCGATGGAACCCGAAGCTAGTGAGCTCCCAAAAAGACTTGCGCTAGGTAGAGATGAGAATATACATATAAGGCTCACAAGATCCACTCCCCTGGGCGATGTGGGATCTCACAATACTATTTCTGAAACTAAACGATACTACATTATTTCTGAAAATGAATACTATTTTTGAAAAATGAACACTACTACACTATTTTTAAAACTGAACATGGGCATTATTTTTGAAACTAAACACAGGCTGACGTTCAGTGATTATTTCTTAAACTGAATATGGTATTCTCCAAGAAGTCTCACGACCATTTTTATCTCCCATCTTCTTAAATTTTGTCGACATTTTCTCACCTTCTGAACACCTTTTCTTCTTCTAATTTTCTTGGATTTTCATCCTATTATATCGAATCGCAAATCTGAACAAATGCCTTAATGTCGCAAAGAGATACGAAAAATATAAAGACGTAAGCGCCGACACGCACAGTAAAACAAGGCCAGGTTCAAAAAACTATAATACCAAGAGAAAACTCAATAATTACATTTAGTGAGTAAGATATTTGTCGAAGTCCGTCAGGTTCCTAGGGGAGTTCTGTCATCCGCCAGCTATAGCATGATATGCTATATTATGCATTTATATTGGGAGAATTTTCCTCCATTCTCATCTTTTTTCTTCTTTTTTCTTGGGTTTGTGAATCTTATTGGTATAAAATTGACTTGCAAATTTCTCCGTTTAGCTATTTCCAGAATTGATGTAATTTCTTGGAATATCGAACTGACATATTTTATTAAAGGGTCATTCGAGTTATTGAAGAGCAACTTACTATCTTTAGCTCAATGCATTGTCAATGTCACTAATAATAAGTAAAAAGAGCTACAAACGTAGTTCAATCTTAAACAACCAAACAAAAAAGAAAAACTTTAAAAACTCTAGCTTTAAAGTTCCACTTGAATATATGACATTTATCATATAAAAAAATACCGGTTTTTAAAGTGTTATTATTGACACTCACAATATCTCATTGTCCTCCAAATTTTTATATTTAGAAAGAAAAAATTACACTTATAAGGAGTGCACGATAACATTTTAAAGTGCTAATAAAAGTAATTTTTAAATATAAGACATTATTACATAACAAAAACAATTTTTAAATGTAGAACTTTTTTTACATATAAATATTAGAGGGTTTTTATCACAAATGGTCCCTGACATTGATCAAACACATCATTTTGGTCCCTGACATTGAAAATCAATAGAAATGGTCCCTAAGATTGATCAAACACATCACAAATGGTCCTTCTGTTAAAAACTCTTTGGGCAATTTTCAAAGCTTCGTAATTCAATCGTTTCTTAACCAAATTCGACCCATAATATATCAAAATGAAGATAGGAAAGTGTAGAACAAAATTATACCTATTTGGAAGCCCAATGGTTTCCGGAGATGGCCGGAAAATAGCCTCAAATGTGTCTGGTCCGCGGAAAAATTGTAAAACTCGCTGAAAACTGGGTAAACTTTAAATGTTCATAATTTCTTCAATAATCAATGAAATCGAGTGATTAAAAAATGAAAATCATACTTCTTGACAAGACAAAGAGAATGGTATCTTTCTTGATGACTAACTCACCGTAATTTTGCCGAAAAATTGCTCGAAATTGGATAAATCGAAAATGGTTATTCAAATTCGAGCCGTTTTTCGGCCAAACTATGGCAAGTTAGCCATCAAGAAAGATTCCATTCTCTTCTTCTTGTTGAGAAGTATGATTTTAGTTTTTGAATCACTCGATTTCGTTGATTATTGAAGAAGTTAAGAATGTTTAAAGTTTACCCAGTTTCCGGCGAGTTTTCCAATTTTTCCGCGGACCAGTCACATTTGAGGCTATTTTCCGGCCATCTCTGGCAACCATTGGGATTCCAAATGGTATAATCTTGTTCTACACTTTCCTATCTTCATTTTGATATATTATAGGTCGAATTTGGTTAAGAAACGATTGAGTTACGAAGCTTTGAAAATTGTCCCAAGAGTTTTTAACGGAATGACCATTTGTGATGTGTTTGATCAATCTTAGGGACCATTTCTATTGATTTTCAATGTCAGGGACCAAAATGATGTGTTTGATCAATGTCAGGAACCATTTGTGATAAAAACCCAATATTAGATGACAAAAATTTTGAGGCCCCCTTCAAATTTGGGGCAAAAATTTTAAGGCCCCCTTCAAATTTGGGGCCTGTGCGATTGCACATTTTGCTCCCCCTCAACGCCCCCTCTGAATACGACCCAAATAAATACGAGTCAGATTTGTTGATCAAGAAATTATGCGAGCCTGTATGCAACTTGAGTTCAAATCTCCTCAGTATAAGTTGGATTAGTTTAAAGGGTGGTACTCTTCACATAATTACTTCTACTTTTCACACATCCTATCAATTTTCGGCATCTAATCAAATGAATTGATCAAGATTAATGAACAAAAAGTAACAAAAATGCGTGTTGCTCTGATTTAAATTCGAATATTGCGCTCTAAAAATAAATAAATACAAAGATGTTCGGTCCAAAATCTCATTAGCTAAAGCATTTATTTACTACACTGCCCACTTAAACAACTTGGACCCCTTTCACCACTTTCCTCTCCCTCCCTCCTCGGATCTCCGTCCCCTTCAATCCCCAATGGCCTCCATACAATTCCGTGCGCTCCTCATCGTCTCGGCGGTGCTGAGGGTGGTTTTAATCCTGTACGGAGAGTGGCAGGATGCCCACATGGAGGTGAGGTACACAGACATCGATTACATGGTCTTCTCGGACGCAGCTTCTCTAATGGCGTCTGGTAAATCCCCATTTCAGAGATCCACTTACAGATACTCTCCTCTGCTCGCCTTTCTACTCCTACCCAATTCCATTCTCCATCGCTCTTGGGGCAAATTCATCTTCTCAGCTGCAGGTACTTCTATTTTTGTTTTCGGAAATATGCGCAAATAAAACTAGTTACAAACTTGTAATGGAAACGTAACCGCAGATACTAAACAGATAATAACCTGTACATAAATTGCGCTTTTTTGTCCCCTTGCTATGTTTGGTTAAACTTTTGTAACCGGTTTCATTTGCGCATATTTCCCTTTTGTTTTTGATACTTTTGAGTGTAGATATTCAAGTGACATGGTTTTTCTGCTGTGCAAATTTTGTAGATTTGCTTGTGGGCTTGTTTATAAGGATCATACTGAAGCTTCGCGGGGTGCCGGAGAAATTGAGCATGATTTCTGTGATTGTTTGGCTCTTTAATCCGTTTACTTTTACGATTGGGACTCGAGGGAATTGTGAGCCAATTGTTTGTGCTTTGGTTCTTTGGGTCTTCATATGTCTTATGAACGGTGTAAGTTTCTTTCTTTGTCTGATATTTACTGTTAATAATTACTGTCAGTAATTAAATGAGTCATATATCTGGATTATCTTAATATGAATCAAATCGAATGCTTTTTATGAAAGTGAAATTATGTACTTGTATAAACCTTAGCAGAGATTACAGAAAGTGAAGGATTATTGGATTTAAGGTTCTTCTATGTTCCTTTCGATCCAGTGAGAGTTATCTGTTGTGTATCGCATGTATCGAACTAGCAATGTGCTTCTATTTCTTGTGTTTTCTGAGATGATGTTCCAGCTTCTCATGATTCATTCTCTTTGAGCTGACTGTGCTAGATACCGACAAACATGCCACTGTCTTTGTTGTTTTCCCTTTTTGAGAATAGAATTATGATTTCAATATTTCCCAAATGTTTCTCTGATTCAAAAAGATCCTGTGCATTTTGTGAGCATGATCTCTCCATGAAAACCCAAGTAGGCATTGCATTCTGCTATAAGAAGCGTTAGTCAAGCTAAATTTTTTGAATGGTTATTATGGCTTCTGCCCATAACTGTCTTACTCTGTATGATGTTTTTCTTCATGACAGGACGTGTGTTACAAGCTGCATTTTGGTATGGGCTTGTTGTCCACTTCAGAATCTACCCCATTATCTACGCACTCCCTATCCTTGTGATTCTGGATCCGCATGTGTTTCAACCTGGTCAGAAACCTAGACTTCAATATTGGAATTGTCGGCAAGATTCACCTCAAAGCAGTTCTGTTACAAGACTCACTCAGCTTCTTTGCCCATGGTTTCTTTTGAAAAGTGCATTAACACGACAAAGGATACTTTTCTCCTTTATATCTGCGGCTGTATTCTTCCTTTTCACCGGTTTATTCTATCATCTGTACGGGTGGGATTTCCTGTATGAGGCACTATTGTATCATCTTACCCGTACTGATCCAAGGCACAATTTTTCCATTTACTTTTATCACATCTACCTTCAGTACCACCGTAAACTTTCGATATTGGAGAAACTCGTCTCATTTTTGCCTCAATTGATAGTCCAGGTTGTTCTTGTTTTGAGTTTCGCCAAAGACCTTCCATTCTGCTGCTTAGTACAGACGGTGGCATTTGTGGCAGTCAACAAGGTTTTTCTCTTTATTACTATTTTCTCTTATATAAATTGCTGGCTTCGTAAATGTTTAACTTACCTGATGAACTTTCAATGTTGGATCCCTAGTGGCTATTCTCATCGAAAACCTCTGCTTCGATACTGGTCTTTTTTTTTTTTTGCTAGCTTGAAATACTGTACTTTCGAACATATGGTTTCTTACATAATTTTGTTTTCCTGACTGAATCTAAATTACTTCTGCTCATTGCTGACAGGTAATGACTGCACAATACTTTGTGTGGTTCTTTTGTCTCTTGCCGCTGGTTCTCGCTTGGAGCAACATGAAGCTTAAATGGAAAGGCCTATCGTGCATTGCATTGTGGGTAGGCGGTCAACTTCATTGGTTGTTTTGGGGTTATATGCTTGAGTTCAAGGGACAAAATGTCTTTCTTCAACTCTGGATGGCAAGCATCATATTCTTAGCTGCAAACACGTATGTTTTAGTTTCGCTCATCCGCGACCACATATTTTCTCCAGTTTTCGCACAGTTGGAGAAAGCCTCCAAGGACTCAAAGAAACTTAAGTGATATTTTTAGTTCTCTGTTTCTTCCCGCTGTTTTCGGCGATTAGGTAAGCACATTTCGGCTATTTGTTTATTGCTTTTGATGTTCATTTTTCTTTCGTTGTTTCGGTTTATGAATATGGTTGTTACCTAGCTACAGAACGCTAGTGGATTGACCCATGTAACAGAATTTGATTATCTTGTTATGCATCAGAGTTAGTAAAACAGACAGGTATAGGACGTATCATTCGGGCAATTTTGCAAAATAGTATGGTGAAAATTTTGGTCATTTTATATAATACGTGAAAAGTACGGATATGATGTGTACTATTGAAAAATATGCGAAATAACGTGTATAGATGACCGTACATTTTTACTTGAAAACCAGCTGTTTTATGCATACATAGTATATTATTCAACTTATCATAGTATTTATTTAGCTGCAACTGCAAAACTTGTTATTTGCTTAAGAATTATTATGATATGAATTTTGGTCGATTTACTTGGAAAATTATTATAACTCAAATTAATAAAACCTTAATAACTCATGGTCAAGATTTTTTATTTTTGAGAGGTGAATATTTCTATTTGATGAATTGGAACTTTGATTATTTAACTTTATATACCACTGAAAATATGATATTTGGTTCCTTACATTGTAAAAAACCATTACTCATTTAATGACGACGGGATGTTATTTTACTGCACAAACATTGAAATCTTAATTGTTCATTTTCTTTATCATCCTCTAAGGATCAACTTTAGGAACATTTTAAAAATATTTAAGGGTTATTTTATTGACACCCCATATATTGTTGAATATACCTTCATACTTAATACACCCCACATTTACTTTTTCAATTAAAATTTATCTTAATACACTTCACATTACTTCCAATAATATCCTCACACACTACACTTTCAACATAATCTCCACATTTTATACAGACAATCCACACTGTTATGTGCATAATTCAAACAATTATCCTAGGTATGGCGATCCTTTTGGGTCCCGCATGCACAGTGGAGCTCCTCATCCCTTTCCCAGGCAATACGAGCAACCGTCGCTTCCATACTTTTTTGGACATTATGCTGAAAACAATCTTGATCTATATGGGCTTTACCCACATAATGAATTGTTTCACCATCCTACTTTCCCTTGCTTCTATTGCTATGACAAACACTTGCGGGGTTCAGCGCAATACGAGATGGTCAAGTGACCTTAATCCCCAAATGGGAAGCTTTGTTCATTCCCATCCAAATAGGGTGGTGTTAACCGATGGTGGCTGGCCATGTCTTCCATTTTCTGGTGGTGCTCCATTTGTATATTTGATTAGGTCAAAATTGTCATTACATATTAGGATTTATAAGTTATTTAAAATGCGGGGAGTGTATTCAACATTATTTGGGGTGCTAATAAAAAAAGCCAATATTTAATCATCCATATGAATAAAACAAATTAACGGTTAATTATAAGGATGATTTTTATCATCATACCTTTCGATTTATTTAACACAAATGGCCAGACTGTCTACATATATATTTTTTTAAATGATAAATACATATATATTTTTTTTAAATGATAAATAAAATGAAAAGTGCAGAAATAACTCTACGAAACGGTTAAGTTGTTTTCGAGTAAAAGTTGAAAAGTAGGCAATTGGAAGAGACAAAACTCTAGGAAATGGTTTGAACATAATTTTTTTTCAACTAAAATTTGTAGGGCCTCCTCCGAAGAGTTAACCCTTCCAGAAATTCTCAAGGGCACAGGGCTGAACCCAGACCCAAGAGGGGGTTTGGAAATAGTTTTCAACCAGCAATAGACGCGCCTCGGTTAAAACCTCATTAGCTACGTCATTGCCCCAAGCGCAAAGATGCCTTACATCAACGCCGTTGGCTACATTTTAATCTGCGTGAGCAACTCTGCCTTCTCCACTTTGCCGGTGTGGGACAAAGTTTTCTTCTTCTTTCTTAACAACACATCACACAATGCAGTATTATTTTGCCAAAACAATCCAAATACTACAGGCCAGACGGCAAAGCGAAAGTCGTACAATTAAATATCATTTTCCTTCTGTTGAATGGATACCTAATGTCTCCAGAGGCGAAAAGCCAAGCACGTAAATAACTCGACAATTTTTACAATCCTGCAACAGAAAAAAGAACACAGGGACACAATAATTTGAACATTCACTTCGATGAAATACTTGTTTGAGAATACAAATCCGGCATCCTAAACATTTTATCCTCCAAATTTAAGGAAACGCTTGAATAACAGATTGGACAGCCCGAGGCCCCGAGTGGATGTGATAGTATGGCGACTAAAGCCAGCCTCCCCGAGAACGTATATCCCCCATTCCTTCGCTGTCCTCTCTTTGCCTGATTTAGCATGGGTCATCACAACAATGTCTAGCATCAAGTTCACATTACTTAGCTTCTTATTATCTTCCTCATCGTTTTCTCAATACCTGCTTCTACAATTATCACCTTCCCTTTGCCATCAGGAATAGCTTCTCGACACTTCTTAAGGATACCAATGCACTTATCGTCACCCCAGTCATGAAGAACCCACTGCGTATCACAAAAAGAAATTGATTGCATCGCGCCCTTTTATCATAACGTGCATGTCTCGTTGTGAAAGAAAACTTAGAGAAAGACAAAAAAGTCGAAGGAATAATGTATAGCCAAAGTTTAATTGCAGCATCAGCCCTTAGTTTTCTTGATTTCATATATACTAACCATGATAATTGCAGCATCAGCATTTGGTATACGATCGAAAAAGTCACCTCCAACATTCTCAATGCGATCGCACTCTGGAGCAAGAGAGACAACATGAGGAAGATCAAAGTTAATGCCTCGAATCCAAGGACAGGCCTTGACTAGTAAGCGCAGCGTAGTCCCATTACCCCCACCTACGTCTACTATTGTCTCAACCCCTTTGATCACCTCTGGACAACTTTCAATCACTGCAAGCACAGCCATCCTTGCACCACAGGCCATTGCATCATCGAAAAGCTTGCCGTGATCAGGATTGGCCGAGCAAAAGCTCCATATGTCCCCCACAATGTACTTCGTCAAACACGTTATTGCTTATATTACCTCAAATTTGGGTACTTATGTTGAGCCATGGTGACCACATTGCCGGACTATTCTTCTCCAGCAAGATCAGCGCCGCCACACTTCTTTATCAGAACCTCCAATCCACAACAGTGCTTACTACTAATACAGAGATGTTACAGAATCAAGAAACGGATCGGGTTTATTGGGTTTGGGTCGGGTTCAACCCGACTCGTTAATTCAACGGGTCATCCGAACCCAACCCGTTAAGCTAACGGATCATCCGAACCCAACCCGTTAAGCGTAATAAGTCATCCAATTCACCCGTTAACACCCGTTAACAATTTTTTTTTTTTTTACATTTTGTATTCCAATACAAATTACACATCTTTTACCCAAAATTACAAACATTATATATATATATATATATATATATATATATCTGCGGGGATTGAAGTACATACACTTCGCAAATGTTTTGCACTGCGACCTGAAACTGAGTAACCTGCTTCTCAATGCAAATTGTGACCTTAAGATTTGTGACTTTGGGCTGCCAACTGCAAAGACTATGTTCAGCAGTTGAGTCTCATAACTGAGGTATATACATCACCAAGATGTGTGTGTGTATATATATATATATATATATATATATATATATATATAACTAATTAATAGAACTCCATAAGGGTTTTACAAAATGTGAAGCATAGTTATACGTCATGGGGCAATGCTGTATTCAACATCACCAAGATGTACCACCCAATTACATCGCTACTTCAAGGAAGATTTTGCATATCGAACACCTAAAAATCTGCAACACACCCACAAAATCAAGAGCAATGAGCAAGTATACAATATCAAACATTACTCTTGCACAATCCATCCTAAATATTAAACATCACAGAAAATATCTTTAAACGAACAAGTGAAAATACATACCATGCTTAATCAAGACTAATACTATTGGAGCATTGTCCCGAGTTTTCGTTAAGGCTCATGTCAAAAATTTCTTCAGTGAGTTCTTCCAAGTCAGCACCCTCTTTCTCTAAAGCTAAACATAAAAGTTAAAAAAGGAAAACAATTATAATCTATTATGTAAGAAAAAAAAATACAAAGTAACATAAAATTTACCTCCTTTGCCAAAATGCCAGTCTCTAGTACATAGCAAGGCTTGAACGGTTTCAGGCAACAAAGAACTTCGATATTGATCAAGCACCCTACCACTAATACTAAATGCTGATTCCGAGGCAACAATTGAGATGAGAATTGTTAACACATCAGAAGCCATACGAGAAAGTACGAGATAACAAAATTGCTCCGGTGGGCCAACTCTTGTTTTCTATCAAGTCTCTTTTCTTCAAGATATAGATGTAATTCAGTTTTTTCATTTGAAGTTGACCCATCTTGGTAAATATTATCAAATTCCTACATATAAAAACAAAACAGAAACAATGACGTCAATGAACAATATAAAGATGCATATAAAAAGTATAAAAACAATAATAACAAATATAAATACTACCTCAAAAAGTTTATCTCCAACTTTTATTTGAGTAGGAGTTTGATTGACTGGGTTGGATACAAGAAGATGAGAGAACTTGTCTATGTAACAACCATAGAGTGAAAACAATGTGCCACTAACATCCTTCAACTCTCTGGAATCCTTACCATAAAGCTTGTTAAAACCCCACTCTACAAATTCCAATTTATAGCGAGGATCAAGAATCACTGCAACGGCAAGGATCAAACTATACTCTGACCAATATTTTTCAAACTTCAAATTCATATAACTTCCCATCCGTCTCATGAAATCATCACAACCTTTCATAGCATCTTGAATACAATAATGGACTTTGAACACTTTTGGGAAAAACAAGTTTGATGTAGGGTAATTTGTTCCGGAAAATAAGCAAGTAACTTCATAAAAATACCCCAAGAAATTGGAAATCTTCTCTATTTTATCCCACTCTTCCAATGAAGGACATGAACTAAAATTAGAATCAACAAGTGCCAAATTGAGAAAGGCACGATGATAGAAAATAGCACTATCCAGCATTGTATATGTTGAATTCCATCTAGTAGGCACATCCTGTCTCAACCCTCTTTTACCACCTGCCAACCCTACTTGTGCAACACAACCAAAAAACTTATTTTTTCTCCATTCTTAACACTTTATATATTTGATGCACTCACGAACTTTCGTCACTGATCCATCAATTTCCTTTAGTCCATCTTGGACTATCAAGTTTAGGATGTGAGCACAACAACGAACGTGGAAGAACTTTCCATCCATTAATAGCAAACCTCTAAAATTTAATTGTTTCTTTAATAGCTCAACAGAACAATCATTTGCAGAGGCATTATCCAAAGTAATGGAAAACAGTTTCTTATCAATCCCCCACTCAACTAATAAGGCGTTAATTTTTTCAGACAAAGCAACCCCGGTATGTGGATGAGGCATATGACAAAAATTTAAAATTCTTTTGTGCATTTTCCATTCTTTGTCAACAAAGTGAGCTGTGAGTGCGAGATATCCATCAGTTGCAGCAGAAGACCATAGGTCAGATGTGACACAAATTCTTCCCTCAATTGTATTTAACCAATCTTGAAGTCTTATCTTTTCATCTTCAAACATCCTCAACACATGTTTCTTAACAGTATTTCTACAGGGTAGTTTGATATTAGGAGATATGTATCTAAACAAAGCTCTAATGCCCTCATATTCAACAAACCTAAAAGGCAAATCATGATTAAATTGAGGAGAACGCAATCCAACTTGAGATTTCTTCATATCAACTTGATGTTTTTTACTACACAAATCCATATGATTCAACAAGTTTTTCGTCCCACAATTACTATCACATATGTAAACTATCCCACAGTTTTTACATTTCGCCTGTTGTTTATTATCAGGACCAATAGGCAATTCTTCAAACAAAGTCCAAACACGAGATCTCTTTTGATGTATCTTACCTAGACCCGGCAGTTGCTGACACGACACGAAAACGACACGAAAATAATGGGTTTTGGGTGAACACGATAACTAATCGGGTTATTATCGGGTGACCCGTTAAGAACTCGTTAATAACAAGTTCTTAATAGGTATACACGCAGGTAACACGTGGGTAACCCGTTTCGACCCGTTAAGAAAAAAATTATTTTGATAATTTTAAAGTTTAATTACTAAAAGATTTATTATAAAATACAATAGCCATATTAATATATACAATATATTCTATATTAAATATATAGTTTTGTATTATTATTCTATATAAGTTAAAAAAAAAAAGTTTTAGTCATTATTTATTTTTATTATGAGAGTTCTTTATTATCATTACTAGGATAAATTTTACTTAACATGTTGTTGTCCAAAATTAAAACAAACTAGTATAGTATTTGTATAGGCAAGAACTAAGAAGACATACACACAAGTATGAAAAATGTGAAAGAATATATAAAAACTCGTGATTCATCATTATTCCTCCATGAGTAGATAATGGTTACACTTACATTATCGTTTAGATTTTTAAAATCCTCCAAACCCTCATGAATAATGTTTTTTATTTGAGGGCAAAATTAATAAAATTAATAATAATTATTGTAGAAGTGTAAAAAATGTAAAAAAATATATACAATCACTCATAGTGACAAGCTTTACAACTTTCATGAAGGGGTCAACTTCGAAATCCAACACTATAATCCATAAACCTTAAATTTATATTTAACCGTCGATTGTCATTTACGCTTTATTCTTCTTACTGAATTTCATTTTTAAAATTTTCTTTTTTGAAAACATGATCATCTGGTGGATGTAAGAAGATGAACAGTTCAGATCTTTGATATATATCACGTTTCGATATTTACGGTTAACTGAAATATGAGTCGATGTCATATAGTTTGTAGAAACTTTATAAACATCAAATAATATTTTCACTAACCGTAAAACTCTGAATATAATAGAAACGATCCAAACTGTTCATCTTCCTGCATACTTTAATAGATCATGTTTTCAAAAAAACAAAATCTGAAAAAACAAAATTTGATGAGAACAATGAAGCGTAAATGTAAACAACAATCAACGGTTAAATTTTGATCTATGATTTATATGATTATAGTGGCGAATTTCGAAGTTAAGCTCTTCATGAAAGTCGTAAAGTTTGTCATTACGAGCGTTTATATATTTTTTCTATATTTTTTACACCTTTACATTAATTAAAAAACTATTAAAGACTTTACTTAAATAATAGCCGCAAGATAAATGAGAGTAAATCTGTACCGTTGGAGATTATAATGGGAACATAACGAGATCTTGGAAACGAAAGTATAGACAATACAAATACGAGTCTTGCAAAGAAAAAGGCTAGAGCAATCAATTTAGGTAAGCGAAAATATACTTAAAAGAAAATTGCAGTTTTATGTTTTGGATGTGACAATATGGTATGTATATATTTATTTAGTAATATGTTTTTTATTTGATTATTTATTGGTTTAAAATATATTTTTCTTAACGGGTAACGGG
Source organism: Heteromeles arbutifolia (assembly GCA_024362995.1). NCBI lineage: Eukaryota > Viridiplantae > Streptophyta > Magnoliopsida > Rosales > Rosaceae > Heteromeles > Heteromeles arbutifolia. The sequence continues at coordinate 19,786,564 of JANCRC010000004.1, read as the reverse complement.
TCGGGTCATATTACCTGTTAATATTATCGGGTCAATTTCGGGTCGGGTCATTTTACCCGTTTGTTTTAACGGGTGTTACACGATACGACCCGTTAAGATATCGGGTATGACACGAAAATGACACGAACACGGAAAACATGACATGAATGCCAGGTCTACTCTTACCTACTCGTATACCTTTAGCCTTTCTCTTTGAAGGACTTGGTGCACTTGTTGTACCTTGAGTATCATTTAGATTGAATGTTGACATTTCCATAGCCTCAGTGTTCTCTTCATCATTATCCATCTGCATTAACCATAAACGAAAACCTACGATAAATAACAATAAGTATGTGAAAATGGGTTAAAAAGTAAGGAACACTCGTGCACGAACACCTCTCAAGCTAGAGTGAATTAATGATTGACTTCAAAGAAATATAGTAGGATTTTCAAATACTCCATCTTTTGTCTTTAACTCGGACAAAACTTGGAAGTTCTCCTATCCAAGCTAGTCCTCTCTGAAAAATGCAGCCTTAAGGTATGAACTTGAACATTTTATGGATCAGAATAACAAAACAGTATCACATAACTCAAACTTCAAGAACGGCATTCGCATATATGAGACTCAACATCTCAACATCTGCATTTTCAGCTAAAAGTATCCAGTGAAGAAATGATCAGCCTTCTAAACCCTAAAGTCTAAAACTAGTTAAAATACAAGTATGAAAAACCAATCAAACTAAAACGTAAGATCATACATATCCTAAATTTGGTCTTTTCTTTACGATAGAATCAAACAATCATAAGAAGTTCAAATTCATAAATACATAATTAATGACACCTAATACCTATTACTTGAATATTCCAAAACATTAAGCCAACATGATATGTTTTGGATCATAAAACCCATAAAACAGTCTAGAGAAATACCAGAAGCTCAACTTAGAAAGTAATTATCCTAGGTCCGTTTGATAACCATTTCAGTTTCGGTTTTCAATTTTTTATTTTTTACTTTTAGTTTCTACTTTCAGTTTTCATTTATGGAGTGAAAATGAAAACCGAAAACTGAAATCAAAATGGTTACCAACGGCCCTTACTATCTAACTTCCCCAACTCTGATGTATCCAATAAATTTACCATTTGGTTCACTGAACCTGAGAAAAAACCAACAGCAGTAAACGCACAAGCCTAAGCTCCCACTATATAGTCAACAACTTCAATACCCAGAAAACCAACTGTCCAAATTTCTACTAATTCACCTGATAGCAAACTAAAATCCCTATAAGTAAACCCAATTCGTTGAAGGGCTTGGCCGCCGCCTGCTTCTCCTCCTCAATCGCCATCAAACCCATGATAGAAGAATAACGTATGCATGTGTGTGTGTGTATGAATCGAGTGTGTGATGGGACGGAGAAGTGGGAAGATCTCTCTCTATCTAACTTGCGAAGGAAGAGAACAAAAGCACAATCACACACAAAAAGCACCATTTGCACAACAAAAGCACAAGCAAAAACTGAGAAAATTAGACGAAAAATATAATCTGCAAAAACGAAAAGTAATCGCCATGGAAGAAGAGGTGAAAGGGAATCGAAACTTACCGGAGAAAGGGTGGCATAACTTAGTGAACGGCAACCAACTTTGAGGAAGAAGATAAGGGAGAGAACGACAACCGTTCAGTCCGGGTTCGAACGTGAGAGAACATAGAGAGCTAGGTTTTCTATTCCAACTATGAAATTACACAAAAGTCCTTCTTAACGGGTGGTAACGGGTTTCGCGGGTTGAACCAAAATGACCCGTTACTTAACGGGTGACTAACGGGTTGACCCATTAACAATCCAACCCGTTAAGCACTCACCCAAATACTAGTTTTAACGGGTCGGGTCGGGTTCAAAATGCCAGCCTTAATCAAGAGAGGAGTCAGCAGTCGACTCCTCAAAATTTATTTCGCACATTGGGACTTAAAAGGTGTGCGGATGCAAAACGGGAAAGCGCGCTTCGTTCTACTAAGAAGAAGGGGAAAAAAGGGGAAAGCAGCTCATCAACAGTATGTAATGAAGGGCAGAGATTTCGAAGGCAGAGTTTAAGGGAACGTAGTTTGGAACAAGGAAGGTTGCTAAAACTATAAGGAAGGTTGCTCTATGAGGAGGAAAATCTGCAAGAGGTACCTGTTACTCAACTTGAACTGGGGGATTATTCTGATGAATTTTTTAATGCTGAAAAAGGGAAATGGAGGCATGTAAAACCGAAGGCTCATATAAGGGCTATGGCGGCTGGCCCCAAACAGCCGCAAGGTTGCCATGATTCACCTTCTTTGGAACTTCCATGGTCTTGGGTCGGACACGATGGTTCGAGCTCCTCATGGGCTTATACGTAAACATAAACCTGCTATGGTTTTTCTATCTGAAACTAAGATGAAAAATCATAGAATTGCAGCACTTCGTCGAAGAATAGGGTATGTCAATGGTTTCGATGTTTCGCATGTTGGTACTGCAGGGGGAATTAGTCTTTGGTGGGAAAATGGCATGGAGGTTAAAATCTCATTTTCTTCAAACTTTGTTATTGATTCGTATATTTGTTTGGATGGCTCTCAACGACAGTTTCGAGCTACATGGGTTTATGGAGCACCATATCGAGCTGAAAAAGAGGATTTTTGGAAGTGGATGATAACTGCCCTTGGTTTTTGTGATTTGTCGTGGATGTGTGGATGAGACTTTAATGAAATCATATGGGATGATGAAAAATATGGAGGAAGATAAGTTAGACTTAATCGTCCTAGATATTTATTGATTTGGGTTTCAATGGACCCAAATTCACTTGGAGAGAAACAAGGGGAAGACATATTATGGAGGAAAGAATTGAAAGGAGTTTGATTATTGGGAAGTGGCAGGAATGGTGGCCGAATACTACAATTATGCATGGTCTTTGCCCAATTATTGTTATTGTAGAGGTAAATGTTATTTCAGATTTGAAGCCTTTTGGACGAAAGAAGAAGATTGCAGAGATATTGTTAAAAAGTGTTGGGAAAAGGAGTGTGAAGGTGATTGGTTGTTGAAATGGCAAAAGAAACTCAATCTATTGGTTGTTGAAATGGCAAAAGAAACTCAATCTATGTCGAAGTAGGTTGAAGGAATGGAGTAAAAGGAAGTTTAGACAGAGAAGAATGCAAATAGAAGAGTTAACGCGGCATTTGGGCAATCTACAAAACAATTGGAAGGAAAATGTTGATCAAATTCAAGCTATTTCTATATAGCTTGATAGATTATAAGAGCAAGAAGAGAGTTATTGGCAGCAGTGGTCAAGAATTAAATGGCTGTAAGGAGATGCTAATACTTCTTTCTATCACCAATCCACGGTGCAAAGAAGAAGGCAAATCAAGATTGTGATGATCAAGGATGGAAATGTGCAGTGGGTTGAAAATACAAATCATATAAGAAGTACTGTAAAGGAACACTACAAGTCTTTGTTTGCCTCGGAAGGGCCAAGAGATTAGGGCACACTTCTACAATGTATCAAACGTAAGGTAACAATGGAGATGAACCTTACTCTTACTTGTCCAATAAGTGATAGTGAGGTTGAGGATGCTGTGTTTCAAATGGGGGAATGAAAGCACCTGGCCCTGACGGATTTCAATGAATTTTCTATCAATGCTATTGGGATGTAATCTTGCAGGAGGTCAAATGAATTGTCAATGATTTTATGAATAGGGAAGTTAGCCCTAAAAAATTAAATTCCATATAGATTGTCTTGATCCTTAAAGTTCCGAACCCAGAGACCATTGCTCAATTCAAACCTATTAGCCTATGCAACTTATCTTATAAGGTACTTTCTAAAGTCGTTGCCAATCGATTAAAACCCCTCTTACCGAATTTAATTTCTCCAATACATTATGCTTTTGTAGCTGGCAGAAAAATTCAAGATAATATCATGATAGCCCATGAGATCTTCCATTTTTATGAAACTAAGAATGGCTAAAAGAAAGTTTGAGTTAGGAATAAAGTTGGATACGAATAAGGCATATGACCCTATAGAATGGGACTTTCTGGATGAGGTTATGGTCAAGATGGGGTTCGACAAAAGATGGATGGATTCAATCATGAAGTGTGTGGTTATAGTTGATTTTTTTGTCATAATCAATGGCAAGCCTGGCAAAAAATTTCTCCCTTCCCGTGGGCTTCGACAAAGGGATCCTCTCTCACCTTATCTATTCCTGTTTGTAAGTGATGCTCTTTCTCTACTCATTCAAAAAGTTGTGGATTTGAATTATGTTAAAGGAATAAAAATTAGCTCAAATAGTCCAAACATTTCGCATATGTTCTTTGCAGATGATACTTTAATTTTCCTCCAGGCCAATCAACAAAATTGCAGGAACATTGTTCAGATTTTAAATGCTTATTGTGCTACTTTGGGCCAGCAAGTTAGCCTCAATAAATCAAGTGTTTATTTAAGTGCCAATACCCCAAGAAATTTAAAGGAGGAGATGGGTGACATTTTGGGAATGCCAATTGTTGATAATCTCAGAACTTATCTTAGCCTACCAACAATTTGGGGTAAGTCAAAACACCAAGCTTTGGGATATATTAAAGATTGTTTGTTGAGGAAAATTCAGGTTAGAAACAAAAGCTTCTGTCACATGCGGGCAAGGAACTGCTTATCAAAGTTGTAGCTCAAGCTATACCAGTTTACCCAATGAATATTTTTAAATTTCCTGCAAAGATTTGCAAGGAATTTGACTCTCTTTTAGCTAGGTTTTGGTGGGGGCAAAATAACGATGAAAACAAGATTCATTGGGTTAGTTGGGATGTCTTAGGCTTGTTGAAACAAGATGGAGGTTTGGGGCTTAGAAATTTGCAAGAGCTCAATGTTGCTCTATTGGCTAAAAAATGCTGGAGAATGGTGATGAAACAGATTCTTTGTGGGTTAGATTTATGAAAGCAAGATACTTCCCAAATTCTTCATTTTTAGAAGCTAAAAAGGGAAGCAGAGCCTCGTGGGCATGGGCAAGCTTACTTGAAGAGAAAGAGATTTTATTGAAAGGTGCTCAATGACAGGTGATGAGTGGTAATAATATAAGGCTATTTGTCACGCCCCAATCCCGACATACGTCTAGGATCGACACTTAGCGTCCTCAAATACCAGTATCTCAACCTAACCCGCCTCCGGAACATGGTAAAACACAACTCGAGAACCGAATCGCATAGTTTATGGCTGCATCTAACCTCCTCGTTAGACTGCCTACGTACCCTAAACAGGGATCAAGCCATTCGTAGTTCATCATTCATTACACCTCGACGTTTAACACAATACGCTCAAATAAAAAAGCATAGCATCCCTCCATCAAATAAATCACTATGTTTTCAACGTGATACCTCCATCCACAGCATGTAACTTAACCAATAACCAACGAAGCACATTATTATTCTCAAGCCACATTGATCACTAAAATAATCATAATAATACAATCATATCCAACGTCACTCCACAGTCCCGTCAATTAATCCATTCATGAATCAAGGATGCATGATCTTAGCATTTAACTACGTTAATCAATCAATACGATAACATATCATTTCATGTATTTAGTTAAAGAACTCTATATAATTTCCCTACTTGGATTATGAGTAACAACATGGCAAATCTAATTTAGATTTACAAGGTCTATGGATAATTCCCATTCACTCGAATCTTGGATTTTAGACTAACCCTTAGGAATGTGCATGAGTAAGGATTCCGGACCACTCAACGGAATCCAACCACACCGGGTTCCAGATCACTCAACGGAACCAAAATATCAAGTACAGCATCATGCTTTATGAAATCATAATCAAGTCGTATAAAACTCCGAAGAAGTCACCCAGACATCCAACGACTTCTCTAATTCAAACCACAAGATTCTTAAAAACCATAGTTCGAATGTACATTAAAAACTAGGGCTAGGGGGACACAGTTCGGCCGAAGCCTACATAAGTAACCAAACAGGAAGTGGCCCCCAAATGCGGATTAATCAAGCAGAGCCACCCCTAGGAAAGTAACCAAGTAGGCAGTGACCCCCCAATGCGGATTAACCAAGCAGGGTCAAGATAATCAAGTAGGTAGTGACCCCCCAATGCGGATTAACCAAGCAGAGTCACACCTACAGAACTGTTAGGCAGTGATCACCCAATGCGGATTAACCAACGCGATCACCCCTAATTATAAATGGCCATGAGGATCACCCAACGCGGATTAACCAAGCGCGATCCATATATGGTATGGTCCCCCAATGCGGATTAACCAAGCAGGACCACTAGTGACCCCCCAATGCGGATTAACCAAGCAGGGTCAAGATAATCAAGTAGGTAGTGACCCCCCAATACGGATTAACCAAGCAGGGTCATAGTCCACTACTAGCCCTCAATTTACAAAACATTTCAATCTGCAATTCGAATCACTTTCCCACAAATATTACCCATCCATGAATCAAATCACATTTAATATAATTAGATCGATGGCTAATTATAAGGGAATCACATTTTAACAGAAACACACCAAGTCATGTCCGCACAGGATAACAATTACGAAAACAAGGTAATCACCAATATCACATATATTATAGTCACTCACCATTTTCATACTAGTAACCATACATATCGAACCACATTTCATTAACGTTTCCAAGCTATAGTTGATTCACAATTTATAAACATAGATCGATGCTTAAAATAAAAATAACCATTCAATAGAAAGCACATTTAATAAACAAGTATAACTCAATATGATGCCACTCATACATATATCGAGACACACTTCAACTAGGAACGACATGTCAATGAAATGAGCCAACTAAGTTCCATCAAGCCTCAACAACAAACTAGAGATAAACGACACTCTAGAGTAGAGCACGTTGACTAGAACGTCAACCGTCGATAAGGTAGGTCCATTAAGATCAACAACCTAAGGTTATTCAATTCGGAAGATCCGCTCATCGGATTTCCAATCTGTAAGTTCTCAAAATTGAACGACGGTTCAACAACTGATAATTAGGGTGTTCACAAAATTGAACGACGGTTCAACAATCGGATTGTCATCAATCATACAAACAAGTGGCGGTCCAATTTGATCACCACACCAAACAATTGAATTTTGGGAAACCGAGCTAGACATAAGTTCATAGGGTCACTAGAAGGTATTTGGTACTTAGACAACACTCGTGGACAGTCCCACACACCGCCACACGCAGGGTATTCAAGGTGGAGGGTTTAGGAATCCCAAATTTTCAACATCAACTAAATAATCTCAAATTTACGTGGTAGCTAGAGCTCAACAAGGGAAACACTTTTCACAATTAGGCCGACAACAAATTCTAACCGGAAACGGCCCAAATTCACCGGAGAAAACCGAATTTCTAGGGTTCTAAACACCCAACTCTAAAATGAATACGGAAGCACAAACTAAGCATACCAACTTGAAGATTATGAAGAGTAGATGAAGTTTCATACCTCACTTGAAGGAAATGATTGCCGGAATCACCGGAAAAATGACAAAACCGCCAGAAAACCCACGGAACTTTGCTGCCTCGAACTGGAAAAATGAATAATAAAATGGAAAATCTAACACTATAGAGTTGTAGGGCTCGTCAAGAGCTTTCTATGGACACTAAGATCACCCAAAATGGAGATCGGATAAAGGAGATACAAGCGGATCAAGTTTGTGGGTTAAAGGGGTCGAAAAGGCCCCAAAACGGGTCAAAAATCAGACCCCCCCCTCCTTTTTTTTTCTGAAAACTTTAACCTTTAACCCACCTGTGGGAATTACATAGTTTCCACAATCTATAACTCACAACTTCAAACGTTCGTAACTATACCGTTATAACTCGGACTCACAAACGACTTTCGCCTATGCGCTCGTGGCTTCGAGACCTATTCGAAAACATTACTTGTGACCTCAAAAGGTCAACGAATTTTTAAATAATTATTTTCCAAACTTCACTCTTCATAACTAGTTTAATTAAAATCTAAATCCAAACAATTTCAAATAAATTCTCGAGAAATAATATTAAATCTCAATAGTACAAATACGTAGATTATAACAGTGAAATCCGGGAATAGGATTTTACACTATGGGTGGGCTCCTTCCCTGCCAAAAGGCCATCCCAATCCATGTGAGGCTTCTAATATAAATATGAACCAAAGTGTTGCTTCCATAATCCGGCCTTCTTCTCAAGAATGGGATTTTCAGCCCATTAGTTCTTATATATGGTCAATGAGATAAAAGAAATACAGATTAAGGACCCTTCCTGCAAGGATAGACTTAATGGCCTTGGAGAAAATGGGTATTTTCACAGTAAAATCGGGTTATCATTGGATCCATAGCAAAGAGTCTCCTCATAAAAATCGACGACGGCCTTCCTCACTATCAACAATCAATAGTCAAGTTTGGAAACATATTTGGAAGTTGGAAGCCCCTCCTAAGATTCAAACTTTTATGTGGAGAGTTCTTCACAGAGCTCTAGCCACAAGGCTGGATCTTTTCAAGAGACGAGTTGCTGCCTCACCAATCTGCCCTATTTGCAACGATCAAGACGAATTTGTGGAGCATATGCTCTTGCTATGTCCATGGGTTGAACCTGTCTGGTCTGGAGGACAACTTAACTACAAGGTGAATAAAAATGAAATTAATACTTTTGCCAATTGGTTGCATTCTTTAATTGGAACTAATATGGGGAACAAGCAAGAAAAAACACGATTAATGTCACAAGTGGCGTTCACTTGTTGGAATATTTGGAAAGAGAGATGCAATGCTATTTTCAATCAAAATATTGTGTCATCATTGCAGGTTATTCAAAAGACCAATTGTGCCTATGCAACTATCATGGAGGCTACCAAAAGAACTCAAAGGGCTGCAATTGGAATGCAGACAATTTCAAGTAACCATGGTAATCTTCATGGTAATTCTCAACTTGCCTCTGTTTGGACTCCACCTAATCTTTCATTTTTTTCAACATAAATGTGGATGCTAGCTGGGGTGCAACAACTAAAAAAGGAAATGCTGCAGTGGTAATTAGAGAATCGAATTGTAAGTTTGTTGCATCTAGGAAATCAAGCATAAAGGCTTCAAGGGTTCAAGAGGCAGAAGCAATGGCGATCTTGGAGGGGTGTATGCTGGCTAAACAAATGGAGTTAGGCAAAGTCATTATAGAATTAGACTCAAAGGAGTTAATTTTATGCTTAAATAATTCCATATCCATTGGTAGATGGGAGACTTTTCTGGTTCTAAGGAAAATTATGCAAATGAAGGAATCCTTCCAACTTTGTCGATGGTACTGGGTCCCTAGATCAACCAACATGGCCGCTGATTGGTTAGCGTCTTTCAAGAATTCGAAGATGAACAATTATACATGGGTCGATAGACCTCCATCTTCGATTGTACATATCTTGAACAGAGATGGATTGCCTTGTCCACCTTAAGTCTAGTTTTTGTTCGAGTGGTAAGGGGTGACATTATGTTGTTGTTCTATGTCGGCCCTCTGATCCCTTTATCACTCTCGTGTTGTTTTCCCTCTGTTTTTGTTGCCTTGTTAGTCCTTTGAGTGGGCTTTCTTTTAATATTTGGCTTTGCCCTGGTTTTATGAATCCAGTTTACCAAAAAAGTAGTGGCCTTGATTGGATTGTGCATAACCTTAGGGTTTTTTATTGGATTGTTGGTTTTTCTTTGAATATTTTGGGGTGGACCAGTGGCCTCATAACGCGGTAAAGGAGAGAAGGATCGCATCCTAGAGCAGATGATAGTTGTAAGAGTGCCGAGGACTTCCATGGTTTTCAATTGCTTCAGCTATTCCAAGCTCAATGGCACATCTTAACCCCGTGATTTCAACAAATTCAAACACATATTTCCATATCTCCACCTTGGCATGTTCTTCTTCTACTTCTTCCAAAGTTAACTCCCTATTTATCTCTCAAGTAAATTGTAGCTATGGTCCCTTAACTTTAACTCAATTGGAGCATTGGTCCCTCAACTAAAAATCCATTACCATTGGTCCCTCAACTCATCAAAACGTGTAGCTATGGTCCCTTAACTACAAATCCATTACCATTGGTCCCTCAACTTTAATTCAACTGGAGAAATGGTCCCTTAACTTTAACCCAATTGTAGCAATGGTCCTTCCAACATAACTCGTTTTGACAAAAATTTTGATGGAGTTGACGAAAATGACCATAATTACACACTTTGATGAGTTGAGGAACCCTAATTGTATAAATGGTCATTCCAACATAACTTATTTTGACAAAATTTTGACGAAATTGATGAAAATGACTATAGCTACACATTTTGATAAGTTGAGGGACCAATGGTAATGGATTTTTAGTTGAGGGACCATTGCTCCAATTTGATTAAAGTTGAGGGACCATTGCTACAATTTACTCTTATCTCTCATCTCTGTGTGTGAGAGAGAGAGAGTCTCTTAGGATTTTAATTAGCAGTATAAATAATTTGTGTGAAGAGATTCCAGTACAATTCATTGAAGGTTTTTTCTTGCTTTTACATCTCAATTTTTTTCGATAAAGTATTTTATCAAATGGTACTTGATAAACGATTGGTTTAAGGTTGAAGGATTGATCCAATAGTGTATAACTGTAAACTAATGTTCTTAATTAGTTAATTAAGATCAAATACCAAAAGATACAGGTGCTAAGGCAGATGTTTTGGGAGTTTAGTAAAATAATAGCTGAAGACTCTTGTTCTTTTGTTGCTATATCAGAGTGCGCGACGAACAAGACTACAAAATAATAAGAATATTATTAAATAAACAACACTGCCAAAACGGCTACAAAACCCCCAAAAGACTACATTGCGACTAACTTGTTATTATGCAAAGTTACAAAGTACTATATATATAGAAAACTAACTTAACCCTAATAAGCAGTGAAACGAAACCCTCTCAAAATACTAAACATTAAAATAAAAAGAAAACTAACGAAAAGTCCAAAAAATCTTTAGTTTTAATGAAAAATAACAAATAAATGTATAGTGAATAGTAGTAGAGAAAGGTAAAAATGTGATTTTTCGTTAAAACTCCCTAAAATAAATCTAAATACTATAGGGTTTTTATCACAAATGGTCCCTGAGATTGATCAAACACATCATTTTGGTCCCTGACCTTGAAAATCAATAGAAATGGTCCCTGAGATTGATCAAACACATCACAAATGGTCCTTCCGTTAAAAACTCTTTGGGCAATTTTCAAAGCTTCGTAACTCAATCGTTTCTTAACCAAATTCGGCCCATAATATATCAAAATGAAGATAGGAAAGTATAGAACAAGATTACACCATTTGGAAGCCCAATGGTTGCCGGAGATGGCCGGAAAATAGCCTCAAATGTGACTGGTCCATGGAAAACTGGAAAACTGGAAAACTCGCTGGAAACTGGGTAAACATTAAACATTCATAACTTCTTCAATAATCAACGAAATCAAGTGATTCAAAAACAAAAATCATACTTCTCGACGAGACGAAGAGAATGGTATCTTTCTTGATGGCTAAATAGCCGTAGTTTGGCCAGAAAATGGCTCGAAATTGGCTAACTGAAAAATGGTTATCCAATTTCGAGCCATTTCCGGCCAAAACATGGTGAATTAGCAGTCAATAAAGCTACCATTCTCTTTGTCTCGTTGAGAAGTACGATTTTCGTTTTTGAATCACTCAATTTCGTTGAGTATTGAAGAAGTTATGAATGTTTAAAGTTTACTCAGTTTCCGGCGAGTTTTTCAGTTTTTCCGCGGACCAGTCACATTTGAGGCTATTTTCCGGCCATCTCCGGCAAACATTAGGCTCCCAAATAGGTATAATCTCATTATATACTTTCCTATCTTCATTTTGATATATTATGGGTTTAATTTGGTTAAGAAACGATTGAGTTACAAAGCTTTGAAAATTGCCCAAAGAGTTTTTAACGGAATGACCATTTGTGATGTGTTTGATCAATCTCAAGGACCATTTCTATTGATTTTCAATGTCAGGGACCAAAATGATGTGTTTGATCAATGTCAGGGACCATTTGTGATAAAAACCCAATACTATATTTTCCAACAAAACATTGATTTGACTAGCTGTCCGGCCGGCCCCTCTCTCTCTTACATGCTCAAGGTTGAGAGTGAATCCTACATCGAAGAATTTAAGATCATTACCAGACTGCGGAAATCTGTCTTATGCCTCTTCTTACTTGTCCCTACTCTTACGAAAGCTTCTGTCCATCGGTTCTGCCTCGTAAGGACATTGAAACAAGAAACTTGGTTGCTTAATTTGAAGGTTACAGGTATGTATATCTTAGAACTCAAAGAATTAGGGTTCCCAAAAGCATTCTTATTGCCATAGAAAGTTACATATCAGCCACAAACACATTTCACTAATTTGATTGCCAACCATTCAAAGACTACAAAAAGACTACACAAAGCAAACATGCCTACTGGGACAGGGGAAACTTGAAAATACATTATGATACGACACTTATTTGAGAATACCAAGGGCACGTTTTAAAACCATTTCCGTTTTTAGTTTTTAAAACAAAAATGTTATTCTTACCCTCTATTTGTATCATCATTTGAAAACATTTTCAAAAGCTTTAAATTTTGTTCTCTGCCTGATAAGTATTTTTAGAACAAAAAATAATAATGAAAATGATAAAGAACATTTATTAATCACTAAAATAAATTTGAAGTTGGTGTCAAATTTGACAGCAACTATCTTTGCTATCAATTTTATCACGAAATGAAATTATGGGCAATAGAAAGGCTTGAAAGTTTTTTAGCAGAATGTTTGGTTAAAGACCTGTACTGTTCGTTCGTGCATATAGTCAACCATACGGATAGAATTGCTAAAACTTGATCTAGCTAGCATCTTGAATCTGCAAGTCCACCAATCTGTTGCTTCCTAATAGGTAAGGCAATCTATTGCTTCTCAGTGTATAATTTATCTCTTAATATTTATATTTCCTGATGAGGCAATTAATCTCTCTGTCTGCAACTTCTTTTTTGACGACTCTCTGTTAAACCAATATCATAGGTTGTACTATATATATCTTATTAATTACCTTATATAGTAATTAATTTGCATGTTATATGAATATGTATGGATTTGAAGGCTATGAAAACTCATACAAATATGCTTCGTTTTGTGTCTAGGATTGAATTTGAAATACTAACCTTCTAAATTTAAGGTATATCGAAGGTAGAGGAGAATGATTTGGGTTACCAGAATGATGTTCCATTTTGAGGGGGTTAGAAGGAAATTTCTCCGCTTTAATCCTATGATTGTGGGGATGATTGGAATGGAAGTTTTCTACCTTCAACATACCTTTAAAATAGTTGCTTATCCTTTCCAATCCAATCTATACCAAATGAGGCCATAAGTTTAGCCCAGGAAATTTACTGGTTACTTTTGACTTGTGGGTTTTCAGGCTATGAATATGGCTGCTTCTTGGTCGGATGCTGCTGCTATCTGCCCTTATGCTTTGAAGTATGATGTGTTTCTTAGTTTCAGAGGTGAGGACACCCGCAATACTTTTACCAGCCATCTTTATGCTGCTTTATGTGGGAAGAAGATCGAAACCTACATAGACGACACACTTGAGAGAGGAGATCAAATTGCACCTGCCCTTCTAAAAGCAATTGAGAAGTAATCATTTTCTCGGAAAACTATGCTTCTTCCACATGGTGTTTGGATGAAATTGTGCATATACTGGATTGCAAGAAAAAAAAAAAAGGACAAGATTGACCCATCACATATACGAAAACAGCAGGGGAGTTATGAAGATGCATTTGCTCAACACGAAGAACGTTTCAAGGACAGTGTGGAGGGAGTGACGAAGATGTGCAAGTGGAGAGATGCTCTGAAGGAAGCAGCCAATCTGTCAGGGTTTGTTTATTCAAACAGAACAGGGTAACTAACTCTGCAACTTGTACCAATTTCTACCAACCATTTTTATCAAAAAGGTTCGTTAAGGCACACTTATTAATATTGTTTGTTGTTGATATTCACATTTGCTAGGACGGAGGCCAATTTCATTGAAAAAGTTGTTGAAGATATTTTGACAAAATTGAATCGAATATCATCAAGTGATTTGAAGGGCCTGGTTGGAATTGAAAAGAAAATTAAGGAAATAGAATTGTTATTGTGCATTGATTCCCCAGATGTTTGTACTGTTGGTATTTGGGGCATGGGTGGTATTGGCAAGACAACTCTTGCAGATGCTGTATATCACGGACTCTCTTCTAAATTTGAAGCTTCTTGTTTCCTTGCAAATGTTAGGGAGGAGTCAGAAAAACATGGACTGAACTACTTGCGAAATGTACTAATTCGTGAGATATTAAAGGAAAAGGATCTTGATATCAGCACTCCAACTATAGGATCAACTTCTGTTCGAGAAAGGCTCAGCCGTACAAAGGCCCTCATTGTTCTAGATGATGTGAATGCTTCGAGGCAGTTAGAACTTCTACTTGGTGATCATGTTCGGTTTGGCCCCGGAAGTCAAATCATTATAACAACTAGAGATAAGCGCCTACTTAAGAGAAATGTTGACAAGATATACGAGGTTAAGGGATTAAGTTGGGAAGAATCTCTTGAGCTCTTTCATTTGCATGCTTTCAAAGATAACTCTGCTGAATCACGTTGTGCAGAGTTGTTAGGGATGGTGGTAGATTATACCGGAGGGATGCCATTAGCTCTCAAGATTTTGGGCTCCTTATTCCTTCACTGCAACAACGGTAAAGACTGGGAACATCAATGGAATGAGTTGAAAAAATTTCCCAACAAAGAAATTGAGAACATGTTGAGACTAAGTTACGAGGGATTAGAACGAAATGCAAGGGAGATATTTCTTGATATTGCATGTTTCTATAAAGGGACGACACTAGATTCTGCAAAACAAATGTTAGATGTTCGTGGTTTCTTTGAGGGTGGAATTGAAGTTCTGATTGATAAGTCTCTGATATCAATTTCAAAATGGAACTGCTTGGAGATGCATGATTTGGTACAAGAAATGGGTAGGGCAATTGTTCATGAACAATGTATTGAAGAGCCTGGAAGATGCAGTAGGTTGTTCGTTGCTGAGGATATTTATCATGTATTGAAAAATAATACTGTTAAGAGCCAAATGCATCAGTTTCTTCAGAACATAAATATATATATGAAAAAGTTCTTGAGTTTTCTATAAAATGACACTCGTATATGAAAAGCTCATTTATAATGAACTAGTCAGATACATAACATACAAATGTAGTTTTGATTAAATTTTGTTGCATATTGCATATATTCACATTTATACTTTGCTCTTGAATGTCTACAGGGAACTGAAACGGTTCAAGCAATAATCTTTAACGGGTCTAAGGTTGGACAGCTACACTTGGATTTTGCAGACTTCAAAAAGATGTCCAATCTAAGATTACTTACTGTCAAGGATTCTAGCTTTGGGAAGTACTGCAAATTTAAAGTTTCTCTTCCCAATCCTCTTAGATATCTTTGCTGGGAGGAATATCCTTTGAAATGTTTACCAGCAAAATTTTCTCCAGAAAATCTTGTTGAGATTCGAATGGGCCGCTGCAAAGTTGAGCAACTTTGGAATAAAGACCAGGTATATATATACATACTTATTACTTTCTTGTATCAACTTTGTAGCTTGGATACTTTTCCTGGCTAAGTCCTTAAGTCTTATAATTTCTCTTTAATTTGTTACAGAATCTTAGGAACTTAAAAGTGATGGATCTTCATTGCTCCGATAAATTGATTAAAGTTCCAGATCTCTCTCGAAGTTGAAAAATAGAGCATATAAATCTATTTGGTTGTAGAAGTTTGGTTAAAATACCTTCGTCTTTACAATGTCTTGACAAACTTACTCATCTTGACCTTGGAGAATGCTCGAGTCTCAAATATCTTCCAGATATGCCAGAAAACATTGAATACTTGGATTTATCAAAGACTGCTATACGGGACTTGCCTTCATCAGTTTGGAATAACGAAAAGATCTCGTACTTGAATATTCAATGGTGTAAATACCTTGAGAATCTTCCAAGCAACAATTGTAAGATGAAACTACCGCTTGGTTTTGGTCTACAGGGATGCTTATCTCTTGCCAAGTTTTGGGAGCTCCCCCGAAATCTAGTGGTGTTAGTGATGGTGGGGTCAAAAATAGAAACATTACCCTCATCAATCGAGCGTCTCTTTGGTTTCCGAAGAATTGAACTGAAAAGTTGCAATAGGCTTCTAAGTATCCCAACAAGCATTTGTGAGTTGAAATCGCTCGAGGAACTTGATCTCACTGGTTGCTCTAAATTTAAAGACTTTCCAGAAATCTTGAAGCCTATGGGTTATCTGAAGCACCTTTGGTTAAATGGAACGGCTGTTAAAGAGTTACCCGAATCAGTCGAGCGTCTCTTTGGTCTCCGAAGAATTGAACTGAAAAATTGCAACAGGCTTCTGAGTCTCCCAGCCAGCATTTTTAAGTTGAAATATCTTGGGGACCTTAATCTCACCGGTAGCTCTAAGTTTGAAGACTTTCCAGACATTTTGGAGCCTATGGGAAATCTGAAGTATCTTTGGTTAAATGGAACGGCTGTTAAAGAGTTACCCTCATCAATCGAGCGTCTCTTTGGTCTCCGAAGAATTGAACTGAAAAGTTGCAACAGGCTTCTGAGTCTCCCAGCAAGCATTTTTAAGTTGAAATACTTGGGGAACTTGATCTCACTGGTAGCTCTCAATTTAAAGACTTTCCTGAAATCTTGGAGCCTATGGTTAATCTGAAGTATCTTTGGTTAAATGGAACGGCTGTAAAAGATTTACCAGAATCAATCGAGCGTCTTTTCGGTCTCCGAAGAATTGAACTGAAAAATTGCAACAAGCTTCAGAGTCTCCCAGCGAGCATTTCTAAGTTGAAATATCTTGGGGAACTTGATCTCACTGGTATCTCTAAATTTAAGGACTTTCCTGAAATCTTGGAGCCTATGGGAAATCTGAACTATCTTTGGTTAAACGGAACGGATGTTGAGGTGTTACCCGAATCAATCGAGCGTCTCTTTGGTCTCCAAAGAATTCAACTGAAAAATTGCAACAGGCTTCTGAGTCTCCCAGCAAGCATTTTTAAGTTGAAATATCCTGTGGAACTTGATCTCACTGGTAGCTCTAAATTTAAAAACTTTCCAGAAATCTTGGAGCCTATGGGAAATCTGAAGCATCTTAGGCTAAATGGAACGGCTGTTGAGGAGTTACACGAATCTATCGAGCGTCTCTTTGGTCTCCGAAGAATTGAACTAAAAAATTGCAAGAGTCTTCTGACTCTCCCAGCGAGCATTTTCAAGTTGAAATATCTTGGAGAACTTGATCTCGCTGGTAGCTCTAAATTTGAATACTTTCCTGAAATCTTGAAGCCTATGGGAAATCTGAACTATCTTTGCTTAAATGGAACGGCTGTTAAAAAGTTACCCGAATCAATCGAGCGTCTCTTTGCTCTCCGAAGAATTGAACTGAAAAATTGCAAGAGTCTTCTGACTCTCCCTTTGAGCATTTTTAAGTTGAAATCTCTTGGGGAACTTGATCTCACCGGTTGCTCTAAATTTGAATACTTTCCTGAAATCTTGGAGCCTATGACAAATCCGACGTATCTTCGGTTAAATGGAACAGCTGTTAAGGGGTTACCCGAATCTATCGAGCATCTGGTTGGTCTCTTTAGAATTGAACCGAAAAATTGCAACATGCTTATGAGTCTCCCAGCAAGCATTTTTAAGTTGAATCTTTGGGAACGTGATCTCACTGGTTGCTCTGAATTTGAATGCTTTCCTGAAATCTTGGAGCCTATGGGAAATCTGGAGTATCATTGGTTACAGGGAACGGCTGTTAAAAAGTTACCCGAATCAATCGAGCATCTCTTTGCTCTCCGAAGAATTGAACTGAAAAATTACAACATGCTTTTGAGTCCCCCGACAAACATTTATAAGAGACTGCGTGAAGAGTTTGACGCAAGTGGAAGTGAAATGTTTAGCTCATATGAGGAACAAGAAGACGATGTACTTCCACAGACAATGAAAAGAAAGAAAAAAAAAACTGTTAGTACAAGATCAAACATGTTAAATTGCAGTGAAAAAGCTGTGGCAGCCAAAGTTCTTGCTTGTTTGGTCTTCTTTGTTTCAAGCTTTCGGCTCTCCAACGTAAGAATTTAAAAGAAAGAAAGATCGATTTATTCGAAGTTCAGCTTTAATGCCGTTTACACATATATACATAGTTGAGAATTGCAATTGAATTTAAATTCTTACGAACAGACTAGTGTGCTACGTTCTATGTGAAAGACACTTCATGTTTTTTATTTGGAACAGGTACTAAGCTATTCTATTAGCATCTTTGCATTACACCGAGGCACTACAGGAAGAAAAATAAAAAAGAGCAATCAACTGAGACGGTTTCTTAGCAATGGAATGCAAAGGAGGAAAAACAGAAGATAAAGCAGGAGAGCTTCTTTTTCATCGAATTTGAAGAATGTTTTCAAGGAAATAATGGACAAGGTGCACAAGAGGACGGCAGCCTTGACTTCTACAGCCATTCTGTCTGGGTTTGATGCTTCAATCAATATTAGGTAACAGGCTACCTCTTGTAACCGGTATTAATTTCTAGTGATGCTCACCTGAGGTCCTTATTTTGAGGAAATTAAAAACGCGTAAGAATTCCTTGACAGCTTCATTCATTTCTCCAGATTCGGTGTATAAACATATTCCCAACCAAAACATCTTATGTAATTCGTTTAATCAGCTGCCCTTGAACTTCCTTTCCAGGTTCATTTATCCAAATGGATTTAACAGCCCATGTTTTCGAATGCAGATGCAGTGCTACTGCAAGAAACCCCAGAGGATCATAATCAGAGTTACCCGAATCAATCAAGCGTCTCTCACTAAAAACAGAGCCTTCTTTAACTATTCGTGTATCAAGCATCATCTATTGTCAGCTGCTACAGGAGGTAATCTCTAATCCTATAGCGAAATAAACTATACGAGGAATTAATAATGTTTTGAGTACTTTGTTCATTTCCTCTTGAAGTTTTGATTTGACTATCGATATTTTCTTCTCAAACTTTTATTTTGACCAAGTATATGTTGAGAATGAATCCCACTGGAGAAAGAAGGGGACTTTGTATGTGATTATAAGGAGTTGGACTACACATATTGTTAGTTGGTTTTCGGTTGGAACCTCAACTTAGTGTCATAGGGCTTCCATGGTTTTCAATTGCTTCAGCTATTCCAAGCTCAATGGCACATCTTACCACCGCGATTTCAACAATTCCGAACACATATTTCCATATCTCCCCCTTGGCATGTGGCATGTTCTTCTTCTTGTTCTTCCAAATTCAACACCCTCTATTGAATGGTACTAGATAAACGAGTGGTTTAAGGTTGAAGGTTCGATCCAATACTGTATTAGTGTAAATTAATATTCTTAATTAGTTAATTAAGATCAAACACCAAAAGATACAGATGCTAAGGCAGATGTTTTGGGAGTTCAGTAAAATAATAGTTGAAGACTAAGTCTTTTGCTGCTTTATCTTATTCATAGATGAAGATCCTTGTGTGGACTGCAGTCCAGTAAGGACTTTGTATAAAGATGCCAACTGAACAATAATAAATGATGTAAAGGGGCCTGTTTCAACCACTCATCTAAGCAAAATATTGATTTGACCTAGCCGGCCGGCCGGTCTCTCTCTCGTACGTGCTCATTGTTCAGAGTGAATCCCACATTAGAGAATTTAAAAAATCATTACTAGACTGCAGAAACCTCTCTTATGCTTCTCCTTACTTGCCCCTACTCTTACTAAAGCTTCAATCCATCAACTCAGCATCGTAAGGACTTGAAACACAAACTTGGTTGCTTCAAAGCATTATGTTTCCCAACAATATCCTTATTGACATAGAAAGTTTCATATCAGCCACAACACATTTCACTAATTTTATTGCCAACCATTCAAAGACTAGAAACAGACCACACAAAGCAAACATGCCTACTGGGACAGGGGTACACTTATTTGAGAATACCAAGGGCACGTTTTAAAAACATTTCCTTTGCAACTTTTGATCACCGCAGGCACAACCGCCTTTGCGTCACAAGTCATTGCATCATTGAAAAGCTTGCTGTAATCAGGATTGGTTGCGCCGAAGCTCCATAGGTCCTTGTACTTCCTCAAACGCTGGATTGCTAGTGTTTCCTTGAATTCGGGCACTTAGGCCTAGCAATGGTGCCATCATTACCGGATTACTCCCATCAAGATCAGTGCCGCCATACTATTTTCCCCGGATTTTAGTAGCCAGCGAGACAAAGGTGTTTGTGCGTAACCACTGGAGCCTTTTTGGGTTGTGTTTATGTCTTTGAATATTTTGCGGTGGACTAGTGCCCTCATGAGGCGGTAAAGGTGAGAAGGATCACAACTTAGAGCAGATGAGAGCTCTAAGAGTGTCATGGGGCTTCCATGGCTATCAATTGCTTCAGCTTCCGAGCCCAATGCCACATTTTACCACCGCGATTTCAACAAATGTTTCCACACATCCACCTTGGCATGTTCCTCTTCCTCTTCCCAAGTCAACTCTCTTCGTTTCTCTTCCATCTTTTTGTGTGTGTTTCTTAGGCTCTAAACTACACACAATTTACGGGAAGGGATTGGAGTTGAAGCTTTGATGAATTACATATGTTGAACATTTATGAAAAAGTCCATCACTTTAGTCAAAGATTCAACTAGCCAGTTTTCAATAATGTTTGTTTCCCTTTCTGAAAAGTATATCCAGTGAAACCGTTTGCGCGATTGGTTGAAATCCGTATGATGTGCTTGGTGGAAGTATTTAATCCAATAATGTTGGATGAGTAGTAAACTACTCATTGGTTAAGCTCTAACATCAAACGCCCGTGCATAACATGCGTTGATCCAATATTAAACTTCCCGACTTCTACTAAAGAAAAAAGACTAGGCATCCTTAAAAGTCTTTTCCGTTGAGAAAGTCTTGCTTTCTTTCTTTAAATTACACTAATCCAACATTTATTGGATCAATCATTTCAAACAAAAAGGAGTTTGATGTTACAGCTTAACAATTGAATAGTTTACAACTCATCCAACTTATATAGGGGGTGGGTGCTCCCTGCTTGACAAGCCTGCTAGGCATACCAAGCAGCCAGTAGGCCCAGCACCCATCACCTTAGGGATGACAAGCTCGCCACACCCATCACTTGTTGCTTCGGTATAAACAGTGTGTCGATCTTGGGGCATTCTCGCTCATGGGTGTCGGCGACAGTGGTGCTCCAATGCCACCGTCGCCGCCAACATGGGTGCGGGGGGAGAAATTTTTGGGTGGATTTTTTTCGACATGCTTGGGAATGAGAATGATACGGTTTAGCTCAAGCATGAAGATTTTAATGTGCCCCCCAAAATCAAAGAGAGGGGGTGGGAATTTGCGAGTGATTTTTCTTCGACATGCTTGTCTATGGGAATGCAAGTACTTTTGGGAATGCGGGTACTACACACAAGCTTGTCAAAATCAACCTCGGTAGCAGATTTCTTCTCCCGGTTGCCTTTGGAATTGAGTTGGATATTAGCAAGGGGTGGCATTGGATGAACCAATGCATAGGCTTGTCCTAGGCATGCCTGTAGGTGCACAGCTATGGGGTTCATGGACGTTTGTTTTCTGAAGGGCTAACCTAGTCCACTAGCATGTCGAAGATGAGTTTCTGCGGCAGCGATGAAGAAGCTCGTCCCTCTCTCCCTGTTATTGCTATTAGATTTTGATTATCTCGATAAGATTTTTATTAACCATAGTTCCCAATTAGAAATGATCCCAATTAAGTTTAAGAAAATAACAGAAGATTACTTAGAATTCTGGAAAAAAAAATTGTATAAGTTTTACCAATAGTCCTCCAAATTGGTACAAACATATGCATAAGGAAGAGCTAAGGCACATAGCCATAATAGACGAAGAATCTTTCAGACAATCCTCTATATCACCCCACAGATAGACTCCTACGCTATAACACATTCTAAGACATCGTGGAGCCCAAATGTTAGCCTTGGAGGAATATTTTAATTATGATATGTTATTAGTAGTAGAAGACGAAAAGATGTATATCTACGGCGAAACAAATATCCATCATCAGCCTTATCGGAAGCGTCAAAATTTCAAATAAGAAACTGCAGCAACCTATTACAAGATAAAAGAAGACAGTGAAAGAGAAGCAGAATTAGAAGAAGGAGATGATCAATACTGGAAAAATATGACAGAAGAGGAATTGCACAACATAGACAACATGATAGAAGCATAGCTACATAGAAGAGCTGGCAACATATACGCAAAAGATGAAAAAGTAGAACAATAATGCAATAGAGTGGAAATTATTTCACAGTAGCACCATGCAAAGTTACGTACAATTATTCAAGCATCAAATAAAAATGTAAACATCAGTGTAGAACCAACCATGATGAATGATATGATGACATAAAAGTAAATAAAGAATAAAGTTTGATCCATTAATAAACATTTCACACCAAAAATATCTTTATGATTAAAAGTGAATAGCAATAAGAGCTTTTATTAAACCTCCCAAAAAAAAAAATAAGAACATGTTTGATATTCTATTTGAGTTCCAGGTTTTTAACTCAAATAGTGTTTCTCAATTCACAACTTAAAAACTTGTTTGGTGAGGCTGTTTTGTGAACTTGAGTTAAAAAATAACTCAGAAACTAGCGATTTAAGAACAACAAAAGTCTCTTTTTTTTTTTTTTTTTTTTTTTTTTTTTGGCTCTTTCTTCCCGACATCTGCAAGACCTTAGCGTCGAGGCCAGCAGCACCAAACATCAACTGAGAGTCACCGGTGGCGATTAAAGATGGGCGACTGAGATATTTTCTTCCCACCATCCCCGACCACCATCCTCTCGCTCTAATCACCCACAAGCCCCAACCTCACCTCTCCACCAATACCAAAGCTTTATTTCAAGCTCACTTTCCTCAATTTCAATGGCAACATTTGAATTAGCAACCCATCACCATATACATGAACAAAATCCACTTGAAAACAACATGATTTCATTGTATGAAATGTGAAATTGGAGTTCCAAAAACACCAAAAGAAAATTAAAAAAAAAAAAACCAAACAAAAACAAAAACAACCGCAACAGTGGAGCGGGGAGAAGCGGCTTGTGGCTGCGGGAAGGGGACTAGGGAGGCGGTGGGGAAGGGATGGCGGACTGGGGGCTAAATTGGTGGATCTAACTCGCACCAAGTTCATGATTTTCGTTTCCAAATTCAAAGCGAAAACTACAGATACTTGAACTTGAACAATTCTCTTACAGGGAGGGAGCCTCTTCTTATTTGGCCAATCCCATGCTATTCCATACACAAGCTGGATCGAGCATGTTAAAAGAATTCCTGTTAATTTTATCATGTACACAAGTTACAGGAGTTTTAAGTCCAGTCCTTTACAAGTTAGAAAATCGATCAATATATGCAAAAACATGTTTTTGACCTCTCTCTCTCTCCCTCTCATACAAAAAGCATACGAAGTGCAGAATTGCTCATGATAGCTTGTTCTTTAAGGATGACTTTAGCTTCTCCACAGCAGCTAAAAGTGAGGAATTTAATTCACAAGTTTCCTTCAGTAACTCGAGCCTCTTCTCAACGTCATTCCCCGCAGGCACTCCATCCTCGTGCTTGGTCTCATGCGATATAGATGCCTTGTTATATTGAATAAGGTTCAGCATCATCGCCTGCAATTACATTCCACATTGCATTAGATTTTCTCTCTCAAATGTTGCTTTGTGGAGACTCGGAGACAGCAGTTTTGATATGAATAGTTATTATGGAAATACATATTTGTAGTATCATAATACGGCACATTCCATAATCATCTTCAACACAGATGGAGTTGTCTGGATGAACATTCATGATATACATTCATAGTGTAAGAAGGCATATTTTGTAACCCACTTGCTAGACACAACCTACTTTCAAGGCAGACTTACTACAAGATAAACACGAACAGTTTAACGACTGTAAGAAAAATCTGCATACCTCATGTTGCTGCTTCAGAGAGAAGTCTCGCAAAAGAGACCTTGAAAGTTTATTCCTAAGCAATAGCTTATCACCAGTGTATGAGCTAAAAATGAAAGCCGAAAGGTGATGGATAACCAGTGTATATGCAACTGATCCTCGACTTGCAGCCCTATCGAGGGCACCAGAAGTCCATGACTTAACGTATGCCTCCAAAATATCCGGATTATCCTGCACAAGCACAAGGTTTGATAAATTTTCATCACTTGTCATAAAAAGGCCACTAATTTTCATTCGCAATTATTATGATTTCTATCTCACACACAACACACACACACGCAATACTCAAAACTGAATAACAAATCACTCAAAGCTCATATAAGTACTGAATAGCACAAACAAGTCAGTGACTAGTCAGCCGTACCTCTGCAGTTTCAAGGTACCCCTCCGCATCAGTAAAGCATTTCTCTAGAGGTGGCAGAAGTTCAAGAACACGAGAATTGGTTAGTGTATTCCAGGCAGCAAGGCGCACAGGAGCTTCCACACAACGATGCAGATAAACTGCAACTTGCCGGCCATATATCAAATCACCATACGATATAGCAGAAAACTGATCCACAAGAGTTTCAATAAATACAGAGTAACTCTCGTGAATCTCTGATTGGAATGCCAGAACCTCCAGGTTGTTTTCATTTCTATGTTCTGGCATTAAGTTAGACGACCTTGACTGATGAAGAAGGTTCCCATAGAGATCTTGTAAAGCTTCAAAAACAACCCTACTCTTCTCCTCCTCAACCACACCCATTCCAACGAGTAAAATCACAGATAGAGAATGCAATTTCCAAACTAACGATACACTTTTAACTGGGGATGGAATGTCAGCTGGTAAGAAACTGGACAGTGCTTCAATTCCCAAAAGGAAGAAAAGCCCAGCTTTGGCAACTACAACAAAATCCCCTTGATCCTGCATGAGATCTTGTAAATTGGAGAATTTCTTAAGACCAGCATGCTTGCTATCACAAAGGGTTGAGATTGGACTGAGAAACCAGGAAATGGGTAGCGGCAGTCTCTGGTGAGCCCACTCTACAACTAAAGAAGTGCAATCTTGAGTGATCAAAGGTGATGTGTCCGATTCCTCGTATATAGTATCGAGGGAACCTTTACCCTTTTTCAGTGATTTACTATCAGAGGAATTCACACTATCTTTGAGCTTTTTCTTTATGGATAACCATCTGTCACCGAAATGAGAAGCTAATGTTTTACTGAAGAGTACATAATCCTCTTCTTTATAATCCCAATCAAACAGTTTCACACCCCCATTTGAGGAAAGAAAACGTCGAATATAGAGATCAAGATACTTAAGAACTGAGACATCAAGCAAAATATTTAGCACCTTTCTCACATAAGTCCTGTCTGTTGGTCCAGCAGTTACACATACTCCTAAAGATGAATTAATTGCCAGCATAGTAAAAGTCATTTCTTCTTCTGTGGGGCTATCCAAATTGGACACAATCTTCCAAGTTTCAAGCAAGTCAACAAGAAATCTTGCATCTGCTTGCGACAACAAAACACTACCAGACCAAAATCCTCCACCAGAGGCAACCCAGCCAACTCCCACCCCGGGAGCAGGTCCTCCCCTGCCAAACATTTCAATTGACTGCACGAGGGGCCACTCCGAAGCAACTAACTTCATAAAAGTATTTTGCACACTTCTCAATTCAACCAAAGACCCCTTAAGTATACCGTCCTTGAGTATTTTCTCTTCTCTTGATGAATGGAAATTTTGGGGAGGTGTTTGGACGCCTGTCCTGGCTAACATTATCAACTTATCAATGCTAACGACAAGCCCCACTAACCCCCGTAAGCAACTTACAGAAGCTAATGATGTTTCGCATTTACCCAGATTTCTCAAATGAGACAGTTTCTCAATGAAAGAGTCACCTCCGCTAGGATCTTTTCCATATTTCAAATCAAGAGTAACCGAACAGCCTATAAACCCATTTTTAATCATTTCAAGTCCAACTTTAGGAACAAACTCTGGAAGCCATGGCACAAGACTACCACTTTCATGTGAGTGGACAGAATCATCCGGGACCACTCTTTCAAGCACTCTGGAAAGCATTTGTACTACAGCTGAATACACCCATAACAAGGAAGTGAATGACAAATCTTGGGAAGCGAGACCACCACGAATTCCATTTTCTATCTCAAAGAAATTACATATGCTGGGATCACTCTTCAAAACTATCCACTTGAGAGCTATTTCAACCATTGGACCAACCTGGCTCCAAGACCAGAACTCAGTTCCATCACCAGAATGCTCAGAGATTTCATTGCTCAGACGCTTCTGTGAGAACAAACTTGGGAGCCTTCTAGCCAAAGCCTCCAGAATAAGGTATCCTTCCGTAGAGATGGACGTAAATTCACCAAGTACATCATTCTCAATAAGTTTTTCAATTGTAGGTGGGTTCAGCCACAAGCACAAGTTACGGAAAATATCTGAGAAGTATGACACACAATAGCCATGCTGAACAAAAACCTTCCAAAAGCGCAGCTGTTCAACCTTCAAAGCCGAAGAAAGTTTACAGTTTTCCTTTCCAGATTTTACCCAGTTGTCAAGGAAGGAAATAGATTGATACAAATGCCATGTCATAGTTTGGAAAGTCCCATTCTTTATAAAAGCAACACAGTTCTTCCGATCAGATTGAGCCATCACCTTTTATATACACAAAAATAAGGATAAAAGTATAAGTTTTATCCGGAATTAAATGCAGGCATAATTCCCTTATAACACCAGGAACAAAACGTACTAGACAAGTGGACATAAAAGTTGTACAGAAACTGCTTACCTTTAGAAGTCTAACAGACTTTATTTTTGAAGGCTGGATATCTACACTGTCTTTTCCGATAAACCTGCTGACAATTGTTTCAAGAAGCCTTTCACAATTCATGATTGCATTCGCACATTTTGGGGAATGCCTTGCAATTGCAATAAGTATAGATACTGTGTATTCTTCCAAAGCTGCCGTAGGGTCAGACTGAAACAACATAAAACAATACACTTTAGGAGGAAACTGCAGATCATCTTCCACATATATTTTTTCTAGCAGCACCTTACTATATTTGTAACACTACTAATTGTTGAATCTGTGTTTTCTTTCATATACCACAAACCCACATTCACATCAATCCAACAATGGGAACTAAGAATATAGCTCAGCCCTCATTACCTTGATAGAAGAATGAGAAAGCAAAGCACTTATTAAAAAGTATGTACGCACACATGACGCACCCATAAACCTGTGTCAAGACTTTAGGGATCCTTCAAGCTAGGCACTTACGAGTTTTCTGATGTGTTACACTCGTGTTTAATGTTAAAGAGGCCATGCAATTTAGTAACATTTAACAACCTCTCTACATTAACTAACAAAAGATAAAAGACATGCAATATGAACGTCAAAGTCCCACTAGGGAGGAAGGAGGTGAGCATCTGAATTTAAATTAGTGTTTGGTTCTCTATATAAATCTTGGGAACCTTGAGTGGTTATCAAATACCTGCACAGCTCTTATAGTTGTCCTGAATGTAAAAACTAAATAAGGACTAACCTCCAAAACATAGCGAAGCCTTGGAAGGATTCCCATCCGCACCAAACCTGCCGCAAAATCTTGTCCAGCAACTACAACATCATCTTGAATGGTGCGTTTCCCTTCAGTTTCATCATCAATAATTTCCTCATCGAGAGCAACAATATTAGAAGGCTTGGCGTTGTACTTCCAAAATCCACCACGCAGGAAACCAACATCAATCTCTGGTTTGCTTCTGAATACAGGGGCAGTAAATGTGTCCATATGCAGGGTTGCTATTTTCTGAGAGCAGAATATATTAAGCTTGAAGAAATCAAATATCAATAGATCATAAACTTCAGAAAAGTAAAAAAAGAATAAAGAAATGTATAACTAGAGTAGTAATAAGAACAGAAAAGAAAAACTCTACCTCCGAAACGTCAAAGAAGTTCTCATTCACATCACAGCTTAATATGCGGTGAAGAACTTTGGCACAAGCTAGGACTACATTATTGTGGTTATCATCGAGACATATCCTGCGATAAATTAGAAGTTAAATCGCAATGACATCCAGTAAAAAAAAATCAAATAATTGTTTGAAATATCAACTAGTACACAAAACAATCCAACAGAAGAGTAAGTTTACAAGATGAAGGGGAACAATTTATGTATGGTTGGTTTCACCAAAATTTTGGAACATAAGGATCCAGATATTATTCACCTGAGAGATAAAATAAGCTCAGGTTCTGGGCCAAGTGCATAAGCCCAAACGGCCTCCCAGTCAGCAGATTTATCGACTTTACTAGCATTGTTTCCGATAAACTGATCTTGTGCTTGAATATTATGCAATGTCTTATCAAGCACAGTTGAAAGGAAATGCAAGGCAAGTGTCCGCTGTCCAGGAATCTGAAACCACCAAACAGCATATGGTAAAACAAGATAATGAAATCAGGAAGCAAACTTTACCAGGAGCAACAAGATTTGATACATAATATAATAGAGGGCCATGGACATCGTACATCATCAAGTTTAGAGAAATTCAAAAGATACATTATCAAAACAGTTGATGTACAATTACAGCAATCAAGAATATAAACTGACCACACTCCTAGTGAGCGACACTGCTTCTTTGATTGTATAACCAGCAGCACCAGGGTCCCCCTCAGTACGCAGGTAGTCACGCTCAGATAAATTACCTGTAAAATTGGAGAAAAATTTACTTGATACTCTATTGAGGTATTTTTATCGTTTTGAAAGTAATATCATCCAGTGCAGTTGTGTTTCCCATACATGAAAAAATTTACTGATGCTACAAATTTCTTAGTAAGAGAAACTTTAACTACAGAACTAAGTCCCACGCTTTAGAGAATATAAAACAGAAAAGGTAAAAAGCAAAACTGGAGTGACGAGGAATACATAATCTCTTCAAATATAGAACGAAAAAGAAAATTAGCTTCTGCCAAAAATCATATAAACAAGTATTAAAACTTACTACTCTGAGATATCTGGTGGCCATCTATAATAAGAGTCCCATCCAAGGAAAACCTTAAGGCCCTAGCAGCCTGGACTCTATCACTCCAAGCATTCCACAAACTGCCACTGGCTTTGCCTGAATTATGCTCCAATCTATCCTTTACTGAAGTTTGAGTATTGTTTGAAGTAATTTTTGTAGCCACATGAGACAGACCACTGTGAGAGCTAGTAGAAGCTTTTGGTTCATTGCTATCTGAGCTGGGGCCTCTTTGCCTTCTCAATTTCTCTTCACCCCTCCTTTTGAGTACTTGGAGCAATGCAGGGTCCAGTCTGCCCATGATCTCCGCCTGTGCTTCTTCAATCTCATCTGCAGACATCCCTTGCAATCGTGCACGGTTCTCTTCATCAATCTGACCCTCAAGCGACACAGAACCCCCTTGTTCATTTCGAATATTATCAGGCATGGACTTTCCATTCATGTCCGCTTCAATTTCCACGTTATTGTGACCCAAAACAGATTCTTGTTCAACCTTCAAGTTACCCAACACAGATCCTCGTTCAATCTTCGAGCTACCAAACGCAGATTCTTGTTCATTCTTTCGCCGGGAATGCACTTTACTTGACACAATTTTTCTAGTACTAGCTTCCATGGTTTCCCTTAAAGTTCTTGAGCTATTTGCATCAAGCTCCTCCTCTGCCCACTTACTAAAGTCCATATCTTTTTTCTTCTTCCTGTCGAGCCGCTTAGCGAAATCCCTAATGTGTTCAAAGTCCATTACATTTTCATCATCCTCCTCCTCATCCCGTTCCTCACCACCCAATTTACTATTTACCGGACCCCGATGCTGTCAAATCAACCAAAACCAGTCACAAATTCATATACATGTTTACCGCTTTTCCCTAAATTATTAAACTTTCTTTCAATGAAACAATCAAAATCAAAATCAAAACTTTTCACACAACTGACCAAATAACAAATTTTTGTTTTTTTAACTTCTCACAGCGGTGATCAAAGTATCAAACTTGCAGGCTTACCGGGCCATCGGAGCGGTGGCGAGCGACGGGGAAAGGAAGAACGGTTGGGCGAGGCGGTGGAGTGGGGCCCGACAGGGGCATATCGGAAATACCTTTCTCGACTATGCCGCCGAGTAAGCTCGAAGCAACATCGCCGCCGTCGCCGGTTTGAAGTGCTTTGGTGCCAAATATGACCTTCGGCTTCCTCGGGCCAGGACCGCTTGCTTTGGTGCTCTGCTTCTCCGCCATGGCTATGAGCAATTACTCTCAACTCTCTCTGAAAGTAGGGCTAGAACAGAAATTTGGGCGGGCTCAATTTAATATGGTAACCAGCAAGTCTTGGATAATGTTAAATTTAGCAATTTTTTTTCATACAAACAGGGAGAGTCACGTATGTTTCCACAAAAAAAAAAAAAGGGAGTCACGCTTATTCATTCTTTTCGGTCCGACGTGGTTACGAGAATTTCACCTTACTTTTTTGTGGACACAGTCAAACAGACTCACCAGCTGAGAGCATCGAATAAGGGACCTTTAACATTTTTTTGTTTATTGAAGAAACACAATCCGTACTTTTACTACTAGACCACTTTAGCAATTTGATTTATTATAGAAAATTTAGTTAAACCGAATTTTTAATAAATTTAATACGTCCTAAAATGATAACATAAATGAAGGGGGTAAAAAACTGAATGACTCTCTCTCCATGTTTGATGAGAAATGAACGAATGACCTTAAATTCCTTAATAATGTTTACCAAATTCTTATTTGGTAAAGTGCAACAACGAACAAGGTCAATTTCGATGAACGAGTATTGAACTCGACATAGTAGCTCTTTTTTTTGTTTTCAATTTAGCTCATTTTAAGCCTCGGTGAATGGGTGGCCGCATATCAGTTTGATTTGGTTTGACATAAAAATATAACCGAATCAATTAGTATTTAACAGTTTAGTTTGGTTTGGTTCGGTTTTGACTAATGTCATTACTAACACCAAATCAAACTAAACAATTGGTATTCGGTTTTGACCAATATTAACCTAATCAAACCCAACTAGTATTTAATGGTTGGATTTGGTTCGTTTGATCCAAAGGAGCCCTAATTAACTATACTGTATACCTGGAAGGAACAGAGATTCACTCAAAACCTCTGCCAAAGGTTTGCAGGCAAAATGATGCCCTCTAGGTCTAGGGCTTTCAGGAAAGAAAGGAATGCAAGAATTTTAATTTTCGATATAAAAGATATTAGGGGAGGGGTAAATCGAACATTTACTTCACAGTACATGGATAGATTTTTAACTACTTAAGCTACAAGCGCCATGAGGAATGCCGGAAATTTATAACCAACTTTAAACTAAAATTGTCATTTTCCTTCATCTACTACCTGATCAGATTCAAAACTATAGAGAAACAACCTATTTCTATTGCTAATAAAGAATATACAACATTAGATCTCAACAGCACCCCGGCGTTAGGCTTTAGACCCATCTCTGCAACTTCTTTTTGTAACATGAACCTACTTCACCATAAACTGACCTAACATTAACTTAGTCAATCCCGTTCAGGAGCATCCCCGGTTGTTCTTCTTGAGCTTAGGCTTCCGGCGTACGACCACACCCTCTCAAAATCAGCTGCGAGTAATCTCTCTGACTTGTCGTCTATTATAACGTTGCGCTTTACACACACAGGTGTTCTTCCTGGACTTCCAATAACTGGGGTGGATGAACAGAAAGCCGGTGTTGCAAGTGGAGACGCATAAGGAGTGTGTTGAATGGAGAAGGGGCTCGGTGACATCCGCTTCTGGATAGGAAGGCCACTCAAACCTCCCCTGCTGAAGATAGACACTGATTCCGCAGCAGCACATCGCTTGGTAGCATCGTCAACGAAGAGGACATCATCTATCCTTGCCATTACGTTAAAGGCCAGACTCTCCATAACTCTTGAGTAGCTTTCCAGAATTGACTGCCCCACGTCCTGTAAAATCAACAAAGAAAAATCCTGCAGAAACTTCATCCTTCGAAGATTTGTTCTTTTATATATTGAAATTCGGAAGTTATTGCAGTGTGCAGAAACTAGAAGGTAACTAATAATGCGCAATAATCAAGTTCGACGGGAAAAATTTTCAAAATCAAGGAATTCAACATCCGATAAACCACAGTTTATAAATTGATGGACGACATACTGGTTCAGGTGATATATATTAAGTAATGTAATGTAGATGGTTATGTGTTTTAACGTAGATGGATAGAGAAAACATGCAAACATGCAGTCAAATGTACCTTGTTATATTGGATTTTGTTCATATCTAGTGAAGTTTGCGGGAGGCCAGGGAAACGATGCCTTAGGCTGTGTAAGAGCGTCTCTGCTCTTTGGGCCAGAAAATGGCTCTTTTCAGTATCGGAAACAAGTCCCTTGACCTTGCCACCCCAGGATGCCCGTTTAGCTTTATGATTATTGTGTTTATTCTGGTCTTTCTGCGTCCAAACATGCACAGCTGCCTCAATTCTATTGGCTATCTCTAGAGTTTGATGTTCCGAGGACAAGTCCAGGCAATCAAGAAGATGCTCTGGTGAAAATTGGTCTGCAGCTATGTAACGATAAATGATATCGCCCAGACAATCTTTCCCATTCTATCATGAATGAAAAACAAAATGGTGTTAAAAAATTTAAAATCAGCTAAAAGAAAACATTATGTAGAATGCGAACGATGAACAGTTATTTCTAATGGTGATATTTGGCATCTATTTATGATCTCACTATATAACACATTTGAGAGATGTTTCAGCACCAGTATCAGTCACAACTAAGCAAACAAGAACAGAATGAGAGTGTTATTTTCGTTGCCATTACGGAAAATAATTTTTTTCATTTCACTGCTAATGCTATATAATTGTTGCAAAGCTCTACTTCCAAGCTATAAAAAGGACATGAGTACCATTAACACATTTCTAAATCAGTCAAATACAACAGGAAACAGTTGCAGAACAACACAAACGATATGAACAAAGAAAATGAACGACAAACTTTTAAGGGGAAGATAACAAAAGATCTCCAACAAGATTTCCGTGTGATTTTATAGAGAAAGATCATCTCATGATTTAGAATGGAACTGAAATATAAGCTCGATCACTTGATATACATGTGACATCTCACCGAGATTAAATCCCATATAGAAAAAGAAACTAAAACTCAAATAATATTGACAGGAAACATATAAATATATGAAGAAAGCTAATTAAACAGCATTGCCAGCCACTAATATAGTAAGCACACGTGTCGAATCCTGGAAAGAGATGTGGAACCCCATACCTTGGGCGACGACTCCATGTACGCTCTTGGGATTTCCATCTCAGCAAGCACACTACTATTAATCGCCATGGCTGCCTTCAATATCTGGTTGCAGCAGTCCCTACACTGCTGCAATTTCTTCCTTGTTTCACAGGACAACCCATTTGGCGGAACTTTAGGATAAGGCAGCCACCACTTCTCTTCTTGCCTAATTGAAGGCCTTCCACCAATAAACCCTTCACCCTCTTTCAAATCCCCCAAAATTATCCCCCGGTCAACATAGCAGAACTCTGTCTCACAAAACCCATCTAGCATACTAAGCAGCATTGCGTCAAGCTTCTTAATGGCAGGTAGATTCACATACAAGTCAGAGCGCGGCCGCATTTCCATGACTTCGTATGTCCCCCCAGCCGGAAACTGTTGTATCGAAGGCACAAGCTCAACAATTGAATCACTCACACATAACAGCCAGTCCATTTCCCGGCGCCACATTGCCTTTCTCTGTGCTTTCAGCGGCTCTAACCTCCATAATTCGCCAAACACGGTCGCTGTCATTCCAATATAGAAAATTGAGTTCCAAAACAGAACATCCAAGTAAAATCGAAAACATGCCGATCAACATCGCATAAGAATTTGCACTTTCCAAGAGGAATGTGACTTACCAGAGAGATTGGTGATGGCATTTGAGATAGCAAGGGCAGTGCAGACTCCTTTTCCTCCTCCTGACATGTCTTCTCCAAGCAGAAGCTTGGCAAACCTCTCCTTCATCATCTCAACTTCTGCAATTATAAATAATTTTAAAAAAATGAAAGTTAATTATCTTAGATAGAACAGAATCAAATCTCTACAAAATTTTCTCAGTTGTGAAAATTACTGGACAAAACATTGTCACTACATTTTTCAGCATTTTCCCCTAAAATTAGAAACAAATTTAAACAAAACAAAATATAATACCAGACAAATCAGCATTTCGTTTCTCAGGCTTCTCATCCCAAGCCACCACATCCTTTCCTCCGATCACCGGAAGCATCACCGGCGCCTGAAAGAAGAAATTTCCGGCGACCGGTTGCGGCGACGATGTCATGGAGCTCGAAGCCCCCTCCGCATCGAACCTCCGGCACGAGAAGCTGCTACAACTCTCGGACTCGCTCACGTCGGCGCTTAAGCTGTAGCTCCCGCACCGCTCGCTCTGCTGGTCCGAGCCATCCTCCGACGACACACTCCCCATTGTCGTCCAAAGATCCAAAACGAGCGTTGTCCGTACAAGCTCAGATCTCAGCCTCACATTCGCTGCCGTGAAGACTACCGCAGGGGATAAGAAAAGCAGAAGCAGCAGCACTCACGTGGTCGGAAGATTGTTTGCAGAGCAAAGAAACTGAGAAGTGATGGATAAAAAAGTGCTTCCAGGTTTTCTCACACCACACTCTTCCACTCTCTCTCCCTCCCTCCCTCCCTCCCTCCCTCTCTAGAAATGCTAGTGTGATGGGATTGTCCACAGTGGGGGTTGATGATGAAGGAGATAATGATGAGGGAGAGGTCCCAAAAAGCAAAAGTGACGCCGTTTGGTCTGCAGAGCTTGGGCACCCGACACGGTCCTTTTTCCGCGGGACCCACCCTTTGCGGAATGAGGATTTATTGTGCTCGCGTGACGTGGCGCTCTTCGCTGACGTTTAAGGGTATGTGGTGGGACCTGGTTGGAACAGGGAGGGAATTCAGAAATTTCGAGTGGGAAAGATACCAAACGGCGGTTGGAGGTATCTGAAGTGTTTTGTTTTCTTGTATGGGGCAGAGTTACGGTGTGGACGTCCCCGGTTTGCTTTCCGTGTGCTCGCATCACTAAGATGACGATTATTATTCTCGTTTGACGACCTCGTTTTCAGTGTACAACTCTTTAATTGCAGTCATTAGTAATTCGTTTTGGGTAATTACTTTATTAACAATTTATTTCTGTGTAATTTATTAGTATTGACTGATAATTACGAGGTTTTAAATTCTGAACATATTCACGTTTTGAATTGAACGGTACGATCTAGACCGATGATTTGTTTTTGTCATACGAGTGAGTCCCGTATGACCATGCCGGAGGGAATCTCCTTGAGCGGCGGACAGGTTTGAGCCGTCTGACATGGTGTCAATGGCGGATTCAGAAAATAATATTAGTGGGGTTAGTAAGAATAGCGCGGGCAGCGCGCAAAATTTTTTTAACAGAAATAGCATGCATATCGTCATTTCATCAAGTCTAGATAGGCCTAAAGTCATTTGGAAATGCATACTGCACACCTGTTAATGTATGCAGATGCAACACCCAAGGTATCCATACACATTCACTGAGTCTTGGTAGGCCTAAAGTTAGTTGGAGGGCATGTATGAAGCCAACTCTAATCTTCAAAAGGGCAGCACCTAAGGTATCCATGGACATTCACCGAAGTTTGGGGGGTCAGCACCCAAGGTATCCATGGATGTTCACCAAAGTTTGGAGGGTCAAATGACCCCTCCTTGCCCCTCAATGCATACGCGTTCATATGTGTAGTATACAATGTTATACAAAGACTACAATGATACGCTCACTTAAGAGATGAAATATTTTTCAGTATGGTAGGAACATGACCGGTACATGTTGAAATATTACCCAGCATATCATATGTGATAATACAATTGGTTAGAAGAATTTATCTTCAAATTAAGTATATTGTTATACTTGTTGTACAAATATCTATTTGGCATCATTAAGAGCAACTCCACCGTTGTTTATTGTCTTGCGAAAAGGCAACCCAATCCACTATCCCCCCTTCCCAAAACACTCCAGCCCACCCAAGCAATTGGAGCCAAGGCGTGCCCGATGGAGAAAGGTAATAATCGCCTAGGCTAGCACCACACCTATGTGATGTCATCATGACGTCAGAGACAATTTAAATTATTAAAAAATTATAGAAATAACAAAAAGTTATAAATAAAAAAAAACTAATTGAAAATATAAAATATTATAAATGTTCTTTTACTCACTACATTTCAATATTTTCAAATACTTTTAACCAATCTTTTATTATTATCCAAAATTAAAAATAAAATTATAATTTTATGATTTTATAAAATAAAAAATGCTAATATTTTAATACGAATTGTCTTGCCTATTCATTTTAGGAGTAGAGATGCACTTAGTCAATTATTGTTCATTGTAGGTAGTTACTGAAAGTGCTCTAAAAGTATCGGATCAGGCTTGTCGCCGTTGTCCTAATAACTTCACTTTTACTCAGCTATGCAGAAGGAAAACCCAAAGAAACCCATCCTATAGTCGTCGACTCTAGCCTTTGGCTTTAGGGTCGGTGGCAGCCCCCTGATTTCTCTTGTTTTCTACTTTTCTTCCTCTCTTGTTCTTCTTTTTCTATGTTTTCGTTTGAATTTTGTTTCAGCTTTATGAGCTTTTGTATCAGTTTTGGACATTCTCCTAACTCAATGGTAGTCCATCGCAAAATCCATCTTCCCTCCTCATCGCACCCCTCTTTCCTTCTTGCCCCTTGCTCCCCCTCATATTTCCCAACCTTTAATCAAAAATTAGGTCTTGAGGTGTTGGGCTCTGTCTTGACTCTAGAGCCAATCCACACAGCTCGCTGCCGATCCGACTTCCCAGAAAAATTAGGCGAAGTGTGGAACGATTCACTTCGGAACAAGGGTGTCTTGCACACCCTATTCGCCCTCCCCCTCCTCATGTTACAATTTGTGTCATTTCTTGCAGGTGTTGTGGCGGTTTTGATTCTTAGGGGATGGATTCTGCACAACCTTCTTAGATCTAGCTTTTGGTTAGGGTGCTTTATTCAGTTTGGGGCGATGTCTTCCTCCGTGGCGGCTGTTGCGATGGTGGCAGCGACGGTGGCTGCCATTGTGCTAATGGAGATTAGGGTTTTTGTTGTTGTCTTTTCTTACTTTGCCTACAGGTCTAAGTGTATGTGGGCCTCCCATTATGTATTGGGTTGTAGCTCTCTCTTTGCTCGAGCCTGTTTTATCTTATGTATTTCTTTTCTTATGTAGGGTTTTATGTTTTTGTTAGGTTATCTTGCACAGATTGTAATCTCATTTTCATGAATGAAGCTTTATTTTCGACCAAAAAAAAGGTTTGTCGCTGCTAAAATGCCCGATGGCGTACGGTTTTGACGACCGTCATTCACTCATCGTCTTGTCAAATCAAATCTCAACCAATAATCGATGATAACATAGTGGGACCCACATAAATTTTAGGTGAGCATCACCATAGAGTGTTCGGGAATATTAATTGACCCACTCTTTGAATTTTCTTAGTGGATAATTTTTTTTATTGTATTTTTTCAGTTGTTATTTGGTCAGGATATTAATTGGCTTGATTTTTTTTTAGAGATTTGGAGTTAATAATGGGAAGATTAAAATATTAACAATCCCAATGACACTAACAAATTAATAAATATTAATCTCAGTTTATTATCTTGAAGTTTTTTGGTTTTCAATATTTGGTATATAAAGTTTTTTTATCCCAGAGTGGTACCTAAAGTCATAATTTTGGATACTTTCATACATCCGTTAAGGTTGCTGTTAAATCAGTCGTTAACTAGTGACATGGCGGACAATGACTGGATACCACGTGTCAAAAATCTATCTTTTCAAAGCTATCATCCCACTAAAAAAAAAACTAATGAAAAAGGCTTCAAATCTTTACATTTTAATATAAAAAAACTATCCACGAACTTTTATTTAATGATAAGGACAAAATAATAAATAAAAAACCACATGAGCTGGCGCGCATACACCCCACCCCACCCCCATTTTCCACTTTTTTTTCTCCCCATTGTCAGCTATTATTACGACATTATTATTATTATTTTCTTAGAATAAGAGAAAGACTTCAAATTGAATTACATTTTCCAGATTTATTTTTGTGGTGTTGTTTTCCAATAGTAATCAAGATGAGGAGAGATTTTTCAATGTGCCCGGAACACGGGATGATACACCACGTCTCTATACAAGTGGTGAGATTCTTGTGTTAAAAAAAAAATTTCACAGCACTTACATAATAACACGTGGTGTAGAAAGTTAAGAAATTGAAGAGATATAGAGAAAATTTGATGAGTATTGAAGAAAATGTATTTGAAAGGTGAGAACGTGCCAAGAAAATTCAAGCAGATGAGAGAGAAGAATGTAGTACCGTTAAGTTTCATAAACAGTGTATTACCGTTAAGTTTCATAAACGGTGTAACACCGTTAAATTTCATAAACAGTGCAGTAAGTTTCATAAACAATGTCGTAAGTTTTCATAAATAGTGTCGTAAGTTTTCATAAACAGTGTCGTAAGTTTTATAAACAATGTAGTACTGTTAAGTTTCATAAACTGTGTAAAAAGTTTCATAAACAGTTTGTGTGAGGATGCAAGGGAGGGTCCTTTCATTATTCACCAAGCGTTGGATAAAGGAGGTTATTACTTGGCCGATTTAAAAGGAAATTTGCAGAAACATCCGATTAATGCTAAGTTTCTAAAGAAATTTCACCCAACCTTGTGGGATGTTAAAGATTATTACATTGAGGAAGTTTAGACGATTTAAGGAGCCCAAGTCAGATTATTTCTTCATCACAATTGATTTGCAAAAATGAAAGTGCAAGCTAAAGTAAATCAAAGAAGACATTTTCATTTCATTAAATGAGGAAGTTACATGAGAATTAGCTCAAGAAAGGGTTTTTATATCCTTGACTAGAGCAACTATCCTAGAATGATATGCCGGCATAAAAATGAAGATTCTACTAAGGCTCCTCTAAAGCAATAAAATCCCTCCACATCCATGCTTGGAGGACCCTGCGCTGAGTAGATCATGCTAAATGGCCTCCAGTGGCCACTGTCACTTTCAAGTATAAACCTGACATTCGAATCAATGAGGAGCTAGTGGATACTTTGACCTTGATCCTAAAACTGATGGGGTCGTCATGGTTGGCCCCAAAGCATACACCTACGATGATGAAGTGATCAAGAAAACAGAAGCTGTGAGGAAGTCTAGGATCGTGGATATCAGTGCAAGGGGGTCCTCAAAGGTGGTTCGACCATTTGAAAGGTGGATTGCCCGACTCTGACAAAAATAGGTTCAGAGTGAACCAACTCGCCTTGGACATGTTGCTTTCCGCTACTATAGGGACCTGAGAGGTCCATGAAAGCCCCATAAAGTGCACTCCTCCTTCCTCGAAGAAAAATGTGGAGTGCAGACCAACCCAAAGGCGATGAAGGCCGTTGAACAAACGGCGCATGGTGGGGATCCCCTCGCCAGTTTCGCAAGAAGGATAAGTTCAGGCAACTATGGGTATCAATAAGATTAAGAAGGCAAGAGGGTTTTTCTGGGAATTATAGGGGCTTTAGGAATTCTGAAAGGCTTGAGGATTTGTTTAAAAATTATTAAGTTGTTTGGCCAAGGAGTTTTGAGGGTGGATTGTATAAATAAGCAGTTACGTAGCATTGGAATTCATGGGGTAGCACAAGGGTTTTGTTAATCAACGGCTGTGGTAAATGGTGCAAGTCTCGAGTAAGCATGCGACGACTATTTAATCATTATTAGCATCTTGGGTTGCAGATTCAACAATGATTAAAGGGGGCACTGTTTAGGTTAATATTAAGCAATGAGCTTAAAGGGATTAAAACCCAAAGATGACAATTGAAGAAGATTTTCCCGAAGCCCAGAACGAAGCCCAAAGGCCAATTAAAGCCTCTTCAGCCAAGTACATGCAACTTGCTTACCTACTGAAGTGACAAGTGATTGAGACTAACATACTATCAGCCAAAAAGCACTTTCTAGTGGCACTCAAGTAAAAAGGCTGGTGACTCACTACCCTCCAAATACTTTCGGGCAGGAGCCAAGCCATTGCAAATCAGGCTAAGGCATCTATAAAAGAAGAAAGAGAAAACAGAGACAATGACACTCAACCAATCAAACAAACAAACAAACTTACAACCTCTGCTCTCAAGCCAGATTTGCAACTCAAAACTGTAAACAGCCCAGATCTTAGATCTCTTAGTAATAATCTTCTCGGAAAGCCTATATTTCCTTAGTTTAAAGCTCTGCTACTTCCGTAATATCGATCCCCTTGTGTAAACTTGTTTACCAACCATTACTTTTCAAGCACACAACCCTGTAACCTCAAAGAAAAGCGACTGCAAGAAGTTCAACCTTGCTGGACAAGGTGAAATCTTGCCCAAAGCTATTTGTTTGTCCTCTAAACTAGTAGATCTATCATTTAGCATATTGTCCAACATGTATTCAAATTATTTCTACTTATGTTCTACTTTGAGAGTTCCATTTGTACCCAGATCTGGTTATCTTTATGGATTTTCTTGCATTTAAAACCTATCTAGAACCAAACAAATTACTTGAGGGGTTCTGAACGCCCTTTCTTCGAGCATACAAGACCATGAACTGAAAGTCCTTGATCACAAGGCAAGAAAAGAACTTAATATGGACTTAACCCATCTATGACAATCCTTTGATAACAAGAAGTCCGAGTAACTTGGGGCGCAAGAAACTGACTTAAACACTTGTTCTACATCTACTATAATAAGATAGTAGTGGCACGCCTCGCACTTGGTTAGTTTTGATTGCGAGCCTCAAGGCCTATACCTAAGGACCCACAAAGACATATTTCAGAACTAACTTTGTCATGTTCTTGCAGCTGACAGACAAGCAAGAGCCCGACCATCAAACACAATCAACCTCAATGTGCCAACCCCTTGGGAAGCAATGCCGAGGTGCCGATGACCCTCATCCTGGAGAAATCTTTGCCCGAACATAGTTTTGGCACACCTAGTGGGACCAAAAAAGTCTTGTATGCCAAGAAAGAAGGGAAAATACCAAACTTTTAGGTAGAGTACAAAGTACGGGCCACCCCAAGATTTGCTAAGATCACACATGACAGATCGACCAAAAGATTTCCCTTCCCTGTGAGGATTAGTTATACCAGACAGCCCGACTTCATTTGAGAAGTCTGGAGGAAAAATAACCAATGAAGACTTGCAAGCCACCATGGTGCAAGTACTGAGAAGTATGGAGAAAATC
This sequence comes from Heteromeles arbutifolia, assembly GCA_024362995.1. NCBI lineage: Eukaryota > Viridiplantae > Streptophyta > Magnoliopsida > Rosales > Rosaceae > Heteromeles > Heteromeles arbutifolia. The sequence continues at coordinate 19,745,174 of JANCRC010000004.1, read as the reverse complement.
TCGCTAGAGACCAGGGGAGAAGTCAGCAGACTCTGTTCCTTAATAGGAAGTTTGCAAAGAAGATTGGATCTGGAGTTTTCTACCCTGAGAGGTGGTCACGAAGATGTGTTGAGACAACCAAGCCCCGTGAAAGAACCAGTTGTTCCCCTATTTCCTCTACTGGATTAAGGAAATGATAGGGGAAAGGAAAAAGAAGGACTTGAGATCAACCAGCCAGTTCTGGAAGAGATCTCGGAAACAGAGTTGCTCGACCCCCCACTATTCTCACTAGGTAGTAGGGGGCAAAGCGGGCAAGACATAAAGAAGTATGGGATGCTCCATATAATTGGAGAGTCCGGTTGGAAGAGTGAGCCCACCAATGTGGACAAACCCCCCCTTATAGGCCGCCACCATTGGCTAATAAGGGAGGAGGGCCCAAATGGAGGAGGCCCGAGCCAAGGAAGGAGACTAACTCGGGCAACGATCGTAGCCCAAAGTGGGAACCTCTTCACACCCCACTTGATAATACTCTCAACCAGCAACTCAGGGAGGAATTGGCTGAGTTAAGAAGGATAGTGGCTCAGAATGCCCAACCACGGGCTCGCCCGCTGTTCAAGATTGCCTACCAGAAACCCTACCCTGAGCACATTGATGAGCAAAACTCATTTCCCATTAACTTCAAGATGCTAGCATTCCCAACATTCAGTGGAGATGATGGCAGTGTGTCATCTAGGGATCACATTTTCAAGTTCTCCAACCACTGCGTGGCATTCGAAGACAATCCTAACTATAAGTTAAGATTGTTTGGGAACTCGTTTGTCGGTCTAGCATCTCAGTGGTACTCATTTTTGCCCCCCAATTCTATTGCAAACTAGGGGCAAATGAAGATGGCTTTCCATGAACAGTTCTACAGGATGGAGCCCGAGATGTCGATTAATGACCTGGTGGAAGTAAAGCAATACGAGCATGAGTCCACGAAAGACTTCATGATGAGGTTTAGGAGGACGCGAATGAGGTGTCAATTCGCCATTAATCAGGCCCAGCTTATATCTATTGCTCAAAGGGCATTGAGATTACCCTTAAGAAAGAAGTTTTACGATGTGCAGTTCCACAAACTACAAGCGTTGGTGATTGCTGCCACAAAGTATGAAAAGTTGTTGCTTGAAGAGCAGCAACTGAAGCATTCTTCCAAGGCTCCCCCTTTCTACAAAAACAAAGTTGCAATACACCATGTGGAGTTTAAGGGAGTGGAGCCACTATAGACTGACAGCCAGGGAAGAGAAGGAGTAGAGATGTGTGCTGCGGAGATGACCACTCCCTTCAAACCCTTAATGGTGAATGAGTTGGTTCAGCCAATTAATGATCAAAATGTGGTGATGAACGATGAGAGGTTTATCCCTATGAAGCCTACCAAATATCAGAGTTACTCATTTGATTTAACCAAGGCTTCTGAGATCTATGAAGAGTTGGTGCGAGCAAGAGTGATTGTGCCCGACTGCACCAAGAAGTTGCCCAAGCCCGAGGAGTTGAGAGGGAAAAAGTATTGCAAGTTGCATTATACATTCAACCACTCCATAGCCAACTATATCCAGTTCAGAGACTGGATACAAGATCTCAAAGTCAAAGGAAAGTTGCTACTAGAAAAACCCCAGGCTAACATGATGATAGATACAGACCATTTCCTAGAGACCCCAATCAACATGATAAATCAGACTTGGGTAGAGAAAGGGAAATGAAAGGCTACGTGGGAAGTGAGGGCTGAAATGCGACTTGTCGACAGACCCACATGGGGAACTATCAAGATGCCCAAAAGATCACAAGTAGCCATAGTTAAGGAGGTGGTTTTGTGTAGCAAATACCAATGTGAGTGCGAACTCAAAATGCTAGCATCAGGAGCCATCATGGATCAGGAGTTTATCAGAATGAGGGAAAGAGAAGAACGAAATGCCCGTGAAAGTATCATGTGGGCAGCAGAAAAAGAAACTTCCAAAAATGTTTTCCAGAGGTTAGGTGGAGATTCCCAGCCAAAAAGCTTGTCATAAGTGTTCAGAAATCACGAAACTTCTGAAGAAGTGGAAGATAAAGAGGCCAAGACACCAAGATGGAAGGACGTGAAACCGTCTTAGCCAAGCTATGTCAGTGGGGATGTTAGAAGAAAGGAAAAGACGGTCACGAAGAAGAATCCTGCCCGACTCGGGAGGAAGTGGTACGTGGTTGGAAGAGATGGGAGACCTATCAAAAAGATGAGAGCCTATTTGATCAGAAGGGTCCAAAGGCAGCACAAGGCCCACATGAACTCCCTAAAAATCCCTGCTACATCTGAAACCTCAGAGAACGTGAAGTTCGAAGAAGTACCTTGTGAGGGAAGAACCCAACTTCATTGGAGAAGCAGAGATGAGGTGAAGAAAGCAAACAGCAAGATGGAATGCGAGGGAGACCACGTACCACAAAACCTTCATCCTGGGAAGTATAGGATCCTGAGAAGGGCTCAAGAGGACATAGTAATGATACCAACACCACAATGGAGCCCAGAGCCGATTTGTTTTGGAACTATCTCGCCTGAAAGAAGAATGCCTTCACCTTTATTGGTTGATATTCTTGGTGAAGTTCCAAAACAAACGCCAAACCTTGGTGTAGCTTAGGAAGAAGGGTTGCCCGAGCCAATGTTGCCAGAAGAAGCTCAAGCATGGTTAGATGAGTTCATGGACCACATCGAGAGCAAGAATGAGGAGCTACCTGGACCCAGCTGCTTTCACATAAACATGACCTATGTTTTATCAGCAATGTTCTGCGCCAAACCTAATCAGCCTGCCACAATGGAGGGTGATTATTTGGCAACAGAGCCAATAATGGCACATGTTAGTGTTGAGAGAGTTGGGAAATGAGAGTTGGGCAAGATTGATGTGCTTGAGGCCTCTAAAAGTAAGCTCGATAGGGTATATTCAGACCAAATAGTTTTCAGTCGCCCAAGCTTGACCCTAGCCAACCATCTCAAGCCTATTTATTCAACTGCTCATATGAAGGGAGTACCCTTTAAGAGGGTCTTGATTGATGGAGGGGCTGCAGTCAATGTGTTGCCTTACAAGCAAATGAAAAGAGTGTGTAGAGGTGAAAAAGATCTCATCCCTACAGATCTAACAGTTTCCAGTTTCTCTGGAGCCATCACCAGGACTTATGGGATATTACCATTAGAAGTGGACTTAGGTTCCAAGCAAATTATGTTAGCTTTCTTTGTAGTGGACTATACCTCCATTTATGGAGCCGTACTTGGAAGGGACTGGATTCACCAGAGTCTCTCTATACCTTCCACTCTACATCAACAAGTAGCAGTCTACCATGAGGAAAAAGCCATGAGTCAAGGATTTTGGGAGATTGTGGAAGTCGAGTCACGACCATTCCTTTCTACAGCCAACGTTGCAGAGGCAAATTTTTACAATCCTAGTGTTGGGATTCTTCAATGTTTAGGAGCTGACGAAAACGGCCGCTTGACTAAGGTGACGTCTTAGAAGCTTTTAGAACAAAGATTGTTCCTCACAATGGAGGAATGGAATATGCCTTACATTGTCCCAACACCCCAACACCATTAATGTCAGAACAAATGAGGAAGGACCGGGTAATTGCAGTCAAGTCCTTAATCAAGAGACTGTTGGTGTATGGGAGAGAGATAAAGCAGAAGAGAGAGCTCGACGAAAGAAGAAGAGGAATGGCAGCGAGAAACTCTATGCAGCCAGAACAGAGAGGAAGAAGAGTTTTATGAGAGAGAGTTGGAAGCAGCCATACAAATGACTGAATGTATATATGACCTGGATGGGCTAGAAGACTTGCTCAAGAATCCAGAGTTGGTCAAATTTTTATGTGCAGAACCTGACAAGCCACCACCATAGGTACAAGACCCTTTGGAGACCATTGATCTGGGGACTGAAGATGATCTAAGGCCTATACAGATCAGTGGCTTGTTGGAAACTGAAGATCAGGCAAGGATAGTCAGCCTTCTGCATGAATATAAGGATTATTTTGCTTGACATTATACTGAGATGCCAGGTTTAGATTTAACCTTGGTAAAACACCGAATGCCTATCAAGGAGGGATATAAACTTGTCAAACAAGCGCCACGGAGGATGTCAAAGGAGATCGAAGAGAAGGTCAAAGAAGAAATTGAAAGGCTAGTAAAGGCTAGATTTATTAGGCCTGCCAAATATGTTGAGTGGTTGGCCAACATTGTACCTGTATTAAAAGTTATAACAAAAGTAGTACGGTGTTGTGTTGACTATAGAAACATTAATGGTACTACGCCCAAAGATAAATACCCTATACCCATAGCTTACCTATCCATAGATGCAGTTGCAAAGCATAAAGTCTTATCTTTTATGGATGGAAATGCCGGTTATAATCAGATAAAAATGGCTAAAGATGATATACATAAAACAGCTTTTAGGTGCCCAGGCCATGTTGGAGCTTATGAATACTTAGTCATGCCATTCGCGCTTAAGAATGCTGGTGTAACCTATCAAAGAACAATGAATGCCATCTTTCATGATTTAATTGGCCATAGCATGGAAGTATACATCGATGACATCGTGGTAAAATCTAAAACAGAAGAGCAGCACCTCGTAGACCTCAGGCAAGCCTTGACAAGGATGAGAGTCTATAAATTGAAGATGAATCCAAAGAAGTGTGTTTGGGGTAAGAGCGGGCAACTTTTTGGGATTCCTTGTTCATTAAAGGGGTGTAGAGGTTGACAAGAACAAAGCTCGGGCAATAATGGAATCATCTCCACCCACCAATAAAGTACAACTGCAAAGGCTGCTAGGCAAAATCAACTTCTTGAGGAGATTCATTACTAACCTGATGGGAAAGATCCAGCCACTAACTCCTCTTTTGAGGCTAAGAGATAAAGAATAATTCGAATGGGGACCACTACATCAAGAAGCTTTTGACAACATAAAAGCTTACTTAGCATCTCCACTAGTATCACGCCACCTCATAGAGGAAAACCTTTAAAGCTTTATATTTCTACCTCAGAGAAGTCAATTGGGAGCTTGTTAGCTCAAAACAATGAAGGTGAGAAGGAACAAGCAATATACTACCTCAATAAAATCCTTACTGAGGTAGAAACAAGATATACCCCGGTGGAGAAGTTGTGTTTAGCTCTGTACTTCACTGCCAGCAAGCTAAGGCATTACATGTTGCCTTGTCATATCCACATCATCGCCAAAATGGATGTGATTAAGTACATGCTGTCAAAGCCAATGCTAACGGGGATGATTAGAAAATGGATTCTAGCACTATCAGAGTTCAGCTTTCAGTATGTGCCCCAAAGAGCAATCAAGGGGCAAGCAATTGCAGACTTCTTAGCTGAGCACCAATAGCCTCAAGACGAGATTATCAATGTTCCAGGAACTCTGGAAGTGGCCAATGTATGGATCCCATCGAATAAAGTTTTCTCCAGCAAAGAAGAATGGATTCAGCAAGAAGTAAAAAGGGTAGCCAGTCTCTGGGTTACTCCTTGGATTACAGTTTGATGGATCTTACACTTTGAACGCTGCTGGAGCTGGAACTGTCATTATTGATCCAAAGGGTGCTCATCATTGCTATTCATTTTTCCTAGATTATCAAGAGATTATGAACAATTGGGCAGAATATGAGGCATTGATAATCGGCCTAGAAATCTTGATGGAACTGGGGGCAACTGAGGTCGAAGTGTTTGGCGACTCAGAGTTAGTAATCAATCAGTTGAATGGAGAATACAAATGCAGACACATTACCATGGCTGGTTATTACTTAGCGGCCACGCAATTGTTAAGCTATTGGGGTGCTGAAATATCAGTCAACCATATCCCCAGAGAATCAAATGAAATGGCTCAATTGGCGTCTGGAGCACAGATCCAAGAAAAAAGGTTTGAGGAAGAAGTGGAAGTGCAAATAAGGAATCTCATTTCTATCTTTGATAGAGGATTCAGCTTAGACATAATGACTGAGGAGCCCGAGATGGAAGATTGGAGATTGCCTATCACCCAGTACTTAAAATATCCTTTTTCCCCACAAGCAAGAAGAATAGGCGACAAACAACCAGATATGTCATGAGGGAAGAGAACCTATTAAGAAAAACTCTAGATGGATTATTGTTAAAATGCTTAGGCTAAGAAGAATCTATGAGAGTGATGGCCGAAGTACATGAAGGGATTTGTGGCGCTCATCAAGCTGGAACCAAGATGAAGTGGTTGCTTAGGAGGTACGGGTATTTCTGGCCCGAGATGGAAAAAGATTGCAAGGCCTGTGCTCGAGGGTGTGAGGAATGTCAAAGGCATGAACTTCTCCAGTATGTACCCTCTGTACCTTTGAACCTCGTGGTCAAATCTTGGCCCTTCAAAGGATGGGCAATGGATTTCATCGGGCAGATCTACCCAGCTTCTAGTAAAGGACACACATTCATAATAGTGGCTACGGATTACTTCACCAAGTGGGTAGAGGCGTCAGCCGTGAAGACTATCACTTCAACAGCTGTTAAGAAGTTCATTGAGACCAAGATTCTACACAGATATGGAGTACCCGAGACCATTGTTACGGACCGCGGGCCATCTTTTATTTCAAATGAGGTTGAGGAATTTGCAAGTAAATTCAAGATAAGGATGATTCAATCTAGTCCTTACTACCCTCAGTCAAATGGTCAAGTTGAAGCAAGCAACAATGTCCTTGTGAACCTTATCAAGAGAATGGTGGCAGATAGTCCGGAAACATGGCATGAGAAGTTAGGAGACACCTTATGGGCTTATCGAACTTCCAAAAAGGCAGGAACTGGAACTACTCCTTATGCTCTAACCTTCGGGCAAGACGCTGTTCTTCCCATGGAGATTAATGAAAGTTCTGTCAGAATTCAGAACCAATTCGGGTTACATAGTGAAGAGTACATCGAAGCTATGTGTCAAGGAATTGAAGATTTAGATGTAGCACGAATCGAAGCCCTAAACAGAATTCAAGAGGGCAAGAGGGTTGTGGCTCGAGCGTACAACAAAAAGGTAAAGTTAAAGACCTTCAATAAAGGAGACTTAGCGTGGAAGGCAATCTTGCCGTTAGGAGCTCAAGTTAGGGGCTTTGGGAAATGAAGTCCGACTTGGGAGAGTCCTTTCGTTATTCACCAAGCGTTGGATAAATGAGGTTATTACTTGGCCGATTTAGAAGGAAATTTGCAAAAACATCCGATTAATGCTAAGTTTCTAAAGAAATTTCACCCAACCTTGTGGGATGTTAGAGATTGTTACATTGAGGAAGTTTAGACGATTTAAGGAGCCAAAGTCAGATTATTTCTTCATCACAGTTGATTTGCAAAAATGAAAGTGCAAGCTAAAGTAAATCAAAGAAGACATTTTCATTTCATTAAATGATGAAGTTACATGAGAATCAGCTTAAGAAAAGGTTTTTACATCCTTGACTAGAGCAACTATCCTAGAATGATATACCTGCATAAAAATGAAGATTATACTAAGGCTCATCTAAAGCAATAAAATCCCTCTACATCCGCCCTTGGAGGACCCTGCGCCGAGTAGATCATGCTAAATGGCCTCCAATGGCCACTGTCACTTTTATGTATAAACCCAACATTCAAATCAATAAGGAGCTGATGGATACTTTGACCTTGATCCTAAAACCGAAGGGGTCATCATGGTTGGCCCCAAAGCATACACATATGATGATGAA